>CM057462.1:3003733-3603733 GCA_030035585.1 Dugong dugon
GTATCATGGCCTAGCCAAATTGATACACACATTTTTGGGGGGACATAATTTAAACCGTGACAGCCCCCAACGATCCTTGCTTGCTGGTGTTCATGTCCTGGTGTGGTCTCCTCCCATGTACATTAAATATGGCTGAAGTGATGGTGTGTGTGAGGACTGAATTGTTGTTAGGTGCTGTGGACTCAGTTCTGACTCATAGTGACCTGTGTACAACAGAATGAAACACTGCCCGGTCCTGTGCCATCCTCACAATCGTTGCTATGTTTGAGCCCATTGTTGTAGACACTGTGTCAATCCATCTCCTTGAAGGTCCTCCTTTCTTTCGATGACCGTCTAATTTACCAAGCATTACGTCCTTCTCCAGGGACTTGTCCCTCCTGGTAACACGTCCAAAGTACAAGAGACGCAACTGGACAAAACCAAAACTAAGAAGTTTCCTGAATACAATGAAACACTTTGAGGGACAGAGTAGCAGGGGTGGGGGTCTGGGGACCATGCTTCCAGGGGACGTCTAGGTCAATTGGCATAACAAAGCTTATTAAGAAAATGTTCTGCATCCCACTTTGGTGAGTGGTGTCTGGGGTCTCAAAAGCTTGCAAGAGGCCATCTAAGATGCATCAATTGGTCCCAACCACCTGGAGTAAAGGAGAATGAAGAACACCAAAGACACAAGGAAAGTATTAGCCCAGGAGACAGAAAGGGCCACATAAACCAGAGATTTCATCAGCCTGAGACCAGAAGAACCAGATGGTGCCTGGCTACCACCAATGACTGCCCTGACAGGGAACACAACAGAGAGTCCCTGATGGAGCAGGAGAAAGGTGGGGCGCAGAACTCAAATTCTAGTAAGAAGACCAGACTTAATGGTCTGACTGAGACTGGAGGAACCCCAGAAAACATGACCCCTGAATTCTCTATCAGCCCAGAACTAAAACAATTTCCAAGGCCAACTCTTCAGACAGGGATTGGACTGGACTGTGGGACATAAAGTGATACTCGTGAGGAGGGTGCCTCTTAGCTCAAGTAGATACAAGAGACTAAACGGGCAGCTCCAGTTCGGAGGTGAGATGGGAAGGCAGAGAGGGTTAGGACCTGGTTGAATGGACATAGGGAATCAGGGGTGGAAAGGAGTGTGCTGTTACAGTATGGGGAGAGCAATTAGGGTCACATAACAATGTATGTATAAATTTTTGTATGGGAAAAAATTTTAAAAAATTTAAAAACACAAAGTATAAGAGACAAAGTCTCACCATCCTTGCTTCTAAGGAGCATTCTGGTTGTATTTCTTCCATGACAGATTTGTTCATTCTTCTGGCAGTCCATGGTATATTCAATATTCTTCACCAACACCATAATTCAAAGGTGTCACTTCTTCTTTGGCCTTCCTTATTCACTGTCCAGCTTTTGCATGCATATGAGGTGACTGAAAACACCATGGCTTGGGTCAGGCACACCTTAGTCTTCAAGGCAACATCTTTGAATTAAGTCCCCCAAAAAGACATGTTGAAGTCCTAACCCCTAAACCTGTGAATGTGACCATGTTTGGAAATAAGATCTTTGAGGATGTTATCAGTAACATGAGGTCATACCGGAGGGTGGGTCCGGATCCAATCTGAGCAGGGTTGTTATAAAAGAGGAGAGGAGACAGAGAGACAGAGGGGGAGACAGCGACATCGAAATGCATCTTCCCACCCAGGAACGCTTGGGGCTACCAGAAGCTGGGAGACACAAGAAAGGATCTGCCCTTAGAGACTTCAGAGAGACACTCTGGATGCAGACTCTCAGCCTCCAGAACTGTGAGAGGGTAAACTTTTGTTCTTATAAGCCACCCTGTTTGTGACACTTTGTTACAGCAACCCTAGGGAACTAAAGGGTGGTGCAAATGGTTAATGTGCTCGGCCGCTGAACAAAAGGTTGGCTGTTCGAGTCCACCCAGAAGTGCCTTGGAAGAAAGGCCTGGCAATCTACTGCTGAAAACTCAGCCATTGGAAACCCTAGAGAGCACAGTTCTACTCTGACACACACAGAGTTGCCGTGAGTTGAAGTCAACTGGACAGCAGCTGGTTTTATCAGCCTGATCTGGTGAGACACAAGAGCTCCATCAGGGACCGTAAACTCAGTGAGGGGACTGAAGTAGAACAACCGGGATGATCAAGAAGTAAATGCTACTGGAGAAGGCAGCACAGTTTGTCCAAGGTCATGGGAGCTCCACAGATACATCCAAATTCCCTGAGAGGTGGGCGGAGGGCTGTGGAGACCGTGGTCTCGGGAACACCTAGCTCAATCAGCATAACACAGTTTATAAAGAAAATGCTCTACACTCTACCTTGGTGAGTAGCATCTGGGGACTTAAAAGCCTGTGAGCAGCCATCTAAGAAGATACTCCATTGGTCTCAACCCTTCGGGAGCAAGGGAGAATGAAGAGAACAAGATACAAGGAAAAGATTAGTGCAAAGGACTAACGGACCACAGCTACCACAGCCTCCACCAGACTGAGTCCAGTACAACCAGATGGTGCCCGGCTACCACCACTGACTGCTCTGACAGGGATCACAGCAGAGGGTCCTGGACAGAGCTGGATAAAAATGTAGAACAAAATTCTCACTCACAAAAAAAGACCAGACTTCCTAGCCTGACAGAGACTGGAGAAACTCTGAGATTATGGCCCCTGGACACCCTTTTAACTCAGTAACGAAGTCTCTCCTGAGGTTCATTGTTCAGCCAAAGATTAGACAGGCCCATAAAACAAAACGAGACTAAAGGGGCACAACAGCCCAGGGGCAGGGACAAGAAGGCAGGAGGGGACAGGAAAGCTGGTAATGGGGAACCCAAGGTCAAGAAGGGACAGTGTTGACATGTCATGGGGTTGTTAACCCGTGTCCTAAAACAATATGTGTACTGTTTAATGGGAAGCTAGTTTGTTCTGTAAACCTTCATCTAAATAACAATTTTTAAAAATAAAAATAAATAAATAAAAGAAGTAAATGCTAACATCTAGTTTCTGAAACCAAACAAATCCACCACCTTTATCTGTCTCCCCCTAGAACAGAGTTGCAGGACCTGGGCACTGCTGACAGGGGGGCCCTCTCCTTCTCTGGGTGGGGCCATCCTGTGTGCTGCAGGGTGCTGAGCAGTATTCCTGGCCGCCACCCACTCCATGCCAGTAGCACCTCCCGTCAGGAGTGACAACCACAACTTTATTTGAGACATCCGATGGCTCAGCCCACACCTTGGCACGTGTATGAGGTAGCTATGGCTGCGTAACAAACACGCCTAAAACTTAGCAGCTTAAGCCACGAGCATCTGTTATCTCACAGTTTCCAGGGGTGAGGAAGGTGGAAGCAGCTTAATTTGGCGGTGCTAGCTCTGAACAGTGGGGGGAACCTCCCGGGCTGAGGAGGGGCTGCTCTAAGACATGTCCCTGTGAGCTTCAGCCTCCTGGCAGGGACACCCAAAATCCCAGCATCCAACAGCAAGCAGATCTCCTCCGGCTGGAACCAAGTGGGTGGGCCTGGGTCGCCGAAGCCCTGTCCCTTCCCACCCTGACATTCTACCGGTCCGCAGCGGAAGCTTCCGGTCTCACTGGACGCTCGATGTAGAAACCCAGTGCCCAGTGCTGTGCCTGAGAAAAGCAGCTCTTCCCTCCTGGTGCCCCCAGCTGCAGTTGGCATCGCAGCTGTCAGTCATTGCCATGGCAACCATCTGACTCTGTTGCCGACCAAGCACTGGGGCAAATGAAGGCAGAGGAGAAGTGGCTGGTGGGCTCCCGCGAGGAGGTGAGCAGCCCGGCTGCAAGGGCAAACAAGGGAAGCAGCCGGCCCACCTCCGCCACCCACGGAGGAGGCACCAGGCCTGCGGAGGGGGTAGGACTGGTCCCCAGGCACTGGGCTGATTAGGGCTTGGGGGGAACTGGACCCCAGACAGGCTGTATCACACCCTTGACAAGAAGGACCAGAGGGTGAGGTGTGCTTGACCCCAAAGGTTGAAGGGGTCTAGCAGCCATGTCCAAGGACGAGGGGAGAAGGCGGATGTCGGAGGTCCTGCTTTACAGACGCTTCCAAGCCTCCCCTCTACCTGATGGAGGGACCCCCTGCTTTACACGGCTCACTGTGTACTGTGTGAGCAGGGACCGAACTCAGGTTTTTCCAAATGTGTAACGTAGGGTCTCTCCCCCATGGCACTGCTGACGTGGGGGCCGGATCCTTCTCTGGGGTGGGGCTGTCCTGGGCACCGCAGGGCGCTGAACGGCATCCCTGGCCTCCATCCACCCGAAGCCAATAGCACTCTCAGCCGTGACACCCACAAATGTCCCCAGACAACACCCATGGGAAGTGCCCTGCTGGGCAGATATTGTCACACGCCCACCAGCTGGAACTGCCATCTATGGAGGTGAGGGCAACTGATTTGGGAAGCGGGCCAACGCAGGACCAAAATCAAAAGTGTTAAAATTGATTTCTTTTTCCACTCAAAATGAAAATAGCCACACTCTGTCCCAAAGAAGGGGCAGATGGGGACACACACTCTTACCTTTGAGAGGCAGCAAGGTGGGTGCTGCTGAGGAGCTCACCTGTCCTGACCCCACGACTTACTAGCTGGGCGACCTTGGGCAACTCACTAACTTCCCTATGTCTCAGTTTCCATACCTGTAAAATGGGCATAACAGCAGCACCTGCCTCATCAGGCTGTTTCTGGGGCCAAATGAACGAACAGTGATAAAATGCTTAAAGCAGTGCCTGGCACAGGTCAGGCGGTACGTACTTTCTTCATTATTTACAACTTCTGTTGTTGTTAGCTGCCGTTGAGCCGATTCCGACTCACAGCGACCCCGTGTGTGCAGAGCAGAACTGCTCCACAGGGTTTTCAAGGCTGTGACCTTTCGGAAGCAGGTCACCAGGTCTTTCTTCCAAGGCGCCTCTGGGTGGGTTCGAACCACAAACCTTTCGGTTAGCAGCCTAGTACTTAACCGTCTGCACCACCCAGGGACTCCGATTATAAGTCTATCCCATGCAATGCTTGGGATATACTTATACTAAAACAATTATTTGTGATTTATCTAAAATTCAAACTGAAGTAGGCATCCTGCATTTTTATTTGCTATACCTGACCACCCTACTTCTGCATCACAGGATCTTGGGATCATCATGGATTGAAAAGCAAAGGGGGCTGGAGGAGAAGGGCTGGGGGTGGGGGAGGGGTGCAGGAGGGGGTCCAGCAGCAGGCCCATCCCTTCTACCAATCCAAAAACATAAGATTAAAAATACGGCAGACTTTATCACCACTCTTGTTCATCCTTGTGCTGGAGGTCCTAGCCAGAGCAATTAGGCTAGAAAAAGAAATAAAGGGCATCCAAATTGGTAGGGAAGAAGTCAAAGTATCTCTATTTGCAGATGATATGATCTTATACACAGAAAACCCCAAAGAATCCTCAGGAAAACTACGGGAACTAACAGAAGATTTCAGCAAAGTATCAAGATACAAGATAAACATACAAAACTTAGTTGGATTCCTTTTCACCAACAAAGAGAACTTCCAAGAGGAAATCACCAAATCGATACCATTTACAATAGCCCCCAAGAAGATAAAATACTTAGGAATAAATCTAACCGGAGACATAAAAGATCTATACAATGAAAACTACAAGACACTACTCCAAGAAACCAAAAGAGACCTGCGTAAGTGGAAAAACATACCTTGCTCATGGATAGGTAGACTCAACATTGTGAAAATGTCGATTCTACCCAAAGCAATCCACAGATAACAATGCAATCCCGATCCAAATTCCAACGGCATTTTTTAATGAGATGGAGAAACAAATCACCAACTTCATATGGAAAGGGAAGAGGCCGCAGATAAGTAAAGCATTACTCAAGAAGAAGAACAAAATGGGAAGCCTCACACTACCTGATTTTAGAACCTATTATACCACCATGGTAGTCAAATATACGGCAGAGTTAAACCTTGAATCGAAACTATCGCCAGAAGTCCCCTTTAAACTAAGTATCAGCTAAACTCAAACAGTAAAGATTGTCACCCTTGAGTACTGTACTCTTTTAAAGAATCATCTGTATAAAAAACCAAAGGACAACAGCTATTCTAAAGTACAGACGAGAAGGCTGGGAGCAGGGAGTCGAAGTCAACGGGAGTGAAATAACCAGGACAGAAATAGGGAGAATGCAGACACAGTGTGAAGGCTGTAACCAACGTCGCTGGTGAGCACATCTAGAAACTGTGGAATGGGAGTGGGTTTTGCTCTGTATATTTTCACCAAAAGTAAAATATATATATATATATATATATAAAATAAATATATATATTTTTTAAGTTTAATTTTTTAAAAATATTTTACTATGTTTCGGGGAAGGTTTACATAGCAGTTTAGGTTCTCATTCAACCATTTCCACACAAGCTGTTCGGTGTCATTGGTGAACGTTCTATATTATTTCCATTCTGGTTGTTCTGTTTCCATTCATCTAGTTTCCCTGCCCCCTTACATTCTCATCTTAGTTTTAAAGTCATTGTTGACCATTTGGTCTCACAGAGGTGATAAGACAAAATATTATTTTAAAAAATACGGCAAAGACCCACTCACGAATTGTGGCTGCACACGGTGAAGTCCCTCCAAAGGGCACAATGTGGAAAGGGAGAAGAGTCACTTCCCAGGGAGATGCCTGATGACACACCTCGGCCAAGTGAGCAAGGCCACCACCAGCGATGGGTCACATGGGAGCGTGTCCCCTGATATGAGGAGAAGCAGGGCACCTCACCCCTGAGGTTTCCTCCCAAACCATCACCCCGCGTGACCACGGAGGAAACATCAGACAAACCCCAATCAAGGGACATTCTGCAGCACACCCAGCCAAAACCAAAAACCAAACCAGATGCTGGCAAGTCAGCTCTGACCCATGGCGACCCCACGTGTGTCAGAGTAGAACTGCACTCCATAGGGTTTTCAATGGCTGATTTTTTTTGGAAGGAGACTGCCAGGCCTTTCTTCCAAGGCACCTCTGGGTGGACTCCAACTTCCAACCTTCCTGTTAGCAGTCGAGCACATTCATCGTTTGCACTACTCAGGGCCTCCAAACCCGGCCAGTCCTCCTCAAAATGGTCAAGGGCATCAAAAACAAAGAAAGTCTGCGAAACCGTCCCCACCAGAGTAACCTGAGGAGACATGATGTCTAAGTGTCCTGTGGGCCTGGGTGGGGTCCTGGGACAGAAACAGGACATCAGGGGAAGCTGAGGAAATCTGAATAAAGTGTGGGCTTTAGTGAATGATAATGTATCAGTATCAGTTCATTAACTGACAAGAAGGAGCCCTGGTAGCAAAACTGGTTAAGCGCGTCGCTATCAACCGAAAGGCTGGCGATTCGAACCCACCCAGCGGCTGCCGGCTGCCGGGGAGAAGAACCTGCAGATCTGCTCCCATAAATATTGTGTTGCTGTGCGCCATCGAGTCGATTCAGGCCTAGGAAACCTGATAGGGCATTTCCGCTCTGTCACGTGAGGTCCCTATGAGTCGGAATCGGCTTGACGGCACCCAGCCACAACAACTGTGACAAGTGTACCCCAGGAATGTAAGGTTTAACAGCAGGGGAAACTGGGTGCCGGGTAGATGCAACTCTCTGTACTATATTCTCAACTTCTGTGTAAATCTAAAACTGTTCTCACATAAAAAGTTTTATTTAAAAAAAAAGAGAGAGAGAGAAAAGATGAAAGGCAATTAGCTACTTATGCTAGAAAACGCTTTAAAATGATTGAGGGAACATTAAGTTCCTGTGACAGCTTCTAATAATGAGATGATTATGTAAAACCTAGAAAGAAGCTAAAAACAGAGCATTTAAATTGGCAGGGGAAGCTAGCTCTTCTGAAGAGAATGAGGAGGGGAGGACAGGCAGGTGGCTGAGGGGTTCCTCTTCCGTTCCTGCAGCTCCTTGTCAGCCACGGCAGACCCCTGACACAGTGGCGGGGGGCTGCTGCAGAACCTTCTAGAACGCCGGGGCAGGTCTTGGCTACATGGCGAGGTCACAGATGACACCACAGCATCCAGGCTGCACTCAGTGACGCCTATGGAGTGTGCAACCAAGGCCTGGGTCTGGAGGGGGCAGAAGTTTTACACATGGAATGTTCTAGAAAATAAGAGTGAAGCAGTCGTCCAAAGACAGAAAGGACATTAACATGACAAGGGACCCAGGTCTGTGCACAGATAACCTGTTGGGCACTTTCACTTACAGCAAGGTCCCTTCCCCCCTTGGCACTGCTGACATGAGGGCCAGATCATTTCCTGGGGCAGGACCGTCCTGTACACTGTGGGGTGTTGAGCATAATCCCTGACCTCCACCCACTCAAAGTCAGTAGCACCCACCCCCCAGCTGTGGCACCCACAAATGTCTCCAGACATCACCTAGGGGGGCAGAATCGACCCAGGTAAGAACCCCTGGGCTAGGGGATTCCACTGACCCCAAAGAGACTCTGCATCCCATAATCATCTAACCTACTGACATCCTAGGACGCTGCCCACATTTAAATCCAGACGCTGAGTGGGGAGGAGAGAGGAGGGAAATCACAGGAGCTGGAGGGCCCCCCTGGTTTACACCGTCTGACCCATCGGGGGTTTATTGTGGTGTATGGTGTGAGCAGGGATCCAACTCAATTGTTTTTTCCAAGTAATTAATGCAGTGTTTCTCCTTCTCCAGGCCAAAATGTTAACTCACTGGCCCTTTGCAGAAAAAGTTTGCTGACTTATTCTGGAGAGAGACCCTTGAATCTTCAGTTAGCTGCGTGGAGCCAGTTCCCGACTCAGTGACCCCGTGTACAACAGAACTGAAACACTGCCCAGTCCTGCACCACCCCCATGATCGGTTGCCCATCAGACCGTTAGGTTCCAGGGGGTTTTCACTGGGTGGCTTTCAGAAGTCAATTGCCAGGCCTTTCTTCCTAGTCTTAGTATGGAAGCTTCGCTGAAACCTGTTCAGCATCACAGCACCACACCAAGCCTCCACGGACAGTCAGGTGGTGGCGTGCATGCGGTGCATATGGAAGGCGACAATTCCCCCCCCCCCCCATCCACCCCTGCCTCTTCTTCAGCTGAGGGGCTCGGATTTCGTGGAAGGAATGATGAATACAACAGAGGCAGCCTCCCTAGGCAATGAATTAAATTCTGCCTGGTCCCGCCTGGCCAAGGGGACCCATGCCGGCTTCTCCTGTTCTCCAGGCTGCCCGTCTGCGCCTTCCCGCCCGGGCCCCTGTCCTCCCTGCGCCCCCTGCCCGGCTCCCCGGGAACGTGCTGCCGACGCAGGCGCAGCCGCGTTGCCAGGATGAAGGTGGTGGCGGCCCACACTCGTCTCCCTGTGGGCGCCGAGTGTGTGGGCTGCGCTGCCATGACAAACAGGCCGCGCTCACGTGGGGTGGAGCTGGAGCTGTGCTCGGAGCGCCGGCGTTCACCGCGCCACGCACTGATGCAACTCCGCAAGGTCATCCTGGCCGCCGCCCGGAGGGTTCGATACGCCGACCCAGGACAGGCGTCCACGCCTCTTCTTTTTCCCAGGGTCTGAGCTGCCGCGGAGACAAGGGCACTTGCAGCTGCTCTGTGTCCATGTGCTGAGGTTCACGGACTATTTTTCAATCGGAAGGTCACCTTACACAGGGTATCCCCCCTCGACCCTGCTGACATGGGGCTGGATCATTTTTGGGGTGGGCCGTCCTGTGCAATGTGGGCTGTTCAGCAGCATCCCTAGTCTTCTCCCAGTTCATGCCAGTAGCACCCCCCCCCCCAGCCATGATACGCACAAATGTCCCCAGACATCACCCAGTGTCCCCTGGGGGCAGAATCGCCCTGGTGAGAACCCCTAGGTTAGGGAATTCCACTGACCCCCAAGAGACTCTGCCTCCCATAATCATCTGACCTACTGACGTCCCAGGACGCTGCCCGCATTTAAATTCACACGCGGTGGGAGGAGAGAGGAGGGAAATCACAGGAGCTGGAGGGCCCCCCTGGTTTACACCGTCTGACCCAGTGGGAGTTTATTCTGGTGTTCGGTGTGAGCAGGGATCGAACTCAATTTTTTCCAGATAATTAATGCAGGGGCCACCCTCCCACCCCCGCCCCAGCACTGCTGAAATGGGGCCGGGTAATCCTCTGGGTAGGGCCGTCCTGTGCACTGCAGGGTGTTGAGCAGCATCCCTGGCCTCCACCCACTCGATGCAAGTAGCACCCACATTGCCCAGTGTCTCCTGGGGGTTCAGAATCACCCCTGACTAATAACTGCCACCTTAATCCAACTGCCTTGTTGTATAAATACGGCAGGTGAGGTCCTGGGAGGGGAAGGCTGGCGGAACGGCGCCCACGCAGGTCCCAAGCTGCGCTGCAAGGACATGGGCTAATTCCACACGTGCGCTGAGTTCCGCTCAATCTGGCAAAGCATTCTGGTTGGTCTCTGGGACGAGGACATCATAGGGAAGGTGTGGCCATGTCTGAACAAGTGTATTTATGCAGAAGGACAGCCTCGGAGGCTGATGAGGTCGAGGGCTCTCCGGGAGCTGGTGGAGAGCTGGAACGGCTCCGAGGATGAGCTCTGGAGGCAGGATGTGTGTCTCAGAGATTTATTTTTTGTTGTTGTCGTTTTAAAATTAGGCTTCGACTTCTACCGAGTTTCCTGCTGCCAACACCCTGAATATCATGCTCTTAATATAATCGCTGCCAAGATGGCGGCGGGGGCAGCCGGCTGGAGAGTCTCCACCTTCAGATCTGCAGACACAGAGCTGAGGGGGCCTTCCACACACGTTCTCGCGTCATCTGCATCTTTGAGAATGTTCCAGAATGTTCCTGTTTCCTGTTCCTCTGGTTAGTTACATTAGATGCGTTCTAATCCGTATCTGCCCCAGAAATCTCCTCATTCCGTTAGATGCCGGCAAAAAGAAGTCAGTTCCCTTCTTTACAGGACAAAACCAAACCGGTTGCCAGTCGAGTTCGAGTTGATTCTGAATCACAGCGGCCTCGTGTTACACAGCAGCACTGCCCCCATAGGGTTTCCAAGGCTGTAATATTTACAGAAGCAGATTGCCAGGCCTCTCTTCCACGATGTCACCAGTTGGGTTCAAACTGCCGACCTTTAGGTTGATCATTGACTGCAAACTGCTTGTGCCATCCAGGAACCTCCCTTCTTCTTCTTCTTTTTTTTAATTGTTGTTGAAAATACGCACAGTGAAAAAACATTTACCAATTCAACACTTCCCTGACACTGATACATTCTTCAAGTTGGGCAACCATCCTCACCCTCCTTTTCCAAACTGTTCCTCCCCCATTAACTCACTGCCTCCCTAAGCTTCCTATCTGACCTTTTTAGTTGCTGTTGTCAGTTTGATCCAATATAGATAGTTATTAAAAGAACACAATGCTCAAGGCAGACATTTTTTACTAATTAAGCTAAACTACTGTTTGGTTTCCACCACCTGTCCGTCAGTGTGTCTTACTGTGAAGGGTGGCGTGTTGCTGTGATGCGGGAAGCTACGCCACTAGCATTTCAAATACTAGCAGGGTCACCCGTGGTGGACAGGTTTCAGCAGAGCTTCCAGACTAACAGAGACTACGAAGAAAGACCTGGAAGCCTACTTCTGAGAAAACTGGCCAGTGAAAACCTTATGAATAGTAGGGAAACACTGTCTGATATTCTGTCGGAAGATGAGCCCCTCAGGTTGGAAGGCATTCGGAAGACAACTGGGGAAGAGCTGTCTCCTCAAAGTGGAGTCAACCTTAATGACATGGAGGGAGTCAAGCTTTCAGGACCTTCATTTGCTGAGGGCATACAACTCAAAATGTGAAGTAACAGCTGCAAACATCCATTAAAAATCAGAACATGGAATGTACAAAGAATGAATCTAGGAAAACTGGAACTTGTCAAAACTGAAATGGAATTCATAAAGATTGATACCTAGGCATTAGTGAGCTGAAATGGACTGTTACTGGCCATTCTGAATGAGGCAATCACATGGCCTACTGTGCCAGGAATAACAACTTGAAGAGGAACGGCATTGCATTCATCGACCAAAAGAACATTTCAACATTTATCCCGAAGTACAATGCTGTCAGTGATAGGATAATATCTGTACGCCTACAAGGACTATTATTATACGACTATTATTCAAATTTACACACCAACCACTAAGGGCAAACATGAAGAAATTGAAGATTTTTAACAACTTCTGAAGTCTGAAATTGATCAAACATGCAATCAGAATGCACTGATAATTACTGGAGATTGGAATGCAAAAGTTGGAAAAAAAGAAGAATTCGTAGTTGCAAAATAGGGCCTTGGTGATGGAAACGATGCTGGAGATTGCATGATAGAATTTTCCAAGACCAACAACATATTCATTGCAAATACCTTTTTTTAACAACATAAACAGTGACCACACACGTGGACCTCACTGGATGGCTGGATGGAATACACAGGAATCGAATCAACTACATCTGAGGAAAGAGACGATGGAAAAGCTCATTATCATCAGTCAGAACAAGGCCAAGGGCCGACTGCAGAACAGACCATCCATTGCTCATATGCAAGTCCAAGTCGAAGGTGAAGAAAATTATAACAAGTCCATGAAAGCCAAAACATGACCTTGAGTACATCCCACCTGAATCTGGGGACCATCTCAAGAACAGATTTGAACTGAACACTAATGACTGAAGACCAGATGAGTTGTGGAATGACATCAAGGACATCATACATGAAGAAAGCAAGACATCATTAAAAAGACAGGAAAGAAAGAAAAGACCAAAATGGATGTCAGAAGAGACTCTGAAACTTGCTCTTGAACATAGAGTAACTAAAGAGAATGGAAGAAATGATGAAGTAAAAGAGCTGAACAGAAGATTTCAAAGGGTGGATCGAGAAGACAGAGAAAAGCATTATAACGACATGTGCAAAGACCTGGAGTTGGAAAACCAAAAGGGAAGAACAGTCTCGGCATTTCTCAAGCTGAAAGAACTGAAGAAAAAACTGAAGCCTCGAGTTGCAATAATGAAGGAGTGTATGGGCGAAAAATTGAACGACAGAAGAAGCATCAAGAAGATGGAAGGAATACACAGAGTCACTGTACCAAAAAGAACTGGCCGATGTTCGTCCATTTCAGGAGGTACCATATGATCAAGAACCAATGATATTGAAGGAAGAAGTCCAAGCTGCACTGAAGGCATTGGCAAAAAACAAGGCTCCAGGAACGGACGGAATACCAGTTGAGATGTTTCAACAACGGGATGCAGCACTGGAAGTGCTCACTTGTCAATGCCAAGAAATTTGGAAGACACCTACCTGGCCAACTGACTGGAAGAGATTCATATTTGTGCCCGTTCCAAAGAAAGGTGATCCAAGAGAATGTGGAAATTGTCGAACAATATCATTAATGTCACATGCATGTAAAATTTTGCTGAAGATCATTCAAAAACTGTTGCATCAACAAGGAACTGCCAGAAATTCAAGCCAGATTCAAAAGAGGACGTGGAACGAGGGGTATCACTGCTAAAGTCAGATGGATCTTGGCTGAAAGCAGAGAATGCCAGAAAGATGTTTACCTGCGTTTTACTGACTATGCAAAGGCATTCGACTGTGTGGATCATAACAAATTATGGATAACATTGCAAAGAATGGGAATTTCAGAACACTTCATTGTGCTCAGGAGGAACCTGTACATGGACCAAGAGGCAGTTGTTCAAACAGAACAAGGGGATACAGAACAAGGTGTGTGTTAGGGCTGTACCCTTTCACCATACTTATTCAATCTGTATGCTAAGCAAATAATCTGAGAAGCTGGACTCTATGAAGAAGAACGAGGCATCAGGATTGAAGGAAGGCGCATTAACAACCTGTGATACAACCTTGCAGATGACACAACCTTGCTTGCCAAAAGCAACGAGGCCTTGAAGCACTTACTGATGAAAATCGAAGACCACAGCCTTCAGTACGGTTTACGCCTCAACATAAACAAATCCTCACAACTGGACCCATAAGCAACACCATGATAAATGGAGAAAAGATTGATGTTGTTAGGGATTTCATTTTACTTGGATCCACAATCAACGCCCATGGAAGCAGCAGTCAAGAAATCAAAAGATGCATTGCATTGGGCAAATCTGCTGCAAAAGACCTCTTTAAAGTGTTAAAAAGCAAAGATGTCACTTTGAGGACTAAGGTGCAGCTGACTCAAGCTATGATGTTTTCAATCGCCTCATATGCATGTGAAAGCTGGACAATGAATAAGGAAGACCGAAGAATTGATGCCTTTGAATTATGGTGCTGGCAAAGAATATTGAATATACCATGGACTGCCAGAAGAATGAACAAATCTGTCTTGGAAGAAGTACAGCCAGAGTGCTCCTTAGAAGCCGGAATGGCGGGACTACATCTTACATACTTTGGATATGTTATCAGGAGGGACCAGTTCCTAGAGAAGGACATCATACTTGGTAAAGTAGAGGTTCAGTGAAAAAGAGGGAGACCCTCAATGAGACGAATTGACACAGTGGCTGCAACAATGGGCTCAAACACAGCAATGACTGTGTGGACGGCGCAGGACCTGGCAGTGTTTCCTTCTGTTGTACACGGGGTCGCTATGAGTCATAACCAACTTGATGGTACCTAGCAAAAATAACTGTTTGGTATAAAGACGAATTTAGGGGATATTTTTTGCTTAAGGTTTTAAGATTATCTCAGAGCAACAGTTTCAGGGGTTCATCCAGCCTCCGTGGCTCCAGGAAGTCTGGATTCCTTGATAATTTGAAATCTTGTCTGCATTGTCCCTCTTTTTGATCAGGACTCTTCTATAGAATCTTTGAGGGCCCGACCTGCTTAACAGAGTTCTGCTATAACGCTTGTCTTGAAAATGTGCGTTGGCTGCAACACGGTTGACGCCTTCGGCGGCCATTATTCAGTCTCCCACATATGCTCAATGGTCTGTGTGACATCATCCAAGCCAGAAAAGGAGCTGGGGTTTTGATGGAGGACAGCAATTCTGGCTGCAGGACCCAGGATGGGCCGGAGGCACTGCCCATCAGCCCCCTCCTATAAGGCTCCAGGTCCACCCTGGGAATCATGCTTGGCTGGGGACTCTGCTCCTGCCACCGCATCAGGCACCTCACAATCAAACACTTCACCAAAGAGAACATTCAAATGGCCAACAAGCAGATGAAAAGATGCTCAGTGTCAAGTGGCCATCTAAGATGCATCAATTGGCCCCAACCACCTGGAGTAAAGGAGAATGAAGAACACCAAAGACACAAGGAAAGTATTAGCCCAGGAGACAGAAAGGGCCACATAAACCGGAGACTTCATCAGCCTGAGACCCGAAGAACTAGATGGTGCCCAGCTACCACCAATGACCACCCTGACAGGGAACACAACAGAGAGTCCCTGATGGAGCAGGAGAAAGGTGGGGTGCAGAACTCAAATTCTAGTAAGAAGACTAGACTTAATGGTCTGAGACTGGAGGAACCCCAGAAAGCATGACCCCCGGACTCTCTGTCAACACAGAACTAAAACAATTTCCGGGGCCAACTCTTCACGCAAAGATTGGACTGGACTATGGGACATAAAATGATACTCATGAAGAGTGTGCTTCTTAGCTCAAGTAGATACATGAGACTAAATGGGCAGCTTCTGTCTGGAGGTAAGATGAGAAGGAAGAGAGGGTCAGGAGCTGGTTGAATGGACACGGGAAATCAGGGGTGGAAAGAAGGAGTGTGCTGTCACAGTATAGGGAGAGCAACTAGGGTCACATAACAATGTATGTATCAATTTTTGTATGAGAGACTAACTTGAAATGTAAACTTTCACTTAAACTACAACAATAAAAAAAAAGATGCTTAATGTCTTTAGCCATTACGGAAACGCAAAGCAAAACCACAGAGAGATACCATCTGCGCTGCAGTCAATTACTTAACATGGCTCTCCTAGCCATAGCCTTTGTGGCTCCCATAAAATGACTGGGTGGGACTCTACAAATAAGCTGTTTGTAGCCCACCAAGGGGATTGGACAGTCTGTTAAGAATGCAAGTAAGGTGCATGGAGCCCCTGTGGCAGGGTTCAGCATGCAAATAGGTGTATGGAATCCTAACAATGGAATTTGTTGGTTTTGCCACTCTGCTAGGCTTAAAATGAACTCATTGCAGAGGTAAGGAAGGAGGATCTCACTACCATCAAGAAAGAATATCTTGAGTGAAGCATGTCCTTTGGACCCAGAGTCCCTGCGCTGAGAACCTCCTAGACCCAGGAGACAGAGCTGTAACACGGGAGACAGTGCAAGACGGCAAGAAGTGGCGGCAGAGAAACAGCGGCAGCAGAAGCAGGAGACTGGTGCCAGACAGCGCAGTGGGCTTCCTGGCCCAGGGAACAAGGCGGCTACAGTGGGTGTGCCGACCCAGAGCTAGAGCTGAGCGCCTTCAGGCAGAAGGCCTCCAGGCAGAGTGGGGTGCCTCTGGGTACTTATCAGCAGAGCTAAAAAGCTTTGTAACACTTGTCTGAGCAGGGCCAAGAGCCAAGAGAGGAGGCCTGTCGTCAGGGGGCTGAGAGGAGCTGAGAGAGCTTCCCTACACTGAAGAAGGGAGACTTTGCCTACATGCTTCGTGATCCTGATCCCAAAGTTGCAGCCTGTTGATCCTGATCCTGAGTGGTAACTGTTACTTCCCCCACACACCCAATAACTGTGAGTACAGTTTGTGAGTTCTGTGTGGCCATTGCAATAGATTATCGAACCCAGCAGAGAAGTAGAGAGTGCCGTGGGAGAGACAGCTGGTGTCAGAATCGGTGGAAAGGTTGGGGAGTGGAGGTATGTTTGATCTCCACCTCACAGGATTCAGCCTTGTGCTGACAGTGATCTTGATTATCTCTCCTCCATCTTGTGAAGTTAGAGGAGGTCTGACGCCATGCTGCCATTTTACACCATCTCACCCCCATCTGACCAGAACCGATGAGTCACAGCCAGCTGTGTCCTTCACACCAACCTAACACGCCAACCCTGTTTGCTGCCATAATAAATGAGTATGGCTTCAAGGTAACTGTGGGTCACCTGCATTCCAGCAGGCTTTTCTGGTTTACAGCTGCCTTCCTGTGGACCTCACGCTGGAAATGAGTTCCACCAGGCACGGCCACCCACCAGGGCCAAGGGGAAGAGGGTGCTGAGCTCCAGTGGCCTGTCCCAGGGTCACAGGTTTGAGGACAGCCCCGAGGCAGCAGGTGATGGGACAGTGGAGCCCTGGAGAGACACCACCTGGCTCATCGGAAGGGGCAGCCACTCCTGGCCCCAGCTCCATCCCCATGTGGGAATGTGGTCCAAGGACATTAAGTTCTTCCAACTTTCTAAGAGAGGCTGGGAGACTTTTATGTCAAATCTCCTGACTGTTAAACGCTGGCAATCATTCAGAGCTGGAAACCACTGGGTTCTCCCTTGGCCAGATGGTCAAAGTCAACATCAGCAGTGAGAGGTCATGTAGACAGCATGTGGCCCTAACAGGATGTGATGAGAAGGGCACCCAACTCTGTGTGTCCTTCCCCGAAAGTCATCACCCTGGTCTGATGACGAGAAACTCACATTGGGGATGCCCTATAGGACCCCAGTCAGTCCTCCTCAAGACTGCCAAGGTCAAGATCACCAAAGACAAGGGAAGATCAAGAAACCACCCCAGCCCAGAGGCAGCTCTGGAGACATGACAACTAAATGTAATAGGGGATCCTGAATGGGACCCTCAGGCAGAAAAAGAGCATTAGGGGAAAACGAAGGAAATCTGCAATGGTTAAGCACTTGGCTGCTAACCAAAAGGTCAGTGGTTTGAACCCACCAGCCATTTTTTGGGAGAAAAACCTGGCAATCTGCTTCATAAAGATTACAGCCTAGGAAACCCTATGGGGCAGTTTTACTCTGTCACATGGGATCATTATGGGTCGGAATTGGCTCCATGGCACCCAACACCAACAACAAGGAAATCCGAATAAAGTACAAACCAAACCCAAACGCATTGTCGTTGAGTCAATTGTGACTCACAGCAACCCCACGTGTTACAGAGTAGAACCACCCCATAGGGTTCTCAGTGGCTGTAATCTTTACGGTAGCAGACTGGCAGGCCTTTCTTCCATGGGGCCGCTGGGTGGGTTCCAAGCACCAACCTTTAGCTTAGTAGGCCAGGTGCAAACCATCTGTGCCCCCCATGGGCCTGAATAAAGTACAGACTTCAATCAATGGTAACGCACCAATACTGGCTCATTAACTGTGACAGATGTTCCACAGGAAGGTAAGATGTGAATCGGAGAACTGGGCGGGGCTATATGGGGCTCTCTGTACTCTCTGCACCTTTTCTGTAAATCTAAACCTGACTTAAAATAAAAAATGTATTTAAAGAAAAAAAGTTTGCGAACTAGAAACCTGGCTTGGCCATAGCACACTGACGGAGGTTCACAATTTCCTTATAATTTGCTGTTACAAAGTCTTGATATGTCTTCCAAACTCCATGTGCTTGTTCTAAAGAGTGACTGTCAAATAAATAGAAATGAAATTTTTTTTTTTTTTTTCATTTAAAGCCCACTGGGCTGGATGAGCACAGGGTCTGTGGACCAGATCTGGTCTGGGAGGAGAAGGAAGAGACCCAGTGGAGGCCAGGTTCTCCCCTGGGGACACTGGATATGTTATGTCTACAGACATTTGGAAGTCCTGGTGGCGCAGTGGTTAAGAGCTCAGCTGCTAACCAAAAGGTGACCAGTTTGAATCTACCAGCTGCTCCTTGGAAACCCTATAGGGCACTTCTACCCTGTCCTGTGGGGCTGCTATGAGTTGGAATCGACTTCACGGCAAAGGGTTTGGTTTTGGGTTTGGGGACATTTGTGGGTGTCACAAACAGGGGTTGGTACTGGCACTGAGTGGGTGGAGGCCAGGGATGCTGCTCAACACCCTGTAGTGGAAGGACACCCCACCCCAGAGAAGGATCTGACCCGTGTCAGCAGCCGTGGAGGAAGGACCCTGTGTTAATTATTTGGGAAAAAACTGAGTTCAGTCCTTGCTCACACTGTACACCAGAATAAAACCCCAATGGGTCAGACGGTGTAAACCAGAGGGGCCCTCCAGCTCCTGTGATTTGCCTCCTCTCTCCTCCCAACGCAGTGTGTGGATTTAAATGTGGGCAGCATCCTAGGACGTCAGTAGGTCAGATGGTTATGGGATGCAGAGTCTCTTGGGGGTCAGTGGAATCCCCCAACCCAGGGTTCTCACCTGGGGCGATTCTGCCCCCAGGGGACATTGGACGATGTGTGGGAACATTTGTAGTTGTCACAACTGGGGAGGTGCTACTGGCATCGAGTGGGTGGAGGCCAGGGATACTGCTCAACACCCTACAGTGCACCCCAGAGAAGGATCCGGCACCCAGAATGTCAACAGTGTTGAGGTGGAGGGACCCTGATCCAAAGTGAAAGGGAAACCCAGATCTATACGCACTGCCACGGTATCCTTCTCAGCCCCGACAGGGAACTGCAGACAGGTGTGCTGAATAGAACCCTCCCCACCCCACTGTTGGTCGCTTTGTCAGATGCGGTGGCTTTCATGTTGCTGGGATGCTGGAAGCTATGGCACCAGTATTTCAAATCCCAGGAAGGTCACCCATGGTGGACAAGTTTCAGTAGAGCTTCCAGACTAAGGCAGACTAGGAAGAAAGGCCTGGAGATCTACTTCCAAAAATAGCCAATAGCAACCCTAGGGACTGTAGCAGAATATCGTTCAAGACTTCAACTCCCTTACTTTGGATGTGTCATCGCTGGAGAAGGACACCATGTTTGGTAAAGCAGAGGATCAGCAAAAACAAAGGAGACCCTCAACGAGATGGGTTGACACAACAGCCTCATCGATGGGCTCCAACACAGCGATGACCGTTAGGATTGCGTGGGACCAGGCAATGCTTCCTTCTGTTGTCCGTGGGTCACCATGAATCGGGGCCGACTCAACTGCAACTGCCGGCAACAGACCTTTCTTAAGACAGAAGTCTGGCTGAGATCGTGAAAGAGGAAAACAATCCGCTGCCGCGAGTCGGTTCTGACTCATAGCAACCCTACAGGGCAGAGCAGCACTGCCCCATACGGTTTCCAAGGAGCGGTTGGTGGATTCGGACCGCCAGCCTTTTGATTAGCAGCCAAGCTCGTAGCCACTGTGCCACCTGGCTGAGATTAGAACAGATAAAAATCCAGTCTTACGCTCTTGGGACTGGTGGCGTTTTAACATATGGAAAATGCTATGGGGTTACGACAGCTTTACACCCTCCAAACATACTGTCGCCCTGACAGCTGTGCCTGATGCTAGGCGTTTCCATCCGTGACCCATAACAGGCTGACACCGTGAACACTCTCGTTGTTCCCCAAAGAACTAAAGGATCTGGCCACTCCAGAGGAGGCCTCGTGAAAACCCCAAACCATCACATAAGACGGTAGTGACCGCCAGGACTCCGGTGATGGGAGTGGCTTTATGAAGCAGCAGAGGCTCAGGGGTACACTTGGAAGGGGGGCCCCATGGCCAAGTCCGACGTTACCCGTTAGAAACCTATAACCATCAAGGCCAGGAAGTGCCAGAGAGGAAGGACAGAGAGAGAAAAACAAACAGCAGACCAGTTACCTAGAGCCAGCGCTGACTCCTGGCACCCCCAGGTGTGTCAGAGTAGAACTGTGCTCCATAGTGCTTTTCAATGGCTGATTGTTTGGAAGCAGATCACCAGGCCTTTCTTCCGAGCCACCTCTGGGTGGACTCAAACCTCCAACCTTTCGGTGAGCAGCCGAGGTGAATGTTCACCGTTTGCACCACCCAGGGACTTGGTGGTAAAGAATGAGGGAACACTGTTTACCAAACCAGGCTGGTTGAAGACTAGAAAATACCAGCTGGCACAGCCACTCGCCAGAGGACGGTTCTGAAGGGCAGCAATGACCTAAATAAGTTTATGTGTAGATTTTGCCACAGAAAGAACTGCTGGGAAAACACCCCCCACCCCAAGGTCTGACAGGAAACCCCGGTGGCACAGTGGTTGAGCATTTGGCTGCTAACCAAAAGGTCGGCAGTTTGAATCCACCAGGCGCTCCTTAGAAACCTATGGGGCAGTTCTACTCTGTCCTATAGGGTCACTGTGAGTTGGAATCAACTTGACAGCAATGGGTAAGGTCTGACAGGATACAAAACAAAACAAAACCACACATACTCCTAACCCAGGGTCCTCACCCGGGGCAATGCTGCCCCCAGGAGACACTGGGCAATGTCTGGGGACACTGTGGTTATCACAACTGGGGGGAGGGTGCTACTGGCATCGAGTGGGCAGAGGCAGGGATGCTGTTCAGCACTCTTGTGGTGTTGAACTGTGTCTCCGAAAAATATATGTTGTAAATCCTAACTTCTGTGCCTGTGGTTATAACCCATTTGGAAACGAGTTTCCTTTGTTATGTGTTAATGAGATAGATTAGTGGAGGGTGTGTCTTCAGTCAATCTCTTCTGAGATATAAAAGAGATTAAACAAGCAAGCTAGGGAGCGGAGATGGGGGAAGAGAGATGCCGAGCCACGTGACAATGTGCAGCGCTCAGAAAACACCAGGAGCTTCCCCCAGAGCGACAGAGAGAGAAAGCTTCCCCTAGGGCCAAACCCACTGCCGTCGAGGTGATGGCCAACTCGCGGCAACCCCAGAGGGTTTCCAAGGCTGCAAATCTCTACGGAAGCAGACTGCCACGGCTTTCTCCCACGGAGCCACTGGGGGTTTTGAACCGCCAACTTTTTAGTTAGCAGCCCAGCACTTTAACCACTGCGCCACCAGGGCTCCTTAGAGCCAGTGTTCTGAATTTGGATATCTAGCCTCCTAAACTGTGAGAAAATAAATCTGTTTGTTAAAGCCGCCACTTGTGGTATGTCTATTACAGTGGCACTAGATAACTAAGACATCCCTACAGCGCGCAGGGCAGCCCCACCCCAGAGAATGACCCGGCCCCAGGGTCAGCAGTGCCGAGGGGGAGAGACCCTGCTCTAGTGTAACAACTGAGCATTGCCCATATGGACCAAATTTGGCCCAAAAAAGGCAACCAATGGACCGGTCAGACAGCCCCATCCCATCTCGTCAGCTGTGCGACCACCTAAGAGAGGAGTCATCCCTGGGTGGTGCAGACGATGAATGCGCTCAGCTGCTAACTGAAAGGTTGGAGGTTCAAGTCCACCCAGAAGTGCCATGGAAGAAAGGCCTGGCAGTCTGCTACCAAAAAATCAACCACTGAAAACCCTAAGGAGCACAGTTCTACTCTGACACGTGTGGGGTCACCAGGAGTTGGAGTCAATTTGGTGGCAAGGGGTTTGGGTTTGTTTGTTTTTTTTTTAAAGAGGAGGAGAAGGCACCCTGGACCCGAGGATGCAAAAAGGCACCTTGTTCCCACCTGTACTTCCTCTGACTCCGGTGCTAATTCTCATCCAGGGAGCACCAGATTCCCGAGGACTCTCAAAACCAGGAGTCTCTACAGGGACCCATTCATCTTTATTACAGACCCAGATCTGTGTCACTGCTGTGGAGAGCAAATGCCCACTTAATTACATTTCCACAGGAGCCACCAAGGGGTTTTCTGGGGTAGAGGGTTTGTGAGCATCATCGGGAAATAAAACATTCCAAGCGGTGCTGGGCTCTGCGTGGCTCCACTCACTCTGCTGCTGATACATCAACAGGATACCACAGAACAGCTGGAAATTCCCGACATGTTATCTGCTGCTTCAGCTCTTAACATAAAGCAGTGCTCCCCTGGGCATACTGGCGATGTCAGGAGATACTGGTGGTCGCCGAATGAGGCGGGCTCTGCTGGCGCCGAGTGGGTGCAGGCCAGTGGTGTACAGGGTGAGCAGGGATCCAACTCACTTATTTTCCAAATAATTAATGCAGGTCTCTCCCCCTCAGCCATGGGCCCCTGTGGGAGGCGCAGTGACGGGAGACTCCACGAGCACTTTGGGGTCTGCAGCAGCCCAGGAGAGGGGGGTATCATCACCCCGTGATGGAGAAGAAGTGGAAGCTGAGGGATACATACATTTGCGCATGAGTCTCCTGTGGCTGCGGTAACAAGTGACCTCAGCTCAGTGCCTTAAAACAGCACACACTTATGATGCCACAGCTGTGGAGGTCAGCAGTCCCACACAGGTCTCACTAGAATAAAACCAAGGTGTCAGGAGGGCCGGTTCCTTCCGGAGACCCCAGGGAGAATCGTCTCCTGCCTTTTCTGGCTTCTAGAGGCCCCGCATTCCTTGGCCCGTGGCCCCTTTCTGCGTCTTCAGAGCCAGCAGCTGATCATCTTCCAGTCTCTCTCTCTCTGCTTCTGTTCTCACATCTCCTTTTCTGACTCCAACCCTCCTGCCTCCCTCTGATGAGGACCCTGTGATCACATGGGCCAGCTGGGTGATCCAGGATCATCTCCCGTCTCAAGACCCTTCACGTCATCCGTCTGCAGGGTCCCTTTGCCGTGTGAGGGTCCATGTCCCCAGGCTCCGGGGCTTAGGACAGGGACGTCTTTGGGTGACAATTACTCTGCCCACCACCACTTGCTTCTGCTTTTTTCACCCCTCCACATTTTTATCTAAGGAGCCCTGGCGGTGCAGTGGTTAAGTGCTCGGCTGCTATCCAAAAGGTTGGTGGTTTGAACCCACCAGTGGCTCCAAGGGAGAAAGACCTGGTGATCTGCTTCCATAAAGATTAAACCCATTGCTGTCAAGTTCATTCCAGTTCATAGTGACCCTACAGGACAGAGTATATCTGCACCATAGGGTTTCCAAGGCTGTAAATCTTTACAGAAGCAGACTGCCGCATCTTTCTCCTGCAAAGCAGCTGGTGGGTTCGAACCGCTGACCTATCGGTTAGCAGCTGAGCGTTTAACCATTGTGCCACTAGGGCTCCTCCATAAAGATTACAGCCTACAAAATCCTATGGGACAGTTTTACTCTGTCACATGGGGTCGCTGTGAGTTGGAATCAACTCGATGGCAAGGGTTTTTTTTTTTTTTAATGTTTTATCTAAATAAAAAGACAAACGTTTCCTGTACACCAAATACCTGCTATACTGTGCATACATTCTATGTGGTCTTCTCAATTGCCCTGGAGGTAGGAGCCTCTTTTATTGATCAAATAAACAAAAAACTGAAGCTCAGAGAAGCTAAAAACAAAAATATGGATGATCCTGTGTGATTTTGGGGACCAGAGTAGAAGTAGGAATCCAGAAACTTTCAGGTGTTAGAAGTTGGAATCCACACAGAGGCACCTTGGAAGAAAGGCCTGGCAATCTACTTCCAAAAAATCAGCCATTGAAAACGCTATGGAGCTGAACTATGACCTCCATTACACCATGAGACCAGAAGGAAAGATGGTGCCTGGCTACTATGACTGAATGTTTTGATCAAGGACCCAACAGATGGATCCTGATCAAAAGGAGGGAAAGTGCAAAACAGAACTTTAAACTCATATGGAAACCAGACTTACTGGATCCATGGAGACTGGGGGAACCCCTAAATCTAATAATGCCCAGAAATAATCTTTGAATCTTGACCTAAAACTATCCCATGAAGCCACTGTTAAACTAAACAACAGTTTAACCGAATTAATAAAAAATGTTTGCCCTGAGTGCTGCACTCCTATACAGAATTATCTACGAGTGTATGCTGACAATGTCCATCTAGAGCACAGACGAGAACATTTGGGGCACAAAGCCTAAGGGAACGGTGATGAAATACTACCAGTGGAGACAGTGAGGATGGTTGACACAGTGGGATGTATGTAACCAATGTCACTGAGCTGTCTGTACAGAAATTATGCGTGGATGTATATTTGGTTGTGTATATTTAAAAAAAACTAAACCTGCTGCCATCGAGTCGATTCTGACTCATAGCGACCCTCTAGGACAGAGTAGAACTGCCCCACAGTGCTTCCAGGGAGAGGCTGGTGGCTTTGAACTGCTGACCTTTTGATTAGCAGCCGAGCTCTTAACCATTGAGCCACTGGGGCTCTTCATTGTATATACTGCCATCAAAAATAAATAAAATATTAAAAAAAAAAAAAAAGAAAGAAAGAAAAGAAAACCCTATGCAGCACAGTTCTATTCTGACACACAGCAACACCACAAGTCGGAAAGGTCGTGACAACAACTGGTCCGCAGAGACAAGCCCTGGGAGCACAAGGGAGGTAGAGACCAGGGAGGTGAGAAAGACGGTGGGTGGAAAAGACGGGCGGAGGGGGGCCCAGCGGTGGTGTCATGCCAGTGAGCTGAGGGCATTCCAGGTGAGGGAAAAGAGGAGTGGGCCCCAGAGGCTGAGGTGTGGGTGTGTCTCAGTTCCCCACTGCTGCTGTAACAGTAAACCCAGGAGGGGGTGGCTTTAAAGAACAGAAATTTATTTTCTCACAGTTGAGGAGGCTAAAAGTCCAAATCCAGGGCACTGGCTGTAAGGGAAGGCTCTGTCTGTCCACTCTGGGGGCAGGTCCTTGTCTCAGCTTCTGTAGCCCCCGCGTTGCTTCATTCCTTGGCGATCTCCACATGGCCACTATCTTCCCCCATTTGTGCTTGCTTTTCTCTGTACTTAATCTGCTCCTTTGTATCTCAAAAGTGATCGGTTTAATAAGTAGCAGGGGAGCTCAAAAAGTAAAGACTGTCACCCTTGAGTACTGCGCACTTCTAAAGCATCATGTGTATGAGGCCAAGTGGATGAGAGCTATCTTAAAGCACAGATGAGGAGGTTGGGGGCAGGGAGTCTAAGTCAATGACCGTGAGGCAACCAGGACAGAAATCACGACAGTGTTGATACAAATGTGAAGCAGGTAACCAAGGTCACTGATCATTATGTCCAGAAACTACAGAACGGGAGCAGGTTTCGCTGTGTATATTTTAATCAACAATAAAATATTTTTTAAAAAGTGACTGGCTTCAGACACACCTTATACGGATATGGCCTTGTTAACATAATAAAGAAAGCCCTATACTCAAATGGGATTACATCCACAGGTATAGGGGTCAGGACACAATTTAATTGCAGGGAGGGGAGGGAGAAAAATTAACTGTGCCGTGAAAATGCTGCCTGGGGTTGGCTCGCGTATGGGAACGCTTGCTTCTCAGAGGCATCCATGCAGAAACAAGGAAGGGGAACTCATGCTGGGGTGGGGAGCTGATGAACAGAAGCAACCAGGAGAAGGAAAATCCCTCCAGAGCCCCAAAGGGCTGAGCTACGAAAGAACAAGCAAATGGACAAAAATCCTACCGGGCAGAGAAGCACAGACAGACAGTGTATAGGTTTAAAAACAGATGAACGACTCAGCAATTCCGCTCCTGGGAATATGCCCAAGAGAAATGGAAACACACATCCACACAAAAACTTGTACGCACATGTTCATTGCAGCGTGATTCCTAGTAGCCAAAAAGTGGAAACAACCCAAGTGTCTTATCAATTGATGTTGGAAAAATAAAATGTAGTCTACCCATACAATGGAATATAATTTGGCCATAAAAAGGAATGAAATTCTGATACGTGCTGAAACGTGGATGAACCTTGAAAATATTATTCTCAGTGAAAGAGGCCAGACACAAAAGATCACCTATTGTCTGATTCCATTTATGTGAAATGTCCAGAACATTCAAATCCATAGAGACAGAAAGTAGATTAGTGGTTGCCTAGAGCTTGTGGGGAGGGGAATGGGGAGTGACTGCTAATGGGTGCAGGGTTTCTTTATGGGGTAGTGAGAATGTTCTGGAACTGGACTGTGGTGATGGTTGCACAACTCGCTGGATTTACTAAAAATCATCAACTTGTACACTTAAAATGGGTGGATTTTCTGGCTTGTAAACGATAGCTCAATAAAGCATTAAAAAAAACCCCAACAGGATGAAAACATTCTGGAAATAGATAGTGGTGTTACTGCACAACATTGTGAATGTCATAATGCCACTGGATTGTACAATTAGAAACGATTCCTTGAAAACATGATGTTCAATGAAGTAAGTCGGTTACAACAAAAAAATAAATTGCTTAAGGAAAAAAAAACCGGGGTGGTGCTTCTAAAGAATGGAATAAGGAAAGGACAAAATAAGAACTTTACCATTCAGATAAACCTGGCGGCATCTCCTTAACCAGGTGAGCCAGGTTAACATCACTGGTGATGTCAGGTGGGTGTCAGGTACCCCAATATGATACAATGAGAACACCACATCTCTGTGTGTTCTTCCCCAAACTGCGTTTCTTCCCTGGTCTGCTCACAAGAAAACATCGAACAAACCCAGATGGGGGGACGTTGTCCTCCAGGACCCCAGCCAGTCTTCCTCAAGACTGTTGAGGTCAAGGTCACAAAAGACAAGGAAAGATGGACAAACCATCCCAAACCACGGGAGGCTCCAGAAGACATGATGACTAAATGCAATGTGGAATCCTGAGTGGGAACCTGGGGCAGAGAAAGGACATTAGCGGAAACACTGGTCAAATCCAAACAAACTCTGTGTTTAGTTGATGGTCATGTACCCACAATAACGTCTAGTTGTGCCAAATGAACCACGAAGATGGAAGATGTTAACATGGGAAGGTGGGTGAGGGGTAGACAGGCACCCTCTGTACCAGCTTTGCAACTATCCCATAAATTTGAAATTATTCCCAAGCACAAAGTTTATTTAAAAGACAAAACCAGAGTGAACAAAAGTAGAAGCAAGGAGGTAGGTTGGGAGGTTCCTGCTGACCTGCCATGATGTCAGCCTGTTGTCATTGTTAGCTGCCTTTGAGTAGGCTCCAACTCGTGGTGACCTATATGCAACAGAAGGAAATGTTTCCCAGTCCTGCGACCTCTTCATGATCATTGATATGTACGAGATCCTTGTTGTGATCACTGTGTCAGTTCATCTCACTGAGGGTCTCCCTCGCCCTTGCTGGCCCTCCATGTCACCAAAAATGATGTCCTTCTCACTAGAAGGTAGAAGGGGACAGGAAAGCTGGTGACAGGGAACCCAAGGTTGAGTAAGGACAGTGTTGACGTGTAGTGGGGTTGTTAACCATTGTCACAGGGCAATATTTGTACTAACTGTTTAATGAGAAACTATTTTGCTCTGTAAACCTTCATCTAAAGTGAGAATAGCAGCGCAACTGGAAGAACGTAATTGACGTCACTGAATTGGACATGTAGAAATTTTTGAAATGGTGTATCTTTGGCTATGAATATTTTCACCAAAAAAAAAAGGTCCTCCAAGGCCAAGAAGCGAGCGTGTTGACATGTCGTGGGGTTGTTAACCAATGTCATGAAACAATATGTGTACTGACTGCTTAATAAGAAAATATTTGTTCTGTAAACCTTCACCTAAAGTACAATAAAAAAAATTTTTTTTTAAAAATGATGTCCTTCCCAGCGATTGGTCCCTCCTGATGATGTGTCCAAAGTAAGCAAGTTGATGTCTTGGACAATATTCTGTGATCCATAAGGTTTTCATTGGCTGAGTTTTTGAAGTCAATTGCCAGGCCTTTCTTCCTAGTCTGTCTTAGTCTGGAAGCTCTGCTGAAACCTGATACTGGTATCTGAAATACCAGTGGCACAGCTTCCAGCATCACAGCAACACACAAGCCACCCAAAATGACAAACTGACAGATGGGTGGCGGAACCAATGTGTAATTACATGACGGTGGCGCAAACGGTTTGTGCCAGACTACAGTACTAACCTAAAGGTTAACGGTTCAGTACTACCCAGTGGTACTGCGGAAGAAAGGCCTGGAAATCTGCCTCTGTTAAGATTACAGCCAAGAAAACCCTATGGAGCAGTCATCTGTAATACATGGGGTTGCCACGAGTCAGAATCAACTAGATGGCAACAAGTTTGGTGTTTTTGTTTTGTTTTTTATTTTATTTGTTGCTGTTGAGAATATACACAGCAGAACATACACCCATTCAACAATTTCTACCCATACGGTTCAATGACTTTTTTTTTTTTTTTCCACCATGACTAATGGGTCTCCAGAGCCCTGGTAATGCACTGGTTGAGAGCTACAGCTGCTAACCAAAAGGCTGGTACTTCGAGTACCAGGTGCTCCTTGGAAACCCTATGGAGCACTTTTACTCTGTCCTATAGGGTCGCCACCAATCAGAATTGACTCAACGGTAACAGGTTTTTTAATGGGTCTCCTGCGCTGGAGACGAGAGCCAGGAGTTCAGGGGACCAGGCTTACTCAATCTCCTACACCAGGCCCCAGCAGTACCCTGTTGGTATTTTCAGAGTAAAAGAGGCCACTAAGAAAAAGGTCTCGATGTAACAAAGGGTCCCATTCACCACCCCAAACACAGCCCAGAGGAAAGCCTGTTCTTGTTTTCCAAGGAGATCCGGTATCACCGCCCTTGTTTTGCTTTTGAAGCACTCGCCAAGACCTCCCACAAACGCCCTGCTTTCCAGCAATCTGTGGCTTTCACAGACACCCTATCCAAGTGAGAGTGCAGACCAAGGGTGTCACCTCAGTCCCCGAGTGGGCAGGCCCATCCGGTCCTCGGGCCCGGCGGGAGGACAGAAGGGTGAAGCGAAGAGGCATCACGTTCACTTTGTGTTCATTTCCGAGCTGGGGTCCATCTGTCCTGAGTCTCAATCTTCCCCCCTTCTGTTTTTCTTTGTTTGTTTTAATTTTATCATTGTAAGATAGTGTTGAGGAGCCCTAGTGGCGCATATGCTTAGGCACTCAGCTGTTAACCGAAAGGTTGGTGGTTTGAACCCACCCAGCAGCTCTGTGGGAGAAAAGACCTGGCGATCTGCTGTAGCGAAGATTTCGGCCTAGGAAACCCTGTGGGGCAGTTCTACTCTGTCACGTGGGGTTGCTAAGAGTCGCAGTTGACTCAGCTGCACCCAAAAACAATATAGTGTTATGTGTACCCCCAAAATACGGTTTGAGTCCTGACTCCTATACCTGTGGAGGTGATCCTATTTGGAAACAAGGTTTCTTTGTTATATTAATGAGGCCATGTCAGTGTAGTGTGGGTCCTAAACCTAATCACTTCTGAGTTATGCAAAGAGCAGAAGACACAGAAAGAAGCACAAATGTCAGGAAGAAAGAAAGACGCCACATCAAGATCACCAAGGGACTGAGGAATGCCGGGATTACAGAAGCCAAGACAAGGACCTTCCCCAGAGCCAACGGGCAGAGAGAGCCTTCCCCTAGAGCTGGCACCCTGAATTCAGATATCTAGCCACCTAAACTGAGAAAACATAAATTTCTCTTTCTTAAAGCCACCCGCTTGTGGTATTTCTATTACGGCAGTACTAAGAAACTAATATATATGCATATATGTATGTTCAATCATTTCAGGAGGGAGCATATGATCAGGAACCAATGGTACTAAAGGAAGAGGTCCAAGCTGCACTGAAGGCATTGGCAAAAAACAAGGCTCCAGGAATTGACAGAATACCAATTGAGATGTTTCAACAAACAGATGCAGCACTGGGGGTGCTCACTTGTCTATGCTAAGAAATTTGGAAGACAGCTACCTGGCCAACCAACTGGAAGAATCTGTATTTATGCCTATTCCCAAGAAAGGTGACCCAACTGAATGCAGAAATTATCAAACAATATCATTAATATCACACACAAGTAAAATTTTGCTGAAGATCATTCAAAAGCAGCTACAGCAGTATATCAACAGGGAACTGCCAGAAACTCAGGCCGGATTCAGAACAGGATGTGGAACCAGGGATATCATTGCTGATGTCAGATGGATACTGGCTGAAAGTAGAGAATACCAAAGAGATGTTTACCTGTGTTTTATTGACTATGCAAAGGCATTCGACTGTGTGGATCGTAACAAATTACAGATAACACTGTGAAGAATGGGAATTCCAGAACACTTAATTGTGCTCATGAGGAACCTGTACATAGAACAAAAGGCAGTCATTCCAACAGAACAAGGGGATACTGCATGGTCTAAAATCAGGAAAGGTGGGCATCAGGGTTGTATCATTTCACCGTACTTATTCAATCTGTCTGCTGAGCAAATAATCCAAGAAGCTGGACTATATGAAGAACAGGGCATCAGGACTGGAGGAAGACTCATTAACAACTGGCGATATGCAGATGACACAGCCTTGCTTGCTGAAAGTGAAGAGGACTTGAAGCACTTACTGATGGAGATCAAAGACCACAGCCTACAGTATGGATTACACCTCAACATAAAGAAAACAAAAATCCTCACAACTGGACCAGTAAGCAATATCATGATAAACGGGGAAAATATTAAAGTTGTCAAGGATTTCATTTTACTTGGATCCACAATCAACTCCCATGGAAGCAGCAGTCAAGAAATCAAAAGAACGCTAGCCCAAGAGACAGAAAGGGCCACATAAACCAGAGACTTCATCAACCTGAGGCCAGAAGAACTAGATGGTGCCCAGCTACCACCAATGACCGCCCTGACAGGGAACACAACAGAGAGTCCCTGATGGAGCAGGAGAAAAGTGGGGTGCAGAACTCAAATTCTAGTAAGAAGACTAGACTTAATGGTCTGAGACTGGAGGAACCCCAGAAAGCATGGCCCCCGGACTCTCTGTCAACCCAGAACTAAAACAATTCCCCAGGCCAACTCTTCAGACAAAGATTGGACTGGACTCTGGGACATAAAATGATGCTCGTGAAGAGTGTGCTTCTTAGCTCAAGTAGATAACATGAGACTAAACGGGCAGCTTCTGTCCGGAGGTGAGATGGGAAGGCAGAGAGGGTCAGGAGCTGGTTGAATGGACACAGGAAATCAGGGGTGGAAAGGAGGAGTGTGCTGTCACAGTATAGGGAGAGCAATTAGGGTCACGTAACAATGTATGAATAAATTTTTGTATAAGAGAGTAACTTGAAATGTAAACTTTCACTTAACAACAATACACAAACAAACAAAAAAAAGAAATCAACGCATTGTATTAGGCAACTATTCTGCAAAAGACTTCTTTAAAGTGTTAAAAAGCAGATGTCACCTTGAAGACTAAGGTGCGCCTGACCCAAGTCATGGTGTCTTCAATTGCCTCATACGCATGCGAAAGCTGGGCAAAGAATAAGGAAGACCGAAGAAGAACTGACACCTTTGAATTGTGGTGTTGGCGAAGACTGTTGAATATCCCACGGACTGCCAGAAGAACGAACAAATCTGTCTTGGAAGAAGTACAACCAGAACGCTCCTTAGAAGCAAGGATGGCGAGACTACGTCTCACATACTTCGGACATGTGGTCAGGAGGGACCAGTCCCTGGAGAAGGACATCGTGCTTAGTAGAGTACAGTGTCAGCGAAAAGAGGAAGACCCTCACTGAGATGGATTGACACAGGGGCTGCAACAAGGGGCTTAAGCCTAACAACTGTGAGAATGGCTCAGGACCGGGCAGTATTTCCTTCTGTTGTACATGGGGTCGCTATGAGTCAGAACCCATTTGACGGCACCTAACAACAACATATGTGTGTGTGTGTGTGCAGTGTGTATATTGTATGTGTGTATATATATGCATCCAAACATGCGCCATTGTACCCATTCCGAAGCGGACAATTCAGTGGCATTAATACATGCACAATGTTGTGCAGCCATTACCACTATCCATTTCCCATTGTTTGCATCATCCTTAACAGAAACTCGAAGCCCCTTAACCAATACCTCTCCTTTGTCCCTCCCATCCACCCTGGGAACCTCTGATCAACTCTGCTCTTTATGCATTTGCCTATTCTAAAAAAAAAAAACCAAACCCGTTGCCATAGAGTTGATTCTGACTCACAGTGACCCTATAAAACAGAGCAGAACGGCCCCATGGGGCTTCCAAGGAGCGGCTGGTGGATTTGAACTGCCGACCTTTTGGTTGGCAGCCGAGCTCTTAACCACTGCGCCCCAACAGCTCCTTTGCCTATTCTACATATTTCATAGAAGTGAGATCACATATAATATTGGTCCTTCTGTGTCTGGCTTCTTTCACTGAGCATCATGTTTTCAAGGTTCATCCACGTTGGAGCGTTTATCAGAACTTCATTTCTCTTTATGGCTGAGTAACAGTCCATTGTGTGGATGGACCACCTTTGATTTATCCATTCATCTGCTGACAGACACTTGGGTTGTTTCCATCCTTTGTCTATTGTGAACAATGCTGCAATGTACATCGGTGTACATGTGTCTGAATCGCTGTTTTCAGCTATCTTGGGTCCACACCAAGGAGTGGAATTGCTGGGTCATAAGGTAGTTCTACGTTCACCATAAAAACCCACTACCGTTGAGTCGACTCCAACTCAGTGACCCTATGGGACACAGCAGAACTGCCCCATAGGGTTTCCAAGGCTGTAAATCTTTAGGGAAGCAGACTGCCACATCATTCGCCTGTGGAGTGGCTGGGGGGTTTGAGCCGCCAATCTTTCAGTTAGCAGCAAGCACCTTAACCACTGTGCCACCAGGGCTCTTTATGTTTACCGTATTATTACACCAATAATGCACATTTATACTTTTTTTGCCAGCTGTGCCCTCCCTCCCCCACCCTAGGTAGTTTCATAAGTGCACTATGCTGATTTTTTACAGGAACATGTAAAAAAAATTAGCATACTGTCCTTACAAAAATATCTCTGGGGCGAGAGCACAGTTGGCAAAAAAGAAAGTATAACGTGTGTTATTTACATAAAAATACAGTAACTTTAAAAAATTTTTTCTGTTGTTGAAAATATACACAGCAGAACATATATTAATCCAACAGTTTCTCCAAGTACAACTCTGTGACATCGATTACATTCTTCGAATTGTACAGCCGTTCTCACCTTTCCTGTCTGAGGCGTTCCTCCCCCATTAACATAAACTCACTGCCCCCTAAGTTCTCTATCTGATCTTTCAAGCTGCAGTCGTCAATTTGATCCCATATAGATAGCTTTTTAAAAGCATAATGCTCAACTATTGTTTGGTTTTATGAAGAATTCAGGGGATATTTTTGGTTTAAGGTTTAAAGATTATCTCAGGGGAATAGTTTCTGGGAGTTCATCCAGCCTCCATGGCTCCGGAAAGTCTGGATTCCATGAGAATTTGAAATTCGGCTCTGCATTCTCCCCCTTTCTATGTTTGACTTCTTGAGGAATCACCTCCTCTGTAAAGTGTTGCATCTTACACACAGCTGTGTTGAAACACTTACAGAGACAGCTTATGCTTATTTCAGAAACCAGGAGTGGGACCCATTCCAAGCCCCCCTCAAAACACACACATTTGGGATCGGGGGAGGTAGGGGATGCATATGGCTCAAATCTGAAGGGAAACATTTCTCCCCAACACTCTTGAGTGTTTGCAGCCACAATATGTGAAAAGATGAGTTTCCAACTCCCCAAAATTATCTGGAGAAGCACAGTCTCCACAGGGTGGGGTCAACCCAACAGGAAGCTTACATCATGCTATGAAGACAGAAAACATACAAAGTTGCCACAACGCAGGGACCAGAAGGCCAGCATCATGGAACACAGTGAGGAATTACAGGAGCCATCCAGAGCTCCCACACTATGGGAAGAAGGAGACCAAACGCAGGTCTCAAAAACACCTGGTAGGTGGGCAAACCCTACGTGGGCCAGGAGATCAAGGTCAGCATCACCAGTGGGAACTCATATACGGTGTGACAAGGCCACCCCACCTCTACGTGTTCTTCCCCAATCTGATCCCAAGCAAACGTCAGACAGACCAGATTGGTGACGTTCTCCAGGATCCCAGCCAGTCCTCCTCAAGACCATCAGGGTCACGAAAGACAAGGAGAGACTGAGAAAACGTGCCAGACCAGAGGGGCCTAAGGACACAGTGCGGGATCCTGGGCTAGAAAGGGGACACTAGGGGCGACAAAACTAGTCGCCAGCAGGTCAACTCCAACTCATGACGACGCCGTGTGCACACAGCACAACTGCGCTTCCCAGGGTTGTCAGCGGCTGGTTTTTCAGGAGTAGACCACCAGGCCTTTCTTCTGAGGTGCCTCTGGGTGGGTTCAAACTGCCATCCTTCCAGTTAGTAGTTCAGCGCTTAACTGTTCCACCACCGAGGGCCTCCCAGGGAAAAACCAGTGAAATCAGAATCCAGAGTGGATAGCTGAGGCAAATGCATTGCCTTAATATGTTAACATGAGGGGAGGCTGGGTGAGGGGCAGACAGGAACTCTCTGGACTAGCTTTGCGAGATCAGGTCTCAGAATCAGCCCAGTAGTCTTTCTTACAGACGACACATGTCCAATGCCGTGCTCTGGGCCACGCACAGGACCTACTGCTGGTAAACAGTGACTGTGAAGAGTCTTACCTCCTACGCCCATTTCACAGCTTGGAAAACAGAGGCTGAGAGGAAAGGAAGCTTTGCCAGTTTCAAAATGGAGGCAGAGCCAAGACTGGAACTGAAGGTTCCAGAATCCCAGTCCACCACCCTTCTGTGCCCCAGGCCCCTATACACACGTGTGAGGTTTTAGAACCATCACCAGATCGGCCTCCGTTTTCTTCATCCAGTTGGAAAGCCTCCTCGGAAGCCTTAACTCCTGGGGAGGGCTGGGGAAGTGGGGAGAGAAGGGAAGAGGAGCAGTGGGGGCAACACAGAGCGGGGAGAGTGGGGGAAGAGAGACGGAGAAGCCCGAGAGAAAGAGGAGAGACAGAGAGAGGAGAGAGGGGCACACACGGACCCACAGACACACAGACACACAGACACACAGACACAGACACAGACCCACACACACAGACACACAGACACACACACACAGACACAGACACATAGACACACACACACACAGGCACACACACAGAGACACACAGACACACACAGACACACACACAGACCCACAGACACACACACAGACACAGACACACAGACACAGACACACACACACAGACACAGCACATAGACACACAGACACAGACACATAGACACACACACACAGGCACACACACAGACACACACACACAGACACACACACACACACACACACACACACACGAGCATCTTTCAACCCTTCCATGCTCATGGGTACCTCTAGGGAGCCAGTACTTTTTCAGCCTCTAAAGGTTTTTTGGGAAGCTCTGGACCATGGACAGTGCGTGCTGCCCGAAGGCATGGGGCCTTTATGACTGCTGGAAACCAAAGAAACGGGCGTGTGCGGCAAATTACTGGTTTTACAGGGTATTGTAGGAGGTGTCTGAATTTTTGGTAGGAGAAACAGAAATTGTGAAAATTTTTATTTGTTACACATACGCACCAATAGGGACTCTGGGGTATAATTAGTGGTACTTCATATGTAGCATGAAACACTTTGAGTAAGCTTGTGGGAGGGGGCAAGAAAAAAAAAATCCCTACCGCCTACCAAAAATTCAGACACACTCAATGATTCACCATGCTTCCATTAATGAAAACATATGGTATCAATCAAAAATTCAGAGCAGAAAAGAACTGCAGCACCAAAGGGTCAATACAGTAACAGCCGCCCTCAGGAAGCCCTTCAGGAAGCCCCAGCCAGCCCTTCCAGCCCATCCAAACATTGCCTCAGAAACAACTGTGTATTTCATAAGTAGCAATTTGCAAAAAAGAAGAGAACCTTCCGCTTCTCTCCCCTGCCTCAAATATTTACAAATCAGCCAACTTAAGGATGTTAGAAATGGCTGTCTGTTCTCAGCTTACAGAGAAAGGCATTTTTAAGTTCAGCTGGTGTCGAAAAAGAACTGTCTTCGGCTCCCAAGCCAACCAAAGAAAACATCTGTTTTCATTTAAACCACAAGGGTTTTCGAACCTTGCTCTGGGACATTTGCCTAGCCAATTCTGGCTCTTAAAGCATCATCTTATACATTTGTTCCCAGACCATGAACGCTTGCTCAACAGGAAGCTGTGACAGAATAAAAATTCATGGCCAGACAGTGTCGGAGCCGAGCTCTTTGAAGTTAACCATTCTTGCTCTTTCAAAACCAAACCAAAAACCAATTGCTGTCAAGTTGATTCCGACTCACTGCACCCCCATCTGTGCCAGAGTAGAACTGCATGCCAGAGGGTTTTCAAGGGCTGATTTTTTGGAAGCAGATCACCAGGCCTTTCTTCCAAGGCACCTCTGGTTGGACTTGAGCCTCCAACCTTTCAGTTAGCAGCCAAGCATGTTAACCGTTTGCACCACCCAGGGACTCCATCAAGAGTTCAGAGATGGATCTTTGATGGTTACGAGGGTGGGGAGGGAGGGAGAGGGATGTTCACTAACTAGATAGTAGACAAGAATCATCTTAGGTGAAGGGAAGGACAGCACATAATACAGGGGAAGTCAGCACAACTGGACTAAACCAAAAGCTAAGAAGTTTCCTGAATACAACCAAACACTTCGAGGGACGCAGTAGCAGGGGCGAGGGTCTGGGCACCATGGTTTCAGGGGACATATAGGTCAATTGGCATAACAAAGCTTATTAAGAAAATGTTCTGCACCCTACTTTGGTGAGTGGCCTCTGGGGTCGGTCTTAAAAGCTAGCAAGTGGCCATCTAAGATGCATCAATTGGTCCCAACCACCTGGAGTAAAGGAGAATGAAGAACACCAACAACACAGGGAAAGTATTAGCCCAAGAGACAGAAAGGGCCACGTAAACCGGAGACTCCATCAGCCTGAGACCGGAAGAACTAGATGGTGCCCGGCTACCACCAATGACCGCCCTGACGGGGAACACAACAGACAAGGAAGAGACAGGGGTGGCCCCGGGGGGAATTCTCCCCTTCCATGCAGGAGACCCGGGTTCAATTCCCAGCCAATGCACCGCATGCATGCCACCACCTGTCTGTCCCTGGAGGCTTGTGTGGTGCTGTGATGCTGAACAGGTTTCAGTGGAGCATCCATACTCAGGCAGACTAGGAAGAAAGGCCTGGCGATCAACTTCCAAAAATCAGCCAATGAAAAGGCTTTGGATCCCCATGGTCCAATCCGCAACCGATCACGGGGGTCGTGCAGGAGCAGGCAGTGTTGCCTTCTGTTGTGCTTGGGGTCACCGTGAGTCAGGGGCCGACTCGACGGCAGCTAGTGACTCACCTCTCCCTGCACCGTCTCTGCAGCCACATCACCGGCATTCTAACCTAGCTGGTTTACCTCCCTTCTTTGACTCCTCTGGAGCCCTAGGGGCGCAGTGGTTAAGAGCTATGGTTGCTAACCAAAAAGTCAGCAGTTCGAATCCACCAGCTGCTCCTTGGAAACCCCATGGGGCAGTCCTACTCTGTCCTGTAGGGTCACTATGAGTCGGAATCGACTCGACGGCAATGGGTCTCTCTTGACGCCTCCTGATTTTGTCCGTCCAACATGGCAGCTGCCTAAGCAGGCAGAGAGCAGGGACACCTGTCGGGACCACAAAGGCTAAAGAAGGACGAGTGGTAACGGGTCAGCAAGCAGAGGCCTGCGAGCAGCCTGCAAAATAATCTGTGCCCAGAAGTCACCTGGGTCCTGGCCCAGGAATCAACACACTTCAACATAAAAAGAGAGCGAAGCACACACACACACACACGTACAGACACCCACGGTTAAGAAAAGCAGATTCTCAACTGATTAACATGCACCAAAGACAGGCAACCCTTTTCTATTTTATCATCCTCCAAAAAGTAACATTTCAGAAATTCCAAAAAGGAAGCAATTTCTGCAAAAAAGACATTTTCCTCCTTAGCGCTGCTGACACGGGGCAGGAGGCTTCTCTGGGGTGGGCCATCCTGCGCTTGTAGGGTGTTGAGCAGCATCCCTGCCCTCCACCCGCTCGATGCCAGTAGCACCCCACCCCCAGGCGTGACAACCACAAATGTCCCCAGACATCGCCCAGTGTCCCCTGGGGGCAAAATCGCCACGGTGAGAACCCTGGGTTAGGGGATTCCACTGACCCACAAGAGATTCTGCGTCGCATGACACAGACCTCCTGACGTCCAAGGACGCTGCCCGCATGTAAATCCACACGTGGAAAGGAGGGTGAGAAAGGGTGCACAATTGGCAGAATGTGTCACTGAGTGTCACTGAGTTGGGCATAGAAAAACTATTGAATTGGTGTGTGCTCTGCTGTGTGTATTCCCAACAACAAAATAAATAAATAGATCATCTTTTTAGAAAAGTAAATCCACACACTGAGCGGAAAGGAGAGAAACCAAACCAAACCCATTGCTGTCGAGTCAATTCCGACTCACAGTGACCCTACAGGACAGAGCAGAACTGCCCATAGGGTGTCCAAGGAGCGGCTGGTGGATTCCAACTGCTGACCTTTTGGTTAGCAGCCGAGATCTTAACTACTGTGCCCCCAGGGAGGAGAGAGGAGGGAAATCACAGAAGCTGCAGCCTCACCCCGGTTTATACCATCTGACCCATCGGGAAATTTATTCTGGTGTACAGCGTGAAGATCATTCAAAGCGGCTGCAGCAGTATATCAACAGGGAGCTGCCAGAAAATCAAGCCAGATTCAGAAGAGGAAGTGGAACCAGGGATATCATTGCTGATGTCAGATGGATCATGGCTGAAAGCAGAGAATACCAGAAAGATGTTTACCTGTGTTTTATTGACTACGTAAATGCTTTCGACTGTGTGGATCCTAACAAATTATGGATAACATTGTGAAGCATGGGAATTCCAGAACACTTAATTGTGCTCATGAGGAACCTGTACATAGACCAAGAGGCAGTTGTTTGAACAGAACAAGGGGATACTGCATGGTTTGAAGTCAGGAAAGGTGTGCGTCAGGGTTGTATCCTTTCACCATACATACTCAATCTGCATAATCTGAGAAGCTGGGCTATATGAGGAGGAACGGGGCATCAAGATTGGGGGAAGACTCATTAACAACCTGCGTTATGCAGATGACACAGCCTTGCTTGCTGAAAGTGAAGAGGACTTGAAGCACTTACTGCTGAAGATCAAAGACCACAGCCTTCAGTATGGATTACACCTCCACATAAAGACGACAAAAATCCTCACAACTGGACCAATAAGCAACATCACAATAAATGGAGAAAAGATTGACGTTGTCAAGGATTTCATTTTACTTGGATCCACAATCAAATCCCATAGAAGCAGCAGTCAAGAAATCAAATGATGTATTGCACTGGGCAAATCTGCTGCAAAAGACCACTTTAAAGTGTTGAAAAGCAAAGATGTCACTTTGAGGACTAAGGTGCGCCTGACCCAAGCCATGGTATTTTCAGTCACCTCATATGCATGTGAAAGCTGGACAATGAATAAGGAAGACTGAAGAAGAATTGACCCCTTTGAATTATGGCGTTGGCGAAGAATATTGAGTATACCGTGGGCTGCCAGAAGAAGGAACAAATCCGTCTTGGAAGAAGTACATCCAGAAAGCTCCTTAGAAGCAAGGATGGCAAGACTACGTCTTACATACTTCGGACATGTTATCAGGAGGGATCAGTCCCTGGAGAAGGACATCATGCTTGGTAAAGGAGAGGGTCAGAGAAAGAGAGGAAGACCCTCGACGAGATGGACTGACACAGTGGCTGCAACAATGGGCTCAGGCATAACAGCGATTGTGAGGATGGCGCAGGACCGGGCAGTGTTTTGTTCTGTTGGACACAGGGTCGCTATGAGTCAGAACTGACTTGACGGCACCTAACAATAACTGCAACAGTGTGAGCGGGGATAGAACTCAATTTTTTTTTTTTTTTCCAAACAATTAACACAGCTTGTCTCCAGCCAGCACTGCTGACAGGGCGCCAGAACCTTCTCTGGGGTGGGGCCGTCCTGTGCACAGTAGGGTGGTGACATTGACCACTAGAAGCCAATAGCATCCCCATCCCCTCCCCCCCATTGTGACAACCCCAACTGTCTCCAGAATAGCCCAGGGTTGAGAACCACCGCTTGCTATCAGGCTACCATAGAAGAGACACTTAAAAATAAAACTTTTTTTTTTTTAAAGCAAAAACTCCTCTCGAGCTAGTTAAATGCTACTCGCAGCAAAAAGCAACAACAAATAATCCCCCAAAACACAGATTCCTGCAAAAATGGTCTAACCCAGTCCAGGACAGCCTGGCCATTTAGGACCCGAGTCCCCAGGTGGGTTCAATTACGAACCCGATCAAGAGAACGGAGAGGATTTTGCTCTCGAATACTGAGATGTCTCAGACATGCAGATACTACCATTCGGAGAACGGGGTCACTCACTAAACGGCCTTTCGGGATATCTGTTCTGTGTCTGCAGGCTAATGTGGTTACAACAGGAAGACAGCAATCCTGTCCACGGAGGGTCTCCAAGGAGGTGGCAATGAATCAGCCCTCAGGGACGCACAGAATGTGGTCATGCGTTCTCCAACCCAGGTACACACCGCGTGCCACCTTGCATCCAGCAATGCCCGAGTGCAGGGGTCCTCACCTGGGTGATTCTGCCGCTGGGGACACTGGGCGATGTCTGGGGACATGTGTGGGTGTCACGACCTGGGGGGGGTGCTGCTAGCATTGAGTGGGTGGAGGCCAGGGATGCTGCTCAACACCCTACAATGCACAGGACAGCCCCACCCTAGAAAATAATCCAACCCCAAACATCAGTAACGTCATGGTGGAGAAACCCTGCCCTAGGTGAGCGACCAGCATGGAAAGACCTAGCCCAGCCCACCGTCACGTACACACAAAGATGGGGCGCCCTCCTGCAGACGTCCGTGCAATTCTCCAAGGCTTCTTCCCGACTCTTCCCTGGGGCCTTCGAGACATTAATTATTACCCCATTTTCCTGTGGCCTGAAAACCTTATCACAGCTGCACCGGTGGAGCTCATAAAATACCCATGCATGGGCCCCATCGGGAGTCCCCAGGTCGCACAGTGGTTAAGAGCTACGGCGAGCTACAGCTGCTAACCAAAAGGCCGGTAGTTCGAATCCACCAGCCACTCCTTGGAGGCCCTACGGGGTCCTGCAGGGCCGCTGTGAGTTGGAATCAACTCGATGGCAACGGGTTTTTCAGGGGCCCCCATCAGGAGTCCCAGGGCGGTGCAAACGGTGAATGAGCTCGGCTGCTAACCGAAAGGCTGGAGGTTGAAGTCTGCCCAGAGGCGCCTCAGAAGAAAGGCCTGGTGACCTACTTCCGAACACTCAGCCACTGACACCCCTACAGAGGGCAGTCCTACTCTTACGCTGTCTTAGTTAGTTAGTGCTGCTCTAACAGAAATACCATAAGTGGGTGGCTTTAAGGAACACAAGTGTATTCTCTCACAGTTTGGGAGGCTACAGTGTGAATTCAGGGCGCCAGCTCTAGGCGAACTTTTCTCTGGCCACTCAGAAAAATCCGCCTCAGCTTCTCTAGCCCCAGGGTTGCCGGGTTCCTTGACAATCTCCACATGGCACCCGTCTTTCCCGTTTGTGCTTGATTGTCTCTGTCTCTGCTGCCATTGAATTGATTTTGACTCATGGTGATCGTGTGTGTGCAGAGCAGAACTGTGCTCCATAGGGTTTTCAAGGCTGTGATCTTTCGGAAGCAGATCGCCAGGCCTGTCTTCCGCGGCACCTCTGGGTGGGTCTGAACTGCCAACCTTTCAGCTAGTAGTCAAGGGTTTAACTGTTTTCACCGCCAAGGAACTCCTCCCCCCACCTACTCTGCTCTTTTTATATCTGAAGCAATTAGATTTGAGACACACCAGACGCCGATATGGTGTCATTAACATAACAAAGAAAACCCTCTTGCCAGGGACAGAGCAGCAGGGGTGGGGGTCTGGGGACCACGCTTCCAGGGGACAGCTAGGTCTACTGGCGTAACAAAGTTCATTAAGAAAATGCTCTGCATCCTACTTTGGTGAGTGGTGTCTGGGGTCTTAAAAGCCAGTAAGCGGCCATCTAAGATGCATCAATCGGTCCCAACCCACCTGGAGTAAAGGAGAATGAAGAACACCAAAGACACAAGGAAAGTATTAGCCCAAGAGACAGAAAGGGCCACATAAACCAGAGACTTCATCAGCCTGAGACCAGAAGAACTAGATGGTGCCCGGCTACCACCAATGACGTCCCTGACAGGGAACACAACAGAGAGTCCCTGATGGAGCAGGAGAAAGGTGGAGTGCAGAACTCAAATTCTAGGAAAAATATCAGACTTAATGGTCTGACTGAGACTGGAGGGACCCCAGAAAGCATGACCCCTGGATTCTCTATCAGCCCAGAACTAAAACAATTTCTAAGGCCAACTCTTCTGACAGGGATTGGACTGGACTGTGGGACATAAAGTGATACTCGTGAGGAGTGTGCTTCTTAGCTCAAGTAGATACAAAAGACTAAATGGGCAGCTTCTGTCCGGAGGTGAGATGGGAAGGCAGAGAGGGTCAGGAGCTGGTTGAATGGACACAGGAAATCTGGGGTGGAAAGGAGGAGTGTGCTGTCACAGTATGGGGAGAGCAATTAGAGTCACATAACAATGTATGTATAAATTTTTGTATGGGAAAAAATTTAAAAAATTTTAAAAAACTCTCTTGCCAAATGGGATCACCTCCACAGGTGCAGGGGTTAGGATTTCAACACATGTTTTGGGAGGTCACAACTCAATCCATAACAGACACACATGGGGTCTCCATGAGTCAAAGTCAACTCGATGGCAACTGGTTTGGTTTTCTGGTTTCGGGGGGCCCCCATCTCCTGTACCCCCAGAGATCATGGCTCTGAGCATGCTGTAGGGCCGGGGCACCTGCCACAGGACTCAGCAACCTGTGACTTCCAGAATGCCCTGGTCGCCCATCCCCACGCTTCCCCACCCATGCACACAAGTGTCTCATTCACTCCCGGCACCTGGCACAGGCTCGGACGCTTAAAATAGGCACACAAGGACTCTTTGTTGGACAAAAGAAGGAAGGAAGTGCTCAGGAAGCCTAGGCGGCAGGCTGGGGGGGCAGGGAGGAGCTCGCGGGGGATGGTTTGTGGGCTGGGGGAGCAGGGAGGAGCTCGCGGGGGATGGTTTGTGGGCTGGGGGAGCAGGGAGGAGCTCGCGGGGGATGGTTTGTGGGCTGGGGGAGCAGGGAGGAGCTCGCGGGGGATGGTTTGTGGGCTGGGGGGACAGGGAGGAGCTCGCGGGGGACGGTTTATGGGGGGATGAAGGGAATCAGCAGGAAGGTTAGCCCAGAAAGGTGAGGTGGGACCAAATCACATCATGCCACCAAGGTCACGTGAGGAAGAGAGGAACTGAGATTTTGATTGTGTGGGTGAGGAGCTGAAGGTCACTGAGAAATGGCAATCCAATGGGTGCTGCAGAAAGCCTTGCTCTGTTCCTACGGGGACAGCGCACTGCGGAGGGAGAGAGGGAACCAGAACCAACCCCGGAGCCTTCCAGTCAGTTCCGACTAAGTGGCGACCCCATGTGTGGCGGAGTAGAACTGCTCTATGGGGTTTCCTTGGCTGTGATCTTTACAGAAGCAGATCGCCAGGCCTTTTTTCTGCAGCGTGGCTAGGTGGGTTCAAACTGTCAACCTTTAGGTTAGCAATCGAGCACTAACTGTTTGCACCACCCAGGGGCCTAGAGAGAGAATGAGGGTCAATGAACTAGTTAGGTGCTCTAAGCAAAAGCTTCACGCACCCTCCCCCGACTCCCGTCTGTCAGCGTGTCGTACTGCTGTGGCCTGCATGTTGCTGTGATGCTGGAAGCTATGCCGCCAGAATTTCAAAGGCCAGCAGGGTAGCCCATGGTGGACAGGTTTCAGCGGAGCTTCCAGACTAAGACAGACTAGGAAGAAAGGCCTGGCAATTAACTTCCAAAAGTCAGCCAATGAAAATCCTACGGGTCCCAGTAGAACACTGCCCGATGCAGTGCTGGAAGATGAGCCCCTAGGCTGGAAGGCAGTCAGAATACACAGCGGCTGCAACCATGGACTCGAGCAGACAGACGATGGTGAAGATGGCGCAGGACCAGACAGTGTTTTGTTCTGTTGTGCATGGGGGTCGCCATGAGTCAGAACTGACTTGACAGCAACAACAAATTATACCTCAGCTGAAAAAAAACAAAAACAAGGAATACGACTTTCACATTTGCAGGAAAAACTCAAAGCTGTCTGCGAGGCCCACTGCCCGGCACGTGGCTGCACCCCATGCGAAGTGAGGAATCAGACATAAGTATGAAAAGAATACTAATCAACATCACGGGGCAGTGGTGGCTCAGTGGTAGGATTCTCACCTTTCATGTGGGAGACCTGGGTTCCATTCCCCACAATGCACCTCATGCACAGCCACCACCTGTCTGTCCGTGGAGGATTGCGTGGTGCTGGGATGCTGAACAGGTTTCAGCAGAGCTTCCAGACTAAGACAGACTAAGAAGAAAGGCCTGGTGATCGACTTCCGAAATCTGAAAACCCTACGGATCCCAACAGCTAGACGTGAAAGTGATGACGGGGATCGCGCAGGCCTAGGCAGCATTTCATTTGTTGGGTAGGGGGTTGGGGGCCAACCTGACAACAGCCAACAGCAACCACAATCAACAGGGCAGGATGGACAAGGAGAAGGAGATCCATATGTGCCTGTGGACGGCACGTCACCATGTCCTCAGCTCTACCATTTGGTCTCCTGGGTGACAGACGCAGTGAACACTTTTCATGTAAGCCCAAATTCTGCGTGAAAGGGAAGCAGGCAAAAGTGGGTTCAGAAAATGCCCACGTGAGGAAAGCTGCTGGAGGCGGCTCCCTGACATTGTCAAGGTCGTCACATTGCAAAAGCCAGCCGTTAAAGGACACAGGCGTGTGGCAAATGCAGGAGCAAGCCTTCCCCAGAGCAAAACACGAGTTTGGGCAATCTCCACGGCCCGCAGTCGGTGAAGGCACAGCAGGGAACAAAGAGGGGGCGGGAGTCAGTGCAGACCCTGCGCAGTCACACGACTATTGTGGTAACAGACCTCTCTAGAAAGTACCAGAAAGTTCCAAATTCACAGAGGCCAGGCACCACCCCCTTGTAAGAAATGACTAAGGATCTTCAAATACAAACACAAATGACCCAGTAAATAGGATTTTAAGGAGCCCTGGTGGCACAACAGTTAAGTGCTTGGCTGCTAACCGAAAAGTCAACGATTCGAGCCTACTCAGCCGCTCTGCGGGAGAAAGACCTGGTGATCTGCTCCCAGAAAGATCACAGCCTAGAAAATGCTTTGGGGAAGTTCTACTCTGTCACGTAGGGTCACTACGAGCGGAAAATCGACTGGACGGCACCCAACAACAGCAAAACGAATTTTAAAAGGCAACACTTGTTTCCACATGCAAATCGCAAATGAAGAAACCTGTGCTAACACCTTGAAGCAAAAAGTTGTTTTCTCCACTACACGCCGGGAGGGGAGGGCCTCCTCGTGGCCAGCGCAGCGCTGAGCTGTGTGCGCTTTAGGAGGATTCCTGTTTGTCTCTCCCTCAAATCACGGCGCCCCAGGCTGGACTAGGCATCAAACAAGAGCAGAAAATAAAGGCACGGGTCAAAGAACTTTTTTTTTTTTTAATCGTGGAAAACAGGGATGTCGGGAGCCCTGGTGGCGTTATGTTTAAGCACTCAGCTACTAACCGAAAGGTCAGCAGTTCGAACCCACCCAGTAGCTCCTTGGGGGAAAAAAGACCTAGCGATCTGCTCCCGTAAAGATGACAGCCCAGAAGACCCTATGTGGCAGTTCTACTCTGTCACATGGGGTCGCTAGGAGTCGGAATCAACTTGACAGCACCAATCGCGACAGACAGATACGTAACAAAACATTTGCCACTTCAACGCTCTTCCCGTGTACAACTCAGCGACGTTAATCATGCTCATCACATGGGTCACCCGTCACCACTCTCCGCGTCCAAATTTCTCCATCATCCTTAACGGAAGCTCGGGGCCCCCTAAGCAATGAGCCCCCCTTTTCCCTCCCTCCCACCGCCCCCAAAGACCATTTTTTAAATAAAGCTCTTCTTTAACAGAATTACCTGAATAACGCAAACTTTTTTGTGCTCGATGTAAAAACCAAGGAAGCAAACAAATCACGAGCTTTGGCACTGTTAACCGTCTCCGCTGACAAAATTAATCACATATTCAAATCAATACCAGTATTCAAAAGACCCACCCAGAAATAGGTTTCCAAATTCTCTAAAAGGAGTGTGCTTTTTTGTCTCCTGTCAAAATGAGAGCACTAAATGATTTAAAAAAAAAACACACACGGCCGTCGAGTTGATTCCGACTCACAGCGACCCTATGGGACAGAGTAGAACTGCCCCACAGAGTTTCCAAGGCTGTAATCTCTACTGGAGCAGATGGCCACATCTCCCTCCCATGGAGCCGCTGGTGGGTTCAAACTACAGACCTTTCAGTTAGCAGCCGAGCACTTAACCACTGTGCCACCAGGGCTGCTTAATGATTTAAAAACAAACCAAAATTCTGAATGCTCAGAAAGGCAAGGTATAGTTGTTAGGTGAGAAAATAAGTTAGTTTTGCTGATAACAGTGGTTCCCAATGGCGGGGGGAGGACACTCAGCAAGGTCTAGAAACATTTGTGGTTGTCACAATTGGGGGCTGGGGGGAAGCTGGGGGAGGTTGCTGTCACTACTGGCATGGGGTGCTGCTCAACACCCTGCGGTGCACAGGATGGCCCCACCCCAGAGGAGGATTCAGCCGGGGTCAGTCAGCAGCGCAACGCCGAGGGGGAAGGACCCTGGTCTAACATCTGAGCTCAAGCTGGAAAGCTCATATATTTAAAGAGAATATAATTGTGACCAGGAGGCCCTGGGTGGCGCAAACGGTTAAGCGCTCAACTACTAGCCAAAAGGTTGGCAGTTTGAATCAACCCAGAGGCGCCTTGGAAGAAAGGCCTGGCGCCCTGCTTCTGAAAAGTCGCAGCTTTGAAAATCCTATGGAGCAGTTTTACTCTGCACACACAGGGTTGTCATGCGTCAGAATCGACTTGACGGCACTAACAATAAGGAGAACAACAACGGTGGTCTCAGGGATCCTTCCGAGGCACACATCAGAATAGTCCCTTACGGGGTACGCTCAGTTCAGAATAACCCCAGCAGCCCTTTGTCAAGTAGATACAGGTCTTCCTTGACACATCTTCAAACCAGAATCTCCTGGGGCAGGGCCACGCTGTTCTTTTCTCCTCCCCCATTTCACTTTGAATAATACAGAAATTTTTTTTTCCAGATTGTTTTTCACACGACCTAGAGTGGTTCGGAAGGTCCCTGGGTGGCGCAAACAGTTCGTGCTCGACTTCTAACCCAAAGGTTGGAAGTTCTAACCCACCCAGTGGCACTGCGGAAGAAAGGCCTGATGATCTGCTTCTGTAAAGATCACAGCCAAGAAAACCCTATGAAGCAGTTCCACTCTGTCACAGGGGGTTCGTTACGAGTCAGAATCAACTTGACGGCACCTAACAACAACAAAAACAACCTCACACAGCAGGTCTCAGGGGGGCACAAATGGTTTGCTCTCAACCTCTAACCTAAAGGTTGGTGGTTTGAACCCAACCAGCAGCGACGTGAGAGAAAGAGCTAGCAATGTGCTTCCCTAAAGATGACAGCCAGGAAAACTCTATGGGGCAGTTCTACTCTGTAACAAACACCTTGGGTTGCCATAAGTTGGAATCAACTCGATGGCAGCGGGTTTGGTTTTTTTTTTTGGGTGATTCTTCTGTGCACCCCAAGGTGGCAGGACTGCAGTCAAACTTGAATTGCTTCCCCCCCTCCCGTCTGTGATAACCCAGTAATTCTGCCCACCACCTCCCCCGAAAAAAACTTAATTTAGAACATCATTAGCAATGCTTCAGATCTCCTCACGGCGTGCCAGGGATCATGCTACAGCGACATGCATCACCTCATTTGATCCTCGCAATTACCCCATGAAGTGCCTGTGCCTGTCGGTATTATTCCTGCTTTACAGAGGGACCAACCCAAGCTCCAAGAGGCCACACCACAAGTAAGTAGCTGGAGCCAAGATTCGAACACAAACCCACCTGACCCCAAAACCGACTACACGCTTAATCTCTGCAAGACCTCACCATCTAAACAGAACCCCGGTTGGCACCTGTGCACTTGGCACTGACTTCCCTGACACCTAGCAACAGTCTAAAGACTCTAGCTGGGATTCTCTGCTGCTTTCCATGCCTGTCTTCCAACGCCCACCCTGCAGCCCCTAGCAACCCCCGCTACCCAGGAAGAAGAAAGTGTCGCCACCCACGCCCCTCAAAGCCATCATCCCCCAAACTCCTACTTGAGTGCCTCAGTCCTGAGCCCAAAAATTCCTGAAAAATTATCACTAGCGGGAGCCTTTCTGCTTGCAAGACTTTCTCCTTTGAACCCGCGATCCTAGAAACAGACGTTGCAAAGCATCTTGAACTTCCATCTCCTCTGGGTCACCGATGCCAAGGGATTTCTGCGCCATGCCCCTTCTCTGCCAAATGTTGGCCCCTCAAAAGTAGGAGAGCAATGCCCCTCCAAAATCTTTATGACTAAATTCTACCCGAGATCCCCTACTTCCTCTTGCCCCCAAAACACCTGCCCCCAGGTGTTCCTAGCCCTCTGCCCTCCAACCCACCACCACTCAGCCCCCCACTTCCTTCCTTGGTCTCTCGACCCTAACTTCCTCCTCCCTCAGCCCCCATCCACTCCTAACTTGCAAACTCCCCATTTCTGCCAACATCCCTTGACACTTCTGAGACAAGCCTGACCCTAACTCCTGGGTCTCTCAGTCACCCTCCTGGCCAACTCAACGCCCCAAATACATTCCTCAGTCCCCTCCCCAGCTAAAGTTACCCCTAACTCCTACACTCAGCACCCTCCCCAGCTAACCCTGACCCTCAACTCTGTTTGCAGCCCCTGCCCAGCTAAACTCCATCCTCAACTCCATCTCCAGCAGTCTCCCAGCTAACCTTGAACCTCAACTCCATCCCAAGCCCCCTCCTCAAATAACCTCCACCCTCAACTCCAGCCCCAGTCCCCTCCTCACGTAACCTCCACCCTCAACTCCATCCCAGGCCCCCTCCTCAAATAACCTCCACCCTCAACTCCAGCCCCAGCCCTCTCCTCACATAACCTCCACCCTCAACTCCATCCCAGGCCCCCTCCTCAAATAACCTCCACCCTCAACTCCTTCCCAAGCCCTCTCCTCATCTAACCCGATCCCCAACTTTGTCAGCAGCCCCCTGCCCAGATAACCCCAACCCCAAATTCCATCTCCAGCCCCCTCCCCATCTAACCTGACCCCCAACTCAACCCCCAGTCCCCTCCACTCGTCACCCCGACCTCCTACTCAGACTGCTGCCCTCTCGCCAATAACCCTGGCCCCCAAATTCCATCCCCAGGGCCCTCCCCAACTACCCCACCCCCTACTCCACCCGCAGCCCCTTCCCTAGGTCACCCCCTCCGTCCACAGCCCCCTCCTCAGATCACCCCGATCCCCCACGCCGCCTGCAGCCCCCTCCTCATCTACCTCGACCCCCCACTCCGCCCGCAGCCCCCTCCCCAGATCACCCAGGTCCCCTACTCCGTCCGCAGCCCCCTCCCCATCTACCCCGCCCCCACACTCCGCCCACAAGCCCCGGCCAGCCTGTCCCCCGCCCCGGCCCCGAGGCTCGATCAGGCCGCCGCGGGCTCCCCTACCTGCGCTCGGGCCGCCCCGGCCGCCTCAGCCCTCGCCGCGCAGCCCAACGCGCCGCCGGGCTCCAGCGCTGCTCCCTGGCGGAGGCGGGGCCTGCGTGGGGAGGCGGGTCCGGCGGCCCGGCAAGGCCAATCGCGGGCCCCGGTGACGGGAGGCCCGCGCTGGGGGCGGGGTGGGCTCAGGTAGCGGGGTAGGCTGCGCCCAGGCGGGCTGGGCGGGATTCGGGGGCCGGGAGGCCGCACTCTGATTGGCGCCGTGGCCTGGCCCCCGGCGCGCGGAGGGCGGAGCTATGCTAATATGCAAATTGACACGCAGTTTCAGGAGTGGGGTCGGGGGAGGGAGGTGCTAGGCGTTGCGCATGTTCGAATCCCGTCCCCTAGTTCCGAGAGCTCACTTGTGGGGGCAAAATGTCACCTCCTAATCGGTAGCTTGACGTACCCGACAATAATAGTAATAACGTCGGCGCAATTTTCTGAAGCCCTTACCAAGCTCTGTATTAGATGCGGATATGGCTCATTTCACTGAACCCTCTGCCTAAGGCCAGGAAGTGAAATTGCTGCAATCCACATTTTATCCACCAGAAAAAGTCTCAGAAAGGTCAAAACCAAGGTTGCTCAGCTGGGAAGAACCCAGAATGCTAAGCGTGGCTTGTCATTTCCAGAATGTCTCAGTTTCTTAAATCATGGGGTTTTGATCTTAAAATGCAGATTTCTGGGCCCCGCCTAGATTTCATGAACAAGAATCCTGCGAAGAATTGGACCCTGGAACCCGCATTTTTAGCAGGCTGCCCTGGTGATGTTGGTAAACGTTTGTTATGTCTCAAGGGCATCAAAGAGGCTGTGGAGGGGAGCCTTTCTTACGTATGGGGATGGAGGCTGTATTTGTTCCTCGAGGCTGCAGTAAAAAATGACCACGTATAGGGTCGATGTGAGTCGGAATGGACTCGCCGGCAACGGGTTTGTTTGTCTGTTTTTGGTGTGGGGTGGCTTAAGGAGCCCTGGTGGCGCAGTGGTTAAGAGCTCGGCTGCTAATCAAAAGGTTGGCAGTTCGAATCCGCCAGCGCTCCTTGGAAACTCTATGGGGGCACTTCTACTCTGTCCTGTAGGGTGGCTGGCTATGAGTCGGAATCGACTAGATGACAACAGGTTTTTAATGGGGGTGGCTTAAAGCAACAGAAGTTTGTTCTGTCGCAGTGCTGGAGGCCAGAAAGATCCCACAGTCAAGGTGTCAACAGGACCATACTCTGAAGAGCTTGAGGGGAGAATCATTTCTGGCCTCTTCTGGTTTCTGGTGGGGCTAGCAATCCTTGGCGTTCCTTGACTTGCAGACACTTCGACCTCCACCTCAATCTTCACATGCAGTGGCGTCGCTAGAGTGGGTGTCACCCAGTGTGATACCTCATGGTACCACCCCCCTTGGACCGCCTTCCATACCAGACCATACAGAATCCTTAGGAATGTATTCTGTACTAATGTTATTCATAAATCGTAATGCCCGTATCTCACCCCTTCTTTTCCTTTAATTACTACTTCATTCTCAAAAAAGTTATTGATACAGGTTTCCAAATACTAATTACCACAATACTGAAGCTAAAACACCAGAAAATTTGACAAAATTAGCGACTGTAAAAACGCCAACAGCGACGAAAACACAGCACATGGCTGTAGCTCGTGAAGACGAAACTGCATGATCGAAAACCTCATTGTAATTGGCTAATAATGACCGCGCTGACCGGAGGGCATTAGAAGGTTCAAAAAGTAAATTAGCCTTGTAGGTATATGGCTACATGTAAGCTGCGCTTGTGAAAAATGGTTTTATTGTTGTAACTAACTACAGGGACATTTTTATTAAAAATAATAATAAATTTCTTTTGAAATATTGCACAAAAACTTCACAGTCACTTGGGTGTCACCCCCTCTGACAGTGTGGTCTGCACCCCTGCACCCCCTTAGGGACGCCACTGTTGACATGGACTTCTCCTGTGCCTCTGTGTCCGTATCTCCCTCTTCTTATAAGAATACTTACAGCAGCCCCCCTCCCCCTTACCCATGCTTTCGATTCCGCCGTTTCAGTTACCCGCGGTCGACCGCGGTCGGAAAATGTTAGATGAGTCTCGTGATGAAATCTCTCGACATCTCGCCCCGTCCCACCTGGGGACCACATTCACATAACTTTTATTACAGTGTATTGGTATAATTGTGCTATTTTGTTAACAGTGATTGTTATTAATCTTACTGTACCTAATTTATAAATTAAACTATCATAGGTATGTATGTATAGCACAAAACAGTATATATAGGGTAGTATCTGCAGTTTGAGACATCCACTGGGGGTCCTGGAACACATCCGCCACAGACGGAGCCCTGGTGGCTTAGTGGTTAAGAGCTTGGCTGCTAACCAAAAGGTCAGCAGTTTGAATCCACCAGCTGCTCCTTAAAAACTCTATGGGCCAGTTCTACGCTGCCCTATAGGCTCACTGTGAGTTGGAATCGACTCCATGGCAATGGGTTTTGGCTTACAGGGGGTACTACTGTACTACCTTCAGAAGGACCGTAGGGGCAGGAAAGCTGGGCCAATGGACACAGCGAACCCAGGGAGAAAGGGGGGAGAGTGCTGACACCTTCAGGGGTTTGCAACAAATGTCATGAAACACGCGGTGTGTAAATTGTTAAATGGGAAACTGATTTGCTTTGTAAACTTTCACCTAAACAACAATAAAATGTTCAAAAAAAGAATGAAAGAAATCCCTCCATCCTCTGTGTTCTGGAAAATGGCTGACTGCAAAGAACCACCGTTCCCAGTATTCCAAAAAAAAATACTACCACTACCAGTTGCCTGTCAAGTCAATTCTGACTCTCCTGACAACCCCGTGTGTGTCAGAGTAGAACTGCGCCCCGCAGAGTTTTCAAAGGCTGTGATCTTTCAGAAGTAGATTGCCAGGGCTTTCTTCAGAGGGGCCTTTGGGTGGATTTGAACTGTCAACCTTCCAGTTAGTAGCCAAGCGCTTAACTGTTTGCACCAGCCAGGGACCAATCAGTCCTAAGAACACCAGAAGTTAGGCCCAGCCTTACTCTGTATGAGCTCGTCTCAATCTGGTTACATCAGCAAAGACCTTATTTCCAAATAAACTCACATGCTCACGTAGAGGGGTTAGGACTTGAACACATCTTTTGGGGGAACACGGTTCAACCCACAGCAGAGCCTGTATTCTGTGACCTCAGGAGCTTTGTCCAATGCTGGCATTCTAGAAGTTCAGGAATTCCTTAATTTTGTGAGTATTTGTATTGTTATTTGGATACTAAGGTGGATGTGAGCAGCCCTGGCGGCACACTGGTTAAAGCGCTGGCTGATAACCGAAAGGTGAGTCATTCGAGCCCACCAGCCACTCCGCAGGAGAGAGACGGGGCAGTCTGCTTCAGTAAAGATGACAGCCTTGGGAACCCTATGGGGCAGTTCTACTCTGTCCTATAGGGTCGCTATGAGTCAGAACTGACTTGAAGGCAACAGGTTTTTTAATCTTTTCAGGAGCAGATGGCCGAGTCTTTCTCCCTCAGAACCGCTGGGTGGGTTAGAACTGCCAGCCTTTCGGTTAGCAGCCGAGCTCTTAACCATTGCACCACCAGAGGCCCTTCCAACGCTGTATTCTGTGCCTCCCCCTGGGCCCTGTGATCCTGAGCTGCAGGCTTCCCAGCTCGGCTCCCCCAGGCCGCCTCTCATGCCTGCGGGAACCTCCTTGCTGCTCCCCTGATGTCTGAGCTCCACAGCTCCCCTGAGCACCACCCCCGCAGCCAACAGAGAGAACTAGGCTTCCGAGGGCGAGGGTGTCTCACTTCTCCCTGCCTGTCCCACCTGCGCAGGCACTTCGGAGCCACATCCCCCAGAGGAACCTGTCCAAATGGAGGTCTCAAACCGGTGGCCCCCTAGACGAAATGTGGTCCAAAGGTCCTTTAAATTTAAAAAAAATTGTTGCCAACGTTTTAAAATCAGGTAGTTTCACTGGAAGACAGCCAGATTTCCAGGTGCTCTTTAAAAATCAGGTCTGGAGACTGCTGCAGTAACCGGATGCGTCACTACTTGGGTCCTATCAGGGCCGGGATTAGGGCAAAGCAAATGAGGCATCCTTTCCAGTCCCAAACGTAAAGGGGCACCAAAAACATTGGCAACCAAGGTTTTTAACGCAACATTTCAAAAACGCAAAATTAACGCGGAAAGAATGCATGATGAACAAAACACTAACGTTTTATTTTATTTATATTTTATTGCTGCACTTTAAGTGAAAGTTTACAATTCAAGTCAGTCTCTCATGCAAGAATTTATACACACATTGTTTTGTGACCCTAGTTGCTCTCCCCACACTGTGACAGCACACTCCTCCTTTCCACCCCGGATTTCCCGTGTCCTTTCACCCAGCTCCTGACCCTCTCTGCCTTCCCATCTCCCCTCCGGACAGGAGCTGCCCGTTTAGTCTCATGTATCTACTTGAGCTAAGAAGCACACTCTTCACGACTATCATTTTATGTCCCACAGTCCAGTCTAATCTTTGTCTGAAGAGTTGGCCTCGGGAATGGTTTTAGTTTTGGGCTAACAGAGAGTCTGGGGGCCGTGTCTTCCAGGGTCCCTCCAGTCTCAGTCAAACCATTAAGTCTGGTCTTTTTACTAGAATTTGAGTTCTGCACTCCACTTTTCTCCTGCTCCGACAAGGACCTCAAAATACCAACATTTTAGATGAAGACAAGATGCGACCTTGCCTTGGTAGTACTCACCTCCCCTGCCTCCCTCTACGCTGGACCCTGTCCACGTCTATTTTTATTTAAAATGTTGATAATGTTGTTCATCAGAGATCCTTTTGCATTAAATATTGCACAGGCCTCCCTGGAACATTCTCTGCACCTTCCCATAAATAGAGAGTTATTTCAAAATAAAAAGGTTCAAAGAAAAACTGCACTAAAATATTCTCCATCTTGATTACTGAGATTTTGGGAGGAACTTTCCGTTTTATTTTCTACTTTATTTGATTATATGTTGTTGTTGTTGTTAGCTGACACTGAGTGGGCCTTCAATGAATGGCAACCCCCTGCACGACTGAATGAAATGCTGCCCAGTCCTGCGCCATCCCCTTGATGGGTTTCTGATCAGACCCTCATGATCCATAGGGTTTTCATTGGCTGGTTTTTGAAAGTCGATCGCCAGGCCTTTCTTCCTAGCCTGTCTTAGTCTGGAAGCTCTGCTGAAACCTGTTCAGCATCATAGCAACACACGAGTCTCCAGCGATAGTTGGGTGGTGGCTGCATATGAGGCGCGTTGCCCAGGAACCCCGGTCTGCTGCGTGGAAGGCAAGAATTCTGCCACTGACCCACCACTGAGCCTGGTTTTTTCTGTTTGTTTGTTTGTTTTTTTTTGGCACTCCCTTCAATTTTGTGCCTGAGGCAAGTGCCTCACTCACCTCACCCTAATCCTGACCCTGCTAATAATTAACATACACTGTTAGCCCACCGGTGCCTGTCCCCACGGGGCAGCCGGCAGACAGCCTGGCTGCCACACGGGAGGTGCTCTCATGAAAACGTGTCTCAAAGGCCACTGTCACCTGGTCAAAAAAAGGGTGTAAGTCCAGCCAGGTGCCATGCTGTGTATTTTTCACTGGTAAACCCCTAGCTGGAGCTGGGATTCTACCATCTTTCCACCTGAGCCTGAGGACATGCTCCTAACCACTACCCTACCCTGACTCCAGGGACCAAATCACACACTCACGGTTGTACAGATGGGGAAACTGAGGTCTTGTGGGTTCCTCTCCTTGTAAAATGGGGTGCTTAGTGCCTACCTGCTCCCCTCAACTGGCTGCAATAAGTACAGGGCCCAGGGGCACCCCGTGAATTCTTTTGTGAGGGCCACAGGGCTTCTGGGAAGCTTTGAATGTTCTCATGATGCCCCAGTGCCCTCATTATTAATGTCCAAACGCTTCCCATGGCCCACTAGGCCCTGTTTGGCCCCTGCTGACCTCTCTGACCTCGTTGGCTACCATCCACCCCTCTCTCACTCCACTCCTACGACTCTGGTCTCAAACGGCTCCTGCCCCAGGACCTTTGCACGTGCTGTTTCCGCTGCCTGGTGCTCCTGTCCCAGACCCTCTTGGAGCTGGTGGCCACTCACCTCCTGGGTCAGACGGGCTTCCACGGCCACCTGGACTCTCACCCACGTCACTTCAAGGAGCACATGCCTGAAATGATGATTCAGTTTTTTGTGGAGGGATTGTCTCCCCCAGTAGGCTATGAGCTCTGTGAGGGCAAAAGCACTGGCCTTTGTGTTGGTTATCTCTGTGTCCCCAGCTTCTGGAGGGGGCCAGGTGCCTAGTGGGGTACCTGTTACATACTGGGTGAACGAAGAACAAATGAACGAACAAATTAACAGATGAGTGAAAAATGAACTAGTGAACTAATGAATGACTAATGAACAAGTGATGAATAAGTGAATGAATAAAAATTGAAAAACTAAATGAACAAATGAATGACTAGGTAAATGAAAAATGAATGAACTAATGAACACACGAGAAATGAACAAATTAATGAGATCAATCAAAATGAATTAATGAACTAATGAATGAAAATTGAATGAATAAATGAACAAATTAATGAATGACTGTTGTTTTAGGTTTTCCTCCTCAGTCTGTCCCCCAGTTAGGCCTTATCCCCTGGCTCTGAGACCCCTGCCCTGGTCCTCCTGGTCTGGGTGGGTGGGGTGGAGGCTGGGTGGCAGATGAGACCCCCCCACCCAGTACACCTGGTCAGGCACACAGGGCGGGGGAGGCATGGAGACAAGGAGGAAGCCGCACCCCCTACACACACTCCCTCCAGTCCCGTGCTGGGCCCTGCAGGGAGACTGCCCAAGTTCACAGCAAGTTCAGGCTGGGAGGACACCCCCAAGTAATGTGCGTGGAGTCAACAGGGAAACTGAGATCCAGGAGCGGGGGGCTAATGCGGAGCCGAGTCCAGTCTGACGCCCCGGAGCCCGGGCTGCCACAGCATCACCTCAGGTCCCTGCCACTCCCCTTTTCTTCCCTCCCTCTCACACTCCTACCCCTCACCTCCCACGTTCCTGTCGCTCACCTCCGCCTCTCTCACCTCTCCACCTCTCACTCCGCCTCCATCCCGCATGTCCCCCTCCTCCTGCCTCTCATCTTTGCAGGTGGCATGGTGGCCCCCACTCCCCACTCCAAAGAAAGGGCACTGGGCTGGCAGGGCTGTAGGATCCATTTCTTTATTGCAGGAAGACTACTTCTAGAGCGAATGCTACACGGACCCCACGACAGGGGCAGGGGCGGGGGCACCCACATGCGGGGGAAGAGGGTGGAGGTGGGGACACAGCAAGCAGGCCTGGAGCGATCCCAGCACCAGGTGTGCCCAAGCGGAAGGGCTATGGCCAGGTGGGCTCTGCCCCTCCTGTTGTGAAATCTCCTCTCCCCAGGGGCAGGCCAGGGCCTGGGGCTGGAGAGGCCTGAGGCCAGAGGTGGGGGGGCCCCAGGGAGATTGTGCTATCAGGGTGTGTCCCTGAGAAAGGGCCGCAGACCCCTGCCCAGCCCCACCCTCTCCAGCACCTTCAAGGCCCAGGAACCACTGCCAGGGTGGGGAGGGGGCAGCCGCAGCTGCTGGGGAGCCCTGGACCAGCCAAAGGTTAGGGGGCTCAGCTATGCACAGACGGGACACTACTTGCTCTTCAGTGGACTCTGCCATGACTGGGCATCACACTCACACAGGCACACACACTCCCTCTCTCATAGCGTGCTCAGTAAACATTTGCTGAATCAACAGTCACATAAACACAGAGAAAAAGAAACACACCGTTCCCCAATCAGACACACACAGTTCCTCTTACCTACACACAGTCCCAGGGGGTCACATGACTACACAGCCACACAGTCACACACACCATCACAGTCCCCCATGTGCAGCAAGCACACACACACAGCTTTCTCATACACACTGTCACATCCAACAAGATTGCAACCTCATCCTACTAGGAGACTCTCTCTCCCTTGCTGGCTTGGAAGAAGCCGGCTGCCATGTTGTGAGCTGCCATATGGAGGGGCCCACATGGCAGGGAACTGAGGTCAGCCTCCAACCAACAGCCAGCAAGGAACTGGGGTCCTCAGACTTGGAACTCCAGGGAACTAAATGCTGCCGACAACCACAGGAGCTTGGAGGTGGCATCCCCCCGAGTCGGGCCTTCAGATGAGAACGTGGCCCAGCCAGTATTTTGACTGTAGCTTTGTGAGGCCCTATGTGAGTGACCCAGCTCAGCCATGCCCGGAATCCTGACCCACCGAAACTGTGAGACGTTGTTCCATGTGGCTAAGTTGGCAGTAATTTGTTACTCAGCAAGAGCTGACTAATACAGGTTTCAAGCAGAGTCACTGCACCAGAGTCAAACAGACGTGGTGTTCCTTGGACATTCAGAACAAACAAATGCTCTCAAACAAAGCATGTCATCCGCTCCCCAAAATCCACACAGCCATTTACAGTCACCCTCACACAGGCACAAAGATTCACACCGATGCATCGCACATGTGCAGTCCCGTGGACAATCACACATATAAACTCACACGACCCCCCACATACATCTGATGGCTATTGTAACATGCACAGACTGTCACCAAAATGTACCACATGAAAGGCGGTCTCTCACAGAGAAACACGCACGGACACAAGTATACAGACACACAGACATTCATGCACACACAGACACATATATGAAAACAGAGACACAAGTACACACAGAGACACACATACAGACACACACATACACCACACATACTGACGTGCATACACACAGACACACATATGAACACACACTTGGACACAGACATGCATATACACACACGCACACAGACACAAGTACACACAGACACACATACATACACACAGGCACACACAGACACATACATACGCTACATACACAGACACACAGGCACACACACGGACATACACAAACACATGGACACCAAACCAAAAAAAAAACCAAACCCACTGCCTGCGTGTTGATTCCAACTCACAGTGACCCTATAGGACGGAGCAGAACTGCCCCATGGGGTTTCCCAGGCTGTGATCTTTATGGAAGCAGACTGTCACATCTTTCTTCTGTGGAGGGGCTGGTGGATTTGAACCACTGACCTTTCAGTTAGCAGCTGAGTGCTTAACCACTGCCCTACCAGGGCTCCTGACAGAGATGCAAGTGTGCACGCACACACACACACGCTGCACACACACACACACACAGAGATGCAAGCACACACACCCCACACACACATTTAAATACAAGTCACCCGCCCCTGAACAGACCAAGTCACACAAATACACTGTCCTATAGTCACAGTACACACGCGTGCGTGGTTATCCAGACATTCTCACAGAAACACCTAGAACCTCCGGGCGGCAGACACGCCCCAGTTCTAGGACACACCACACTAGCTCTGCAAGGACCCCTCAGGATGCGAGAACCCAGGGCAGGGGGAGCAGGCCGGGCAGACTTCTTCCTGGAGCCCCTTGGATGCCAGAGGTGCTGGTCCCTCACCTGCACCGGACTGGGGCTCGGCTGGTGTCTCGGGCCGGGCCATGGGCACCCCCTCCGCAGCACCCAGAACTCCTAAGTGGGGGTCAGCGATCACGCATCGTGCCAACATCTCTGTCCCAGCTAGCCTGAGAGGTGTACAAGAGGGTTGCACCCCCCCAAGTGGGGGGCGGTGTCAGGGAGCCCCCCTTGCACACACGCCTGGGTCCGCCGGGCCTCCCCGAGAATCCTCAGAGTTCTGCTCTGACTGTCCACGGTCCAGGCCCTCTGCCTCCACGCTGGGCCGGCGGGGCGCTGCTGCAGGCCCTGTTGTTATTGCCTGGAGGCCTGCAGACCCCTCCCCAGCGGTGAGAACAGGCGCAAGAGGGTGGTCGGGGACCTGGGGCGGGGGCACAGGCCAGAGGTCACCAGGGAACGGGGTCTGTGTTAAACGCTAAACAGGAGAGAGAAAAAACTCTGAGGTTGCTGTGCATTTTGGCTCCGCTCCCCGCCCCGCAAAGTCACAGTGATCAGATGTGGGGGGCGGGGTGCAGGCTGGAGGGACACCAAAGGGGAGACAGAGATGGCGAACACGGGGCCTCCTCCGCTCCCGACGGGGCACACTCCGAGTCACATTCTCATTTGTTGGGTGCCAATCGACTCCATTTTCAACTCACAGCACCCCCCTGTGACAGAGCAGAAGTGCCCCAGAGGGTTTCCTAGGCTGTGATCTTTACGGAAGCGGATTGCCAGGTCTTTCTCCCGCAGAGCCGCTGGGTGGGTTCGAACCAGCAGACCTTGTGGTTGGCAGCCGAGTGCTTAACCACTGCGCCACCAGGGCTCCTCTGAGTCATATCCTGACTCCCCGTTTTGTCATCTGCAGAAGAAGCGGGGGCCCCCCTCCATCACTTGGATTTGGGGGTACAGACAGAACGGAGGGATGGGCAAGAGGGGGAGGAAGGAGGAGCCTCGGTTTCTCCGGCTGCCTGCGAAGCTGGCCAAGGGCGGGAGGAAGGGCAGAGGGGACAGAGGAGGAGCGCGTCGGGGCCGGCAGCGGACGGCCGCTCACATGAGGACGCACTTGCCCTTGATGCGGTCTGTCCTCTTCTGCTTGCTGGAATGCTTGCCATCGATGCTGAGGCTCACATTGCGACGCGTCTCCAGCGTGAGCAGCTCCTGGAACAGCTCCTTGACGTTGTAGTTCATCTTGGCCGAGGTCTCCATGAAGGCACACTTCCACTCCTGCGCCACGGCCTGTGCCTCCCGGGTGTCCACCTCACGCTGCGTCTCGTCACACTTGTTGCCCACCAGCATGACGGGGATGTCCTCTACGCTGCCCTTGATCTGCACGATGAGCTGGTAGATGGGGCCCAGCTCCTCCAGTGACTGCTTGCTGGTCACGGAGAACACCAGGATGAAGGCGTGGCCCTTGGAGATGGACAGGCGCTGCATGGCCGGGAACTGGTGGCTTCCCGTGGTGTCGGTGATCTGCAGGGTGCACACGCTCTTGTCACAGCTGATCACCTGCCGGTACGTGTCCTCGATGGTGGGGATGTAGGTGTCCCGGAAGGTGCCCTTCACGAAGCGCAGCACCAGCGAGCTCTTGCCCACGCCGCCCGCCCCGAACACCACCACGCGGTAGTCGTTGCTTTGCTCCGGCATCTTCCACGGGGCCCGTGGGGGCGCGGGGCGGGGGCCAGCTGCTAGAAGCCCAAACCGACCCTGCACGGAGAGGAATGTCAGAGCAGAAGGCCACTCAGCCATGGGCAGGGACAGCTAGCAGCCTGGGAGGTAGCAGGGAGGGCTTCTTGGAGAAGGTGGTGTTTGAGGGGAGGACGGGAAGGCCCTTTTGGCAGGCATTGCTGACTTGGCAAATCTGCCCTGCCCGGCGTGCAAGTAGGCTCAGAGCCAGCCCCCTTTGCTTGCCCCCCCAAAAAAGCTGAGGCCTGAGCTCGAATATTCCCAAAGGACTCGGGGCTGGAAGAGGCGTGAGAGGCGCCAACAGAGCAAATACTCACCTTAACTCCTTCTCCGCCCGGGCTGTGCCCCCTCTTCCCTCCCTTTCAAGGTGGCCGTGGGCTCCTGGGAGCCAGCAGGCCTGGTTCCGGTCCCCGACTCCCCATCTGACTGGCTCTGTGACCTGGGCAAGCCATCTGGCCGCCCGAGCCTAGGTTTCCTTGTCCGTACAATGGGACCTGGCCCCCATCTCCCAAGGAGTGTCAGGAGGGTGGATGAAATGCAGTGAAGTCTCCAACCACCCCCAGCTCCCTGCCCCTCTCCTAGCCAAAACCAAACCCCAGCGACAGAGTAGAACTGCTCCCTAAGGTTTTCCTGGCTGTGTCATCTTTACAGAAGCAGATGGCCAGGTATTCTCTGCGGCACCCTGGGTGGGCTCAAACTGCCAACCTTTCAGTTAGTCATCGAGTGCACGCTGTTTGTGCCACCCAGGGGTCTGCCCTATGAGATCGTTGTCAGGTGTTGTCGAGTCGATCCCAACCCGTGAAGACCCCAGGTAACAGAGTAGAATCTGCCCCATAGGATCTTCTTGGCTGTAATTTCTGCAAAAATGGGCTCAAGCATAGAAACAATTGTGAGGCTGGCGCAGGACCGAGGAGCATTTCATTCTGTTGTACATGGGGTCGCCATGAGTTGGAACCAACTTGACGGCACCTCACAACAACAACTATCTTTATGGCAGCAGATCACCAGGACTTTCTTCCGTGGCACTGGTGGGTTAGCAGCTGAGGGCAAACCATCTGTACTACCCAGAGACCTCAGCCAGAGGGGCTTAAACCTTGCTGCAGCAATGCAGTGGGGACGCGCTTAAAATGCAATTCCAGGGCCTTGGCCCCCAGGCCTGAGGAGGCAGGTGGCTGTTAGGCCTGGGAACTTGCATTTTTAAGTCACGCCCTCCCCCCAAATATGACTCCGATGCTGGGGTTCAAGAAACACAATTTGGAGAATTGTGACGCTGGGAACCAGGAAATTGCCGCCTGTGTCAGGGAGAAGACAACAAAACTCACAAACCGAAATGCCAGCTCGTTAAACTCTGCCCAGTGTCGAGTCCCGCAGGGCCTGGGCCCCCTGCCCCCGTTCAGGTTTAGCCCAGTGTCGAGTCCCACAGGGCCTGGGCCCCCTGCCCCCGTTCAGGTCTAGCGTATCTACAGGAATAGAACTCCCTGGGTCGGGGAGGGGGGGGTCCTCTTATCATCTCTCCCCTCTCCTGGGCTCAGAGAGGGCTAGTGGCTGAGGCAGGTCACAAAGCAACACTGATTCCTGAAAGAATGAGTGTGGGGGAAGAACCTTGGGCGGCAAGGGGGTTAAGACCTGGTGTCTCCAGAGGAAGAGAGCAGACTCGAGTTTATACCTGCCTTGGCCGCCACCTCTCTCTGCACACCTTGGACAGGTTACCTCCCTCAGGTATGTGTGTGAAGGTGAAGCTGGGGGAGAGGATTGTTCCAGACTTGGACAAAAGCCGATGGTGTGAACCTTGTGGCGTGAGCCAGGGCGAGGTAAATTCAGTCAGCCTCAGTTTTCTCATCCATGAAATGGGAGCAATGGCAATGCCTGCTTCATACGGTTGCTGGAACAAGGAACAGGACAACACACACAAAGCCCTCAGGGCAGTGCCCGGCACTCAAGGAGCCCTTGGTGAAGATCGAACCAGTTGCCACTGAGTCACTCCCGACTCACGGCAACCTCGTGTGAGTCAGAGTAGAACTGTGCTCCAAAGGGTTTTTAACGGTTGATTTTTCGGAAGTAGCTCCCCAGGCCTTTCTTTCGGAGGTGCCTCGGGGTGGACTCGAACCTCCAACCTTCCGGTTAGCAGCCGAGTGCATTCAGCATGTGCGCCACCCAGGGCCTCCTCAGTAAAGATGAACAAAAGTAATTACTATCACAGTGACAAGGGCCCAGGTGTGAAGCGCCAGGCTGGTACCGGGATGTGAAGGCAGGTCTTGGCTGTCAGAGTTCCAGCCATATGGAAAATATACCAAAGTAACAGCCCGCATCTACCCCACTAACCCTGCACCCTGCGAGGCTCTCCGGGCTTGCACCAACGCTAACTCACGTAACTGGCTGGCAAGCACAGCAGGTGCATGAACAGCAATGGTCAGCATTGGACGGAGGCTGAGGAGGGGTCCAGGGTCCTAGCTCTGCAGTCCTAGGCCTTCTCTGGGTGTCCAGCCAGACCCTGCCGTGTCTGGACCGGGGACCTCGGGTGGCCTTGCCTAGCTCTGGCCACTTCCTGTTGGCCATCGGACCCATGGCAGGGCTCCGGCCCCTGTCAGCATGGGTGCCTTCTTGGGGCTTCCCCCCTGGGGCCTGGGACGCTGGGATCCCTGACAAGCAGCCCCTCTCAATGAACCCCAAGTCCATGGCAGTCCCCAACATGGCACCACTGAAATCCCAGCCCAACTTCGTGCAAGGTGGGGTGGGGGAGGGGGTCCTGGGCACCGAGGGGTAGGGACTGGCTCAAGGTCATGGAGCAGGGAGAGGGCAGAGCCCGCAGGATCTGAACCTGGCTCTGACGGCTCAGTGGCCTGGGGTCTATCTCCTGTGGCTGGCGCCCCTTCCCCCCTAGACTCCCAGGCCCCACCCCTGGATCACCAGAGTCCATCCCTGGCCGGGCACAGGGATGTTAGAGCAAGCTCAGGTGCCAGGCAGCAGGACAGCCCTGACCCTGGGGACAACCTGGAGGGGGACACCTGGCCAAGGGAGGGAAGACCTCCCTGCCTAACCACCAGAAAGGCCCAGACATGGGAGGGCTGACCTCCCTGCCTAATCATAAGAGAGGCGCAGACATGGGCCGGCTGACCTCCCTGCCTAACCAGGAGACGGGGCAGACACAGGAGGGCCTAAGCGGGGGTGCAGAGAGGGGAGGCTGCCCGGAGCCCCTCGGACTGGGGAGGGGGGCAGCGGAGGGGCTCTGACCCAGGGGAGCAACCCCGAGAGGGGCAGCTCACAGAGGGCAGAGTGGGGAGGCTGTCCAGGGCCCACCTCCCACTGGCAGGCGTTCAGATGGAGGGGGGCTTAACAGGGGGTCCCGATAGAGGAGGGGGTGGTCAGGCCCAGGCCTGGCTTGGCAGAGGGGAGATGCTAACTAACATTGGCGGGGGGTAAGCGGGTGTGCAGAGAGGGGAGGCTGCTCACGGCTCCCTACTCGGGGTGGGGGGGTCCAGATGGAAGGGCCCTGACCCGGGAGAGGGGCAGCTAAGAGGCCAGAGAGGGGCTAACAGGGGTCCTGACGGAGGAGGGGGGTCAGGCCCAGGCCTGGCTTGGCAGAGGGGGCCACACTAACACGGGGCGGGGGGTAAGGCAAAGTGGGCATGCAGAGGGGGCCGATTCAGGGGGTCCGGAACGATGGGAGAAGGAGGACCCGGCCCCGAGGCGCGGCGAGGGTGGGGTTGGGACAAAGGAAGGTCCCAGGGACGAGGAAGGGGCGGTGCGGGCCTCGCCGGGTGGGTGGGGCGCCCGGGACCCCTTGCCCCCCGGCCCCCGCCCACGCCCTACCTGGGCCGCGTCCCTGCGGCGGCGCCGCGTCTGCTGGTCGCCGGTCCCGTCCTCTGGGCGCCGTCGCCCCCAGCCTCCGCCGCCCGAGCCGAGACCGAGCCGCCGCAGTCGCGCCCGCGCCGTCCCCGCCCGCCGGGCGCCGCGCTCCGCCCCTCCCCGGGGACCCGCGCCCACGGGGCCAGACGCGCGGGGAGGGGGGACCCCGCGGCCAAGGTCACCCCCGGCTCCGCGGGACCCCGCCGGGCCCAGGCCCCGCCCCCTCCCCCACGCCCGGACTCCGCCCCGCGCCCCTCGCCCCCTTCCGGGCCCAGGCCCAGACACCCCCCACCCGACAGCGCTACCACCCTGACCCTGCGGGGAGGGGAGTCTGCAGGCAAGAGGTCCCTCACGTGGCTGGGTGCGCGGTGCGCCTGGACCCCGGGGGACCCTCTGGGCTCTCCAGAAACAGAGGTGGCATGTGGGGGCCCTGCTTCCAGGAAGCCCGGAGTAGGTGCTGACTTGTCCCAGGATCACTCTGCAAACCAGTCTGGAGTGGGTCACCCAGCGAACCAGGGGCTGGTAAGAGAGGGGGTACAGTGACGATGGGGAAGAGGCAGCTGGCAGAATTGCAGACTAAGGGCCCCGGGGAGGAGAAAGGGACACCTTAGGGGAGTGGGGTGTGGTCCAGGGCAAGGTAGGCACCGGAGGGGATGCACTGGCAAAGGGATGAATAATCCATCAACCTATCAATCAGTCAATCAATGAGTATGAGAAGGCAGAGGGAGCCCAGGGGTTCAGGTCAGTGGGGTGTATCCAGAAGCCCACTGTGCCAAATACAGGGGTTTTGCCCTGTGCAGGGGGCAGAAGAGAGAGAGAACAGCTGAGGTGAGGTCCCCGGGGCGGGCTGGTGGCCCTGAGGGGTGGCCCATGGCAGGGCAGACAGCAGCTGGGCCATTGGTGGGTCGAGGGGTTTGTTCAAAGGTGAAGGGACAGTCAGTACATGCTCCGGGCTCCCAGGAAGCAGGGCCCCCACATGCCAGCGCAGGGGGGTGGAGTTTGGTTTCTGTTCAGAAAACGTCTCTCTTCTTCCTGCAGAGGAGCTATCAGAATACATGGTTGTCTTTAAGAGGTGTGTGTGTCTGAGCATGCAACATGTGCATGCGTGTGTGTACATGTGTGTCTCCACGGTTAAGCCAACAAGATGTCATCACCCTGTCCCTCCTGTAGCCGGGAGGATGGAGGCGCAACTTGACCCCAAGGGGACAGAGCTCAGAGGACACTGGACTGGGGTCCAGTGATCAGATGGGTGGCTTGGTGTGGCTGTGAGACAATCCCAGCTCCCCAGGCCTGTTAGGGGAAGGTGCCCTTGCTGGCGAGGCCGAGGCGGGATACCACGAGGAGGAACAGGTACAGGCTTACTTGGGAGGGGTAAGCTCCCCATCACAAGGAGTATGAGCAGGTGGCCATTGGAGATTTCCACATGCAGCCCAGGGGTCCCTCTGCATCTCAGCCCCTTAGTCCTCAGGGCCCTTTCTGTTCCCTTGAGGCCCTGTCCCCAGGACCACTGGGCTTCTCTCCTCTTGCCGCTGAGGCTGGGGTGCTGGGGTACACCCCCCGCTTGCCCCATGTCCACCCACTGTGAGTCCTGCTGGTGGGATACTCTCATCTTCCCTCACCCAGCCCCTCTGCTCCATCCTCTCCTGCCTGGACCACCCTCCCCTGCCTCCTCCAGGCCTCCTCCCACTCTCCCCTTCGAAGCTCAGCTCAAGCCCTGTGCCTCCTCTGCTCTAGCACCACCCATGGCTCCCTTCGCCTGCAGGGTCAAGGTCCAGCTTCTTAGCCTGGCATTTGAGTGCCTCTGTTACCGGGCCTAGGTTCTCCTCCTTGGTCGCCACTGCTGGAGCCGACTCTGGACGCACCTCCCTGCTGCCCTCTCCTCGCCTGCTGCCCCTCGTCTGAGTCACTGAGCCCCAGCGAGGCACCCCCGAGCCTCAGTTTCCTCGTCTGTCAGCAAGGATGGCTGTGGTCTCAGCTCCCAGGGCCACTGGTGACAACAGCTCCGCCCCCCCCACTAACGTCTCGGCCGTCGCTGTGGGCCTGCATCTCCGAGTAGCTGGTGGCTCGGCGCAACCCTCTGGCCGCTACTGGGCTCTGCAGGCACCGGCCCAGGCCGGCGGGCTGACTCATGCGTAGGCGCGTGGGCACAGCAGCAGCTCCACACTGAAGCTGCTATATATAGCTCCCAGGCGGCACTCGGCCTCCTGAGCCAAGAGGACAGGCCCAGAGTGCGCTCCCACTCTCCCTGGTGGGGTGTCTCCCCCAGCCCCCCATCTAAGCACCCTAAACTAGGACGGTGTTCCCTCTTCCCCCAATGGCTGGCAGGAGCGCAGAGGGGTGGTGGGCAGCCTGCCTGGAGCTTGCACCTTGGGAATCGTCTGCCCTGCCCTCTTCCATGACCCAAGTATCGGGGATGCTGGGGGCCTGGGCCCCCTGTTCCTCAAACCCCATGGCCTCTCTGAAGGGTCCCTGGGCACCCACCCTGGCTAGCAAGGATATGAGAGGCAGCAGCCCCCGGGCAGGAAGAGTGGCCCCTTGGTGACCATGCTGAACCGCGTCCACATTCATCACAGCGAACCCCAGCCAGGTGTCTGCAGGACGCCCACAAACGCCAAGCACTCCCACTGTGGGTGCCTGAGGCCAAGTGCCTGCCCTCATGGGGACACCAAAACTCAGAGAAGTGGGGCGTGTGTCTTTCTTAGGGGGCACAGCTGGGAAGACACTGGGCCTCAACTCAGGTCGATTGGGCTCTCAAGCCACCCTCCTGCCGCCTCCCCGTCCCCTCCTGCTGGCCCTGGCCCCTGCCCACCCTCCTGCCGCCTCCCTGTCCCCTCCTGCTGGCCCTGGCCCCTGCCCACCCTCCTGCCGCCTCCCTGTCCCCTCCTGCTGGCCCTGGCCCCTGCCCACCCTCCTGCCGCCTCCCTGTCCCCTCCTACTGGCCCTGGCCCCTGGCCCCACCTGGCCTTCCGCCAGTCCTGCATCTTGCAAGTCTCCTCCCAACACAAGAGACAGCTGGCCACCTGCAAAGCCCCATCACTCCCCTAGCCATCCAGCCCCATGGGACTGCTCCCTGCTCCAGTGCTCCAGGCTGGGGTCACACCAGCCTCGTGTATGCCCCTAAGCCAGCCAGCCAAGCCCTGGGCTGAGTACAGGCTGGCGCAGCTGTGGTGGGGGAAGCAGAGCTGGAAGGCAGGCATCTCCGTACCTCTTCTGTGCCCCCACAGTTGACGCAATCATGCAAGCAAAGCTACAGGCTGGACACCTGGGGTAGGGGGCCCAAATCACAGACATAGATCAGCCCACAGAATTGTTTTGTTTTTTATTTAAGTTTGGCGTCGACGTTTAAAAATAAGGAGGTTGTTTGTGGAAACCCAGTTCGCCTGGACGCGTGGACAGGCTGGCGTCTCAGTGCTGGGATTCTGCCGACAGCACCCGAGGGAGGTGCCTGCCAACGCTCCCCTGGGCCTGGCCGCTTTGGAAGACGCTGACGTGGACTCCCCCGGGGAGCTGCCTGCTGGCCCGGGGGTGTGAGGATGTCCCCCTGGCAGAGAAGGCACTGCCGTTATCACTGCCTTTGAGGAGGGGGCTTGCTGAGACTCCCGTTGGTAGAACACATCCGGTAATGCTTAGGTCTTCTTACCCAGAGCTGCCTTGTTCGGCAGGAAGAACTGCCAAGATGCAGAAAGGCCTCAGGGCCTTTGCATGGGCTCTTCCTGCTTCCTTACACTGCCAAGCTTCACCTCCTTGGGAAGTGTCCTCTGTCCACGCCGCTAAAAGTCTCCCTTCCTTGTCTTCCCTCCACTTTGCTGGATTTGTCCTTCAGGGCATTTATGGCTCCCTGATCCTGTGCTGTGTTATATGGGATATATGAATTGTCTCCCTTGCTAGAAGGTGAGCTGCCTTATAGTCAAAGGCAGTGGGTCTCAACAGGGCAGTTTTGGCCACCAGGGGACAATGGGTGATGTCTGGGGGCATTTGTGGTTGTCACATCTGGGGAGGGTGCTACTGGCATCGAGTGGGTGGAGGCCAGGGATGCTGCTCAGCACTCTATGATGCACAGGACGGCCCCACCCGAGAGAATGATCCGGCCCCACGTCCGCAGTGCTGAGGGGAGAAGACCCTGCCCTGGGGGCTCCCTCATCTGGTCTTAGTCTGGCTGGGACCTGAACTAGCTCAGACAGAGGCCACCAGCAGCCTCTTCACTGCCCAGCTGGACAGCGTGCCCCTCACCTGCGCCTCCCACTGACGTGGAAGTCGAGCTGTGGGTGCTATTGCCTAACTCCATCTCCCCTGCGAGGCCGATGCACAGCCACCGTTCTGACCCCAGCTAGAACGCTGTGGCCTGCCACCAAGCCAGCAGTGCGTGGCTGTGTCCTCCCCCAGGGCAGCAGGGATGGGGCGGGGGGCGGGTGTCTTCTTACTCCAGCCCAGCCTGGCATCATCACCCCGAGTGTCCCCCTGGAGGAGAGTTCTGGGGGGCTTTGCAGTCTAACCCCCCACCTGCAGCAGCCCTCACTCGAGGAGGAACCCCCATTTGCCCTGGGAGTCAGCCCCCTCCCCACCCCCATCAGGCTCTGGACAGGCAAGCCAAGAGTCGGGTGCAAGCCAGGGGGTCCGTGGGTGACACCCAGCTCAGGGCCTGAGCTGGTGAAGGAGAGTGGCTGGGGCAGGTGGGTACATGCCCCTGAGGGTTCAGAGCCGTGGCCTGCGGGTCTGCGAGGCACTCTCTCTCCCTCGCCTGCTTCCCGGGCCCCAGCGAGTCACAAGCGGGCCCAGACGCTGGGGTCCCCATCCCACCCCACCGCTAATAATGTCTCCACAGAAACAGAAACAAGAGAAAACAGAGACCGACACGCTATTATTACGCTGATTCCACCTAGAAGGCTCAGTGCCGCCTCATGATTCTTCCTCTCCAGATCTGGGGGTGGGCCCCAGTGACTCCATCCAGGTGGATCTGTGGGCCGTGAACCGCCAAACGGAGCAGTTGGCGGGGGGGAGGGGAGCAGTGGGGCCGGCAGCTTCCTAAGGCTGCCTCTCCGTCTGCCCAGCCTGAGACCCAGGCCCAGTGCTGGGAACCAAGTCCCAGAGAAATCCCACACCGCCCTACACACCCCCTACCGCCCCCTTCCGATCCCAAGAGAAGAGCCGCCTGGGCCGTACCTTCTGGAAGGCCCTGACCCGGTCTGCAGGAAGCCCACAGCCCTGGCCTGCCAGGCTGGGTGTGACCTTAACCTAGCCCTGCCCAGAGCATCCAAGGGGTGTGGGGTGAGGCTATGGGTGGGGGTGGTCCTGGGTCTTTGTTGCTCGGAGATTTTTTAAGAAAACACATAGCCAGCTCCTTTGGTGCTATCTGGGAACACACACGTCCAGGCTATAGGCATCGTCTAGTCATTGGGGTGCATTTGACCACCTGTGTGTCAGGAGTCTACGTGTCTGTCTCTCTCTGCATCACAGAATCTCAAAGGGAAAGGGGACCCTCTAAACAACCCGCTGTCACTCAGCTGGGTCTTCCTATGAGTTACTGCAGGATCCCCTTGGCACTGCTGACAGGGGGGCGGAGCCTGCTTTGGGGTGGGCCGTCTTGTGCACTGTAGGGTGTTGAGCAGCATCCCTGGCCTCCACCCACTTGATTCCAGCAGTAGCCCCCCCCCCCCAGTTGTGACAACCACAAATGTCCCCAGACATCACCCAGTGTCCCCTGGGGGCAGAATCACCCAGGTGAGGACCTCCGAGTCAAGGAAAAGTGGCCCCTGAAGGAGAAACCCTGCATTCACAGCCCCGCAACATCTCCCAGCCTCAATGGACTGAAGATTCCAGGCCGACGTGGGTCCGGCCCGCAGTGCTGGTGGTGCCAGTGACACCTGGTGTTGGGGCCGGCAGGTTCAGGGCTTGAGGTGCACTCTGCTTCTCTGGATGTCAAGTGAATACAACGGTGACTCCACGTCTTCACCCCACCAGAGACGTCCTCGGCCAAAGTGGGAAATGCTGACCCAGCAGCAAGAGTTCCATTCCCCGGCGGCGCCGCCTCTGTGCTGTCCCCGAGCGTCTCTGAAGGTGGGAGCTCGGGCTGAGTCTGGACTTTTCACTTCCAACCTTGGCAGATGGGGGCCTGGAGGGCAGGTGAAGGCAGATGGGGGGAGCAGGCTGTATCCCGGCTGTGACAGCCCCTCTCCTCCCACACCTTGCATGGCCCCAGGGTCCGCGGTGGTGGTGGTGGGGGAGCCTGGAGGCAGGTGTGCCAGGCCTGCAGGACCCCGGGGAGAAGTGCAGAGGGGGCACCTGAGGCAGGGCTGACCCTGGGCAGTCAGGTGTCATGACAGGGCCGGGGCTCAGCAAAGGCTCGGCGGCAGGAATGCCGAACTGTCTGAGAAGGCCCACACCACTGAGCCAGAAAGGACACTGGGGACATGGGGACTTGGGGCACAGCAGGGACCCTGGCGGCAGGGCTCACCACAGTCCACGGCACCTGTCCGGCAGGGCAGTGTCTTGGCTAGGCTGGCTGGCCTGGAAGCCAGCTAGGGGAAGGACAGGATTGCACTGGGATCCCCAGCCAGGCCCGGGACCCCCAGGCTGGCCCAAGAGGCTCTGGTGGGGTGTCCAGGCCACAGTGGGGTGGGCAGGCCTGGTGGTGCTCCTGGGGCACCCAGGGAACTGGTGGCTGTCAGGAGGGAAGTGGGGGCAGGGACCCCGCTGCAGTGAGGGGTACATGGCTAGGAGGCCCTGGAATAGCATGCACTGGACCCCGATGCCACACCCTCTGCCCCACATGGCATTCCTGTTGGATTGGGGGGAGCAGGGGTGCTCCCTGGCCCTCCCCCAGACATCCCACAGCTCAGCGCAGACTCCATGTCTCTGAGGCCGCGGCCCAGCAGCCCCCAAGACCCGCTCGCCACAGGGTGCTGGCCAGGCTGTGGAAGCTGCTGGTTCCTGGGCAGAGTGGAGTGGGTGCGGGGCACAGGCACAAGCACCGTGTTTAGGGCACCAGTGGCATTCCCATACCCACTGGGTCGCTCTCAGGCACAGAGGTGGGCTTCAGAGGTGGGTTCCCCGAAAAAGACTCAGGTGGAAGTTTCTGGAAACCAGCCTGATCCTTCTCACGGTGACGGGGCAGGGGCCTGTCTGGAGATGTGGGGGCCTCCAACACGGCTCCAGGGACCCACGGGAGTTTGGGTTTAAAGTCCGGCTTATTTGCAGTGGCGGTGGTGATGGGAAGCAGGCCCGGCCCCCACTGCCCTGCTTCCCAGAAGGAACAAAGAAGGCCACATGGCTCCAAGGCGGTTTCCTCCAGTGCCTGATGGGGCTGAGGGGCGGAACAGGCTGGCCCGCCGGGTGCCCACCTGAGAAGCAGCAATTACTAGCTGGCCCTGGAGCCCGCAAAAGGAGCCCTGAGGTGCAGTAGTTAAAGCACTCAGCTGCCAACCAAAAGGTCAGCAGTTGAACCCACCAGCCACTCCACGGGAGAAAGATGTGGCAGTCTGCTTCTGTAAAGATTACAGCCTTGGAAACCTGGGGGGCAGGAACTGACAACAATAGGAGCCCCCAAGGAATCCCCGGGCGGTGTGAACCATGAACTTGCTCAGCTGCTAATCACAAGGTTAGAGGTTTGGGTCCACCCAGAGGCGGAAGAGAGGCCTGGTGATTGACTTCCAGAAACTCAGCCACTGAAAGTCTGCAGAGCCCAAGCCCACTGTGACATGGGATTGCCGTGAGTCAGGGTCTGATCCTGGAGCTCTCTACGGGGATGGGGACGGGGCCGGATAGGAGCCTCTGCCTGTCGGGAAGCATAGGGGGTCCTGCTCTGCGTGGTCTCATGGGTGTGGGCAGTGGGGTGGTGCCAGGAGGGAACCCAGGATGCTAGAAAGGGGAGCACAGGGCCCTCCCACTGCCAGCTGAGGGGAGGGTGGGTGAAGCAGGAGGGGTATGCATGGGCAAGCCCTCAGGGCTGGGGAAACCGAGGCCCAGAGACGGGGTGCAGGGGCTCAGGACCGGGCAAGGTGGCAGCCAGGCTGCATGAACACCTGCCCAGCCCGCTGCCTGCTCCCAGGGTGGATGGGGTGGCTCCAAGGCAGGTGGAGCAAGATCCCCTAAAAAGCAGCAGCTCCCCAGACACCGGGAGGGGTTACCGAGACACCAGCAGGGTTACCGCGACAACAGGCAGGCTAATTAGCTCGGTTGCTATGAGGCAGCAGGAGCAGAGGGCACCCAGCCAGGCGTCTGGTGGCTCCTGCAATCTCCTACCTGTGGACTATGCATCTGAGGTCTGCACTGGTTGGGTGGCTGGTGAGGATCACATGGTGGGGCCCCATCCCTCTGGGGAACCTGGGTGTGCACAGAGCCCCAGAATACACGGCCAAGCTGCTTCCAGCCCCACTTGGGCGGCATCTGGAGTCCCGGGCCTCTGCTCTCTTGGGATAAACAGTGACACTCGACAGCCACTCCCCAGCCCAGCAGTCTTCAGGGACCGGCCGGCCTCTGGCCCTGGTCCCATGTCAAAAGCAGCTTCCTCGTTCCCGGGGGGGCCTCACCAGAAGGGAGGAGGGGTGCTCCTGAGGAGCAGCTGGAGCCACACGGTGGGGGTGGGGGGCAAGTCCCCAGCCCTTCCCACGCCCTGCAGGCACAGCCTCAGGTGGCGGAGGCTAAGGCTGGCCTATCAGCTTGCAGAACGGACCTTCAGCACAGGGGGACTCCTTCTGGAAACCACCCAGGGGTCCCACCGCAGCCGACAGAAACTCGAATGAACCCTGCTGCAGCACCCCAGTGTTCTTCAGGACTGACGAGGCCCAGGGGTGGATAAGGGGTCAGCAGCCAAGCAGGGGGCAGAAAACGGGCTCCCCCCGGCCGGGGCTCCGGTAGCTGACCCAGCGCCGCTCAAACTCAGGTGCAGGTGGGACAGCTTGGGGTCCTTGTGCACAGGCAGGGGTGTGTGAGGGCGCAGGTGGGACGGCTTGGGGTCCTTGTGCACAGGCAGGGGTGTGTGAGGGCGGGGAGGGTGGTCCCCAGCGCCTCCCTTGACTCCTGCCCCAGCCCCCACCTCCCAGCGCCCCCTGTGCCCTCAGTCAACGTGGTCACACAGGACGGGCTGACACTTTTGAGAGTATTTTTAAACGTAGTAGCAGTGCCCCGAGGCTCAGGATGCGGGGTCTGAGGAGCCCCTGGGTACGGGGAACAGCCGCCCGGGCCGAGTGTCCCCCTCGCGGGAGGAGGGTGGCAATGGCGGCGGCCGAGGACGTTCACCAGCTGAGGAAGCCCATCCCGGCCAGGACGGCGTAGCCCAGCACCAGGAACAGCACCTTGAGCAGTCGCTCGCTCTTCTCCTCGAGCTCCTTGGCCAGGATCTCAAAGAAGGTGACGAACAGAAACGTGCCGCCCGCCAGACCCTGCAGGAGCACCGAGGCCACGCTGCTGGGCACACCCTGCGCGCTCTCGATGCCCAGGCCGGCGCCGATGCCCAGCGGGATCATGGCGCTCACCGTGATGGCGAGCTTGGCTGCGTCCCGCAGCGGCACGGCGCTCCGGGCCATGCTGATGCCCAGGGCCACAGCCACCAGCGTCTCGTGGATGGCCACCCCCACAAAGAGGCTGACCACCTTCTCGCCCTCTTCCTGCAGGCCCAGGGCCAGACCCTCGAAGGTGGAGTGTGCGGAGAGCGCGAAGACCAGGCTGAGCAGGCGCAGCGGGCTGGAGCGGGACAGCTGCTGGACGCTCAGCCCGTGGCTGTGGGCGTGGGGCGCGGGCTCGGCGTAGAGCGCGCGTCCCCGCCCGCCGCCCATGAAGGGGCTCTCGTACTCGGAGTCGCTGCCCGCGTCCGAGCCAGCGTTGAAGGTCTCCAGGTCGATGAAGGACGGCTTCTCCTTGCGGAAGGTCAGGATGAGCTGCTCCAGGAAAACTGTCATGAAGAAGCCCAGGATCATGATGGTCTCGGCCAGAGGGTAGTCGGTGCTGATGTGGCCGAGGCTCAGAACCTTCTGGAGCTGGCGAGGATGACATGCAGGAGAGAGGTTCAGAGGCAAAGGCGGCCACAACAGGATTTGTCAAACTTAATGGTTCAATTAGCAAAGCTCAGAAATACCCAGTTCACGACATACATCCACACAACGGAATATTACTCAGCTTGGGGCCCTGGTGGAGCAGTGGTTAAGAGCTCAGGCTGCTCACGAAAAGGTCAGCAGTTTGAATCCACCAGCTGCTCCTTGGAAACCCTATGGGGCAGTTCTACTCTGTCCTATAGGGTCGTTACGAGTTAGAATTGACTCCACGGCAGTGGGTTTGGTTTTTGGGGGGATTTGGGACACCAGTATTCACAGGAGCATACTTCACAACAGCCAAAAGATAGAAACAACCCAAGTGTCCATCAACAGATGACAGATAAGCACAACGTGATCCATCCACACAATGGAATACTGCTCAGCCGTAAAGAGAAATAAAGTCCTGCCGTGTGCCACGACGTGGATGAACCCTGGAAACATCCAGCTGGGCAAAATACATCCGTTGCAAAAGGACAAACAGTGTATGCTCTCACATATATGCAATAAGCACATGTACAGAAACCAAAGACCACTCGTGGCTACCAGGGGCGAGAAGGAGGGGGCGAGGCTCTTGCTCAGGGGACACTGAGTTTATGCTCACAGTGGTGGAATGATCTGGAAAAGGCTAGTGAAAATGGTTGCCCACTGTGAAGGATGGTATCAACGTCACTGAACTGTACATGTGGAAACTGTTAAATCGGTAAAGGTTTTGCTGTGTATGTTTTTACCACAATTAAAAAAAAAAGAGAAAGAAGTCCCAATTCACATGAAAGGTTTGGTGGATGACAAAGGAAGTCAATTACGAAGGAAATCGTGAAGTCTTGTGTTACATCGACCACATCAACCAAAAAAGTTTACAGTCCTGTCCTGGGCTGAATTGTGTGGCCTCTAAAACCTACATCTACCTGGAAGCTCAGAATGTGGCCTTGCTTGGAATCAGGGTCTTTGCAGAGGTCATGAAATGAAGGAACTCCTTCTGGATGATTAAAAAAAAAAAAAACCAAACCCGTTGTCATCGAGTCGACTTTGACTCATAGCAACCGTATAGGACGAATAGAACTGCCCCATAGGATCTCCAAGGAGCGGCTGGTGGATTGGAACTGCTGACCTTTTGGTTAGCAGCCAAGCTCTTACCCACTACGCCACCAGGGCTCCTGGATGATGGTGGGCTCTAAATCCAATGGTGAGTGTCCTTACAAGAGACAGAAAAGATGATACACAGAGACAAGGAGGACAGACGGCCATATGAAGACAGAGGCAGAGACCAGCGTGACGGGGCCAACAGACTCTGGAAGAGGCAAGGAAGGATCCTGCCCTAGAGCCTTCAGAGGGAGCGCGGCCCTGCCGGCACCTTGGTTTTGGCCTTGTGGCCTCCAGAACCTTGAGAGAGTAAACTGCTGTTGTCTGAAGGCACCCAGCTCATGGTACTCTCTTGGGGCAGCCCCCAGGGAACCAAAACAGAGACGGAAGCTCATGGGTTCCGAGGGTTCCCAGGCTGCCCAGGATGGTGGTTCCTGTGGGTGCAGCGCTGGGGTGGAGGCAGGGCCCGGGGGGCAGCTGGTGTCTCCCCCGTACCAAGTGGCGAGTTTACAAAGTGTGTGTGGTCTGGAGGTAGTGTGTGGTTTCTGGGCCTGGGCCTGGGGTGTGGGCACCACAACTCAGGTCTGCGCTCCTCTTTCTGTCCCGTGTACCCGGAACCCCAGCTGCTTATTCTGCCCTGCTGTCCCTGTGGTGGGGTCCCTGGGTGGTACAAAAGATGAAGGCACTCCCCGCTCACCGAAAGGTGGGAGGTTCGAGTCCACCCAAAGGTGCCTCAGAAGAAAGGCCTGGCAATCTACTTCTGAAAATCCAGCCACTGAAAACCTTGTGGAGCACAATTCTACCCTGACACACATGGGGGCGCCATGACTCGGGGTTTAGGGCTGCCCAGAGCTCCTCCCACTACTCTGACCTCCTGGGTGAACGGGCCCCAAGTTCAGCCATCCCCATTAGATTGCTCGGATTAGCACCAACGGAGAGAACTTTCTGGAATGATGGCAACATGTTACGTCTGTGCTGACCCGTATGGAAGCCATTAAGGCACGTGAGGCCAGTGAGCACTGGAAATGTGGCCGGGCGGCTGAGGATGGGATGCTGAACTTCACTTGGTTTGAACGGATTTGAACTTGAACAGCCCCACGTGACGAGTGGCTACCACGGTGGACGGCACGGCTCTGGCCGCTGTCCAGCTCCCCCAGTGCCCAGGTTACTCTTCCCTGGCCTCGGGAAGATGTCTGCACACACCGCACTCTCTCCAGCCTAGGGGCCTGAGAACTCACTGTCCGCTCTGTCTAGAACGTTCCTCCTTCAGCTTTATCATGGATGCTTTATTCCCATCCTCCAGGTCTCGGTTCATAAGCATTGTCCAAGGACTCGGTCCAAACCAGGCGGCCTGGAGCTCACGGCACCCTCTTCTTTCCCATTGTCACAACAGTCACGACAGCCAGCAAACACACACACAGACTCACAGACACAGACTCACAGACACAGAGACACACAAACACACAGGCATACACAGACACAGAGACACACACACACAGACACAGAGACACACATACAGAGAGAAACACAGAGACAGACACACACAGAGACACAGACAGACGCAGAGACACACACAGACAGACACAGAGACACACACACACAGACACAGAGACACACATACAGAGAGAAACACAGAGACAGACACACACAGAGACACACACAGACAGACACAGAGACACACACACACAGACACAGAGACACACAGGCAGGCAGGCACACAGACACACACACACACGCAGACACAGAGACACACAGGCAGGCACACAGACACACACACACGCAGACACAGACACACAGGCAGGCAGGCACACAGACACACACACACACGCAGACACAGAGACACACAGGCAGGCACACAGACACACACACGCAGACACAGAGACACACAGGCAGGCACACAGACACACACACACACACAGACACAGAGACACACAGGCAGGCACACAGACACACACACACAGACACAGACACAGAGACACACAGGCAGGCACACAGACACACACACACACAGAGACCCAAAGGCAGGCACACAGACACACAGATACACACACACAGACACAGAGACACACAGGCAGGCACACAGACACACACACGCAGACACAGAGACACACAGGCAGGCACACAGACACACACACACAGACACAGACACAGAGACACACAGGCAGGCACATAGACACACACACAGACACAGAGACACACAGGCAGGCACACAGACACACACACACAGACACAGAGACACACAGGCAGGCACACGGACACACACACAGATGCACAGACACGCTGACATGCAGACACGTGCACTCGCGCACACACACACACAGCAGTTCTCACGATAGAGGACCCCCAAGCCCCCAGGGGAGGCTCAAGGCCGTGGTTCTCAACATGGCTGGCCACGGAAATCACCAGAGGAGCTTCAGACACTACCAACACCTGGGCCCTATGTCCGCAGAGTCTCCTCTCACTCACCTGGGGCAGGGCTCAGCCGGGGTAATTCTGCAACCCCCAGGGGACACTGGGCGATGTCTGGGGACAGCTGTGGGTGTCACAACTGGGGAGGTGCTATGGCATCGAGTGGGTGGAGGCCAGGGATGCCACTCAGCACCCTACGGTGCACAGGCCGGCCCACCCAGAGAAGGATCTGGCCCCGTGTGAGCAGGGCCTGGGGGAGACTTGATGTGTGTGTGTGTGTTTGATGGTTCAGTTCGCATCCGTCTCTCCCTCACGACCTGCGCCTGGCCTGCGCCTGGCCATCTGTGGCTGCCGCTAGCCCCATGTGGCGATTCAAATTTAAAGCGAAACAAAATTCCAGATTCTGATCTCCAGTCACACACACTCAGCCACGGGGGGCGAGGGGCTCCTGTGGTGGACGGCGCAGGTGTGGGGTACATCCCTCATCGCAGAAAGGTCCGTTGAACGGCACTGATCTCGAACGTAAGCCACAACTGCAGGTACCATGTCAGTTTTGATCACCACTGTATACCCAGCACTACGCGGTGCAAAGTGCTCAGTATGTATTCGTTAAGGAGCCCGGGTGGGGCAAACAGTTAAGTGCTCGGTTGCTAACCAAAAGGTTGGCAGTTACAACCCACCCAGTGGCTCTGTGGGAGAAAGACCTGGTGATCTGCTCCCGTAAATATCACAGCCAAGAAAACCCCATGGGGCAGTTCTACTCTGTCCCGTGGGGCTGCCGTGAGTCGGAATTGGCTCGGCAGCACCCAACAGCAACAACATATATTCGCTGAAAGGATGCCTCAGGTACTCCATCCCTGGAAATCACTGAAAAGAGGCGACAAGCCTTATGCACAAAGATGTCCCCTGCAGTGCTGTTTACAATGGCCAGAGCAAAAAGCCACACGCAATGAAAAGACCCGAAAATAAGGGATGTTTTAGTGACAACCGACACACGAAGTCAGTGAAATATTACAGCTTTCAGGTGACCGTAAAAAGCTGTGCTTATGAAGCCAAATGAACAATGTGGGAACGCGTTTACATGTAACAGTGTGTGCAAAAGAGCAGCTTTAAAAATGGCGCATACGTTTTGACTGCCTCTGGGTTCGAACATGGCTGCTTCCGGGTGTGGCCGAGAAGGGAAGACGTTAAGACTGAATGCATCTGGTTAGAGACTGAGATCGTGGGAGCCATAATTTCTTCTTTTGTAAGAGAAAGCCTGCATAAGTGTTGGAAAATTGAGTTGGATCCCTGCTCAAGCCGTGCACTGGAATAAATTCTTGACGGGTCGGACAGTGTAAACCAGGGGGGCCCTCCAGCTCCTGTGACTTCCCTCTTCTCTCCTCCCCACTCAGCATGTGGACTTAAATGTGGGCAACGTCCTGGACTTCATTTGTTGCTGTTAGCTGCTGCTGAGTCAGCCCCTGAATCGTGGCGATCCCCTGCACAACGGAATGAAACACTGCCCGGTCCTGCACCATCCCCATGATCGGTTGTGAATCAGACCACTGGAATCCATAGGTTTTCATGGCTGATTTTCAGAAGTTCATCACTGGGCCTTTGTTCCTAGTCTGTCATAGTCTAGACGCTCTGCCGAAACCCGTTCAGCATCACAGCACCACACAAGCCCCACAGACAGACAGGTGGTGGCTACGCACGAGGCACACTGGCTGGGAATTGAAGCCGGGTCTCCCATGTGGAAGGTGAGAGTTCCACCCCTGAACCACTGGGGCCTCCAGGACCTCAGCAGGTCAGCTGATTCACTGTGAACCTTTTCTAAGTTCTCACTCACGGGCTATTACCCAAACAGCATCCAGAGTGATTCCTGAAAACTCCATCGTGTCCTGGCATGGTGAAAAGGTCTGCACTCAGCTGCTAACCACAGGGTTGGCAGTTCGAATCCACCCTGTGATGCCGTGGAAGAAAAGCCTGCTGATCTGTTTCCATAACATTACAGCCACTGAAAACTACGGAGCCCAGTTCTACTCTGACACACGTGGGGCCGCCAGGAGCCCGAGTCTGCCCTGGGGAGAAAGGCTGACGGATCCCGGGCTGTGCAGTGCCCCCTCCCCGAGCTCACTCACCCTGGCCCCACGACGCTGCCTCTGGCCCCAGGGCCCGGCGTCATGTTGCTATCTCAGCTCAGCGGCCACCTCCCCAGATCCCCGTGGGTCGTGCTCCCCAGAGCTGTGCTCTCGTCCTTCACGGTGCTGGTCAGTACGGTGCCACGTCTCCTGCCAGGCCAAGCGCTCAAGAGTGAGCAGGTGTCACATCTGCTCTGTCTTCGTGAAACCCGTTACTCAATAAACGGTGGTGCCAGGAAAGGACACAGTTCTCCACGTCTGACATGATCCACTACAGCACAGGCTTTCCCAACCTCAGTACTGCAGACATGGGGGCCGGATCCCTCTCTGGGGTGGGCCGTCCTGTGCACTGCAGGGGGATGAGAAGCATCCCAGGCCTCCACCCACTCGATGCCAGTAGCACCCCCCAGTCGTGACACCCACAAATGTCCCCAGACATCTCCAGTGTCCCCTGGGGGCAGAATCGCCTAGATGAGAACCCCTGGATTAGGGGCTTCCACTGACCCCCAGGAGACTCTGCATCCCATAATCACCTGACCTACTGACACCCTAGAACGCTGCTCACATTTAAATCTACACACTGAGTGGGGAGGAAAGAGGAGGGAAATCACCAGAATCGGAGAGTCCCCTGGTTTACACCGTCTGACCCATCGGGAGTTTATTTTGGTGTACGGTGTGAGTAGGAATCGAATTCGATTTTTTTTCCAAACAATTAACACTTGACCTTTGGGGCCAGGGAACAGGAAGCATAAAAACATCACACTGAGTGAAAACACCTGAGCACAAAAGGACAAATACTGTGTGATCCCACTTATATGAAACATCTCCATCAGGCAAATACACGCTGAGTGGTTAGCAGGGGCAGGTGAGGGGAAATGGGGAGTTACATAAAAACAGACCAACTCCGAGATAATAAATGTGTGGTGTTTTAGGACGCTAAGTTGCCATGACTCCTCACACAGTGACGGGTGTTCTGTTTCCATAACATTACAGCCACTGAAAACTACGGAGCCCAGTTCTACTCTACAGACTACTACAGGCATTGAACGGAGGCCACTCCCGCCAGCCAGCCAGGGACAAAGCGCATGTGGCCCGGGGCTGGGGGTCCGGTCTGGACATCTATCAGCGACAAGCGGTGAGTCTGATCCGAACCACTTGCACCAGGTGTCAGGGACTGAATCGTGTTCCCCAAAAATACATGCTGTAAACCCTAACCCCATCTGGGAACAGGGCTTGCTTTGTTATGTTAATGAGATCCTATCAGTGTGGCGTGTGTCTTCAACCCACCACCTCTGAGATACAGAAGGAGCTGGTGAGGCCAGAGACAGAGGGACAGATAGAGGGGAAAATACACCCCGCATGACGATCACCAAGGAACTGAGGAACAGAAGCTGAAAAGAGACAAGGACTTTCCCCCAGAGCCCATAGAGAGAGAAAGCCTTCCCCTAGAGCCAAAAAACCTGTTACCATCGAGTCGATTCCAACTCATAGCGACCCTATAGGACAGAGTAGAACTGCCCCATAGAGTTTCCAAGGAGCAGGTGGTGGAGTCGAACTGCCAACCTTTTGGTTAGCAGCCGTAGCACTTAACCACTACGCCACCAGGGTTTCCCCTCCAGACCCAACACCCTGAATTCAGACTTCTAGCCTCCTAAACTGTAAGAAAATAAATTTCTGTTGATTAAAGCCACCCCTTTGTCGTATTTCTGTCACAGCAGCACTAGGAGACACCAAGTAAGCCCCAGAGAGGCGAAGCAACCAACTCAAGTCACAGCAAACTTGTTTTCTACTTTTTGTCACCCTTACACGCCAAGGCCTCCACCGAGCTCAGCGTCGGCGTTAAAGGCGTGCCAGAGAGCCACGGCCGCCGAGCACTGAGGCCTGCTGCCACCACCCGTGACCCAGGGGCCCCTCACCTTTTCCCGCACAGCGGGCAGCAAAGCGTTGAAGCACGTGGCCAGGAAGACCCCACCTCCGAATGTGTTGCAGAGTGACAGGACCTTCTTGGAGCGATGGGCCTTCTCAAAGTCTGCCTCGATGATCTTCACGGGGAGCAGGGAGCCGAGCAGCATGAAGAAGAACAGCCCCACCATGCACAGCACCTTGGCCACTAACAGCTTCGTCATGGTGGCGGCCCGGGCTGCTCTGGTCACCGTGGTCCCCAACCATGGGTGGTGCCACACTCCAGGTCCGCCGGGCACTACCGGGTCCAGCCACGCAGCCTCAGGCTCATGCCTTGGTCCAGCAACTGTGAACGACAGGGGCAAGCACATTAGCTCGGCTGGGCTGGCTGTCCCTGGAGAGCACACTGGGACGGTGAATGGTGTGTGTCAGCTGGGCTCGGCTCTCGGCCCCACTGCTGGCTCGTACACTAGACCAGATGGTGCTGGGAGATATTCGCATGTGATTAGCAGTTCAGCCAGGCGGCCTTAAGTAAAGCAGATCACCCTCATGGGTGGGCCTTAAGAGCAACAGGGAGGCCCCGAGGGATGACTCTGCCTTCAGACCATACACATCTTGCCAGAATTCCTCTTTCCCCCACCGCCTGACCTACTCATCTGGAGCCACAAGACTAATGGAATTTCCAGCCCACTGCCTGACCCAGATTTTAGATTGACTAGCCCCCAAAATTGTGTGAGCCGATTCCTCAAAATAAATCAATCTCTCTCTCTCTCTCTCTCTATATATATATGTAATATTCGATGTGATATATATCTAAGCTGCCCCGGTGGTACAGTGGTTAAGCACTTGGCTGCTAACCAAAAGGTGAGCAGTTCAAATCCAAGAGCTGCTCCTTGGAAACCCTATGGGGCAGCTCTACTCTGTTCTATAGAGTTGCCATGTGTTGAACTGACTTGTCAATAATGGCTTTTTGATTATATATACATATCACCAAATTTTATACATATATGTATCATCAAGTATTTTACATACATATACGTATATATATAGAGAGAGAGAGAAAGAGGAATCTATCTAGAGGTGCCGTGGCAGAAAGGCCTGGTGACTTGGCAGCAACTGGTTTTTGGCTGTGCATACATCTATACCTTACTGGTTCTGTTTCTTTAAAGAACCCTAACTGAGACACATCCTAAGTACCTTACTCCACTACTCGCAGGCTTGGTGCACATCCCTGTCAACTACAGAAAATTCTCCAGGGCTGCGCTGTCCAGTACAGTAGCCACCAGCCACAGGGGTCTGTTTAAGTTCATTAAAATTAAATGATAAATTCAGATCCTTAGTCATACCAGCCACATTTCAAGCGTTCAGTAGTCACAGGAGCCTGGTGACTGAGGAGCCTGGTGGCCGAGGAGAGTGATGACCGAGGAGCCTGGTGGCCAAGAAGAGCGGTGGCCGAGGAGCGTGGTGGCTGAGGAGCGTGGTGGCTGAGTGCAGTCGCTGAGTGCGGTGGCTGAGGAGCGCGGTGGCTGAGGAGCGTGGTGGCCGAGGAGCCTGGTGGCTGAGTGCGGTGGCTGAGGAGCGTGGTGGCTGAGGAGCCTGGTGGCTGAGGAGCGTGGTGGCTGAGTGCAGTGGCTGAGTGCGGTGGCTGAGGAGCGCGGTGGCTCAGGAGCGCGATGGCTGAGGAGTCTGGTGGCTGAGGAGAGCAGTGGCTGAGGAGCTTGGTGGCTGAGGAGCCTTGTGGCTGAGGAGTGCGGTGGCTGAGGAGCCTGGTGGCTGAGGAGCCTTGTGGCTGAGGAGAGCAGTGGCTGAGGAGTGCGGTGGCTGAGGAGCCTGGTGGCTGAGGAGCCTTGTGGCTGAGGAGAGCAGTGGCTGAGGAGTGCGGTGGCTGAGGAGCGCGGTGGCTGAGCAGTGTGGTGGATGAGCAGTGTGGTGGCTGAGGACTGTGGTGGCTGAGGGGCTGAGGGGAGCGGTGGCTGAGGAGTGTGGTGGCTGCTGTATTAGGCGGCCCAGGTAGAGCATGTCCATCATTGCAGAACGTTCTATCAGACAGTGCCGCTCCAGTGGCTTCCCCTTGCCCTTAAATCAAATCCAAACTCTATCCTGACGCTCTTTGTGATCCGCTCCTGCTTCAGCCTGCCCCACACCGGCTTTTTTGGCCCGAGTGTACCCAGTCCCTTCCTGCCTTAGGGCCTTTGCATAAGTTGTTCTCTCCCTAGAACACTCCTTTCCCTGATGTTTCCATGATGTCTCCTTCTTGTCTTTCGGTTCACTGCCTCTGGGACCCCTCCAAAGGGCCTCTCCTGGCCGACCCGGCTCTAAACTGTATCCCTGGCACCCACTCTGAGGTCTGACACAGAACAGATGTTCAGTAACCTCTGGCTGAACAAACGAATGAGCTGAAGTACATGGACCCTGACTAAAGCCTCTTTAAGTGACTCAGGGGGCCAAAGTGGGGCAACCTTTGCCCTGGACCCCCAAAAAGCCACCATTATCACAAGGGATCTTGGTTTCTCCCCCGTCCTTCTGTCCTCCCGCCCAGTTTTCCTCATGGCTTTTCCCCCACGCCATTCAGGTCTCAGTTCAGACGTCAGGGTTCAGGCAGGCCCCCCCATTCCCTTCCTGGCATTGTCCTTGTTGTTATTAGTCGCCTTGCAGACGATTACGACCTATGAGTCATAGCGACCCCAGGTGACAGAGCAGAACTGCTCCATAGAGTTTTCAAAGCTGGGAACTTTTGGAAGGCGCCTCTGGGTGGGTTCGAACCACTAATTTTTCGGGAAAGCTTAACCGTCTGCGCCACGCAGGGACCTCTGTGCCACGGGGAACTCTATCAAGTTGAAAGTTGTCACCCTTCCAGGCTGTGATTCCCCAGCAGCACCCAGCGCAGAGCCTGGTACACAGCAGGCGCCTACTAAAGGCCTGTTGGGTATCCGAATCTGTAGGTGAGGGTGGTCAGGACGCTCGCAGGCGGGCAGCGGGGGGCTGACTGGGCTGCGCCGAGCAGGGGACGGGCTCGTTCATTCATTCCGCACTTATTAAGCGCCTGCTGTGTGCCCCGTGCTGCACCCGGCGCCCCGCGGGGCGTGGCCGACCTGCTCCCGCCTAAGAGGAGCCAGCTCACGCTCGGCTCGGGAAGCCGGACGCAAACGACAAAAATCTCGCCAAGAAACGTCAAACCAGCGCCGGACGCCGGACGCCGGCCTCGGCTCGTGGGCGGCAGAGTCCGCCGGGCCCCCGGGACCGCCCGACACCGCCCCGCGGGCCCGGCCCCGCCGCCCCAGGCCCTCGCCCGGCACGTACCTCCGAGCCCCTAGCCCGCCAGCCAGCACCGCCCTGCGCTCAACCGCTGCGCGGCCGCGACCCTCCAGCCGCGACTCCCAGCCGACCTGCGCTCGGCGCGCCGCTTCCTCCCGCCCCGCCCACGCCCTGCCGATTGACCGCCCGGAGCGCCGCTGGCCCGACGCCTTCACCTCATTGGCCGACGACGCTGCCACTCATCTTGCGAGCGCGCCTCCTTTGCCGGTACGGGAAAGTAGTTTCCTCCCTCTGAGCGACGGGCGCATTCGCAAAGTTGCTCCGGCGAGAAACTGGGTCCCTAGAGGAACGGTTCCTGGAGGGTTTGGCTTCCAGAGCTGTCCAAAGGATGATAGTGCTGAATCGTGCTCGAATTGAGGTTTTGCCATCAGCTGGAAATGATTTCCTATGGGAGACTGTGCTCCTCCGGGCGTCCTCCCTGCTGATGCCCTACCCGTCGGCTTAGGAAACAGATTCATCGGTTCAACAAATCTCTGTTGAGTGCCTACTATGTTCTAGGACTTTTTCTGGGTGAACATCTGCAAACAAAGCAAAGATCCCTCTCCTTTTAGAAAATAATCAATGAAACATAATAAATAAGTGAATTATGTCCAAAGGAGACAAAATATGGGAAGAGAGATGAACAGCCCATTCACAGCAGAACAAACGCAAGCTGATCACAGAGAGAAAGGTCTAGAGAGGATATAAGCCCAACTGGTTACAGTGCGGTTGGGGAGCAGAGTAAGGCGTGACTTTCTATTGTATTTTAAATATTCTTCTAGTGCTTGAACTTCTTCTAACGAGTATATGTTATATTTGTCATATAAAACCCAAGAAAACAGTATATACTCTTGTGGGTCTGACTTCTTTCACTCAACCTTGTTTGTGAGAGTCATCCGTGTTTTTTATTTTGGGGTTATTTATTCTCACTGCTGTCTAGTATTAAATTGTGTGAATATTCAACTGTTTGATTTTCCATTTTACCACTGACATTCATTTGGGTAGTGTCTTTGTCTCCACCACAAAATGAGTGGCTTTAAAGAACAGAAATTTATTGTCTCACACTTCTGGAGGCTAGAAGTTCAAATTCAGGGCATAGGCAGGGCTATGCGCTCTCTAGGGGAAAATCCTTCCTAGACTCTGTCAGTTATGGGTAGCTCTGGGTATAATTATGGGACCCCTGGAAGTCCTCTTAGCGAATCACTGAACCTAGTGGTTTGTTATGGATTAAATTGCATCCCCCCAAAAATGTGTGTGTCAACTTAGCTAGACCATGATTCCCAGTATTGCATGATTGTCCACCATTTCGTGATCTGATGTGATTATCCTATGTGTTTTAAATCCTACCTCTATGATGTTAATGAGGCTGGACTAGAGGCAGTTATGTTAATGAGGCAAGACTCGACTACAGGATTAAGTTGTATCTTGAGTCAGTGTCTTTTGAGATATAAAAGAGAGAAGTGAGCAGAGAGAGAGAGGGACCTCCTAACACGAAGAATGCAGATTTGGGAGCGGAGCACATCCTTTGGACTCAGGGTTCCTGCACCGAGAAGCTCCTAGACCAGGGGAATATTGATGACAAGGACTTTCCCCCAGAATCAACAGAGAAAGAATGCCTTCCCCTGAAGCTGGTGCCCTGAATTAAAACTTCTAGCCTCCTAAACTGTGAGAGAATAAATTTATCTTTGTTAAAGCCATCCACTTGTGGTATTTCTGGAAGAGGCTGCATAGGTCTGGCTCACTATTATTACTCCCCATTATTAACCCCTGCATTGTCTCATGATCTTTTACTCCTCCCATTCCAGTCTCTATAAAAAGTTTAAGATTAACCCATGCTCCTCCTCCATGCTCCTCCTTGGAGGGTGGAAAACAAGTGATAATAATCTAGGAATGGAAAGCCAAACAAAGTGCCCGTCTTATGACAAAAAACCAAGGTGGCATCAGGCAATCTTCAGGAATGCCAGCTTATCTGGGACATGACCATCATGACCACCTTAAGGAGGAACTAACATTCCACAGATTCTTAAGACTCATGATCCTGTGTCCGTATAAAACCTCCAGCCAGTCTCCAGTTCAGGGATGCAGGTTTTGGAGGAATCTATTCCCCCTCTGTCTCCTATATATTGATATACAATAAAACTCTTGCTGCTCACCTCACCCCGTCTCAGAATTGACTATTGCGGCAGGTGGCTCTGATCCATGCCATTGCGGTAACATTTCTGTTATAGTGGCACTAGGTAACTAACACAGGATCATCTTGGGGGGCCCCAACACACCTTTGTACTGAACAGCACTTATTTTTTGTCTTTTTCACTTTTAGCCATTTTGGTGACTGTATAGTGGTATCACATGACGGTTTCAATTCATGTTCACCCGATGTCTAATGAAATGGAGCCCCTTTTCATTTACTTACTGGCTTTTTGCCAATCCTGTTTTTTGAAATACCTTTTAAAGTGTTTTGCCCATTTAAAAAATTGGGTTATCGGCCTTTTCCTCATTGATTTGCAGAAGAATTTTATGTATAGTTTTGGTCAAATACATATCGCAAACACTTTTGCCCACTAAATTGTTCACTTCTGGCCTTTCTTTTAATGGTGTTCTTATCTGAATACAGACCCATCTGTTGATTTTTTAAAAAACTTTATGGTTAGTACCTTTTGTATTGTTCAAAATTTTGCCTACCCTAAGACATATTCTGTTTCCTTCTAAAAAATTATGGTTTTTACCCTTCATTGATTTAACTTATGTAAATTTCAAAAACAGGCAAACCTAATCCACAGCATTAAGCACCAAGTCACTGTTACCCTTTGGAGAGGCAGTGAAGGAAGGTGGTACAAGGAGGAAATCGGAGGGCTAGTTGGGTGCTGGAGACATGGGTGAGTTCCCCTTGTAAAAATTCATTACAGCTTGACAAAGGTAAACTATGTCACGAAAAAGTACACAAGAAAAAGGACCTGTTGGTCATTGCTATGACATACATGATCTTGAAACAACAACATAAACAACCAAAAAATATTATGTGTGGAGCATCCGATGAGGACTTTTGCTCCTTAAAATTCTGAAAGGAGAACCAGTTCTAAAAGCACTATGCTAATCTCTAGAAACGCAGCCGTTTCTAGGTTCTACGCTAGAATTGATTCAGAGTTAGCTAAGGCGTTATCCCTTCCCGTCTTGATTTTGCACCGGAAATGGAGTTAGTCACCGTCAGGAAATGCCGCGGCTCTGGCGCGCCACCTGGTGGCGCAACGTGTAATCGCATCAGCTCCTCCTCCGGGAGGACAGAATCGGAAGTGCTTGCTGTTCTTCGCACAACTTTTGAAATAAGAGGATTTTGCAGGACAGGACTAACTAACTTTTGAGTTTTCAAGTCACCCAGTTTGGGATGAAACATTTTATGCAAAGATACACGGCCATTCCAGGGCCAGTGAACAAATTATTTTTTGCTCGTGGCAAAATGATCTGGGACATTCGTTTCTTTTGTCCAATTTATCTTGGGCCTATAGTGTGCTGGTAATACTGTTGGGAACGCTTTCTCTGCCTCGGCACTGTTGACATTTGGGGCGGAGCAGTCTCTGTGGTGGGGCCACACGTCTCCAGACATCACCAAGTGTCCGCTGGGGCAGAATCGCCTGCAGTTGAGAACTGCAGCTTCAGTGAAGAGAAACACAAGCTATTTCCTCATCACTGATTCATTGGACTATATCTGGGTGAAGCCTGCAATCTAACCCTGTGCAGTCAGGCTGCCCAGGAAATAGGTATCAACTCCAACTCATGGCGACCCCATGTGTGTCAGAGTAGAGCTGTGCTCCACAGGGTTTTCAGTGACTGATTTTTCTCAAGTAGATGGCAGGCATTACTTCCGAGGTGCCTCTGGGTGGACTCGAACTGCCAACCTGTTGTTTAGCAGTTAAGTGCGTTCACCATCTGCACCACTCAGGGACTTCACGAAGAGAACAAAGCCCTCATAATTCCATCTACAGTTGCAGCAGCTGCTTCGAGCCCCAAGGTTCTACCTCCTCCTGCTAACTTTTTCCAAGTCACGACTTATGCTAAATCCATGTTTAATTACCAGCTTTTTGCTCAGTGCTCCTCTGACAGAAATATTCAGAAACATCCTATTTCTATCTTGTGTGGGATCATGCGGTAATTATCTATGACACACTTCTCATCCAAGTCCCAGAGACAAGTAAGTGGCTTTGAGGATGAGATATTGACAGCTACTTCTTTTTTCTGGCCCTCCTACCATCTCTCTGATGGTTCCAAAACAAAGTTTCTGGTTCTCTCCAGAACACTAAGGTTGGGTTCAGGGTAAACTGGGAAGAGACGGTGCAGTCCTTCCCAGGGATGGACGACACAAGATGGGAAGAAAGGAACTGAATGTATTTCCTAGAGCTGCTGGAACAAGGTACCACAGCCTGGGTGATTTCACATAACTGAAGTTTATTCTCTCACAGTTCCGGAGGCCAGAAGGCTGAAATCCAGGTGATGGCAGGGCCACGCTCCCTCTGAAGGCTCTAGGGGAGGATCCTTCTTTGCCTCTCTCCTAGCTTCTGGGGGTCACTGGCAATCCTTGGTGCTCCTTGATTTATAGATGACATTACTCGAGTCACTGTCTCTGTTGTCACATGGCTTTCTTCTCTGTGTCCAAAATGCCTCTTATGAGGAAGACCAGAGAAGAATTGATGCCTTTGAATTACGGTGTTGGCGAAGAATATTGACTATACCATGGACTTCCAGAAGAATGAAGAACTCTGTCTTGGGAGAAGTACAGCCAGAATGCTCCTTAGAAGCAAGGATGGCGAGACTTCATCTCATACTTTGGACATGTTATCAGGAGGGACTGGTCCCTGGAGAAGGACATCATGCTTGGTAAAGTGGAGGGTCAACAAAATGGAAGAAGACCCTCAGTGAGATGGACTGACATAGTGGCTGCCAACAATGGGCTCAAGCGTAACAATGATTGTGAGGATGGCACAGGACTGGGCACTGTTTTGTTCTGTTGTACCTAAGGTCACTATGAGTCAGAATCAACTTGACGGCACCTAACAACAAGGGCACCAGGGGGCAGGTGTGGTTTGTTAATGTAGAATTCTCTGCTTCCATGTGGGAGACTCGGGTTTGATTCCCAGCCGATGTACTGCATGTGCAGCCACCACCCATCTGTTGGTGGAGGCTTGTGTGTTGCTGTGATGCTGAACCCTATGATGGAGCCCTGGTGGTGCAACAGCTAAGTGCTCAGCTGCCCATCCAAACGATGGTGGTTCAAACCCACCCAGTGGCTCCACAGAAGACCTGGCAATCTGCTTCCGTAAAGATTACAGCTTAGGAAGCCCTATGGGGCAGTTCTATTCTGTCACATAAGGTTGTCGCTATGAGTTGGAATAAACTTGACGGCACCCAACAACACGATGCTGAACAGGTTTCAGCAGAGCTTCCAAACTAAGATAGACTAGGAAGAAAGTCCTGGAGATCTACTTTTGAAAAATCAACCAATGAAAACCCAGTGGATCACAACAGTCTAAGCCACTTGCACAAAGGGTCACCATGAGTCAAGGCCAACTTGACAGCAGCCAGCGACAACGTAAGGGCACCAGTCGTGGGATTAGGGCACACCCCACTCCAGTATGACCTCGTGTTAACTAATTACATCAGCAACGATGCTATTTCCAAACAAGGCCTGGGGGTTAGGACTTCAGTGTCTCTTTTTAGGAGACATAATTTAACCCGTCTTCGAACCAAAGAATTGATGCCTTTGAGTTATGTTGTTGGCGAGGAATGCAGAATATCCCACAGACTGCCAGAAGAATGAACAAATCTTCCTTGGAAGAAGTACAGCCAGAATGCTTCTTACAATGAGGATGGCAAGACTTCTTTCATATACTTTGGACATGTTATCAGGAGGGACCAATTCTTTTTTTTTTTATTTTATTTTATTTTATTGTACTTCAGGTGAAGGCTTACAGAACAAATAGTTTCTTATGAAACAGTAGTACACATGTTGTTTTATGACATTGGTTAACAACCCCACAACATATCAACCCTCTAAATTCTCAACCTTTTTTTTTTTGGTGAAAACACACATAGCCAAAGATACACCATTTCAAAAATTTCTACATACACAGTTCAATGACATTGACTACGCTCTTCCAATTGTGCTGTTATTCTCACTTAAGATGAAGGCTTACAGAACAAAATAGTTTCTCATTTAACAGTTACTACAAATGTTGCCCTATGACAATGGTTAACAATCTCACAACACATCAACAATATCCTTACTCAATCTTGGGTTCCCTATCACCAGCTTCCTTGTCCCCTTCTGCCTTCTGGCCCTTGTCACTGGACTCCTGTACCTCGTTTGTCTCAATTGGTTTTACGGAGCTGTCCACTCCCAGGCTGAACAGTGAACCTCGGAGGTAACTTCACCACTGAGCTAGAAAGGTGTCTAGGGGCCATACTCTTGAGGTTTCTCCAGTCTCCTTTAGGCCAGTAAATCTGGTCTTTTGTTTTGTGAGTTAGAATTATGCTCTACATCCTTCTCCAGCTCTGTCCAGAACCCTCTGTTGTGATCCTGGTCAGAGCAGTCAGTGGTGGTAGCCGGACACCATCTAGCTGTACTGGACTCAGTCCGGTGGAGGCCTTGGTAGCTGTGGACAGTTAGTCCTTCGGACTAATCTTTTCCTTGTATCCTATTCTCTTCATTCTCCCTTGCTCCCGAAGGGATGAGACCAGTGGAGTATCTTAGGTGGCCACTCACAGGCTTTTAAGACCCCAGACACTACTCACCAAGGTGGAATGTAGAGCATTGTCTTTATAAGCTGTGTCATGCCAATTGAGCTAGATGTTCCCCGAGACCAGAGGGACCAATTCTTGAGAAGGATATCATGCTTGGTGAAATAGAGGGTCAGCAAAAGAGAGGAAGATCCTCAACAAGACGGACTGACATAGTGGCTTCAACAATGGGCTCAAGCGTAACGATCATGAGGATGGCGCAGGACCAGGCAATGTTTCGTTCCGTTGAACATTAGGTTGCTATGAGTTGGAACCGACTCCACGGCGCCTAACGACAATTTAACCTGTAACAGCCCCGTGATCCCTGCCTCCTCCTGAATGTGGGTGGGTCTCGTGACTTGCTTCTGACCAACAGAATATGGCAAAGTCATAGCATCTCACTGCCCTGATTACCTTCCATCATATATGATTCTGTCCTGTTAGTCAACTCCTTCCAGACTCTTTCTGGCTTTTTGTCGTTGTTGTCAATAAATACACAGTAAAATCTGTGAAAACTGGAACTGTGTAAGGCAGAAACCTGTCAGAGAAGGAAAACTCAAATATTTTCTGCTAACAGAGGGTGAGAGAAAAGTAGGGACTGCACCCTGTCAAAGGCGGAACCCCTATGAGACCCAGAAAACCACAGCAGTCCCAGTGAGTTCTGGCTCTCAACGTATTTGCCAATTTAACATTTCTTCCGGGGTACAATTTAGCGACATTAATTGTATTAGTCATGTGCGACCACCACCCATACTTGCTGACAAAGTTTCTCTTGTTGGTTTGATGAATTAAGTGGCTGGGTTGGGAGGTGCAGCAGGCTCAATAACGGCCCCCAACAATACCCATGTCCTAATCTCTGGACCTTGTCACTGTGACCTGCATGGCAGAATGCACTTTGATGAAGTGAAGCATCCTGAGATGGGAGATGATCCTGGATTATCAAGTGGCCCTAACTGCCCTCACACGTGTTCTTATGACAGAGGCTGAGGAGCCATAGGTGGGAAACAGCCACAGGCCGTGAGGCAGAGGTGGGAGGGATGCGGCCACAAGCCAAGGAATGCCAGCAACCACCGGAAGCTGGAAGAGGCAAGGAAGGAGCCGCCCCTGGGGCCTTTGGAGGGAGCGTGGCCCTGCCCACATTTTGATTTTGGACCAGTGAAATGGACTCCAGACTCCTGGCCTCTAGAACCGCGAGAATACGTGTGTGTGTGACATCACCAAGTTCGTGATCATTTGTTACAGCTGTAACAGGAAAGCAATGCCCTCTCTTAGCCCTGCCCACATTGTTCCTCCTGCTTGAGATGTTCTCAGATCAGGCACTCACCCCCTCAGCACTGCTGACACAGGGCCGGAGCCTTCTCTGGGGCGGTGGCTGTCCTGTCACTGTGTGGTATTGAGCAGCATCCCTGGTCTCATCCACTCGATGCCAGTAGCACCCTCCCAGTCACAACAACCACAAGTGTCCCCAGACATCACCCAGTGTCCCCTGCAGGGGTAGAACTGCCCCCTGGTGAGGATCTCTGGATTAGGGGATCCCATTGTCCCCCCGCAAAGACTCTGCATCCCATAATCATCTGACCTCCTGACGTCCTAGGACGCTGCGCACATTTAAGTCCACACGCTGAGTGGGGCAGAGAGAGGAGGGGAATCACAGGAACTGGAGGGCCCCCTGGTTCACGCCATCTGGCTGGTTGGGAATTTATCCTGGGGTGTGGTATCAGCAGGGATCAAACGGTTTTTTCCCAAATGATTAATGCAGGGTCTCCTCCATGGGCACTGAGACACAGGGGCTGGGTCATTCCCGGGGGTGGGAACACCATGTGCACTGCAGGGTGTCGAGCAGCATCCTTGGCTTCCACCCACTCGATGCCAGTAGCGCCCTCCGCCCATCATGACACCCACAAGTGTCCTCACATGGCCATGTGTCCCCTGGGACAGAATCACCCAGGTGAAGACCCCTGCCTTTAGACCTAGGGAACCCGCCCCTCTAAGAAGGTCCAGGCCTCGACTTAGACCCTGCCCCACCTTCCACACAAGACCAAGAGCCCAAGCGGGCAGCGTGGTTCATCTTTGTGTTTTCTGAATGGAGTGGTGGAGGGGCCCGGGCAATGGAGCAGACATCTGAGGGAGGCGGCCACTTCCCGCACAGACCCCGTGGTCGGGCTTGACCAGGCAGACACTCAGTGGCTGGGAGACTGAGCCAGTGGAAGCCTCAGTCCTCTCGCCTGTAAAATGGGGACAGTGGAACCCCCACAAGCTTGTTGTAAAGATGAGATGTTCCATGTGTAGCGTTTAATAACATCTACTGGGTGCTGTCTATGTCCGCTACGACACCCAACATGGCACCGCAGGGCTGGGCCGAGACGAGGCTGGAAGGTTCTTAGACCCTCCTGCCTGGGAGCCCCTTCGCGGACCACGTCTCACCCAGAGCTGACTCTAGATGGGTGGCTCTTCCAGTTACAGAAGAGACAAATGTACGACCATTCGTTACACATCCTGTTTAAAGTGTTAAAAAGCAAAGATGTCGCTTTGACGACTAATTGCACCTCACCTAAGCCATGGTATCTTCAGTCACCTCACAGGCACGAGAGAGTTGGAAGATGGGAAAGGAAGACCAAAGAACCAATGCACGCTAATTGCGGGGCCAGCCAAAAGCACTGCGTGCGCTGGGGAAGGCTAGAAGGATGATCCGTCAGCCTCAGAGCCACAACCAGGACGCCCTTAGGAGCGAGGATGCCAGCTCGGGCTCGCTTACTGTAGACACGTCATCATGAAGGACCAACCTCTAGAAAAGGGCATCATGTTTGGTGAAGTGGAGGTCAGTGAACACGAGGGAGACCCCCCATGGGCTGGACCGAGACAACTGTCATGACAACGGCCTCCACACACCAATGACGTGAGGACAGCACAGGACTGGGCGGCGCTGGTTCTGCTGCACAGAAGGTCGCCACCAGCTGGAGCCCGCTCGACAGCACCTAATGACCAGCGCGCACCGAGAGTAATTCTAGAGCACCATCATCCTACCACCCGCCACCCAACACCCGGACTCCAGCTCGACCCCTGGAGTAACCTGTGACATGGGAGAGGTGACCGGGGACGGTGGGTGAGGGAGAGAATACAGAAGGTGCTCCAAGGCTCATCCGCTCGCTCCATCACTGTTCTGCCACCCCAAGGGAGCTCTCCCACAGGAAGAGCTTGGAGCCGTGTTGTTTCAAGCATGGACATCACTGGTTTGTGACCTGTGTGAGCCTGGCTGACCCCGAGGCCCTGGGCTGGGGGTTTTCAGGATTCTAGGGCAGGGAGGGGAGTAGTGCTGCCAACAGAGCCACAGGAGACAGGTGTCAAGGTCACGACGTCTATTTATTTCCACACGTCAAGCTCCTCCCCACATCCTGCCTGAGGCACGGACTACGGGGGCTGATGGTGGCCTCCTTCCTACTTGTTATCTAGAACACACACCTTGCCGACGGGCTCCCACTGAGCCTCCCGCTGCCAACTGTTTTGTTCAGAGCAGGGCAGCGTGACTTGCCCGAAGTGTGAACGGCACAGTGGCCACCAGCTCCCCCTCTGGTCCCCCGCCACACGGAGGCCACCAGTGCTGCCAAGCTGTCTAGGCAGCTGCCCTGCTCCTTCTCTTTCTGGAAGCGGCTCAGAGCCGAGGTGGGCGGCACCCGCCAGCCCCTCTGAACAGAAGGGGGAACACATGGAGGCCCCCGGGGCACTCAGCTGTGGGGCCTCAGGGCCCACTCACCGCCTGTGGGCAGGACGCTGAGCCAGGACACAGAGAAGTCAGGACAGGCTCCCGCTCCCAGGGGCTAACAAGGAGCGGGCCCAGCCTCTGGCCGTGACCCTGTCCCCAGCATTCTGCAGGGAGGACTGGAGTAAGGAGATCCAACAGGCATCTATCAAAATGCTCCACTGGAAGAAAAGTCACAGAACGTGGTCCTGGGCACTCCAAGAGGCTCGGGAGACAAACAGAGCCTCTCAGTCCCCGACAACAGAGCGTCCTCGTTCACGCAAAAACGCACGGTCCAGTGACGCGGGCAGAACGCCAGCGCCTGGACAGCAGCTGGCAGTGAGCTCTTCCCAAAAGGGACTCAGGTGTTGGCTGGAAGGGGCTTCTAAGCAAGGCAGGAAAGGGCTTACAAAAACACTGAGGGGCAGGGCGGGGGCGACAAAAGACTCCCCGGAGGACGGTGTCCGTGGTGTTTCGAACATAAAACCTGCCACTTGGTGGCCAGCGGCCGGAGGACCAACCCCCAGCCCCAAGATTCTAGAGAATACTTTATCGACTGGGCTTTCTGGGGCCTGGGGGAAGATGGTTGCTGGTTTGTGGTCACAGCTGGCTGGCTCTTTTCTTCCGAAAAGGATCTGGGGGCCAGGGGGATGGGGGGTGTACAAAAAGGAGGGGCAAGGAGGAACATAAAAATTCGTCGGAACATGCAAGTCCAATTTTTTCTCTTTCTCTCTTGGGCAGCCGAACTGGAGAAAATGGCAGAACACAAGGCAGCGCCCAGTCTGCAGATGGACGGATGGGATTCTCGCTAGGGCAGCTGTGGGCAGAAGACACACATGCAGTCAGGACCGAGGCGACCTGTCACACTGGCAGGAAACAGAGAACAAATGCAACCCTTCCAGAAACAAGGGAGAAGGTGCGAACGGTTAACGCGCTCGGCTGCTCACCAAAAGATTGGAGGGTCGAGTACATCCAAACACACCTCAGAATAAAAGCCTGGCAATCTACTCTCAAAAACTCAGCCACTGACAACCCTATGGAGGTCAGAAATAGGAGGAGGATGAGGAATGTGTGGCTACTAATTGCCTCCATGAACTGCCATGAGACCAGAAGAACTGGATGGTGCCCAGCTACCTTTACTGAACATTTTGATCAAAGATTCCATAGAACAAAGGGGGAAAATGCAAAACAGGATTTCAAATTCTCATGGAGTCTAGACTTTCTGGAGCCATAGAGGCTGGATGAACCCCTGAAACTACTGCCCTGAGATAATCTTTAAACCTTAAGCTAACACCATCCCCTGAAATCATCTTTAAACCAAACGACAGATTTGCTTACCTAGTAAGGAACGTCTGCCTTGAGCACTGTGCTCTTTTAGATCTCTCTCTATGGGATCAAATTAACAACAGCAACTTGAACGATTAGATAGGAACCTTAGGGAGCAGTGAGATTATGTTAATGGGGGAGGAACAACTTGGAAAAGGAGGGTGAGGATGGTCGCACAACTTGAAGAATGGAATCACGTCACTAAATTGTCCACGGAGAAACCGTTGAATGGGTGTGTTCTGCTGTGGATATTCTCAACAACAACAAAAAAGAAAACCCCACGGAGCACAGTCCTACTCCGACACAACGGGGGCACTATGAGTTGGAGTCAACTTCACGGCAAGTGGCTTTTTTTTTTTAAGCTGTCTGATCAGGGAGCTGCCAGCCTTGTGTCCAAATGAGCCTTAGCTCCTTGGTGCCACAGGCCACATTTCCAGTTCTCAATGGCCACACTCGGCTGTGCTGCTGGATGGCGCAGGCACAGAACAGCTGCGTCATCGCAGGAAGTTCTGGTGGGCAGCGTTGGTGTTCTCAGTTACTTTAAAAGAGTTCAAAAAACAAAAAACTCTGCTCAAGGAAAAAATGAAAAATGTCCTAAGTGTTCACAGCAGTTGGTCTGGCTGGAAAGATTGAGGCTGATTTTGTTTGTTTTTGCACTCTGCCGTTTTTCTATAAAAAGCATGGAAAGTTAAAAAGAGAAACCATGCGTGAGTGTATGGACAAACATAGACAGGAGACACTGGAGCAGAAGTAACTACCGTCTGGGGAGGAAAGGCACCCCACCGGGAGACCGGGAGCTCGCCCCCACAGAGGGAAAACACCAAGGTCGTGGTACCTCTGGGGAGGCAGCTCACCAGGTCAGCAGTGAGTGGCCGGACGCCCAGGCATGATTTTAAGCCGCCAAGAACACAAGGCCTGTTCCCAGTCTAAACACCAACTTCAGGCCAGAGTGGGGTGTGAAGGGGAGGGCAGCCAGGCCCTGCCCCGGACCAGAGGACGCTCCCTCACCTCCGTGGCAGCTCCCCAACGTTTTCCACGTGGCACCAGGGAGTGTTCTGCAGCTGCCCCCCCTGCACGGACTGGGTTTCAACCCTGACTTATCCACAGCCCTGGTTTGTACACAGCAGTGGCCCCGATCTACCATGCGAAGTGGGAGGGGGCCGGGAGACAGGTTCAGGGGATGCCTCCGGGGGACACTGGGAAAGGCATGCTCTGGGGCCTGAGGTGCCCACGGCCTGCTGGGCGGGTGATGTGGGTGAAACCGCCTGACTGTGCTGCCCCGCCCGCCCCCCGCCCCGGCCCATCACTCACTCAGTGGTCACTCCTGCTGGTCGTCGTTGCTGGCACTGGGGGTCCGACTCCGGATCTGACTCCGGAGCTGCTCTATCAACTCCGGATTCTGCTGCTGCATCTGCTGTGCGAACTGCTGGCCCCTGTGGGGGGCGCGGCCAAGTTGGCGGGGGCGGCTGCCGCCCGCCACTTGCTTCCTCCCTCCCCCGACTCAGCACACATTCGGTGCCCCCGCCTGGCTCCCCAGCAGGCAGCTGTGCCCCTGCCCTGCAGGATACCAGGTGAACACCGCTGCTGTATATGCAGGCCGGAGACGCCCTGCGCGCGCTGGCCTGGGTTGCTGACCTCCTCCCTTTTCTCAGCCCAGGCTCGTCAGCCAGCAAGCCCGCCGCTGCCAACTCAAACCTGTACACATCCAGCTGTGTTACAGATCGCCCAAACAAGCGGTCTCTTAGCCACTCAGGGCATACCTACTTCGGATACCCTGTAAAACTCGTTCTCAATAAAATACAGCCCTGCAGTTACAAGGACCCTACGGTGCTGCTGGGGGCCCCGGTGGCTCAAGGCATAAGCGCTTGGCTACTAACCCAAAGATCAGCAGTTGGAACCCACCCAGCGGCTCCACGGAAGCAAAACCCGACCATCTGTTTCCATAAAGATCCAAACCAAGAAAACCCTGTATACTCCATCCCATGGGGTCACTAAAACCCAGGCCCAAACTTGCTGTTGCTGAGGAGATTCTGACTCAGAGCGGAACTGCCCCAAGGGGTTTCCAGGGAGCGGCTGGTGGATTCGAACTGCCGACCTTTTGGTGAGCAGCCGAGCTCTTAACCACTGTGCCACCAGGGCTCCGCAGGGTCACCAGGAGTTGGAAATGACGGCACATAATGACAACAGGGTGCTGCCGCCCGCGGGGCTCTGGGACCCACAGGCCCCCTGGGTGCCGCAGGAGGACCCCTCTAGGTGCAGAAGCCCCTCCCCCTCCCCCTTCCCCAGGGGTTTCCTGACCCTCCTCCCCTTGCCTCTAGCAGATCTCCCACCACGCGGGTCCACCCACTGCAGGTGGCTGTCACTGCAGCCACCCCCCAAAATAGCTGGTGCAACACTGCTGTCTCATGGTCAAATCTCTGTCCTCTAACAACCCCGAATGCCTGTGAACTCAGCACAGATGCACTGGGGAGGGGCCGCATCCCGTCCGCTGTCCTTCCTGCCCTTCTCCCACCCCACCCCCAGAGCGGGTGCACTCACGCCTGGATGAGGCTGGCCAGGTCGTTCTGAGGGGGGCTGGTGCCGGGGGTGCCCAGGGGGTTGGGGCTGCCCGAGATCATCCCAGACATGCTGCAGGGAAGGAATCGTGACATGTCAGTGGGGACCCCCACCAAGACTGCTCGCCCGGGGCGGTGCTGCCCCAGGGGACACTGGTCCACGTCTGGGGACATTTGTGGTTCTCATGACTGGGGGGCGGGGAACACTACAGTCATCGAGGGGGTGGAGACCAGGGATGCTGCTCAACACCCTACAGTGCACAGGACGCTCCCGTCCCAGAGCAGTGCCGAGGGGGAGACGCTGCGTGAAGACTGAATCCCGGGAGAAGCAAAGGAGAATAGACGGCCACTCACAGCTGCTGGACTTGGGGGTTGTTCATTAGGTTTGACGCCTGGAGAAAAGAAGAGGTTTGTCAGAAAAGGAAAGCGTCCTGCCACGTCATTTCTAATGTGCAGTTTTTCATCCAAATCAATCTGTGATTCCCCTCCTCTCTCGTCTCCACTCAGTGTGTGGATTTGAATGTGGGCAGCATTCTAGGACATCGGTAGGTCAGATGATTAAGGCACACAGAGTCTCTTGGGGGTCAGGGAATCCCCTAACCCAGGGGCTCTCCCCTGGGATGATTCTGCCCCCAGGAGACACCTGGTGTTTCCCCAACAAGTAAATACATTTGTGGGTGTCACAACTGGAGGGGAAGGTGGAGGCCAGGGATGCTGTTCAACACCCTAAGTGCACAGGACGGCCCCTCCCCAGAGAAGGATCCGGCTGCAAATGTCAATGGCGCTGAGTGGGAGAGTCGGTGCAGCCCGCAATGTGGGTGAGCTTGGGGCAGGTGAGGCAGGTGGGGCAGGTGGCGGTGGCCTTACCATGCTCATGAAGCTCGGGTTGTTCAGCAGGCCAGCGATGTCGAAGGTGCCAACGCTGCCCGTCTGTGAGGAGCAGAAAGGTGAGCAGCCCCTTTAGTGGCTCCCAGACAGCGGACCAGGCCTGTCCACCTGAGTCATTTAAAGTCACCAGACACTCTGCCAACCCCCAGCAGCCGGGCCTGCAGTGTTTCTCAAGGCACTGGGCCTTGGTGCAGGCCACCAAGGGACATTAAGAAAGGGAAGGTGAGCCTGGCCCCCGGCCTGTGTCCCGTGAAAGTGCGGCCTGGCCCACCCTATGCGCTGTCAGGACAAAGACCCCCGGCAGCCAGACTCACCGGGCTGGGCGCCTCCCTCAACTTCAGCTCTGCAATCTTGAGGTTCGACTTGTAGGTCTCATTGTCAGGGTCCAGCTCCAGGGCCCTCCTGTAGTGGGCCACGGCTTCCGAGTGCTTATTCAGGCTGGAGAGCGCCAGGCTGGGGGCACCAGGAGTGGGGGCACTGAGACACAGGTGGAGCCGGGGCACCCCTCCCCACACCCATCACACCCTCTTTCTCTCCTGACAGAACCAGACTGGAAACAGCCGTGAACGCTGGAAAATGGCTGACTATCATTAATCTCTGAGAGACGAGCTGGGAACAGGCCACTGAGGAGCTGGGACCGGGAGGGCCAGGTGCAGGGGTCGGGCGCCATCCTGTGGATGGATCCAGGCCCGCTCTGCCATAGCCTGAGGGCTCCGCCCGCAAGGGCCCTCCCTGCCCCTCAGGCACCGGCCGGCTGGCCAATGGCCACGCACTCACCCCATGCGGCCGTAGGCCTTGCTGTAGGATGGGTCTATGCAGATGGCACGTTCACAGTCCTGCACGGCCCCCACGTAGTTCCCCAGCTTGCTGTAGGCAGCGGCCCTGGGGAAAGAGGCAGTGCCAACCCCTCAGCAGGGCTCTGTGCAGGGCAGGCGGCCCTGAGGGGAGCAGAGCTCCTTCCTCGCCGGCAAAGAGGAGCCGCTGGTGGTGAGCCTCGGTTTCCTCATCTGTAAAATGGGGGGAGTCTGCTGTCCTGGGGTGGCTTGTGTGCGCTATGATGCATGAATCTATGCCACCGGTATTCAAATACTAGGGTAACCGACGGACAGGCTTCAGCAGAGCCTCCAGACTAGGAGAGACTAGGAAGAAAGGCCTGGTGAAGGAAAACCTTATGGAGCACAAGAGAACACTGTCCAACTGGCTTGCTACAGGCGTGTCATCAGGAGGGCCCAAATGTTGGAGGAGGACATCGTGTCTGGCCAAGCAGAGCCAGCGAGGGTGGCCCCTGATGGGGTGGACTGGAAGCTGAGAACCATCACGAGGATGATGCAGGACAGGGCAGCGGTTCGTTCCATTGTGTATAAGGTTGGCGTGAGTTGGAATCGACTAGACAGCAGCTAACAACAGCAATAACAACAACGTGGGGTGCCCAGAGGCATGGCAGGTGCCAGCCGGGTAGGTGGCTGCTAGCTGCAGCAATGGATCCCATCCGTCATACGCCTTTGTCCTGGTGCTGCCGGGAGGATGCCATCGAATCCAGGCTGGAGGAGGCGGAGGCAGGTGGCTGATGCTGCATAGCTGGGACCCCCACCCAGCGCCAATGGACTCCGTGGCGCAAGCTCGCCATCTGACCACGGCAAACACTGTGGGCCTGAGAGCGGCTGCCTGCTCCTGGCTAAGAATCAAAGTGAAAGGACCCCAGATGGGCATTCACAGAACAAGCAGAGCCCCAAACTCTGAGGGGAACCCCAGTGAGTGGGGCTGGATAGATGCCACGCCCGCACCTCCCAAGTTAGGGTCTGCAGACTCCTCTTTTGGGTCAGGAACTGGCAAAGTACAGCCTGTGGGCCAATTCCAGCCTGCTGCCTGTGTCTGCAAACAAAGTTTTATTGGCACACAGCCACATGCATTCATTTATGTATGCCAAATCTATGCATTTGTGCTAAAATCCCGCAAAGCTGAAAATATTGACTCTGGGGACCTTTACAGAAAAAGTTTGCCAAATCCTAGGCAAGACGGTCTTCAGGTTCTCTACTAATTCTCTAAGGACTGTTGACTTCTAAATTTTAATTAAGAAGCTCTGGTGGCACAACAGTTAAATGTTCGACTGCTAACCGAAAGGTTGGTTGGTGGTTCAAACCCACCCAGCGGCTCCCAGGGAGAAAGACCTGGCGATCTGCTCCCGTAAAGATGACAGCCTAGGAAACCCGACGGGGCAGTTCTGCTCTATCACACGGGGTCACTAGGAGTCAGAAATTGACTTGACGGCACACAGTAACAACTGAAAACTACACCATTCAGTCCCACGTTATTACTTTTCAAAGCTATTGATATTCTTAACTATTGAATTACGACATTAAAATATTCATTTATTTGCACTGCCCCCCAAAAAAGAAAACCCCGTGAAGCGCAGTTCTACTCTGACACACGCGGGGTCGCCAGGAGTCGGGGTCGACTCGACAGCAACGTTATCATCAGTCTAAAGAATTTACGAAACATTGCCCCGATTTCGGATGATATTCTAGGTTTGCTGTTCCACGTGGGGAGCTGTGCCATGTTGTAACGCCCCTGCCCACTCTGCTCATGGCCTCCAGGCACCTGTCGGATGGTCATTTGGAATCTCTGAACCAGGGCGCAGATGCGGTGCCCACCTCAGGTCCCGCGAAGCATCCTGCAGTTCCTTGTTTCACTCGGAGGAAGAGCGAACCTCTTATCCCACCCGCCCCGCGTGGCCCCGAGCCGCACCTGTTACAGAAATAGACGGCATTGGCGGGGTTGAGCTCTACGGCCTTTCCGTAGAAGTGGACGGCTGCTTCGAAGTTTTCGACTTTCATCTGCTCGTTTCCTACGGAGACAGAACAAGACCTGACGCCAGGTGTTCACATCAGACCTGCCTAAGTGGAAGGACGGCCTCGTTCCCAGACCCTCTGGGCTTGTGTGTGTTTTTATTTAAGTTATCGTGAACGTATTTGTAGGAGGCCCTGGGTAGCGCAAATGGTTAAGCACTCGGCTATTAGCTAAAAGGCTGGCAGTTCAAACCCACCCAGAGGCTCCTGAGGACACAAGCCTGGCGATCTGCTTCCGAAAGGTCACAGCCCTGAAAACCCTATGGAGCAGTTCTACTCTGCACACACGGGGTTGCCGTGAGTCGGAAAGACTCCATGGCTCCCAACAACAGATCCGTGTGTAACACACTGTTTGCCTCTTAAACGTTCTTCACGTGTACAATTCAGCAAGCCATTACATTCATGTTGTGCCCATCATTGCTATTCGTTTCCAAATTATTCTGCCACTGTTAACAAAAACTCAGTATCCCTGCAATTAAAAAATGAGCAAAGGAGCTGAACAGACACTTCACCAAAGAAGACATTCAGGCAGCTAACAGACACATGAGGAAATGCTTGCCATCATTAGCCGTCAAAAAAATGCAAATCGAAACTGCAGTGAAATACCATCTCGCCCTGACATTACTAGCACTAATCAAAAAAACAGAAAATAACAAATGTTGGGAGAGATTGCAGGGAGACTGGAACTCTTATGCACTGCTGGTGGGAATGTAAAATGGTACAACCACTATGGAAAACCATATGGCGCCTCCTTAAAAACCTAGAAATAGAAATATCATTCGATCCAGCAACCCCACTCCTACGAATATATCCTAGAGAAATAAGAGCCATCACACGGATAGACGTATGCGCACCCCTGTTCGCTGTAGCACTGTTCATAATAGCAAAAAGATGGGGAAAACCCAGGTGCAGATCAACAGATGAACGAATAAACAAACTATGGCACATACACACAATGGAATACTATGTAAAAATAAAGAACAATGATGAATCTGTGAAACGTCTCACAACACGGATGAATCTGGAGGGCATTGTGCTGAGCACAATAAGTCCATCACAAAAGGACAAATACTGTATGAGACCACTATTACAAAAACCCCAAAAAAGGTTTACACTCAGAAAAAAAGCAATCTCTGATGGTTAGAGGGAAGGGAGGGGTGGGAGGGGAAATCACTAACCAGATAGTAGACAAGTGTTAACATTGGTGGAGGTAAAGACAACACACAATATAGAAAGGGTCAGCACAACTTGACCAAGGCTAAGTCACAGAAGCTTCCCGGACACGTCCAAACACCTTGAGGGACCAAGTTACTGGGCTGAGGGCTGGGGACCATAGTCTCGTGGAACATCTAGGTCAACTGGCATAACATAGTTCATAAAGAAAATGTTCTACATCCTACTTTGGTGAACAGCGTCTGGAGTCTTAAAAGCTCTCAAGTGGCCATCTAAGATACGTCAATTGGCTCCATCCCATCTGGAGCAAAGCAGAATGAAGAAAATCAAAGACACAAGGGAAATATTAATCCAAAGGACTAATGAACCACAGCCCCCACCAGCCTGAGCCCAGAAGAACTAGATGGTGCCTGGCTACCACCACCAACTGTTCTGACAACAATCATAAGGTTCCACACAGAGTATGAGAAAAATGTAGAACAAAATTCAAATTCACAAAAAAGACCAGACTTAATGGTCTGACAGAGACTGGAAGAACCCCTGAGACCATGGCCCCCGGACACCCTGCTAACTCAGAAATGAAGAAACTCCCAAAGTTCACCTTTTTGCATTAGCCAGGCCTACAGAACAGACAATAACACGTGAGGAATGTGCTTTTAGTTCAATCAAGTGTAGGAGACCAAATGGGCAACCCCTGCCCAACAGCAAAGATGAGAAGGCAGGGAGGCACAGGAAAACTGGACAAACAGACACAAGGAACCCCGGGTGGAAATGGGTAGAGTGCTGACACATTGTGGGGATTGCAACTAATGTCATAAAACAATTTGCATATAAATTTTTGAATGAGAAACTTATTTGCACTGCAAATGTCCACCTAAAACACAATAAAATCAAAAAACAAACCGAAAACAAGAACACCTCACCATCCCCCAAGCAATGAGCCCCCGTCTCCTCCTCTCCCAGGCCCTGGTAACCACCAACCAACTGCTGTCTGTATACCTGCCTATCCTACATAGTTCATGTAAGTGAAACCATACAATAAGCATTTTTCCTTTTGTGTCTGCTTCTCTCACTAAGCACATTTTCAAGGTTTGTCCACGCTATAGTGTGTCCCAGGACCTCACTCCTCTTTATGGCTGACTAATAACATTCCGTTGTGTGGATGGACCACACTGGTCACCCATCAGCTGCTGGCAGACACCTGGGTTGTTCCCACCTTCTGGCTGCAGTGAACACTGGTGTACATGTCTGTGAGTCCCTGCTTTCAACTCTCTTTGGTACATACCTAGGAGTGGAATCACTGGGTGGTCACATGGCATTTTTAGGAGCCCTGGTGGCACAAACGGTTAAGTGCTCAGCTACTAACCAAAAGGTCAGCGGTTCAAACCCACCCAGCAGCTTCACGGGAGAAAGACCCGGCGATCTGCTCCCATGAAGATTACTGCCTAGAAAACCCTACTCTGTTGCACGGGGTCGTTATGAGTTGAAAATCCTAATGATGTGGCACTTTGATGTTTAGCGTTTGAGGAACCGCCACCCTGTTTTACACAGTGGCCGCCCCCGTCACGGTCCCACCAGCAGCACACAAGGGTCCAATCCCTCTACACCACACGTCTGTTTTCAAACGCTCCCCGGGCCCCGATGCTGCTGCACTCAAGGGACCACCTGTGTCCACTCTCCTTCCCACGCAGGACGCCGGGCAGGGTGCGGCGGGCGGGGCGCCCCTGGGAAAGGAGGACAGTCTCTCACTTACCTTCTGTCTTGAGGCGCTCTGCTTCTGCCAAGTCCTCCTCGGAGGGTGGGGTCTGCTCAGGGCTCCTCTGGTCCTGTGGCATCTCCTGGCGCCGAACGCAAAGGCAGGCGCTCTGAGGAGCAGCGGATGACCCTGCTGTCTGAAGCTCCCGACCACAGCAACCCTGTGCCCTGAGGGATACCTCAAGAGGACAGCCCAGCTCCAAAGGGGAGGTGCCAAGCCTGGCAGCTGGGTTCCTGGGAGGGACCCCTGGTGGCTGAGCCCAGCGCTGCATCTGCATTCCCCACCGGTAAGATAAGGCTGACAGCCGGTGTCCCACCGCCGCGCGGCTCCCAATGATGAGAGAGGCAGGTGAAGCACCGACAGCACTCGGCGCGCGTGTGACTGCCGCTGCAGGAGGTGGGGGTGTGGGGCCTTGGAAGCTTACCTTGCCCGCGGCGGCTGCTTCAAATATTTCTGGAAGAGTCTGAGGCAGCGCCAGGTCATGGTCTTCCACTGTCACTCCAAATGCGGTCTCCAGGCACTGGATTGCCACTGGAAGGGGGACAGAGTCACCGCCGTTGGAGGCACGGAGCCTGCGTTGGACGTGAGTCCGACCCCACATCCTCGAGGGTCCTGGGCAGGGCTGTTGCCCGTTCCCGAGTTGGACTCAGAGGCGCTGGACATGTCGCGCACCAACAGGTCCGCAAAGCTCCCGGTTCTAACTCCCCTCATTCCCATCAGTGATGAACACTTGTAGCCTCGCTCCCTGACCCACCCACCCAGCAGACTCACAGGTGCGGCGGCTGCCCGGCCAAACACCGCTCCCCCCACCCCAGCCTTCCAGAAGCTTGGTTCTGCCCCAGGACACCAGCCCCAGCCTCCTTCGTGCGCAGAGCCCTCTTGGTCCAGGGGATCCCGAGCTGGAGTCAGAAACGAGGGTGAGAGGGAGGGGGCGAGGCGGGAGGGGCAGCTCTCTGAGCCCCTGTAGCTGAGCCCAGCGGTGGGGGTTGACCAGGCCTCTGGGGAGGACAGGGAGGCGAGTGGGGTGTGCACACCTTCCAAGCTCTCCTGGGCGTCGGACGAGAGCCCACCGTGCCGGAGCTGGTCGTGCAGGAACTGGACGATGGCGTAGGCCAGGCGCTTCTTGTTGTCCATGGTGAACAGGGATGGATGACGCCGGGGGTTTCAGGACTGTAGGGCAGAGCCCAGAGCATGAGGGTTGCTGTTATTGGGCACCATCTAGACGGTTCTGACTCCTGGCGACCCCACGTGACAGAACAGAACAGCCCCGTGGGGTTTCCTAGCCTGTAATCTTTATGCAAGCAGATTGCCAGTCTTTCTCCCACAGAGCCGATGGGTGGGTCTGAACTACCAACCTTTCAGTTAGCAGCTGAGTGTTTAACCGCTGTGCTACCAGGACTCCTTAAGAACTTGAGGCCCAGGGACCAAGAAACAGACGCAGTATGAACAATGCTCAGCTCCGTGGGCCCCTCCCTGCGCCTGCTGCTCCCACCCCTCATTCTGCACCCTGCAGATGCCCTGGACCCCCGATCCCCCGACGGGCCTGGCGCTCACTCACCTCCATCAGCGTGAGCCGCTGCTCCCAGCGGATGCCCCACGCAGCCCGGCCCCTCCTCTGTGCTCACCTGGCTCTGAGGGGAGGTCCTCTCGGCCTCCCGGGCAGGTGCAGTGGCACGGCTGTCACAGCACTTGTCACACGCTCCCTAACCAGAAGGGGTGCTGTGCTGCGTGGGCAACATGGGCGTTGGGGCCCCAAGAGACCAACAGCCCCCCGAGGCGGCACAGAGCTCTGCAGCCCCAGCCGCTGGGTGCCGTGGCACTGACTCTGACTCACAGCGCTCCCACGTGTCAGACGGGAACTGTGCTCCACAGGGTTTTCAACGACTGAATTTTTGCAAGTAGATTGCCAGGCCTTTCTTCAAAGGTGCCTCTGTGGACTCGAACCTCCAACCTTTCTGTTAGCAGCGGAGCATGTTAACCACTTGCATGTTAACATCAATACAAATCAGGTTATCTGGCCAAACAACTTTGCTGTGAACTTACAAAAAAATCCATCTGTACGGGAAGCATCTGGATTTTAAAACTGCAGACAAGGAACTATGACGACCCCGTGCACCACAGAACAACATGCTGCCTGGTCCTGTGCCATCCCCACAATCGGCTGCATATCAGACCACTGTGATCCACAGGATTTTCACTGGCTTATTTTTGGAAGTCGATCACCAGGCCTTTCTTCCTAGTCCGTCTTAGTCTGGAAGCTCTGCTGAAACCTGTTCAGCATCCCTGAAACATGCCAGCCTCCAAGGACGGACGGGTGGTGGCTGTGCATGAGGTGCACTGGCCAGGAATGGAACCCAGGTCTCCCGCACGAAGATGAGAATTTTACCACTGAACCACCATGCCCCCAATCCGCCGAGAACCCCAGACCTCAGGTCAGTGAAGGACCCTGCCCTGTATGTGAACCGAGGGGCCTCTAAGCACTGCAGCTTCTAAGCACAGGGAGCAGGGGAGGACAGAAAGCAGCACACAAACCTTGTGACAACACAGAGCTTCTCAGGCGAACGCGTGTTCCGCTCACCAGCATGGTTAACACGAGGACAGCACTTCCCAAAGGCCACCAGGCGCCTGCATCTTCCAACAGTCACAACGTGCAGGGTGCTGGCTGCTGGGCAGAATTCCCAAAGGCCCCTGCTTTCTCTCAACAGAGAGCGCTTTGAGAGCTGTCAGAAGCCACCCCCAGGGCCCTGCCCTAAAGGGCAAAGGATGCAAAAGCCAGAGGCCTGGGCAGACACTGGCCTGAGGGGCTCCCCCTCTGCCTCTGCGCTGGTCTCCACAATCCCTTTCAGCCCCGGGTCTACAACCCTGCCTCCGTCTTTTCATTCCACCCTCTAAACAAATACTCAGCTCCTTTTCCTTTTCTGGCCAGAACTGCCTGCTGAGAAAACAGTACATGGTACAAAATGAGTGACCTGCCTTCTTCTGAAGGACCGCCCCCTCTGCCCTGACAGCGGCCAGGGAGTCAGTCGGCTCCGACTCACGGCGACCCCATTGGATCAGAGTAGAACTATGCGCCACAGGGTTCGAAACCACCAGCAGCTCCGTGGGAGAAAGATGTAGTAAGTCTGCTTCCATAGAGATTTACGGCCTTGGAAACCCTATGGGGCAGTTCTACTCTGTCCTATGGAGTCGCTATGAGCCGAAATCGACTCAAGGGCAGTAGGTTTGGGTTTTTTGGTGACGGACCTTAGGTCTCTAGGTAGTGCCAACAGTTTCCCTCAACTAGTAACCTAATGGTTGTCAGTTCAAACTCCCCCAGCTGCATCATAGAAGAAAGTCCCAGGACGCTGCCCACATTTAAATCACCACACTGAGCTGGGAGGAGAAAGGAGGGAAATCACAGGGTTTTCTACGGCTGGTTATTTGGAAGTAGACAGCCAGGCCTTTCTTCCGAGGTGCCTCTAGGCAGACTTTTGGTCAGCAGCCCAGCGTGTTAAGTGTTTGCACCATCCAGGGACACCCTGTCTCTGCTCACTCTCTTGTAAATGCTCTGCCCGCCTCTGTCTTAAACGCACAGCAAGTGGATTTTCTTCATAAAGAGCAAGTGGATGAAAGCTGGGTGCTCTGTAACTCTCTCCCATTTTAGGATAACACCAGGTATCCATCACCACCACCGTGACAGTCTGTCACACTGTGGTGGCTTGCGTGTTGCTGTGATGCTGGAAGCTGTGCCAACAATATTTTAAATACCAGCCGGGTCATTCATGGTGGACAGGTTTCAGCAGAGCATCCAGACTAAGACAGACCAGGAAGAAAGACCTGGCAATCTACTTCTCAAAAACCAGCCAATGAAAACCCTGTGGATCACAATGGTTGGAACCGCATCCAATTGTGGGGATGGCGCAGGACTGGGCAGCGTTTCATTCTGTTGGGCATGGGGTCGCCATGAGTCGGAGACCAACGGCACAGCAGCTAACAACAACATGGACCTGTTTTCCCTACTGGACTGTGAGTCCTTGGAAAGTCTGCCTTTCCTTTGAGTCCCCAGCATCCAGCAGCATCTGATTTGTGTGGACTCAAGAAAACGTGAGATTACGTCAAGCTCAGAGCTGCACGATCACATTCCTCGGGGGAAGTCATTTCTCTCTGGGTCTTGGCTTCCTCGCCAGAAAGAGAGAGAACAAACCCTGTCTTGCCTAACTGTGAACAAGCCCCTTTATTTCTTCAAATGTTTACTGAGAATTTCCTAGCAGGGCCGCTTTTGAGTCTTGGGAAAAAAACAGAACTGAGTAAGACGGCTGTGGATTCCCTCGGTGGCACAACAGTTAAGAACTTGGCGCTGTTGGCCAAAATGTTGGAGGTTTGAGTCCACCCAGAGGTGCCTTGGAAGAGAGGCCTGGAGATCTACTTCCGAAAAATCGGCCACTGCAAACCCTATGGAGCACAGTTCTACTCTGACACACAAGGGGTCACCATGAGTCAGGGGTGACTCGACAGCCACTGGTTTAAGAATACCGGTCTTAGGGATCCTCCAAGCCAGGGCAGTGCTTAATCCGTCTGAAGTCACTTATCCTTCTAGGAAGATTTAATCAGAAACGCCGGCTAACGTTCTTGGAGGGCCACTATAGCGTGAAAGCAGTCACAGACAGTGTGCAAGAGAAGAGGCCTGGCCAGGGGCCAGGAAAAGTTTGTTTATAAAAACAGTCCACCAGAACTAAAATAACTTCCGAGGCCAACTCTTCAGACAGGGATTGGACTGGACTGTGGGACGTAAAGAGATACTCGTGAGGAGTGTGCTTCTTAGCTCAAACAGATACGTGAGACCAAATGGGCAGCTTCTGTCCGGAGGTGAGATGAGAAGGCAGAGAGGGTCAGGAGCTGGTTGAACGGAAATGGGGAATCAGAGGTGGAAAGGAAGTGTGTGCTGTCACAGTATGGGGAGAGCAATTAGATTCACATAACAATGTATGTATAAATTTTTGTATGAGAGACTAACTTGAAACGTAAACTTCATTTAAACTACAACAATAAAAAAAAGAAAAAAAACAGGCTGGATTTGGCCCTCCGGTCATGGTTTGCTGAAGCCCTGGTTTGTTTTGCCCTCACAAGCCAGGGTGGATACTATCACAATCCCCCATTACACCAAAGAAGAAACTGAGGCTCAGAAAGGCAGGGACGGGGCAGACGTGTTTCAGGAGCAGGACTCTCGCCTTCCACGTGAGAGACCCGGTTTCGATTCCCGGCTGATGCACCCACAGGCGCAGCCACCACCTGTCTGTCCGTGGAGGCGTATGTGGTGCTGTGGCGCTGAACAGGTTTCAGGAGAACTTCCAGACTAAGATGGAAATCAGCCAACGAAAACCCTGTGGATCACAATGGTCCAATCCTACAGTGCGTGGGGTCGCTGTGAGTCAGAGGCCAGCGTGATGGCAACTAACAACAGGAGGACGGGGGGGGGGGGAGGGCCCCAAGTCACCCAGCTAAGAAGTTACAAATCAGTTTTTAACCCAGGCCGCCTCACTTCAGAGCCTAAACTCTGAAAGCATTTTCCCCTTCCCACAAAAATAGGGGCACACACGAAACTTTGCACGTGACTTGGGGGGTCCACAGACCCCCATGAGAAGGCCAGGCTGGTGAAGCATCACTGGTCTAGGGCCGGGCTGCTTAACTTGGGCACTGCTGACACTTGCGGCCAGATCATTCTCGGGGGTGAGGCCGTTCTGGGCACTGCAGGGTTCTGAGCAGCATCCCTGGCCTCCACCCACGCCATGCCAGAACCTCTCCCAACATATGACAAGCACAAGTGTCCCCCAACATCACCCAGTGTCCCTGGGGAGAAGGGAAAAATTAACCCTGGTTGACAACCACTGTCTAGGAAAAGGAAAACCGGACAAAAAACCCAGGAAAATCATTCAGAGAGATGCAGCCTGCACAGATACTACCAAATGGCGCCTAATAACAAAAACAGTCAATCTCTAGCAAGCCCTTACCAAGTGCCCAGCACCTGACTAGAGAGTATTTTCTGTGTATTTAACCCACACAATGACCCTGTGGGGCATCTACTTTTACAGTCCCTGTTTTAGAGAGCAAGATCCTGGTGGCACAAATGGTTAAGCACTTGACTACTAACCGAAAGCTTGGCAGTTGAAAACCACCCAGCAGCACTGCAGAAGAAAGGCCTGGCAATCTGCTTCTGTAAAGATTACAGCCAAGAAAACTCAATGGAGCAGTTCTATGCTGTCACATGTGGGGTTGCCATGAGTTGGAACCAACTCGACAGCAACGAGTTTTTCTTTTTCTTTTCTTCAGAGAGGAGAGGGAGACTTGTCAAAGTTTACACGGCTAGTGAGCATGTGGTGGAGCTGGTTCTCAATGCCAAGTTTTTCCCAGCTCCAGCACAATACACAAAGATCCTAAAGGTAAAATAAGACCTAACAATTGCTAACCCTCTGGACTAGCACCCATCAGTCAGTCTGCCTTTCTACAGAGGCTTGCGTGTTGCTGTGATGCTGGAAGCTATGCCACTGGTATTTCAAATGCCAGCAGGGTCACCCATGGTGGACAGGTTTCAGCGGAGCTTCCACACTAAGATTAGGAAGAAAGGCCCGGCGATCTACTTCCAAACATCAGTCAACGAAAACCTTATGGATCACAACAGAACACTGTCCGATACAGTGCTGGAAGCTGAGCCCTCTAGGATGGAAGGCACTCAAAACACACAGTGGCCGCCACCACGGACAAGAACGATTGTGAAGATGGTGCAGGACCGGGCAGCCTTGTCCTTCTGCTGTGTGGGGTCACCACTGAGTCGGAGTCCACTCGAAGGCAGTGAACAACCTCTACCCTTGGGAGCTCTCTCACTTGGTGCTGGCCGGTGGCTTGAACCCTCCCAAGAATCCTCCCGAGGCAGGGACTTTGACTATGCCGTTTTACAGAGGGGGAAACTGAGGCTCCGAGAAGCCCAGAGGCTTGTCCAGGTCTTCCAGAGGAGAAGTGGCGGCGGTGGGGCTTGAGGGCCCACCAAGGGGTCGCCGATTCCAACGGACCGCGTTTCAGGGGAGGTAATGAGAACGATAAGAGCAGCGAACACTTAGCCAGCGACCACTACGCCCCTCGTCCTCGCCACGGGCCTGCGAACCAGCATTTACAGGCCTGGGGACCGGGACAGCGAGACGACCATAGGCGGGGTCGTCCCGAAGCCGCCTTGCCTCAGTTTCCCCTCCGCACCGCCCACTCAGAAACTCGCGGGCCGCGGCGACTCCGGCCTAGATCGCTCGCTCGTTGCAGGCCCGGGAACCCCGGGAACCCCGAGCCGAGGACTCCAGGTCCGTCCGCTTCAGCACAGAACCCCCACTCACCTCTCAGGCAGCCGAGCCCCGACCCACCGACCGCTGCGCTTGCGCACCGCGGCACCGCCCGGTCCCGCCCCTCGGCCGTGACGCCTGCGCAGAAGGCGGCGGCTCCCGGTGGCATTCATCCTGCGCAGGCGCGTTAATGATGGAGCGGGGCGTGGTCGGAAGTGACGCGCCTTGGAGGCGGACTCAAGATGGTAGTTGGGGCAACTGACCTCTCTGACCGAATGGAGACGGATTTCAGGGCCTGCCCTTTAGAGTCGAGAGAGAGCGGTGCATTGTGGGACGATGGAGGACTCCAGCGGACGGCCCCGCAGAGCACGTGCTCCAAGCAGGCCACGTGGTGCAGCTGCGTTTGGATACCTGGTGGCCCAGAACTTCACTGGCGCTGGGTGAATGGAGGAAGTGTTACCCACTATTTTTGTTCATTTATTTCTCCACCCAATCACCCATTTACCCGAAAATGCATTCTTTCATTCATTCAATTCGTAAGACCTAAAGGAATATAATATAGAGATATTTTATACAGATACTTGTATTCATTCAACAAATACTTACTGTGAACCAACTATAAAGACCAGCAAAGTGTCTGCTCTAATTACTTTGTATTACCCACTGCTCTCCAGACTCATAGCAAACCCATAGGGTTTCCAAGGCTATAAATCTCTACAGAAGCAGACTGCCACATCTTTCTCCCACGTAGCTGCTGGTGGTTTTGAACCACTGACCTTTCCGTTAGCAATCGATCACTTTAACCACTGTGCCACCAATTACTTTGTATTGGGGGAGACTAACTATAAAATAGTAAAACCAGAAACCCCGTTGCTATGGACTCAATTCTGACCTATGGTGACCCCATGTGTGTCAGAGTAGAACTGTGCTCCACACAGTTTTCAATGGCTGATTTTTCAGAAGTAGACCGTCAGGGCTTTCTACCAAGGCTCTTCTGGGTGGACTCGAACTTTCAACCTTTTGGTTAGCAGCTGAGTGTGTTTACCCAGGGACTTCATAAATGAGTAAGCTAGTTCATAAGTAAATAAAAATTTCACTTAATGACCAGCACAATGAAGAAAAAATGGGGTGCCGTGATTGTGATTGGAAACCCTGGTGGCTTGGTGGTTAAGAGCAATGGCTGCTAACCGAAAAACTGGCAGTTCGAATCTACGAGCTCCTTGGAAACTCTATGGGGCAGTTCTACTCTGTCCTATAGGGTCGCTATGAGTTGGAATGGACTCAGTGGCAATGTTTTTCTTTTTTGGGAGATTGTGATTGGGGGAGCTAAATGTGCTGGGACAGTTAAGGAAGGTCTCTCCCTTGGAGATGGATTTGAAGGATGGGAAAAGGCAGAGAGAAAGTGCCTCAGGCACAGGAGTTGTAGAGAAAAGACTCTCTAACTCTGTTAAAGGCAAAGAGATTTATTGAAGCCAATGTATCCTTCGAATGGGGATCCTGAAAACCTCAGAATCGGAAACTCACGGAATCCAAGGGAGGGGGGCACATGGTTATAGTGCCATAGAAGGAACTACAAAGCACAAGATTCTGATTGGTTTACAGCACGTCATGGATTGAATTGTGACCCCAACGGTATCTGTCAATTTGGCTAAATCATGATTCCCAGTATTGTATGATTGTCTGCTATTTTGTCATCTGATGTGATTTCCCTATGTGTTGTAAATCCTGTCACTAAGATGTTAATAAGATGGATTAGCGGCAGTTATATTGATGAGATCTACAAGATTAGACAGTGTTTTAAGCCAATCTTTTTTGAGATATAAAAGAGAGAAGCAAGCAGAGACATGGGGACCTCATACCACCAAAAAAGCAGAACCGGGAGCAGAGCATGTCCATTGGACCCGAGTGTGCTGAGAAGCTCTAGGCCAGAGGAAGACTGATGACAAGGACCCTCCTCCAGAGCTGACAGGGAGAAAAAGCCTTCCCCTAGACCTGATGCCCTGAATTTGGACTTGTAGCCTACTAGACTGTGAGAGAATACACTTCTTTTTGTTAAAGCCATCCACTTGTGGTATTTCTGTTATAGCAGCACTAGATGACCAAGATACAGTGATTGAGGTCAGTCAGAGGCAGGACAAAAGGAAGCATGATTTTTAACATTATTGGTTGCGTTAATACAGCTGGAATACATTGATTGGCTAAAAGACATAGTTAGAAGATAATGTGGTCTCAGATGGGATCTCATGACTGTCACAAAACAATGGCATGACCATACTGTCAGGAACAGGTTGTTAAACATTACCTTTCCTGGAGCATAAGATCTCCAGCAGAGATCCAACAGAAAAGAGTTTTGATAAGGTTTGGTTACAGACACCAGGAAACACAGTACCCACATTCTTAGCCTGACCACAAACAATATCATTTCCTTAATGATAGGGTTGGTTCCTAAGCACCAGAGTCGAATTCAATGTGAAAGGTTACATTGAGTCTTAGCGTTAGTTCAGCCATTTTATTTAAGGTTAGATGGCTCTTTTGATTTTATATCTCATATTACAGGGAAAAGGGGGAACAAAGAATGAGTTAGGATTAAGCTTGGTGCTCAAGATACAGGTCCCTGGATGGCATGAACGGTCTCAGCTCAGCTACTAATCCAAAGGTTGGTGGTTTGAACTCATCCAGCGGCCTGGCGATTTGCCTCCATAAAGAGTACAGCCAAGAGGACTCTATGGGGCAGTTCTAGCAACAGGTGTGGTTTCTTTTTTTGTTTTATTTTGGCTCAAGAGATAGGGGAAAAAAAAAAAAAAAAAAGCTGTGGCAGGAGTTGAAGGAGTGAGAGGGTGAGGGTCTTTGTTATCCAGTGCTGATATAATGGAAATACCACAAGTGAGTGACTTTAACGAACAGAGATTTATTTTCTCACAGTTTAGTGCAAATTCAGAGTGTCGGCTTTAGAGGATGTCTTTGTCTGAGGGTTTTGGGGGAATGTCCTTGTCTCTCTTCAGCTTCTGCTCCTCCCCGTTCCTTGGTGATCTTCATGTAGCCTGGCATCTATCCGCCCCTATCTCCGCTCGCCTGTTGCTTGTTTACTAATCTGTTCTCCGACATCTCCAAAGAGACTGAGAAACAGCCTACACTAATAAAAACCTGTTGCCGTCAAGTCGATTCCGACTCATAGTGATCGTATAGGACAAAGTAGAGCTGCCCTGTAGGATTTCCAAGGAGCCGCTAGTGAATTCGAGCGGCCGACCTTTTGGTGAGCAGCGGAGCTCTTAACCACTGCACAACCGGGGCTTCTCTACCCTAACGCTGCCTCATTAACATAACAAAGAAAATCCGTTCCCAAATGGGATTATAACCACAGGTATAGGGATTAGCATCTAAAACATATTTTTGGGCGACACAATTCGATTCATTACAGTGGGTGATGGGAAATCATAATGACTGACAACTGACCACCACCAATGGTTTAAAGTTACCAGAGCAGTCTCTCAATTCGCTTCTAGCGTATTTAAATCGCATGGCGCCATTAATAGCCTTGATTACTTTCCTTTCTTTTGCAGGAATAAAAGATGTAGGGTGTTTTTTTTTTTTTTTTTTTGCCATTTAATTCTAGTAGTTTTACTTTGCCCCGGAGTGCCTAGAGTTCTCCTCTGAAACACACGAGGTTGTTACGAATTGGAATGGATTAGACAGCAATTTTCTTTTAGAAGCTGGGTAGGATTCTGGCAATACTGATAACACAGAAAAACACGAGGATCTTACGTGACGGAGCAGACTTGTAAAACTACCTAAATACACAACTGTAAGTTAGAAAGGACCAGACTCACTACCGTCAAGTTGCTCCGGAAGGCAGAGTAGAACTGCTCCATAGGGTTTTCTAGGCTATAATCTTTACAGAAGCAGATTGCCACATCGTTCTCCCAAAGAACGGCTGGTGGGTTTGAACTGCCTACCTTTCGGTTAGCAGCCGAGCGCTTAGTCGCTGTGCCACCAGGGCTCCTTAGCTAGAGAAGAGAAAGAAGCCAATTAATCCTGAGCTAAGCTTTTAAAGAACTATCTGTATGGGATCAAACTGACAACAACAACTCGAAAGAGTAGAAAGGAACCTTCAGGAGCAGTGACTTCTCGCTAATGGCGGAGGAACAATTTTGAAACGGATAGTAAAAAGGGTGCATAACTTGAAGAATGTAATCAACATCACTGAATTGCACATGTAGAAATTATTGAATTGGTGTATGTCCTGCTGTGTATATTCCCAACAACAACAACAATAAAATAAATTATTTAAAAAAAAAAGAGGGAGAAAATACTGGAGCGAGAAGCGCAGGTACAGAAATACCACCAAAAAGAGCCTCACACACGGGCTCAGAGGCGCCAGACCCACGTGTTGTTTCCATGGACGCGCCCAGCGGCTCTGGGGGGGGTGGAGCCCGAGGCTCCGCCCCTCCCGCTTCTACGATCCAATGAGGAGCCGGGAGAATCCTGGCGACAGCACGGCGTGCGTCCACGCGGGGCCTGGCGCCAGAAGGTGTGGGCGGAGCTCGGGTGTACGTCAGTGTCCCGCCTTCTGCGCGCACGCGCCCTCCCAGTGTGCCCTGCGCGCGGCGGGCAGCGGGCGCCTCAGTGTGGGAACTGCGGCGACGACTGAGAAACTGAGGCAGTCGCGGCGGCGTCGGAAGCGGTTCACCCCGGAGGAAGTGGAGCGAGGGAGCCGCCGGCGCACACCCACCCACCATGAAGCCCCCGGCAGGTACTGGCCGCCCCTCGGCAGCGCGGCTCCCACTCTCTGTCCCCGGGCGACCCCTACACCCTCGAGCCTCCCGGGGTCGCAGCTTGGGCCTCAGACCGAGCCCAGTGACCCTAGGATGACCCTGGCCAGGGCAGGGCACGAGCCCGGGGCCCCCGCCCCCTAGTTTGTCGAATGAATGAGCCAGTTTTCCCAGCGCTTCATTCATTCCGCAAACTCGATGCCAAGGACTGGCCAGGCCTGGGATGGACTCGGGGGTCACCGTCCTCGCAGACCTCTAGATCGGAGGCAGACGGTAAACACGTTACCGAGCAGGTGAGGATTTCAGATAGCGGGAGCAAGTAAAAACCAGTGGGGCAACCTCATGGAGACTGGAGGGCAGGTAGTGGTCCCGGAGGGCTTCCTGGAGGAGGTGACGTTTGACCCTAGAGTTGAATGGGGAGAAGGCGCTGTCCTGCCAGGATCTGGGGGAGGGCAGAGGCAAAGGTCTGGAGGCGGGAACGCGACTGACCTGTTTGGAGAACAAGCAGCCGGTTTGGCTAGAAGTCAGTAAGTTTGCAGGGCTTTTATTTTAAGAACATAGGCGTGCTGTGGGACGGTTTTTATTAGGAGGGTGACGTGACCTGATTTATGTTGGAAAATCACCCAGGTTGTTGTGTAGTGCCTTCTTGTCCCCTTTTGGAAGCAGATCTCCAGGCCTTTCTTCAGAGGCACCTCTGGGTGGATTCCAATCGCCAACACTTCAACTAGTAGTTGAGCACTTAACCGTTTGCTCCACCCGGGGACTCCTTCCTTATTGACTGTTGTAGGGTACTGTGGAGTCAATTCTGACTCATGGCGACCCCTGGTGATAGAGTGGAACTGCCCCATAGGGTTTCCTAGGGCGTCATCTTTATGGGAGCAGATCACTAGGTGATCTTTTTACTGAGGAGGTGTTGGGTGGGTTCGAACCGCTGACCTTTGGACTAGTTGAGCACTTAACCATTTGCACCACCGAGGGACTCCTGCATGCTTGCTAGCATCCTTGAATTTTTTCTTGCCCTCCTACACCCTGGCCCCACTCTCCAGATCTTTCTCCAACAGACAGCTATGAGGATAATAATAATAATTATGGTTATTTGGGAAGGCAGGAATGCCGTCCACCTCGTTTGCTGCTGGGTCTTCAGCTCAGTCCCGTGCATAGATGGCAGTCCGTGAATATTTGCAGGATGAATGCATGTGCTCAGTTTCCTCTAATCCCATCTCCTCTGGGAGCTTCTTACCAGTTCCAGCTCACAGGGATCTCCATCTTTCCTGAGCTCCTGAGGGTTTCATTACTACAACGTTTAATATAGACCCACAGTCCCTTGTGTGCAGTTTTGAAACCCCAAATACTCTGCACACAGAAGGATATTCCCTAACTTTGGAGCATTTGGCCAGAAAACCTCACCTGTATTGACTTATTATTGTTGTTGGGTGCCAGTCCAGTCAATTCTGACTCATGGCAACCTCATGTGACAGAGTAGAACTGCCCCATAGGGTTTCCTAGGCTGTGACGTTTATGGGAGCAGATTGCCAGTACTTTCTCTTGAGGGGCCGCTGGGTGGACTCAAATCACTGACCTTTCAGTTAGCAGCCAAGCCCTTTTTTTTTTAACTTAGAAGTAACTTTTTTTTTTTTGACTGTGCTTTAGGTGAAAGTTCACAGAGCACATTGGTTTCCCATTGGATAGTTTGTACATAAAGTGTTTGGTGACCTCAGATTCATTGCCCACAATGTGTCAAGTGTCAGCATTCACCCCATTTCCGCCTTGGTTTCCCCATTTTCTTTCGTCCTGATTTTCTACCCATTCCTGCCTTCTCGTCTTCACTTTTGGGCAGGTAATGCCCTTTTGATCTTGTGTAATTGATTGTTCTAACGAGTACATTCCTCTCGGGTGTTATTAATTCATTGTTCACTTTCTAAAATTTCTAAAATTTTACTCTTTAAAATCTTCTAATACTTTTTTTTTTGTCTAATTTTGTGGGCTTTATTTTTAACAAATATTTACACAAACAATAAGTGGGGAAAACATCTAGGGTCAAAGTGAGGTTAGTGTTTATGAAGTGATTTCTAGGGAGTGTTCATAGCCGTTGTTATTTTCGTGACTGCCTGTATTCTGAGGGTAGTACAATTTAGCCTATCACGCAGGGTTCCAACCTTGTTTGAATGGGGTTGTTGAAATAGTCTAATACATTTGCTTTGGAAGCACAGTATTGGGGAACTGTTTGCAGTTAGGGTTTTTACTTTCATTTAGCTTAGATTGTGATTCGGCATCATTTGTTGAATTTGTATACGGGTAGATAATTTTATAAAAATCTATCAAAAGGAGATGAAAAATTGATTATTTGGTTAAAAGTCTCTGAGGAATGGTTTGACTTTAATATCTTCTTGGTTTCTTTTTATATAGTAAAAAAAAATTCTATTCCGTGAGCTTATCTCATTTCTTTCTTTTGAAATTTCTTAATTTCTGTAACTGGTTTTTTAATAGTCATCAGTTACTGGTGCTCTCTCTTCGTCATTCACAAAATATAGCTTGAGACCTTTGCTCAGAAAGGAAGACTGAGGTGTTAACGATCTTGCTGTTTCCAGGTTGAGTTCCCTCCTCCAGTGAGTTTTCAGTGATTGTCGCTGCAGCAATCACCGGACGTCTTTGCTGTTAATTTTAGTTGTGTTACTCGTGTTTTAAACCCTGTCATTTTTTCCCCATAAGACTAGTGGTATGAAGTTCTGGTGTTTGGAAATTTCAGTGTTTCTGGCCTTGGTCTAAGTGTGGGCCTCCAGGGTTTTTGGTTAAACAATTATGGCCTGACATAGTAACAGCTGTGTCTTGAAAAACCCTTTGCCGTTGAGTCGATTCTAACTCAAGTTGATTCTAATTCATGGCGACCCCATGTGTGTCAAAGTAGATCTGTGTTCCATGGGGTTTTCAATAGCTGCGTTTTTAGAGTCCCTTCATGTTGCAAACGGTTCATGCACTCGGCTGCTAACTGAGGTTGGAGATTTGAGTCTACCCAGAGGCACCTTGGGAGAAAGGCCTGGCAATCTGCTTCCAAAAAACCAGCCACGGAAAACCCCATGGAGCACAGTTCCGCTCTGACACACACATGAGGTCCCCAAGAGTTGGAATCGACTCGACAGTAACTAGTCACTGGTTACTGGAAAACTTGTGGCATTCAGGGTGCCAGGCATTCTTCCCTTATTGGATTCAGACGGGTCTGTGCTCTGCGATCTGAGCCACTCCCATTTTACAGATGGGAGTCCTCTTGCTGTGATTCCACAGGTAGCAAGTGGCAGAGGTGGGGCCCAAATCCGGGCAGTCAGACTTCGGCTGCTACACTCTTAGCTGGCCACTGCCCCCTCCCACTCGCAGGCCTCTGCCGTGCACACCAGGGCCTGACCAACTGCGGCCCACCTGGTTTGCGTAGCCCGTGAGCTAAACATGGTTTTGAGATAAGGCGAAGACAGATGTGGCCCGCAAAGCCCAAAACATCTGGTTCCTTACTGAACAGGTTTGCGGCCCCTGGTCTATACCCACAGGCTCTCCCAGGTTCTGCCAGATGGTTTTGTCACTTCTCTGGCTCAGCCACACTGGCTTTTCTCAGAAGTCATGCTTCCGGGCCTTCCCACAGGTTATTTCCTTGGCCTTGACCCCCACCCAGCCAGTCACCCTTTAACCATCCCTTCCTCAGGGGCCCTTGGGGCGAGGTCCCTAATTATACTCCCACAGCACCTGGACATCTTGACTGCCACCCGCTCCTGAATTCCATGTGGAGCTGGTGAGTGGGGGACTGGTGTGTTCTCTCGGCCGGGCGAGGCCAGGCATGGGATAGGGAAGGAGCCTCCCTCTTCCTCTTCCTCTCTGGCCCGTGAGAGTTGAGCTGTGCCACAGTAGCTCTGGAGCCCCCTGTTCTGTAAACGCCTGTGGGACCTGGGTTTGGTGTCTGGAGGGCAGGATTTTTTAACAGCTATGTGAACGTTTATGGCTAGATTCTTTTCTGGGGTGGAGCCACCCTGTGCACTGTAGGGTGTTGAGCAGCATCCCCAGCCTCCACCCACTCAATGCCAGTAGCACCCCCCCAGATGTGACACCCATGGATACATCGCCCAGTGTCCTCTGAGGGCAGAATCGCCCCTGGTGAGGACCCCTGGGTTAGGGGATTCCACTGACCTCCAAGAGACTGCATCCCATAATCAGCTGACCTACTGACGTCCCAGGACGCTGCCCACATTTGAATCCACACACTGAGTGGGGAGGAGAGAGGAGGGAAATCACAGGAGCTGGAGGGCTCCCCTGGTTTACACAAGCTGAACTATCAGGAATTTATTCTGGTGTGTGGTGTGAGCAGGGACCCAGCGCAAGTGTCTTTCAGATAAATAGTGCGGGGTCTCTCCCCTCTCGGCACTGCTGACATGGGGGCTGCATTCTTCTCTGGGCTGGGGCTGTCCTGTGCACCATAGGGTCCTGAGCAGCATCCCTGGCCTCCACCCACTTGATGCAGTAGCACCCCCTCACAGTCGTGATACCCACACATGTCCCTAGACATTGCTGAGTCACCTGGGGCAGAGTCGCCACAGGTGAGACACACAGCTCTAGAGGATCGAACTGTCTGTGTCCACCCACAGAGCGGCCTTACTGATCTGGGCGGGGAAGTGGGCGATACTCTCCCACCCCCTAGTTCCTTTGGCCCTAATTCTGGCCTTGGAACAGACACAGTGGGGGCTCTTCTTTGTTTCCTCCTGTCTAGCCTGCGCAGGCGAGGTCCTGGACGTGGCGTCTCCGTGCCCCATGGTGAACTACCTGCGCTGGGACCTGAGCGCCCAGCAGATCGAGGAGCTGACCAGGGAGCTCATGGAGAAGACCAAGCGTGTGTACGACCAGGTGGGAACCCAGGAGTTTGAAGACGTGTCGTACGAGAGCACGCTCAAGGCCCTGGCTGATGTGGAGGTGTCTTACACGGGTAAGTCCAGGTCAGGCGCCGTGTGTGGCTCGATGGCGCCAGGAGAGGCGGTGTGACCTGGTTGAAGTGCTCAGCTGGAGGTGTGTGGGGCAGGTTCAGACCCCACTTCTCATTGCTTCCAGCTGTTGTTGTTGTTAGCTGCTGTCAAGTTGCCCCAAGTCATGGTGACCCCAGGCACCATGGAATGAAACACTTCCTGGTCCTGTGCCGTCCCCACGATCTGCTGTGCATTGGACTGTGGTGATCCAGAGGGTTTTCACAGTCACGTAGTTTCTAGCTACTTCTTGGTCTCACTCTGGGGGACCTCTCTGTGAGGTACAGGTGACCCACCTGCTCCCCAGGTGGTTGTGATGAGCAAATTCAATGGCCCAGGTAGAGGCACCTGCCAGGTGCCAGTCACCGAGAGGCATCCAGGAAAAGCCGGTGCCCCCCACTGCTGCCTGCGTCCCGCTCCCCTACTCGTTGCTGACGCTCGTTCCGGATCAGTTGCGACACTTGAGAGCCTTGAGCTGGAAAATCCGTCTGAACAGACACCTGCCCACGTGTCAGCTCAGCTTCCTGCCTGGAACTCAGGTCCTCTCGGGCCCCTTTCCTGCCCCTGGGGGCATCTGTTTTCTCTCAACTGCCGCACTTGGCCACCTTCTGTTTGCTCGTCACCCCACCCTGCCGCCATTTAGTGGCCTCAGTGCCACCTGTCTGAGTGTTGCGGGGCTGCCGGAGCAAGTGCCGCACACTGGGAGCTTAACATGCAGAAACGCGCTCTCCCCGGCTCTGGGGGCTGGAAGCCTAGAAGCTGTGGGCAGTGCCGCGCTCCCTCGAAAGGCTCTGGCGAGGAGCGTGCCGGTCTCTTCCGGCGTCTGGGGCTTCCCCGAATCCTTGGGGTCCCTGGCTTACAGACCATCACTCCAGTCTTCGCCTCTGTCTTCCCATGGCTGTCTTCCTCTCCATGGGTCTCTCTGTCCAAGTTTCCCTCCGCTTATAAGGACGCCGGGAGCCCTGGTACTGTAGTGGTTAAGGCGGTCGACTGCTAACCAAAAGGTCAGCAGTTCAAAACCCCCAGTGGCTCTGAGAAAGCTGTGGCAGTTTGCTTCCATAGTGATTTGCAGCCTTGTAAACCCTGTGGGGTTACTATGAGTTGGAATCTTGACGGTAGTGGGTTTGGGTGTTTTTGGTTTTCATAGGGACGCCGGTCATTGGCTTAGGGCCCACTGTCCTCCCTTATGGCCTTATCTGAACTCATTATATCTGCAGAAACCCGGCTTCCAAACCAGGTCACATTCACAGGTTCTGGGGGACATGAATTTTGGGGGGACACTGTACACCCACCAGTTGGCTCCTTCTCTTTCTAATCCTTCTCTTGATGATTTTGGGGGGACACTGTACACCCACCAGCTGGCTCCTTCTCTTTCTGATCCTTCTCTTGATGATTTTGGGGGGACATTGTACACCCACCAGCTGACTCCTCTTTCTAATCCTTCTCTTGATGATTTTGGGGGACACTGTATACCTGCCAGCTGACTCCTCTTTCTAATCTTGATTTTGGGGGGACACTGCACACCCACCAGCTGACTCCTCTTTCTCATCCCTATCTTGATGATTCTGGGGGGACACTGTATACTTGCCAGCTGACTCCTCTTTCTAATCCCTCTCTTGATGATTTTGGGGGACACTGTACACCCACTAGCTGGCTCCTTCTCTTTCTGATCCTTTTCTCCCCTTGGTTAGGAGGGAGGTGGCTGGTGAAGTCAGTGATGACAGCTGCTCCCCAGAGCCCCTGTAGGGATTGTCAGTGTACACACGGTGTCAAGGAAGGCCCCTGCCCCCCGATTCTCTGGCAAAACTGTTTGGGGAACCATCCTGATTCCTTGGATTCAAGCTGAGGGGTCCTTGCGTGTCCTTGAGGCTTCGCGTGGCGGCGTGCGGACCCCGGGCCACGCCGTGCAGGCTGCCAGCTTTGCTGGCATGAGCGATGTGCAGCAGGCTGGGGGCGAGGCCACAGCTTGGGAGGCTGGGTCCTGGCTGTGCCTCCCGTGCACGCTGCGGCCCAGGCGGGGTTTAGCCTGGCGGGGCGCCTTTCCCCCGCTCTCATCTCAGGGAGTGTCCTGAGGACCGAGTGGCAGTAATTCCCAGCATTGCCCAGCAGACGCGGGCCAGGCGTTACTCGGTCCCCCCGCCTGACCTTGTCTCGCGTCCTTTTCTTCACCTTGTCAGCTGACGTCGAGGCAGCTCCAACTCACGTGACCCCACGCACGACAGGACGCTCTTCCGGTCCCACGCCATCTTCCAGACGGCAGGCCGTGCTTGGTCCATTGTTGTCTTTTATCCTAGGGGCCCATCTTCCAGCACTGTATTGGATCCATAGGGTTTTCATTGGCTGGTTTTTGGAAGTAGATTGCCAGGCCTTTCTTCCTAGTCTGTCTTAGCCTTGAGGCTCCATTTTGGAAGTAGACTGTCCAGACTTTCTCCCTAGTCTGTCTTAGTCTGGAGGCTCCCCTGAAACCTGTTCACCGTGGGTGACCCTATTGGTATTTGAAATACTGGTGGCAAAGCTTCCAACATCAGAGCAACACGCAAGTCACCACAGTATGACACAGTGACAGATGGGTGGTGGCTCTACTTAGTAGCCAGAGTAATTTTAAAGATAAGGTTGATCATGTCACTCCCCTCATATGACCCTTCAGTCCCTTTCCACAGCCCTCGGGATGAAGACAGTGTCCCCAACATGGTCTACCATGCCCTGCACCGCCTGCCATTCCCTCGGCACTGTCCCGGGGCTGTCTGCCAGCCACGCTGTCTCCTGGCAGTTCCTTGGGCTTGGCGTGCTCCCCACCCTCAGTGACAGCTGGCAGAGGGGACGACTCGCCTCACCATCCTGACGGGGTGCTCCATTTTCAGCTCCACACACTGAGACTCGGGGGTGTTGTCATTGGCCCCAAATCACAGAAGTGACTGAACTGCAAACTGAATTCCAGTCTCTTCCTCGCAAAGCTTCCAAACCAACCCTGTTGTTGAGTCAGTTCCGACTAATAGCGAGCCGATAGGACAGAGTAGAAGTGCCGCACAGGGTTTCCAAGGCTGGCATCTTTACGGAAGCAGAGTGCCACATCTTTTTCAGGAGCCACTGGTGGGTTCAAACCACCGACCTTTTGGTTAGCAGGCAAGCGCTTAACCACCGTGCCACCAGGGCTCCTGTGGGGCTTCTAGGAGAATGAAATAAGTTAATATTTATAAAATGCTTACTGAAAGGTCTGGCACGTACTCAGTGTTAAATATTGTGTGCTGTTGAGTCAGTTCCGACTCACAGCAGCCCTAAAGGACAGAGTAGAACTGCCCCGTAGGGTTTCCAAGGCTGTAATCTTTATGGAAGCAGACTGCCACATCTTTCTCCTGCAGGGCTGCTGGTGGGTTCAAACTGCCAACCTTTCAGTTAGCGGCCAAGCACTTAACCACTGCGCCACCAGGGCTACCCCGTTTGTTTTTCCTTGTGATAGCAGCTTTATTGAGATGTAACTCCCATATCATACACTTCACCCGTTTATACAGTTCAGTGGTTGTTAACATGTCCACAGGGGTGTGCAGCCATCACCGCGGTCAATCTTAGAACATTTCCGTCGCTCCAAAAAGAAACCCTGCGCCTGTTAGCAGTCGGTGCCCGTTCTCCCTCCCCAGCCCCAGCCGACCACTAACCTGCTTTCTGGCTTTCCCGCTTTTTCCCGCTTTTTTCTTTCATGTGTGCCTTTTTGTCCTGAACGTTTCACGTCAGCAGAATCATACGGCATGTGGTCCTTTGTGTCTGGCTTCCCTCACTGAGGGTGACGTTTTCAGGCTTCATCCGTGGATGTGTATCTGCTTCCATCCTCTGGCAGAGCAGGAGCCCGCCGTGTGGATGGGCCGCATTGTGTCTGTTCATCCCCTGGGCCTGGGTGCCGGGTTGTTGTTCCCACCGTTTGGCCGTCGTGAAGGCCGTTGCAGTGTACTTTGGGGTGTGTTTCTGTGTGGACATGTTATTTCTTTCGGGTAGATACCTAAGGGTGGCATTACTAGGTTGTGTGGTAACTCTGGAGCCCTGGTGGCACAGTGGTTAAGAGCTCAGCTGCTAACCAAACGCTCAGCAGTTCGAATCCACCAGGCGCTCCTTGGAAACCCTGTGGGGCAGTTCTGCTCTGTCCTGTGGGGTTGCTAGGAGTCAGAATCAACTCGACAGCGACGGGTCTTGTTTTGGTTCTGGTGACTGATGATCCCCTTCTGAAAGTTGAGCCACTGAAAACCCTGTGGAGCACAGTTCTGCTCTGACACATGTGGGGCGCCAGGAGTTGGTCAACTCGATGGTAGTTGTTCCGTGTTTTTCTGGTGGCTCTGCGTTAAAGCCTAGGCTTTTAGAGCCACCCACGCTGCCCCTGTTACACAGAGAGCGGGCGGGCTCTGTCAGTTATAAAGCTGCTCCGGACCTTAACGCACAGCCCTCCCCGGCTGTGGATCTCGTTCTAGAGTTCTGCCGGCCTCTCGTTGGGGTCACACCTTTCTCTATGGTGTCCCTTCCTGCGGAAATGTCATGGTTTCACTCATGCTTCCATTTGGTCTGTGAGGTCTGGAGGGCATGGGCTGCAGCTCTTCACGCCTGTACCCCGCTGCCCAAGAATGTTCAGGGAGTGAATGAGCCGATTATCCGGGGTTTGGTGGGCGCCGGCCAGTCTCCATCCAGGGTCCGTTTTCACGCCTGTCTCGTTGTCTTGCCTGTTTCAGTTCAGAGGAATATCCTTGATTTCCCCCAGCACGTCTCCCCGTCCAAAGAGATCCGGACCGCCAGCACGGAGGCGGACAGAAAGCTGTCAGAGTTTGACGTGGAGATGAGCATGCGGCAGGACGTGTACCAGAGGATTGTCTGGCTGCAGGTGAGGCCGCAGTGCAGGGCACGGCTGACGCAGCTGGGGTGCGGGAGACCCGGACCGAGAGGCCAGTCTCTAAAGAACCAGAGAATTCTGCACTCGAGATTTTAATAAGATCATGCACCTACAGCTCAGCCCCGAAAGCCTCTCCCACATCCACCACTTCATGTTATACCCCTCCTGGCTGTTACCGAGAGATGGTGTCTTAAGTTCCATGTGTGAATAGAGGCCCAGTGACATGCTCAGGGGGACAGGGCACATCTGGGGCTCCGCCTCTCATCAGTGCTCCTTCTGCACACCCGTGATGACTGTCTAGTCTTGCGTCGCCATAGCGTGAATACCACACATGGGGGCTTTAGAGGACAGGCGTTCATTCTCTGTTCTGGGGGCTGGAAGGCCAGGTCAGGGTCTCGGCCATGGGGATTCTCTGTGGCCTCTCTCCCAGTGTGTGCTGTCCGCTGGCGATCCTTGGCCTTTCTCAGCCTTGAGATGGGCCCTGCACGGTGTCTGTCTGCCCCCGGGTGTGTCTCTGGGACATGGTGTCTGCCTCCTGGGTGTGAGTCCGTCTGCCCCCGGACATGCGTCCATCTGCCCACTGGGCGTGCGTCCGTCTGCCCTCTGGGTGTGTCTCTGTGACACAGTGTCTGTCTGCACCCTGGGAGTGTGTCTGTGTGTCTGACATGCTCTTTTTATGACTCAGAAGCGATGAGGTGTAGGAGTTACCTTGCTCTGGTGTGGCTGCATTAACATAACAAAAGAAAAACCGTGTTTATAAACAGAGTCCCAGCCACAGGGACAGGGGCCAGACTTCAACACACATAGTTGGGGACATGATTCAGTCTATGACAGTGACCTCTGCTGCTGCTAATTGGCATGAGAAGCAGAAGAGACCTAAGATGTCTCCCACGTCTGTGATTCATCACCATGGGCACGGGCGCTTGCAGCTCGAGATGCCTCTCCCGTTTCCTGGAAAACGCAGCCGCTTTGCTGTGGTGCAGATATGGGCAGGCGAGGCCCGTGAAACCATAAACACTTTCTTTTTCACATTGAAGTTGTTGAGACACTTGTAGCCTGGCGTGCAGGTGTAAGAAACAGCACAGAGGGGTCCCTTGTGCACTGGGCCCAGCTTCCCCCCAGTGCGAACACGTGGCCAAACTGGTGCCAGTGCCACCCCCAGGATGCTGACAGTGTCGCCGCCCGCCGAGCCTGTTCCTGCTGAGCCGCTTGCCTTTTGGAGGAGCTCTGGCCGGCTCTGGGTTTCATTACTGTGGATAAAGCCGCTGAGAACGGTTGTGTATGGTTTGGGCTGAACACAGGTTTCTCAGGACCAGGGCCCAGGAGCACACTGCTGGGTTCTGCGGCAGCCACAGCTTTAGTGTGGGAAGAAACCGCCAAATGGCTTCCCAGGTGGCTGCACCGTTTTACCTTCCCACCAGCCGCGCGTGAGCGATCTCGTTTCTCCATAGCTTCACTGCATTTGGTGTGGTCGCTGTTTTCCACGTGAACGCTGTTTTGATTTTGTCGTTCTAGGAAAAAGTTGAGAAGGATACGCTGAGGCCGGAGGCTGCACGGTACCTGGAGCGGCTGATCAAGCTCAGCCGGAGGAACGGGCTGCACCTCCCTGAGGAGACCCAACAAGTGAGTGCTGGGCTCTCAGGCGTGGTGGGGGATCTCACGTCCCTGCACCCATGTCTCCCCCATGGGCCCCCTCTGTAGGAAGCCCGAGCCCCTGGCCAAGTGCCATCTTTAAGCTGCCTGAGAACCCGAATTCTGGGCAAGGAGGTGTCTCCGAAACAGCCTCTCTATGCCTCCTCTCCTCCCTCGGTGCTCCAGGGCTAGGGGGGCCCCGTGAGAGAGTGAGGGGCCCAAGGCCATGCACGCACCATCCCATTCAGTCCTCACTGTCACCTCTGTAGATGGCATCTCCCGCTTTCTGGCCGGGAACTGAGACTGAGGAGGGCAGTGGCCCTGCCCAGGGTCCCGAGGTTAGTAGGTGACGGTGTCTGTGCTCAGACCCCCATCTCTTTTCTTCCTGTGCTGGGCAGCCCCAGAAGTTCCCACAAGGGCGCCCTTCTGCTTCCGATCCTCTTGTGCCTCCCGAACGGCCACACGAGGTAGTTTCTGCCTTACCGAGGCGAAGGCTCCCCATCTGGTCCTGTCTGTGTGGCGTTCTGCCCCTCTTTCCTGAAGCTGGGAGCCCTAGTGGCGAATTGGTTAAGAGCTCAGGCTGCTAACCAAAAGGTCGGCAGCTCGAATCCACCAGCCACTCCTTGGAAACGCATGGGGCAGTTCTACTCTGTCCTGTAGGGTCGCTGTGAGTCGGAATTGACTCGATGGCACAGGGTTTGTTTTTTTTCTGGCTTCCTGAGGCCTGACAGGCCTCGGCCCTGAGAAAGCTGGACCTCAGGGAAGCTCAGCAGGCGCCGGCTGGCTCTGAATGGGATCTGGCTTGGTGGGCCCACATCGCCGTTGAAAAGGCCGTTGAAAAGTCCTCATATGCCCTTTGGGATGCTCAGCCCCACTGCCCGTCCTTCCGATTGGCCTCTAGTGGCTGTCCTTGTCATGCTGAGGAAGGCTGGGGGCCAGACCCGCCTCCTGAGTGAGAGGCCTCCTGAGTGAGGGGCCTCCTGAGTGAAGGGCGTGTTGTGCGACTCCGCTGTGCCCCTCCCCACCATCACTGCTTCCTTCCCTCCAGAAAATCAAAAACATCAAGAAGAAGCTCAGCCTCCTGTGCATAGACTTCAACAAGAACCTCAACGAGGACACAACCTTCCTGCCCTTCACGCGGGAGGAGCTCGGTACGGGTGGGGGGTGGGCGCGGGCGGGGGTGTCGGAGGTGGGAGTGGGGGAGTGGAGGGGCAGGGGTGGGTGGGTGGGAATGGGGATGCAGGAGTTGGGGGGCAAGGGTAGGAGCAGGGGGGAGGGGACAGGGGCAGGGGGGGTGGGGGAACTGGTGGGGGTAGAAGTGTTGTGGAATGGTGGGGGCTGTGAGAAGGGCGCAGCAGGGAATCCTGAAGTCAGGGATGAGGGTTGTCTCTGTCCGCACCCTGGGGCGCAGCGGGAGCTCCTGAAGTCAGGGATGGAGGTTGTCTCTGTCCGAGCACCTGGGGTGTGGCATTTCCTCACTTGGAGCCCTCACGACACTCCAGAGCCTAAGGTTTTAGAGCCTTCCTTGGGGAGGGCCTGGGTCTGTCTGACCAAGATTCTGCTTCCGACTGAGGACAGCCTGGGGCTGGGACTGGGGCTGTGGGGCCTGTCTCAGCCTGGCCGCCAAAGTAGCCGGAATTTTCCCTCGAGGTCCAGCCCCTCTGCTCTGCCTTTTTTTTTTTTTAATGTCAGAAAATGAAGGAGATAGAATGAATCAATAGTTTTCAAATCTGCACAGTGGAATTTTGAAGGGTTGAGGTCACCCTGAGTTGGGGGCTGACTTACGGCACTCAGCGGTAACAACAGCCTGTGGTGTGATATTGAGGTGACTTCCAGATTCTAACATTCTGAAGTAGCTACAGGGAGCCAGACATCTGAACTAGCCTCTTGTTTCCATTTTCATTGACAAAAATGTTTCTGCACCAATCAAGTCCTCTTTAAGGATTACTTATTAATGTAATGGAAGTGCACTCTTACCCAGCAGGACAGATAGGGCATTTTTTAAAACTTATTTTAATGTAATTTCAAACCTGGAGAGAAAGTTTGCAAAAATAGTGCAAAGAACTCATGTACCCTTGGTCCAGGTGCACCCACTGTTGACGTTTGGCTCTGGTTGTTTTATTTTTTTCTCTCCCTGCATACGTGTGTATACATGTCGTTGCCGTGTGCCGTGGGTTCTGACGCAGGGCGACCCTATAGCACAGAGCGGAACCGCCTCATGGGGTTTCCCAGGCTGTCATCTTTACGGGCGCAGGTCACCAGGGCTTTCTCCCAAGGAACTACTGGGTGGGTTCAAACCGTTGTGCCCCCAGGGCTCCTTTGTGTGTGTGTGTATGTGAGCGTGTGTGTATATACCTACATATGTGCGTGTTGTGTGTGTGTGTATATGTAGTACGTAGGTCGTGTACGTGTGTGTGTATGGATGTGAGTGTGTGTATATGTGTATGGGTGTGTGTGTATGTGTGCGTGTGTCTTCTCTCTCTATTGGAGTGCCTCCGTGGTGCAAATGGTTAAGTGCTCAGCTACTAGCTGAAAGGTTGGTGGTTCGAATCCTCCCGGAGGTGTTTTGGAAGAAAGGCCTGGCCACCCGCTTCTGCAAACCCTGTGTAGCGGTTCTGCTCTGCACATGTGGGGCTGCCATGAGTTGGGGTCGACCCGACAGCAGGTGGCGCTGATGTTGTTCCCTAGGAGGGCTCCCTGAGGACTTTCTCAACTCCCTGGAGAAGACTGAGGACGACAAGTTGAAGGTCACCCTCAAGTACCCACACTACTTCCCCCTCCTGAAGAAGTGCTACGTGCCGGAGACCCGGAGGAAGGTGGAGGAGGCCTTCAACTGCCGCTGCAAGGCGGTGAGAGGGCCCCGCCGGTCCCTCGAGGGTCCTTGCCCGCGGCTTTCCCCTGCCGCCTGGTCGCCTTCAGTGAGCGGCTGGCCCCCTTCCCACAGCACGCCCAGGCCGGCCCCTCAGACTGTCCCTGCCGTGCCTGGCTCTGCCCTCGTGGTCCACAGAGCGAGGTGTGACCCCCTGCCCAGCCCTATTCTGCAGCTCCCTAGTTGCTGCTGGCTGCCACTGAGGTGAATCTGACTCATAGCAGCTCCGTGTGACAGAGCAGAGCTGCCCCGTGGGGTTTCCTAGGCTGCCGTCTTTGTGGGAGCAGATCGCCAGGTCTTTGTCCCGCAGAGCCGCTAGGGGCTTTGAACCACTGGCCTTCGGTGAGCAGCCGAGTGCTTAACTGTTTGCACATGAGGGGTCAGAGCCCCTCACTGCCCGCTTCAGAAGATCACTGCTATCTGCTTTGTCATTGTTTGGGAAAATTTTCTTCTTCCCAAGATATTTATTTTTAGGGCACTTTTTATTTTGAGATCCTTGTAGATTCATTTGCAGTTGTGAGAAAAAACAGAGAGACCCCAGGAACACTCAATCCAGTTTTCCTCGGTAGTGGTGGTTGGGTGCCGTCAAGTCCATCCCGACTCATGGTGACCCCACGTGAGAGTAGAGCTGCCCCGTAGGGTTTTCTAGACTGTGTTTATGGGAGCTGACCACCAGGCCATTGTCCTGTGGAGTTGCTGGCTGGGTTCCAACTGCCCCTCTTTCAGTTAGCAGCGCAGCGCTTAGCCACTGCGCCACCAGGGCTTCTTCATCCACTTAGACACGAGCACTGTTTCTGTGTCTGTCCAGGTCCTCTGCTTTCTCAGCGGCCCCCCGAGCCTTGAATCACTCTCACTTTGGGCTATGGGAGCAGAGCTTGGCTGTGCCCCCACTCCTGACCCCTTCCTTGCCGGCTCCAGCAGGCCCCGGGCTCCTCCCGGGCCAGGACAGGGAGCCCCCGCGGTCCTGGCCACGGAGACCCAGGGGTGGGCAGAGTGGGGACCCGTTGGCCAACAGGGAGCTCTTTGTCATCCAGGAGAACTGTGCCATCCTCAAGGAGCTGGTGGCCCTGCGGGCTCAGAAGTCCAGCCTGCTGGGGTTCAGCACGCACGCTGACTATGTCCTGGAGATGAACATGGCCAAGACCAGCCAGGTGGTGGCCACTTTCCTAGGTAAGCCCCCAGCCCCCCTCACCTCCTGCGCCGTGGGGCCAGGATGAGGCCCCACCCCAGAGTGTTCCTTGGCCGTGCCGCGGCTTTGCCTCACAGAGTCTCGCTGTGTTTGGGTTCTGGGGTGAAGGACATGTTGCGCGAGAGCGTCTGGCCCAGGGGAGAGCCTCCTCTCGTTCCCCTGTGAAGCGGAAGGTGTCCTTCCCGACTGCCCTGCTCGCTCTCGGGGGGCCTCAGTGCTGTGCTTGAGTACTGGGGCTGTGGCGTCAGGCCTGGAGAACCACCTCGCCTTCCTGAGGGCGCTGTGAGGCTTGAGCGCAGAGAGGGAAGTGCATCACTCAGGTCCGGCCTAGTGCCAGTTCTCCGGTTACAGGCCAGGGCCGCGAGGCCCAGACACACGTAGCCTGGTAAGCCCATGATGTCGCAGCCCACTGGGGCAATGGTGGTGGTGTTGGGTGCCGTCAAGTTGATTCCGACTCACGGGCAACCGCATGTGACGGACTAGAGCTGCTGTGTAGGGTTTTCTAGACTGTATCTTCATGGGGGCAGATTGCCAGGCCATTGTCCTGTGGAGTCACTGGGTGGGTTCCCACTGCCCGCTTGTCAGTTAGCAGCCCAGCACTTAGCCACTGCGCCACCAGGGCTCCTTCAGCCAGTTAGACAGGAGCACTGTTACAGTGTCTGTCTGGGTCCTCTGCTTTCTCAGCGGCCCCCCGAGCCTTGAATCACTCTCTCTCATGCTGTGTCCACGGTGTCCCAGCCCAATGGGGCAGAGCCCGCGACCCCTCAGTGAGCCCACGGTGTCACAGCCCACTGGGGAAGAGCCCACGGCCCCACAGGTCCCCGGGGCAGAGCCCCAGCTGACGGTGAGCCCAGGGCTTGTCCTGAGGCTTGGCTGAGGGTGAGCCTGAGCCACGTGGCCTGCGCAGGAGGTAGCGTCTCCTCTCCTGCCCCTTCGCAGACGAACTGGCCCAGAAGCTGAAGCCCCTTGGGGAGCAGGAGCGTGCTGCGATCCTGGAGCTGAAGAAGGCCGAGTGTGAGCGGCGGGGCCTGCCGTACGATGCACGGATCAACGCCTGGGACATGCGCTACTACATGAACCAGGTGGAGGAGATGCGCTACAGTGTGGACCAGAACCTGCTGAAGGAGTACTTCCCCATGCAAGTGGTCACCCAGGGGTTGCTGGCCATCTACCAGGAGCTGCTGGGGCTCACCTTCGACCGTGAGGAGGGCGCCACCGTGTGGCACAAGGACGTGACGCTGTACACCGTGCGGGACTCGGCCTCCGGGCAGGTGATCGGCAAGTTCTACCTGGACCTGTACCCTCGGTGCGTGTGACGGGGCGGTGAGGGTCGGGGGCACAGCCCAGACTGGCCGCGTTCCCCTCTCCAGCCTCAGCCTCCTGTCTGGAACGGGAAGGGTGTCGCCTGCTCCGCGGGGTGGAGGCGAGGGGCCCGTACGTGCGGGTGCTCGGTAGACAGTGCTTGTCATGGGCCCACTGTGTTGCCTGGCCACCAAGCGCCTGTCGAGGCTGGGCCAGAGCCTCATGGGGTGCCTGGCCCACGGTGTTGAAGCTGTTTTCTGGGGAGGAGCGGGCAGGACCACAGCCGCACTCACTCACCTTCCCGAGCACCAGGCCTCCTCTTCTAGAATCAGGTTTAGAGCCGCTCAGCCTGTCCGTCTTGGCAGATGAGGACGCGGTGCCTGGAGGGGGTGGTGCACCCATGATGCGCAGGACGCCCCTGACGTGGCAGGATTGGGGCAGTCCTTCTTCCTCCCACGTCCTGGTGTTCCCTGGGCCAACCGGGCCGTGGAGAAGCCTCACTGACTCAGTCTCCCCGCAGGGAAGGGAAGTACGGGCATGCGGCCTGCTTCGGCCTGCAGCCAGGCTGCCTGCGGCCGGATGGGAGCCGCCAGATCTCCATCGCTGCCATGGTGGCCAACTTCACCAAGCCCACGTTGGATGCCCCAGCTCTGCTGCAGCATGACGAGGTGGAGACCTACTTTCACGAGTTTGGCCACGTCATGCACCAGCTCTGCTCCCAGGTGGGTGCCCCTCCTCTCGGGTCCCGTGCTGCTCGGCTGCCGCTGGGGATCCTCCTGTCCTCGTTGCTTGGCCTTGGTCTGTGGCTTGGGGGCCGCGTGAGGCCGTGGGCCGGCTGTGAGGACCTGTGGGTGCCCCCTCCCGCAGGCGGAGTTTGCCATGTTCAGCGGCACGCACGTGGAGCGGGACTTTGTGGAGGCGCCCTCGCAGATGCTGGAGAACTGGGTGTGGGAGCGCGAGCCGCTGCTGCGCATGTCCCGTCACTACCGTACAGGCGACGCCGTGCCCCCAGGGCTGCTTGACAAGCTCATCCAGTCCCGGCAGGCCAACACGGGTGCGCCCTGGAGCCCCGAGGCGGGGTGCAGGGGTCAGCCGTCCACGGGGCCAGCCTGGGACCCCAGGAGGGAGGGTGGTGGGGTCAGCCGTCCATGAGGCAGCCAGCCCAGGACCCCCAGGAGGGAGGGTGGTGGAGTCAGCCGTCCATGAGGCAGCCAGCCCAGGACCCCCAGGAGGGAGGGTGCTGGGGTCAGCCGTCCATGAGGTGGCCAGCCCAGGGCCCCCATGCTCCAGCCTGGCCTCCCACCACAAGGCACGGGGGTGCAGGGGCGCGCAAGCAGGAGGAGGGCCGCCGGGGCTGTGGGGGGTGTGGGGCAGCCTTTCTCTTTTCCCACGCAGGTCTCTTCAACCTGCGTCAGATCGTCCTGGCTAAGGTGGACCAGGCCCTGCACACGCAGATGGGCGCCGATCCAGCTGAGGAGTATGCCCGGCTGTGCCAGGAGATCCTCGGGGTCCCAGCCACTCCAGGTAGCCCCTTCGGACCGCGCCCACCTTTGAATGTGGGGCCCGAAGGACAGCGGTACTCGTGGAGAGGGTCAGGGCGCCGTTTAGAGTTCCCAGAGCTGAGAGCTCGAGAGGCGGGCTGGTCTGCTCAGCCGCTGCCTCCCTGGCTGACCCCTGTGGCTGGGGCTGTGGCCCCCAAGCCTGCGGCCTCATTCTTAGGTGTTCCTGTCAGCTCCCACTGGGAAGCGACGTGCTGGTCCTAGCTGGCCGCCATGTGAGTCCTCCGTGATGGACAGGCTTTGCGCTCGCCTCCGTGCCCTGCCCTCACCCCATGGCTCAGCCCTGGTTGCTCACGGCAGGGTTCAGGCAACACCTGCCATAGGAAGCCCCCTCCAGTTCAGGGACTCTCAACTGGGGACGCTTCTGCCCCCAGGGGACACTGGGTGACGTCTGGGGACATTTGTGGGTGTCGCGACTGGGAGGTACTGCTGGCATGGAGTGGGTGGAGAGGTGCTGGACAAGGACCCAGAGCAGGGACGCTGGCCAGTCCACCCTCACAGCCTTGTTCCCCGCCACGGGGTCCCGCACACGTCTGCCTTGCACGGTCTGCCTTCCAGCACAGGAGTCCCAGCTAGTGGGGCCGGGGGCCATGCGGGGGCTGCTCAGCAGGGGCCCATCTGCTGACAAGCTCTGCCTGTGCCCTGCTGGGGTCACAAGGCCCCCCGACCCTTTGCTTTCAATCAACAAGTGGATCTAGTGTCTCCCCTGACACCAAAAGTAATGCGTGCTTTGTGAGAACCCTGGAAAATATTGAAAAGACGAGTTGTTCCATAGCCGGGGGATGAGGGGTCAGTGTCTTGGGCGTGTCCCGTGAGTATCCGTGTGTGCGTGCGTGTGCACGGACCTGTGTTTGCGTAAATGCTCGGACTGACGTGTGCAACAACATGACGGTGACTGGGGTTATCGCACATGTGATGCTGTACCGGTTTGGTATTTCGCAAGCATTTAGAAGAATGCTTCAGAACCCATTGTGAACGGTACCTGCTGCCGTGTGGGCATGTCCCGACTCACGGAAGTGGCATCCAGATGTTGTGGCAGCTGAGATTATTGCTTCAGCTGCTCTGGGGTAAACGCTGCTCGTACCCAGGTACTGGGCAAAGGCCCGTTTTCTTTGGTGAGCTGGCCGCCTGCTTCTAGATGTGTTCTTGTACCCGATCCTGCTCTCATGGGGCTGAGCCAGCGTCCCCTCACCTTCAGCCTAGAACTTTCTTTCCTCTCCCGGGTTGGGGGTCTCTCCCGGGCAAGGAGTGTGAGGCAGGGGCAGAGCTGGCAGCAGTGTGGGCCTCTCTGTGTGTCCCCCCAGGCACCAACATGCCGGCGACCTTCGGCCACCTGGCGGGAGGCTATGATGCCCAGTACTACGGCTACCTGTGGAGCGAGGTCTACTCCATGGACATGTTCCACACTCGCTTCAAGCGGGAGGGCGTCCTCAACAGCAAGGTCAGGCGCCGCACCCCGTCTTTCCCCTCACCCCGCTTCAGGACGGGCCCTGTCCCCCTCCTCACCCCACTGCAGGATGGGCCCCACTGGGAAGGGGTCAGGTGCTGCACCCCATCCCCCTCCTCACCCCACTGCTTGGATGGGCCCCACCGGGAAGGGGTCAGGTGCTGCACCCCATCCCCCTCCTCACCCCACTGCTTGGATGGGCCCCACCGGGAAGGGGTCAGGTGCTGCACCCCATCTCCCTCCTCACCCCACTGCTTGGATGGGCCCCACCGGGAAGGGGTCAGGTGCTGCACCCCATCCCCCTCCTCACCCCACTGCTTGGATGGGCCCCACCGGGAAGAGGTCAGGTGCTGCACCCCATCCCCCTCCTCACCCCACTGCTTGGATGGGCCCCACCGGGAAGGGGTCAGGTGCTGCACCCCATCCCCCTCCTCACCCCACTGCTGGATGGGCCCCACTGGGGCCAAGGGCTCGCCGGGAAGGGGTCAGGGCTCCTTGGGATGGTCCTCCCTGCTGTCTGTGATGGACAGCAGCCCGTCCATAGCCTCTGGCCTGAGTGCAGCCAGTGCGTGGGGGAGTGGGGGATGGGGCACTGGTCCTACCACGTGCAGGGCTCCGTGAGGTCCCTTGTCCAGACTCACTGACCACTTAGCAGAGGGGCGGGGTCTGTTTCAGGCAGAACTGGGCTGGCCCCTTTCTTGCCCTCCTGCCCTCCTTCCCTGTCTGGGTCTGGGTCTGGGCTTGGCCTGGGGGCTCAGGCTTCCGTGTAGGCTGAGAGCCACCAAGGAGCTTCTAATGGGTATTGGTCTGTACACACACACTGCACATATGTACATGCACACGTTAAGCACACACGTGCACACACATGCACTCTGTCCCTCTTCCCCACCCCCTTTCTCTGGGACCTGACCCGGGGCCCCCCGCCCCCATGATGCTGACCTGGGTTGCTCTCAGGCAGGGGAGGGGTGTGGCTGCAGCAGCCGTCGAGGTGGGATGTGGGCGTCCCTGGGGTCGTCTGCCAGCCCCACCTCCCCTTCTCCACAGGTGGGCATGGACTACCGGAGCTGTATCCTGAGACCTGGGGGCTCCCAGGACGCCAGTGCCATGTTGAAGTGCTTCCTGGGTCGCGAGCCCAGGCAGGACGCCTTCCTTCTGAGCAAAGGGCTGCTGGTGGAGGGCAGCGAGCCGCCGGCCTGCTGACGGTTCCTGCACTCTGTGTTCTGAGCTCAGTGCCGCCGCCACCCCGGGCCCTGTTCTGAGCTCCCAGACTGGCCTCGGGAGCTCGGCGCCTGGCGGGGTCAGAGGAGGGGCTCTTCTCTGCAGCTGTCCTACCTGGGCTCCACTGTCCCCTACCCTGCAGCCAACTTGGCTCAGAAAGACTTTGCTCTTCGGATATCCGGAGAGCTCATGGCCTCCTCTCTTGCACTAACCCTCCGCTCCCCAGAAGCTCTCATTAAACAGGAGGGTGACGCGGGAGGTCCTGGCACCCGTGCCCCTGCCTTTTCTATCACAGACCGATTCCCGTGGGCTGTTACAGCAGAACCATGCCCTGGTGTTTCTATTAAACCAGTAATTTTGTTGGAGATCACACCTGAGTTTCCACCTGCCTGCAGTGCCAGGTACCTGGCTGCCACGTGCTCCCAGTTCTGGCGCCTCGGCTCTTGAGGAGGAGCCCAGGACTTGGCTTTTCTGTGTGTCTCAACTGCGTGGTTTCGGGAAAGCCCCCCCCCCCCCCCCCCCCGCAGTCCTGTTCAGCTCTGGCCAGCCGGGGGCCAGGCTGGGCCCCTCAGAGGCTCCAGAAATCCAGGGTGCCCGTTGGAACCCCCAGTGGCTGAGTAGGCGGGTGCAGCCGCCCTGTCGCCTTCCCAGGCGTGAGTGTCTTTCCTCTGCCCGGGCGCCAGGAAGGAAGCCCCCCCGCCCCCCATCGTGCTCTCAGGGCCGGAGTCGGGGGGTTTACAGCAGACCTGCCTGTGCTGCTGGTGGGCGTGCGGCTCCGGGCCCTTCCTGCCTGTGTGGCCTCAGAGAGCCCCGGGGGGCCCCGTCTGCAGCGAGGGCGGGCCCCTGCCTTCTCTGGTCCATCTTCACAGCGGCCTTGGTGACGTGTCTTTGTTGTGGTAGCAATTGTTGTGAGGGGCTGTGGGGTCAGTTCAGTCTCCTAGGGACCCCGTGTACAACAGAACGAAACCCTGCCTGGGCCTGCGCCATCCTTACGATGGTTGCTATGCGTGAGCCCATTGTTGCAGCCGCTGTGTCAGTCCATCTCCTTGACGGTCTTCCTCTTTTTCGCTGACCCTCTACTTTACCAAGCATGATGTCCTTCTCCAGGGACTGGTCCCTCCTGACAACATGTCCAAAGTACGTGAGACATAGTCTCGCCATCCTGGCTTCTAAGGAGCACTCTGGCTGTCCTTCTCCCAAGACAGATTTGTTCGTTCTTCTGGCAGTCCGTGGGATATTTAATATTCTTCACCAACACTGTCATTCAAAGGCGTCGATCTTTCTACGGTCTTCCTTACTTGTCCAGCTTTCACGTGTATACGAGGTGATTGAGAGTACCGTGGCTTGGGTCAGGTGCACCTTAGTGTCGAGGTGACGTGTGATTTTGAGCCTGTCTGCCCTTGTCGCATTGATCTGAATGATCTGATGTATTCTCCCTGGTTCTGAGTGCCCCAGGAGCCCGCCTCCCACCTCACTCCCTTCCCCGTGGTCAGCAGAACCGGTTGTCAGGGCCCAGGCAGGCTTGTGTCCACTTCAGGAGAGGACTTCTGGGGCTGTGCTGTGTCCCCTGCCCAGCCTTGTGCGGGCCAGCCCCAAGGTGCAGAGCCTGTGTGTCATAATGTCTGTGGACAAGGGGACAAGGCTTCCCTCCAGTCCTGGCCTGGGAGGTTACGGGAGGAGGCAGAACTGGACCTCACGATCCTGAGATCGCTGTGGGGAGGGAGGCTCAGCGGGCCAGGAGGTGGGCCGGGCGCTGCTCGGCCCGGGCGGTGGGTCACAGCTGGGGTGTGGGCTGCGGGGCCCTAGTGTCCAGGCGGTGGCTGGGAGGATGCAGACCCTCAGGGCCCCCCTCCCCTGCCAACCTCTTTTCTTGGGTCCAGGGTCCAGACTGGCCACTGTCCCCCTCACCACCCTCATGTGGTTCACAGGGTTTGACACGTGGCTCCCCGGGAACCATGTCCCGGGCTGGAGGCCTCCCCACCATGCCTGGCCCCCATGTCCTGCCTCTCCGGTATGAGGGGCTTGGAGGCGCAGGGTCCGGGTCAGGGCCGTGTGCCCGTGGAGGCTGTCAGCTCTCAGGCCCCCAGGAAGGCACGAGAGGCCCAGGCCCCTGGCCCTGCTGGGACTGCCGGCGGCCAGGTCGCCACTCCCAGTCCACGTGTCGGCCTGCGTCCCACCACCTGGGAGTGTCAGTCCCTGAAACCAAACCCTGATGGCTCAGATCCCAGGGACAGGCCACGTGCCTGGGGCAGGAAGGGGACAGTACATCTGTCCCCCGCTGTCACTGTTTCTGAAGCTGTGACACTGCCATCAGCCTGTGGCAAACTGGGAGCAGGGAGGGGAGCTTCAGCCTGCGGGGTGGTGGTGGTGTCTGTCAGACCCCCCGTCTCCCCCCGACCCCAGGTCTTAACTAGAGGACCCCCGCTGGTCCTGGTCATTCTCCCACCCCACCTCCAGAAATGCAAAATAAAAGGAAAAGAGAAAATGGAGTTTGCTGCAGTCTTTGTACGTTTCTGTGTAAACTTGGCTTGTTGGTTTTTACTCTTTAGAAACATTTATTGTGGTGAAGTATATATAAGCAAACCTTTGCCATTTCCGCCATTTTTACGTGTACAGTTCAGTGATGTTGGTTACGCTCACCATGTGTTGGAGCCGTCACCACTGTCTGTTTGCAAATCTCTGTCACCCTAAACAGAAACTCAGGGAGCCCTGGTGGCGCAGTGGTTAAGCACTCAGCTGCTAACTGGAAGGTTGGTGGTTGGAACCCACCCAGTGGCTGCGGGAGAAAGACCTGGCAGTCTGCTCCCATAAAGATCACAGCCTAGGAAATCCTGTGGGGCAGTTCTGCTCTGTCACGTGGGGTGGATATGAACTATGAGTCGGGGTCTGCACGACAGCACCCAACAACAACAGAGTCAACGCCCCTCAGCAGCGCTGCCCGGGTGTCTCCACGAACTTGGCTGTTGCAGATGTTGCGTATCAGTGGGACCAGACTCTGGTGTTTTGGGTCTGGCTTCTCACCGAGCATCAGGTCCATTGTTGACAGGGTGTTTCTCCAGCTCTGTTGGGGTCGGGCAGTGGGGCAGTGTCCCTGACTGCCTCCAGCCAGGTGGCCCTGTCAACGGGAGGGGCTGAGGGGAGCTGCCAGAGGGCTGTAACGGGAAGGCTGTAATGGGCGTGCCGACAACAGGTGCGCTGCGGGCCAGGCATTTTGCACAGCTTCATTGTCACCTGCCCTGTGGGCTTGGTGTTATTGTCTGGGTGGTCCACACGGGGCCTCAGCGCTCAAGAAGGGGCTTCTAGTTGAGAGAACAAAGGGCGTTGTTGCCTCATGAGACTTAGGTTCCGTTCCGAGTCCCTGGGTGGTACAATGGTGCACACCTCAGCTGCTGACCAAAGGGTTGGAGGCTAGGAAGAAAGGCCTGGCAATCTACTCCCGAAAGCTCAGCCACTGAAAACCCTGCAGAGCACTGTTATACTTCAGCATGTGGGGTTGCTGTGAGTCTGAGTGGACAGCAACTGCTACCAATAGGTAGGTCCAGTGCGGGTTCTGGTGGACCGCTTGGGGACGGGGTTGAGCCCTGGGCTGGGAGGCTGGAGGGCCAGGTTCAAGTGTCAGCTTTGCACTGCTGGGTAGAGGGGGGCCACACACGAGTCAGGGCGAGGTGGGAGCTACAATGTGTCCCTTGCAACCCCGAAAACTCTGTCCCTGATCACGTGTCCGCTGACCCCACCTGAGAACCAGGAGCTGACGTTGCGCCTGTCCCAACAGACCGCCCTCTTGGAGGCACCCAGGGCTGGCTGCGGCTGCCCCTGGGGGCTTGCCCGTCCCAGTTGGGGGTGCCGAGGTAATCGAGGCTGTACAGGGGCCCAGAGAAAGGGCAGTGTTCTGAGTGAGGCCTGGGTGCCAGGTCAGGGAAGGGAAGGAAGGACTTGTCCACCTAGAGCCGGGCTCCTGGGCCCTCACCTGGGAAGACTTTTGTCCAAGGATCTCAGAACAACAGACAGGGAATGAATCTATCGGTCAGATCTGCAATCGTGGGCAGTGTTTCTTTGCGATGTGCGTGGGGTTGTCACGAGTCGGGCCTGCTGGACAGCAGTGAACAACATTTATCTATCTTCATCGAGGTAAAGTTGACAAAATAAACCACACGTATTTACAGCATACGGTTTAATAAGTTTTGACACGTCTGCATACGCGTGACACCATCACCACAATCAACATAGCGAACTTGTTCATCTCTCCCACAGTCTCCCTGGGACTCTGTAATCCGTCCCTCCCACCCCTCCCCCGCCCTCTCTCCCCAGGCCACATCAACCTGCTTTCTGTCACTGTATATTGATTTCTGTTTTCTAAAGTTTTCCAGGAGCAAAATCGCAGCACTGAACCTATATTACCTACTCACCTGTGCACTTTCTGCACTCAGCCTACGCCCCCCCCGCCCCCACTGTGGTCTAGGAGACCACCACCCCTTGTCGACAAGTCGATTCTGACTCCTGGCGACCCCGTGTTGCAGAGTACAACCTTTTGGAAGTGGATAGTCAGGACTTTCTCTCGAGATGCCCTGGGTGGATTTCAACCACCAACCTTTTGGGACTGCTGTGGCCTGAGAGCTGGATCGATTGTAAACCCAAAACCAAACCCCTTGCTGTTGAGTCAATTCCAGCTCATAGCGACCCTGCAGGACAGAGTAGAACTGCCCCACAGGGTTTCCAAAGCTGTGATCTTTACAGAAGCGGACCGCCACATCTTTCTCCTACAGAGTAGCTGGTGGGTTTGAACCTCCGACCTTTCGGTTAGCAGCCAAGTGCTTTAACCACTGCACCACCATGGCTCCTCCAGCTCAGCGTTAGTTGGTTTGATTCACCATCCCCCTCACTGAGCCAATTGCCAACCCTAGGAACCACCCCATGAATATGTGCAGGTTTAGTGAACTGAGGAGGCAGACAGCAATACTACCTGTGGACAGCAGGTGGCAGGACCTCACCACATTCTAGGCATTCCCAGGCTGGCTCCTAAGAGAATGTTCCAGGTAAGAGACCTGGACCGAAACCCTTCTAAGATGCAGGAAGGTACCCTAGTCTCCTAGACCAGCACTGCCCAACAGAAATGTAATGTGCCCACAGATGTCATTTTAGATTTTCCGGTAGCTGTGAAGCCAAGTGTCATGGATTGTGTCCCCCCAACATATGTGCCAACTTGGTTAGGCCATGATTTGCAGTATTGTGTGGTTGTCCTCCATTTTGTGATTGTAATTTTATGTGAAAGAGGATTAGGGTGGGATTGTAACCCCACCCTTACCCAGGTCACATTCCTGATCCAATGTAAAGGGAGTTTCCCTGGGGTGTGGGCTGCCCCATCTTTTATCTTACAGGAGATAAAAAGAAAGGGAAGCAGGCAGAGAGTTGGGGACCTCATACCACCAGGAAAGCAGTGCCGGGGGCGGGAGAGAGAGAGAGAGAGAGAGAGAGAGAGAGAGAGAGCTTCCCCTAGAGCTGACTGTGAAGAAATAAATTTCTCTTTGTTAAAGCCATCCACTTGTAGTAATTCTGTTAGAGCAGCACTAGATGAGCAAGACAGCAGGTAAAAGGAAACAGGCAAAAATTAATTTGAATACTATATTTTATTTAACCCAACACATCCAAAATATTATCATTTCATTTTATCAATATAAAAAAATTATGAATGACCATCCTAGACGAACTCTCACCATCCTCGCTTCTAAGGACCATTCTGGTTGTACTTCTTCCAAGACAGACTTGTTTGCTCTTCTGGCCGTCCTTGGTACATTCAGTACTTTTCACCAACACCATAACTCAAAGGCATCAATTCTTCTTCGGTCTTCCTTATTCATTGTCCAGTTTTTGCATGCATATAAGGCAATTGAAAATATGGCTTGGGTCAGATACATCTTAGTCCTCAAGGTGACATCTTTGCTTTTTTTTTTAACACTTTAAAAGAGGTCTTTTGCAGCAGATTTGCCCAATACGTTGCGTCTTTTGATTTCTTAATTGCTGCTTCCATGGGTGTTGATTGTGGATCCGAGTAAAATGAAATCCTTGACAACTTCAGTCTTTTCTCCATTTATCATGATGTTGCTTATTGGTCCAGTTGTGAGGATTTTTTTTATTATTGTACTTTAGATGAAGGTTTACAGAGCAAACTAGTTTCTCATTAAACAATTAATACACATATTGTTTTGTGACATTGATTGCCAACCCCACGACATGTCAACACTCTCCCCTTCTTGACCTTGGGTTCCCTATTACCAGCTTTCCTGTTCCCTCCTGCCTTCTCATCCTTGCCTCTGGGCTGGTTTGTCCACTTAGTCTTGTGTCATTTTATGGGCCTGTCTAATCTTTGGCTGAAGGGTGAACCTTAGGAGTGACTTCAGTACTGAGCTATAAGGTGTTCGGGGGGCATATGCTCAGGGTTTCTCCAGTCTCTTTCAGGCCAGTAAGTCTGGTCTTTTTTTGTGAGTTACAATTTTGTTCTACATTTTTCTCCAGCTCTGTCTGGGACCTTCTATTGTGATCCCCGTCAGAGCAGTCAGTGGTGGTAGCTGGGCACCATCTAGTTGTGCTGGACTCAGTCTGGTGGAGGCTGTGGTAGTTGTGGTCCATTAGTTCTTTGGACTAAGCTTTCCCATCTGTCTTTGGTTGTCTTCATTCTCCCTTGCTCCAGATTCAGTGGGACCAGTGGAGCATCTTAGATGGCCTCAGGATTTTTGTTTTCTTTATGTTGAGGAGTAATCCATATCAAGGCTGTAATCTTTGATCTTCATCAGTAAGTGCTTCAAGTCCTCTTCACTTTCAGCAAGCAAGGTTGCATCATCTGCATATCGCAGGTTGTTAATGAGTCTTCCTCCAGTCCTGATGACCCGTTCTTCTTCATATAGTCCACTGTCTCAGATTATTTGCTCAGCATAAAGATTGAATAAGTATGGTGAAAAGATGCAACCCTGACGCACAACTTTCCTGACTTGAAACCATGCAGTATCCCCTTGATCTGTTCGAATGACTGCCTCTTGATCAATGTACAAATTCCTCGTGAGCACAATTAAGTGTTCCGGAATTCCCATTCTTCACAATGTTATCCATAATTTATTATGATCCACACAGTCAAATGCCTTCGCATAGTCGATAAAATACAGGTAATCATCTTTCTGGTATTCTCTGTTTTCAGCCAAGATCCATTTAAGATCAGCAATGATATCCCTCGTTCCATGTCCTCTTCTGAATCTGGCTTGAATTTCTGGCAGTTCCCTGTCGATGTACTGCTGCAGCCGCTTTGAATGACCTTCAGCAAAATTTTACTTGTGTGTGATATTAATGATATTGTTTGATAATTTCCACATTCGGTTGGATCACCTTTCTTGGGAATAGGCATAAAAATGGATCTCTTCCAGTTGGTTGGCGAGGTAGCTGTCTTCCAATTTTCTTGGCATAGATAAGTGAGTACTTCCAGTGCTGCATCTGTTTGTTGAAACATCTCAACTGGTATTCCGTCAATTCCTGGAGCCTTGTTTTTTTGCTAATTCCTCCAGTGCAGGTTGGACTTCTTCCTTCAGTACCATTGGTTCCTGACCATATACTACTTCCTGAAATGGTTGAACATCGACCAATTCTTTTTGGTTCAGTGACTCTGTATTCCTTCCATCTTCTTGTGATGCTTCCTGTCTTTTAGCCCTTTCATCTTTTTAGATGTGTGCATTTATTGCTATAAATTGACCTCTGAGGACTGCTTTTGCTGTGCCCCAGAGGTTCTGGTAGGATGTTTTCATTCTCATTTGAGTCTATGAATTTCTTTAGTCCATCCTTAATTTCTTCTATAACCCAGTAGTTTTTGAGCAAGGTGTTGTTCAGTTTCCATGTGTTTGATTTTTTTTCTTTGCTTTTTCTGTTGTTGATTTCTACTTTTATGGCTTTGTGGTCAGAAAAGATGCTTTGTAATATTTCTATGTCTTTGCTTCTGTTAAGGCTTGCTTTGTGGCCTAATACGTGGTTTATTCTGGAGAATGTTCCATGGGTGTTGGAAAAGAAAATATACTTGGCTGCCATCGGGTGGAGTGTTCTGTGTATGTCTATGAGATCAAGTTGGTTGATTGTGGCATTTAGCTCTTCCGTGCCTTTACTGAGCTTCTTTCTGGATGTTCTGTCCTTCACCAAAAGTGGTGCGTTGAAGTCTCCTACTATTATTGTGGAGCTGTCTATTTCTCTTTTCAATGCCGTTAGAGTTTGTTTTATGTATTTTGGAGCCCTGTCGTTGGGTGCATAAATATTTATTATGGTTATGTCCTCCTGGTGTATTGATCCTTTAATCAATATATAGTGTCCTTCCTTATCCTTTGTGGTGGATTTGACTTTAAAGTTTATTTTGTCAGAGATTAATACTGCCACTCCTGCTGTTTTTTGAGTGTTGCTTGCTTGATTTTTTTTCCCATCCTTTGAGTTTTAGTGTGTGTCTTTAAGTCTAAGGTGTGTCTCTTGTAGGCAGCATATAGACGGATTTTTTTTTAATTCCTTCTGCCACTCTCTGTATCTTTATTGGTGCATTTAGTCCGTTTACATTCAGCATAATTATTGATAGGTATGAGTTTAGTGCTGTCATTTTGATGTATTTTTTTTTTGTGTGTGTGTTTTTGACAGTTTCTTTGTTCCACTTAATTTTCCGTGCTGAGTTGTTTTTCTTTGTATATTTTCTTTTCATCTTTTTCATTGTTGTTGATCTTGTATTTGCTGAGACTTTATGTTTTTCTTCTTTTTTATTTTGATGTGTGGGATTGTTAGTTTCCTTTGTGGTTACCTTAATATTTACCTCTATTTTTCTAAGTTTAAACCAATCTTTTATTTCTTTGTATTGCCTTGACTTCCTTTCCATATGAAAGTTCTATGACTATATTTTGAAGTCCCTCTGTTTTGTTTTAATGTTGTCATCTTATACATATTGACATCTCTGTTTCCCTATTTTCAGTGTTTTAGCTTTGATTTATGTTTGTGACTTCCTTGTCTGGGTTGATATCTGGGTATTCCATCCTGTGTTCTAGTCTTGGGTTGTTATCTGATGTTACTGATTTTCTAACTGGAGGACTCTCTTTAGTATTTCTTGTAATTTTGGTTTGGTTTTTACAAATCCCCTTAACTTCTGTTTATCTGGAAATGCCCTAATTTTGCCATCATATTTGAGAGACAGTTTTGCTGGATATATAATTCTTGGCTGGCAGTTTTTTTCCTCAAAGCTTTATGTATGTCATCCCATTGCCTTCTTGCCTACATGGTTTCTGCTGAGTAGTCCGAGCTTAGTCTTATTGACTCTCCTTTGTGGATGAGTTTTTGTTTATCCCTAGCTGCTCTTAAAGTTCTCTTTTTATCTTTGGTTTTGGCAAGTTGGATTATGTCTTGGTGACTTTCTTTTGGGATCTACCCTGTGTGGGGTTCGATGAGCTTCTTGGATAGATATCTTCTTGTCTTTGACGATACCAGGGACGTTTTCTGCCAACAAATCTTCAACAATTCTCTCTGTATTTTCTGTTATCCCCCCCACTCTGGTACTCCAATCACTCATAGGTTATGAGTCCCACATAATTCTTAGGGTTTCTTCATTTTTTAAAATTCCTTTATCTGATTTTTCCTCAAGTAAATCGTTGTTAAATGCTTTATCTTCAATCTCAGTAATTCTGACTTACATTGCCTCGATTCTGCTCTTATGACTTTCTATTGAATTGTCTAAGTCTGAAATTTTATTGTTAATCTTTTGGATTTCTGTTTGCTGTCTCTCTATGGAGATTTGCAGCCTGTTAAATTTGTCATTATGCTCTTATATAACCTTCTTAATTTCCTCTGTTGCTTTGTCTGTGTGTTTCTTAGGTTGGTCTGTGTTTTGCGTGATCTCCTTCCTGATCTCTTGAAAAGCCCTATATATTGATCTTTTGAAGTCTACCTCCAGTAATTCCAAGGGTTTCTCTTCCTCCAGGAGGTTTCTTGGTTGTTTTGGTTGCTTGCTGAAGCCATCTTGGTATATCTCTTAGGTGATTTGATATTGGCTGCCGTCTCCAAGCCATCAATAAATTATATTTATTTATTTTATGTTTGCTTACTGTGTCCTAGCTTCTTGTTTTGATATAACCAAATAGGATGCTCGTGTGAGGTAGTTTGATTATTGGTGCCTTCAAAGTGCTACCGTCCTGTCACCAGGTGGTTAGAGCTGTTAACTAGGTTTGTGAGCCCAGGAGTCCATTTACTTTTCTTGTGTGGATTCAGCTCAGGTGTCCAGGTCGTCGGTCACTGAATGTGTGGTGCAGGCAGTCACCTACAGTCCTAGACAGGCAGGGCTACGTAGGGGTGATTGCAGTAGGAGCACAGGTATCTGGCTGCAGTAGGGGGTTATGTGCTGAGCAAGGTAGGGACCTCACGGCTGCCCCTAAATGGCTGGGTGGAAGGTGTGTCCTTGTTCCCTAGAGCACGTAGGTAGGTGGGTTTTGCAGCCGGACTTTGGGCACCCAGTGCTGTTGGCTGTAAGGACTGGGTGGCGCCACTTATTCTCAGACCCGTGTTTCAGGTGGCTAGGTGGAGTGGGTGAAGCCACAAGTCCTCAGGCCCCTGATGTGGGTAGGTGAGAACGCTGCTTAATGGGCAGGGTGGTGTCAAATATCACGAATCTGCCACTACCCCTTAGCTGTTACAGTTGGAAATAGGCCTCAGGTATATACCCTGTTGTACTGTGCTAACAAGGGCCTACGCTGCTGAAATGGGCCCACATGAGTCTAGGCAGGGGTGCAAGGCATTCGAAGTTCATGAACTCCCTATGCCTGAACCTAGGCGAGAGGGCTGTGCCTGCCCTGAGTTCCTGACTTAGGGAAACTGGCAGATTATTTTTTTCCTGTTTGTTAATTTGTTCCCTCTCCAAAGCCAGGAGAATGGCTGGGGCATGCAATAGGTCCCACTTCTGGCCCAGGGAACACAGCAATTGCTGAAGCTGGACCAGGACCGGAGCAGAGCAGAGTGTTGGGTAAACAGGAGAGAGTTACTTCCCAGAGGGGGGAAGGGTATTTTTTGATCCCATGCAGTAGGTTAGACTCTTGCACTTAACTTTTGCAGATTCAGCGCCTCTTTCCCCTGGTTCCACAGGCTTGCACAGACTCTCCGTCACTCGGTTTCAACCGATGTGGAAAACACGTAATGAGCACTACTGCTTGCCTCAGCCAGCGTGTGCTGGCTGATCCAGCCTGCAGGGTGCCGGCAGGGTCAGGTCTGGCAAATCCTCGCTGCTTCTGTACTGTCTCTCCCTCCACCTGCCACTGAATCTGATTCCTCAACTTTGTCTTTGATGTTCAGAGCTCCTAGATTGTCATATATAATCGATTCATTTGTTTTTTTGGGTCTTTGTTGTAAGAGGGACTACAGGAAGTGTCTGACTACTTTCCATCTTGCCCCCACCTCGCATAATTGTATTTAGCTGATCAGGCTCACCGAGACCCTTGAAACTTATTCTTTCAGAAAACAATCAAAGATTAATGAGCATGTCCTGTTTCTAAGACTCCAGAAGTCTTACAGTCACATCTCCCTGACCTTGTGATTGTCTTAGCAAAGTTGCTAATTTTCTGTTCTTTATAATGTTTGAGCACATACTGCTCTCTTGTAAGAATTACGTATTCTGACATAAAGGTCAATCAGAAAAATCCACAGTAAGTTCCTGATATTCTACCATAAAACTACCCCAAAACCTTTGTCAAATTGGGAGTGCTTCTACAACCTCGTGGTTACCCTTCCCCAGTTTGAACTGTTCCTGTCCCTCAGTAACTCTCAGTAAACTTTGGTTTTATTTTAGATGGAGGACTCTTGTTTCTGTTTGACATTTTGGTATCAGAGAAGTGGGATTCACAGGTCCATTTCCATAGTGACCCCTGGGGATTATAGAGTTGGGTGAAGGTGCCTTCAGAGTCATTTGGGCTCACTATCTCCACGGATTCTCGGGAGTCGTCCCCAGGTAAATAACCTCTTGAATTTGAGCTATGCTTCTTTTGAGTGTAGCTTTTTGAGCCTTTTTGAGGGATCTGGTCTCTCCGAGGAGATGAGTCAGTTTAGTTTCATTTTGCACTTGCAAGTCTATTTTTGTCTGCAGAAACCTATTCCCTTGTTAGTTGAGGGATCTGTTTTGTCCTTGCAAGGGTGACTGTCTAGAACTTCAATTTTGCTCCAACAGAATCTCAGACTGTATAAGCCACAAACTGTGGACACGGGCTCAACTTTAAAAGCTTTTTAGAGTCTTTGCCACCAGCTTCAGCTGAATAAAAACACCTGTGACAGGATAAGCTTTGTTGAGAGAACAGACCAGAGTGCTAAGCTGCCCACCAGCTACAAGCAAAAGCTCACGCAATGAAGGCACATATTGATCTAAGCAAAACACTGCCCATATCCTGTGGTGCACCCCTATAGGATTTTTAAGAATCCATAACTTCAGAGAGCAACATTGAACCTTCCTAGGGAAATGGGAAATGCCAGTTCTGAGGGTGATTTACAACCCCCCCCACCACTTTGGGACTCCCACCCACTACATGAAAACACTTTCATTCCTCAAAGTGTGCATTTATTGTCTGTTTGGTGTGACCATTACTAAAGACAGTCTGGAAGACCAGTGACCACTTTGGAGTTCTTCTAATTTATCTAAATATTTTTTATGCACAGTAAATTAGAAAATATGTGCTCCAGAATTAAACAACCACAGTGGGACACCTATTTTGATTAGTATTTGTTGTTGTTGTTAGGTGCCATTGAGTTGGTTCTGACTCATAGTGAACGTATATACAACAGAACAAAACACTGCCTGGTCCTGTGTCATCCTCACAATCATTGTTATGCTTGAGCCCATTGTTGCAGCTTCTCTGTCAATCCATCTCATTGAGGGCCTTCCTCTCTTTTGCCAATCTTCTACTTTACCAAGCATGATATTCTTCTCCAGGGACTGATCCCTCCTGATAACATGTCCAAAGGATGTGAGACAAAGTCTCACCATCCTTGCTTCTAAGGAGCATTTTTTCTGTATTTCTTCCAAAATAGATCTGTTCTTTCTTCTGGTAGCCCATGGTATATTCAATATTCTTCACCAATACCATAATTCAAAGGCATCAATTCTTCTTTGGTCTTCCTTATTCATCGTACAGCTTTCACATGCATATGAGGTGATTGAAAACACCATGGCTTGGGTCAGGTGCACCTTAGTCCTTAAAGTGACATTTATGCTTTTTAACACTTTAAAGAGGTCTTTTGCAGCAGATTTTCCCAGTGCAGTGCATCGTTTGATTTCTTGACTACTGCTTCCGTGGACGTTGATTGTGGATCCAAGTAAAGTGAAATCCTTTACAACTTCGGTATTTTCTCTGTTTATCGTTATGTTGCTTATTGGTCCAGCTGTGAGGATTTTTGTTTTCTTTATATTGAGGTATAATCCATACTGAAGGCTGTGGTATTTGATCTTCATCAGTAAGTGCTTCAAATCCTCTTCACTTTCAGCAAGCAAGGTTGTGTCATCTGCATACATCAGGTTGTTAATGAGTCTTCCTCCAATCCTGATGCCCCATTCTTCTTCATGTATTCCAGCTTCTTGAATTATTTGCTTAGCATACAGATTGAATAAGTATGGTGAAAGAGTACAACCCTGATGCACACTTTTTCTGACTTTAAACCATGCAGTATCCCTTTGTTCTGTTAAAATGACTGCCTATTGATCTATGTACAGGTTCCTCATAAGCACAGTTAAGGGTTCTGGAATTCCCACTCTTCACAATGTTATCCATAATTTGTTATGATCCACACGGTCAAATGCCTTTGCATAGTTACTAAAACACAGGTAAACATCTTGCTGGTATTCTTTGCTTTCAACCATGATCCATCTGACATCAGCAATGATATCTCTGGTTCCACGCCCTCTTCTGAATCTGCCTTGAATTTCTGGCAGTTTCCTGTCAATGTACTGCTGCAGCTGCTTTTGAATGATCTTCAGCAAAATTGTACTTGTGATATTAATGATATTGTTTGATAATTTCCACATTTGCTTGGATCACCTTTCTTTGGAATAGGCATAAATATGGATCTCTTCCTGTCGGTTGGCCAGGTAGTTGTCTTCCAAATTTCTTGGCATAGATGAGTGAGGACCTCCAGCGCTGCATCCATTTGTTGAAACATCTCAATTGATATTCTGTCAATTCCTGAGGCCTTGTTTTTTGCCAATGCCTTCAGTGCAGCTTGGGCCTCTTCCTTCAGTACCATCGGTTCCTGATCATATGCTACCTCCTGAAATGGTTGAATGTCGACCAATTCTTTTTGGTTCAGTGACTCTGTGTATTTCTTCGATTTTTTTTTTTTTATGCTTCCTGAGTCATTTAATATTTTCCCCGCAGAATCCTTCAGTATTGCAACTCAAGGCTTGAATTTTTCCTTTAGGTCTTTCAGCTTGAGAAATGTCAAGGGTGTTCTTCCCTTTTGGTTTTCTAACTCCAGGTCTTTGCCATGTCTTTATAATACTTTACTTTGTCTTCTCTAGCTGCCCTTTGAAATCTTTTGTTCAGCTCTTTTATTTCATCATTTCTCCCTTTCGCATTAGCTATTCAACGTTCAAGAGCAAGTTTCAGGGTCTCTTCTGACATCCATTTTGGTCTTTTCTTTCTTTCCTATGTTTTTAGTGACCTCTTGCTTTCCTCATGTATGATGTCCTTGGTGTCATTCCCCAGCTTGTCTGGTTTTCTGTCATTAACGTTCAAATTGTCAAATCGGTTCTTGAGATGGTCTCTAAATTCAGGTGGGGAACTAAGTAACCCATTGAAAATGGAACCAGGTAGTCCCAGGGCAGTTTCCTTATACAAATATTCTTATGGGGTAAAAAAAAGAAACCAAACCATAGGGAGGGCATGTCTTAATCATCTAGTGCTGCTATACCAGAAATATCACAAGTGGATGGCTTTTTCTTTTTTTAATTTTTATTGCGCTTTAAGTAAATGTTTACAGTTCAAGTTAGTTTCTCATACAAAAATTTACACACATTGTTATGTGACCGTAGTTTCTCTCTCTATAGTGTGATAGCACACTCCTCCTTTCCACCCCAGATTTCCCGTGTCCATTCAACCAGCTCCTATCCCTTTCTGCATCATCATCTTGCCTCTGGACAGGAGCTACCCATTTAGTCTTGTGTATCTACTTGAGCTAAGAAGCACACTGTTCAGGAGTATCATTTTATATGTTATAGACTAGTCTAACCTTTGTCTGAAGAGTTGGCTTTGGGAATGGTTTTAGTTCTGGGTTAAAAGAGTCCAGGGGTCATGTCTTCTGGGATTCCTCCAGTCTCAAACCGTTAAGTCTAGTCTTTTTACTAGAATTTGAGTTCTGCACCCCACTTTTCTTCTGCTTCATCAGGGACTCCCTATTGTGTTCCCTGTCAGGGAAGTCATTGGTGGTAGTGGGGCATCACCTAGTTCTTCTGGTCTCAGGCTGATGGAGTCTCTGGTTTATATGGCCCTTTTGTCTTTTGGGCTATTATTTTCCTTGTGTCTTTGGTGTTCTTTGTTCTCCTTTGCTCCAGGTCAGTTGGGACGAATTGGTGCATCTTAGGTGGCCGCTCACTAGCTTTTAAGACCTGAGACGCCACTCACCAAAGTGGAATGCAGAACATTTTCTTAATAAACTTTGTTATGTCAATTGACCTAGATTTCCCCTCAAACCATGGTCCCCAGATCCCTGCTCCTGCTACTCTGTTCCTGGAAGTGTTTTGTTGTGTTCAGGAAACTTCTTAGCTTTTGGTTTAGTCCAGTGGTGCTGACTTTGTCTGTATTGTGTGTTGTCCTTCCCTTCACCTAAGATAATTCTTGTCTACTGTCTAGTTAGTGAGTTCCACTCTCCCTTCCTCCCCACCCTTGTAACCATCAAAGAATGTTTCCTTCTGTGTTTAAACATTTTCTTGAGTTCTTATAATAGTGGTCTCATACAATATTTGTCCTTTTGTGACTAATTTCACTCAGCATAATGCCTTACAGATTCATCCATGTTATGAAATGTCTTATGGATTCATCGTTGTTCTTTATTGTTGCATAGTATTTCATTGTGTGAATATACCATAATTTGTTTATCCGTTCTTCTGTTGATGGGCACCTAGGCTGTTTCCATCTTTTTGCTATTGTGAACAGTGCTGCAATGAACATGGGTGTGCATATATCTATTCATGTAACGGCTCTTATTTCTCTAGGATATATTCCAAGGAGTGGGATTGCTGGATCTTATGGTACTTCTATTTGTAGCTGTTTAAGGAAGCACCAAATTGATTTCCAAAGTGATTGTACCATTTTACTTCCCCACCAGCAGTGTATAACTGTTCCAGTCTCTCCATAACCTCTCCAACATTTATTATTTTGTGTTTTTTTGATTAACGCTAGCCTTGTTGGGGTGAGATGGTATCTAATTGTAGTTTTGATTTGCATTTCTCTAATGGCTAATGATTGTGAGCATTTCCTCATGTATCTGTTAGCCACCTGTGCATGGCTTTAAAAAAGAGAAATTTATTCTCTCACAGTCTAGTAGGCTAGAAGTCTGAATTCAGGATGCCAGCACCAGGGGAAGGCTTTCTTTCTCTGTCAGCTCTGGAGGAAGATCCTTGTTATCAATTTTCCCTGCTCCAGGAGCTTCTCAGTGCAGAGACCCCAGGTCCCAAGGACGTGCTATTCTCTTAGCTCTTGTTTCTTGATGGTATGAGTTCCCCCCTTTCTCTACTTCCTTCTCTCTTTTATATGTCAAAAGAGATTGCCTTAAATTGTAGATTAATCTTGTAGATTAAGTCTATATAACTGCTGCTAATCTCATCTCATTAACATCATAGAGATAGGATTTACAACACATAGGAAAATCATATCAGATGACAAAACAGTAGACAATCACACAATACTGGGAATTATGACCTAGCCAAGTTGACAGATATTTTGGGGGGACACCATTCAATCCATGACAGGGTAATTACAGGAAAATCAACGAGTATTGTAAAAATAACACTCTGGTTACTGATTATTAATAGTATAGTTAGTGATTACAGATAGTTTTACAGCATGCTTAGATCATCATCACAAGATGCTTACATGTGTTTTCTTACTCTATCTTGCAAAAATATCTTGTTGGCAACAGAACCCAGGCAGCATTCTTCCTGAGTACATGTATTTTGAGGGGTGCAGATGGTCTCTCGGTTAAGACCCCTCGAGGTATATGGTTTCACCTCCTGGTTTTGAGCACTGAGGAAAAACACATTTTTCTCAAAACACATAGTTGTGTTGTAGGGGAAACACATAAAGTTTAGTAAAGCAAAAAGAGTTTTATTTGGCATATATTCCAAAGGACAAAAATAAGAAAACGGACAACCATGCTGTCAGAGCCATGTCTGCCCGAGTCCAGAAAATATCGTGGAACAGACAAATGTGGGAAATCAGCCAAGAATGCTGCTAGAGCCATGTCTACTTGAGTCCAAAGACTATTACAGAGCCGGCAGTCTATATTAACATTACAAATGGGTAAAACCATTGAAAGCTTCACCTTTTCACAGATTGGCTAGAAACTGTGATCCTATGTTTTGAATCATCTCTCTTAACAGTCATTGGTACAAGTTTCAGTATTAACAGTCAAGAGGTCTTCATTGGGAAAATCACAGTTTCTAGCCAGTCTGTGAAAGGTGACACTTTCAAAGATTCTACTCGTTTTGTGATGTTGACATATACTGATGATTCTGTAACCTTCCTTGGATTCGGGCAGACGTTCTAGCTTTGGCAGCATGCTTGTCTGCTTCCCACTTTTGTTTTTGACTATATGCCGAATAAAACTTTCTTTTTCTTTACTAAACGTTAGGATGTTTTTTCCCCTACAACAGCCCAAAGACTAAGGCTCCTGAGAGGCACCCCAAGATAAGACAGAGTTGTAGTGCAAAGCACCTTAACTCCCTTTTCTTCGTGACTAGGCTGCATTTTCTTAGTAACATTTTCCAGGAAGACCAAAGGCCAGAAGGCTGCACCTTGAGAACCAGCTCCAACCGGCTACCCATGCCTGTACAGAACCTGTCCTCGGAACCTCCCTCCTCCAGAAGGAAGCACATTTACCAGCCCACTCTTGGACCCAGAGCCCATTCTGGAGAGGTCCATCCACCAGTACATCCAGCCCAAACTTGACTGGACTCCCAAACTTGAACAGGGGAGAGGAATTCCAAGAATGGGCGGGCTAAGGGGGACAGAGGTGTAAGACCTGGAACCAGTCTCCGCATAAAAGATCCTCAAATCCCCAGCTTGGGAACGCCGGGTCGCTCTTTATCTGCCCGGATAATACACTTGCCACTTTGTTTCCCTTGCAACTGGTCTCCGTCTTATTTCAATCGGCTAATAGGGCAGGACAAGGGGCATTGGGTTACAACATCACACTGTTTCCTCAGTCTGGCTGTTTCCATTCCCCAAATAAATCTCTTTGCTTTTATTTTTGAAGGGAGTGTAAGTTTTGTTCAGCGCCAGGACAGAGCTTTCTTGATAATGACATTTGAACAGAGATGGCCCCCAGATCCTTGGCAAAACATCCTTGATTTACATACTTTTCAAAAAGACAGAGAAAAAATTTACAAGTTCTCTAAAGTGAATTCTGAAAGAAGCTGGGAGAGGGGCTCCCTTATTTCCAACAGGGAGAGTTAAACCCTATTTTCAATTTGTATTTGAGCTTACAAGGGCCACACTCAAAAAACTGATCCAAAATAAATTTCCTTTTGGTGTAAAATGTACAGCTGATGAACGCATCTCACTTCTTGTGGCCGGTTTGAGATGAGTTCCGGCGCCTAGACCGGCGCTGCAGGGTTCAAACTTCGATCTGACGACCGGCAAGCACTGGGGAGTCCCTGGGTTTCCAGGTCTACATCCCCAGATTGCGGGTGGGGGAGGGGGCGTGGGCCGCTCGGCCCGTCGTGGGTCACACACCCACGTGGACACACACACACTTCATCACACGTGGAGCCCTCACTGTTCAGTGTCTGCGTCACAAACACGGAGCAGGTCCCTGGGTGGCCCCGCAGCCCCGTCCGACCCCTGACCCCGGAGACACCAGGCCCTCCTGTCTCCGCCCGAGCTTGGCGCCCCTCCTGCTCTGGACGTGGGGTCGGTCTCATGGAAACCGAGTTTGGAGGTCACTGCACACAACTGTGTCGCTGCGTCCAGGAAGAAACACACGAGCCCGAGCAACTGCGGGGTAACACCTGCGTCCGCCCGCAGCCAGAGCGCGTGCGTCCACCACTGGTTTCCCGGGGGCGGGGCCTGGAGGAAGCCACGCCCATCAGCACGTGTGCTCCCGCCTCTGTCACTCAGCCGTCCAGAGGTGGGGCTTCCTGCGGCATTGCCCATTCAGGAGCGTCGGGGCGGAATCGAGAGCACTGTGGGCGGGACGACGTTGCCTAAACCCGCCCAGACGTCACTGCTCGGCGAGGCCGGGATTTGAAAGTTTATTACCTGTCCGCGCGTCTCCGGAAGTCTTTGCTTCCGCGGACAGGACGCCGGGAGGTCTGCAGAAGACCGTCATGGTGAGCGTGGGGTCGGGTGTCCGAGACGGGGCGAGGAGAGGGCCATCCCGAACCGGGTAGACGCAGCCGTTCGCGCGTCTCCAGGTGAAGGTCCTCACCCTGAGGGGCCCGAAGGCAGGACGAGAGGACCAGCCCGCGGGGTCTCGTCACGGACCGGGCGATCAGGGCGCGGGGCTGCGCGGAGGGGACGCCGGAGCCTGTGAGGGAAAGCGGCCCCGGACTCGCTGAGGAGAGACTCTGCTGGGTCGTTATTCAAACTCTGGGACTGAGGGTCTTCGTCTCACTGAACTTATCAGTGGTGGTCTGAAGCCGCTGTGTCACCTGGGGTGGGGAGCAGAGGCCTGAAGCCAGTGACTCCCAGCTGAGTCTAACCTTGAGCCTGCAGAAGGGGTAAAGCAAGGGCCAGTCGGATCTTCTGGGGACCCTCCACTCAGAACAGCCCAGAAGGAGCTGTTTGTGCTGGGGGAATCTTTGGAGGGGGAGATCCAGGTGAGGGTGTGCTTGGGCCGTTTCCAAGGTTAGACTTGGAGAAGGACTTCTTTGGGTCCGACTCCGGGAGAGAGGGCTTATACATCTGAGCATATATTTGGGTTGGAACCTTAAACTGACTCAGGTTGAGAGTTCCATGCTGGTGAGAAGTAGGCCCCTCAGGAGGGAGCGGTTCCACGCTGAGCAGGAGAGGTTTTTTGTTTTTAAATGTATACTGAACCAACCTTTTATTCCTGGGGTAAATCCCATTTGTGATGGTGTATAATCCTTTGTTTATGTTGCTGGATTGGTTTGCTAGTATTTAGTTGAAGAATGTCGCATCTGTGTTTATAAGGGATATACCTCTGTCATTTTGTTTATGATGTTTTTCTGTGATTTTCGTATCAGAGTAATAATACAAGCCACATAAACTGAGTTGGGAAGTGTTCTCTCTCTCCACAGTTGATTTTCGTATATTGATACCTAATGAGTAAAGATGGTAAGCATCTTTTTGACCTTTTGTATATCTTCCTTTCAGAAATGTCTTCAAATCCTTTGCCCGTTGATTTAATTGCATCATTTGTCTATATATTGTTGCCCTTTTTTACTGTTGAGTCATATAAGAGTTTTTTATATACAAGTCCCCGACTTAAGACAGGGTTTCGTTACGAAGACTCCATTACCTGTTCTGACATATAAATCTGATCTTTATTTGTTTTGGGGAGTTGGGAACATTACATATAAATTTACAGGTATATTTTAATACATACATAAAAAATACACAAATCATAAAAATTTACTCTGACGAAGAAGAGTTGGATTACTTTGGCATTTTGTCAGTTGCAATAATAACTCCACTTGTGGAAGGTCCTGGATCGTCTGGATTATCCCTGGGAATGGGATGGTGTTTCTGGTCAGAAGATTAGAGTTGTCTATATGGTTCTTTTCTTTTTTCTTCATCTATCTCAGGGTAACATCTCACTGCTTCCCAAATCTGACGCTAGAAAAGTGGTCAGCATTTCGGTCCATGCTTTCTAGCAACTGAAGCTTCTGATTTAGTTTCGAAAGAACATCACCTAATCTTTTCACTGTAAAAATTTCTGACAACGTCTCTCCTTCCTCTTCCTCATTATTTCTTTCTTCTTCAGCATTTCTTTCCCCTTCAAAATCCATTAAGTCCTGGCCTGTTAATTTTCCTTCTTTGTGATCTATAAGCTGTTCCACATCAGCACTATCAAGTTCTAAATTCAGCGTTCTTCCCATATGGACAATTTTTCCACCGATCTCTTCCATCATATTATCCTGATCAAATGCTTGGAGTGTGTTCACATAAATCAGCAATTTTCTCCATATCCCCTGCATGCATTTTCCAGTAACTTCCTGCCAGGGACATGCAATGTTCTGGATATACTGAAGAATATTATAATTCTTCCAGAAATTGTGTAGTGTTACTGTACCTCCATCTGTTGCAACTATTGCCTGAGCAAATGTAGTCCGTAGGCAGTAGGTCCTGAAGGTAGCAAATGCCCCTGATACATAAGCTGAATCACAGCTGTCGTTTTGGGAGGTAGACACACCAGTTTCACATCTTGAGTTAGATCCAGGGCTTTGAACCCGTTCTAAATCGTTCATTTATGGCTGATGGGAACAAGGGCAGCATTTGCAACCAAATCTCTTCCCCCTTGGGATTTTGACCAGAGTAGGAAGCTGGCAGCAGTGTCCCACTCAAAGATGGTGGCTGACCTTGCCACTTTGAATGTGTGTAGCTCTCAATAATCCTGCATCAACTACACCTCTTTGTGGAAACAGATGGCCGTAAGTGCAGTTTATTGTAACTCAAAATGTAGGTCAGTGACTACTTGTACTTAGAATACATGTCCCTTATCAGATTTTTGATTTGCAAATTTCTTTTTCCATTCTGAGTGTTGCCTTCACTTCTATAAATGGTATCCTTTGAAGCACAATAGTTTTAAATTTTGATGAAGCTCAGTTTATCTGTTTTTTTCTTTTATCGCTTGTACTTTTGGTGTCATATCAAGGAAACCATTGCTTAACCCAAGATAGCAAGATATATTTCTATATTTTTTTCTGAGTTGTATAATTTTAGTTCTTATGTTGAGTCTATGATCCAATTAACTTTTGTATATTGTGTAAATATAGGTCTAATGGTCTTTTCTTTTACACGTGGATATCCAGTTGTTACATTTGATTTTCATATATTGACCTTGTATCCCGCAACCTTGATAAACTCGTTTCCTATAATAGATTTTAGTGGATTCCTAGGATTTTCTACATATAAGATCGTCTGGGAATAGATATAGTTTTACTTCATCCTTCCCAATCAAGGTGCTTTTTATTTATTTATTGACTAGTTACCCCTGCTAGAACTTCCAGTACAGTGTTGAATATAAACGATGAACTTGAGCTAGAACATCCATGTCTGGTTCGTGATCTTAGAGGAAAGCATTCAGTATTGTGTTCGCTATAGGTTTTTTGAAGATGCCTTTTGTCAGGTTGAGGATATTCTGTTCTATGCCTAGTGTTTTGAGTGTTAAGAAAAGCGTTGGATTTTATTAAATGATTTTTTGCTTCTGCTGAAATGATCATACTGATTTTGTTTTTCATTCTGTTAATCTGGTGTATTACATTGTCTTAGTCATCTAGTGCTGCTGTAACAGTAATACTACAACAGGATGGCTTTAACAAAGAGAAATTTGTTCTCTCGGTGTCCAGTAGGCTAGAAATCTGAATTCAGGGTGCTGGCTCCAGGGGAAGGCTTTCTCTCTCTTTCTGCTCTGTCAGCAGGTCCTTGTGATGCATCAGTCTTCCCTTGGTCTGGGAGCATTTCAGGCATTTCATCACAGGAACCTCAGGTCCAAAGGACATGCTCTGTTCCTGGCGCTACTTTCTTGGTGGTATGAAGTCCCCACTCTCTGCTTGCTTCCCTTTCCTTTTATCTCTTGTAAGATAAAAGATGGTGCAGACCACACTCCAGGGAAACTCCTACATTGGATGAGGGATGTGACCTTAGTAAGGGTGTTACAATCCCACCCTAATCCTCTTTAACATAAAATTGCAATCACAAAATGGAGGACAACCACACAGTACTGGGAATCATAGCCTAACCAAGTTGACACATATTTTTGGGGGACACAATTCAATCCATGACATATACTAATTGATTTTCAGATGTTAAACCAACCTTGTATTGCTGGGATAAACCCCACTTGTTCATGGTGTATAACCCTTTTCACATATTGAATTTGGTGTGCTAGCACTTGGGGAGAATTTTTGTACCTGTATTCATAAGGGATAGTGGTCTTTAGTTTTGTTATCTTGTATTTTGTTTGTTTGCTTTTAGCATTAGAATATTGATTGCATAGAAGGAGTTGAGAAGTACTCCTTACTGTTCTATTTTCTGAAAGATTTTGTGAATGATTTGTGTTAATTCTTTAAGTAGTTGGTAAAATTCACCAGTGAAGCTGTCTGGGCCTGGGTTTCCTTATGGGAAACTTCCTAACTACTAATTCAATCTTTTTATTTGTTTTACATCTGTTAGGTAGTCCATTTCTTGTTTAGTCAGTTCTGTAATGTGTGCCTTTCTAAGAATTTGTCCATTTCATCTCATCAACATACATTTATTCATAGCATTTCCTTCTGATCTGATTATTTCTGTAAGGTTGGTCTTTTGTTCTGATTTTTGACAATCAACTTACGGTTTTGTTGATTTTTCTCTATTTTCCTATTCTCAATTTCATTTCACTCTGTTGTTGTTAGGTGCCGTCAAGTCAGGTCCAACCCATAGCGACCCCATGAAGAACAGAACAAAACACTGCTCGGTCCTGCACCATCCTCACAATCGTTGTTATGCTTGAGCCCATTTTTGCAGCCACTGTTTCAGTCCATCGCATTGAGGGTTTTTCTCTTCTTCACTGATCGTCTACTTTTACCAAGCATAGCATCATTCATTTCCACTCTAATCGTGATTATTTCCTTTCTTCAGCTTGCTTTGGTTTTAGCTCGATCGTTTTCTAGTACTTCAAGGTGTCAAGTTAGGCTATTGATTTGAGATTTTTCACTTGTAATATAGGCACTTATTGTTATAAATGTGTGTTTAAGAACTGCTTTAGATCCGTCCCCAAAGTTTTGTGCTTTTGTTTTTATTCCTCCCAAAGTATTTTCTAGTTTACCCTGTGATTTCTAGTTAGACCTGTTGGTTATGTAGGAGTATGTTGTTTAATTTTCACATAACTTTGTGTTTCTTTTTGTTGCAAGTAAATTCACAAATATGGAATGTGGGGATAATGAAGATTAACTGTATTTCTTTAATGCCAGGGTCTACTGGTTCTACCCAGAGGCCCAAGGCCATATGCATATGAATGGGAAGATAGTCAAGGGATGGAGAAGGGAAGATGAAACCGGAAAGTTTTAGAAAGGGTTATGTGTTTAAGATTATGTGTTTAATTGAATATAGTATGGATATTGAATGTTTCTACTACCTAGCCCCTACGGTATGACAAGCTGACAGGCGCGTGGGGTAAATGTATGATAGAAATGAATATTGGGTATTATAGATTACAGAGAGTGTGTAACCCCACCTTCAGTCAGTGCTTGATTGGGTATTCTAGAACGGGGTAAGATTTGCCAGAGGGAAACACAGGCTGTTTCAGTGCAGTAGCCCTGTGTATAGAGTGGGGCTTAGGTCCCACCCAGATTTTGCATTTAAAAGACAAGCAGAACCACCTAGAACTGCTTGGAGAACAGATTTGCATTTGAAGGAAGGACCTGCAGAAAATAAAAGTGTATTTTTGAATTTCCAGCAAGCGGTTTGCTCTTGGATGCCTCAAGGCAGGAAAAGTCAGTGCCCATCAAATGGAACCCCCTTCCAGGACTGGAAGTTAAAGGGAGGTGGCGAGTAGACAGCCTGGTATGCTTGCTTGTGGTGACCACCTGGGTCCACTCCTGCATGGAAGTGGGGGAAGTGCAGCAATGAAGAGACAGGCTGAGTTTGGACACATGTTCCATTGGTACCCGTTGATCCAGCCCACAGGGGCTAGGGATGAGAGAGAGAGGAAGGGCTGTCTGATCAGAAATAAAAGGAGTTATTGGACTCCAGAAGTTTACAGGTAGAACCCACTGACCTAGCCGAAGGCGGCTAAGGATGAGAGTGTGAAGGGGCTGCCTGAAGTGCCAGGAGGTGTGAGTGAACTCTTTAGCCTGAACCTGCTACCCATTCTGACCTAGCTTGGATGGCTAGGGATGAGCTGACCAGAACCCGACCACGTGAAGAGAAAGATATTTGACACCATGAGCTGGTGTAGATTGCTGCAGTTTGATGGCTTGCTCTGGACTGGACTTTGCATATGGCTACAGATGTTCATAGTTCCAACTAGAACAGAAGGTCTTCAAGACCAAGGAACATGCTTGTCTCCTCAGTACTCGTTTGATAGTTACGGGCAATTTAAAAATTGGTTATCTACATTGGGTGGAGATAAAGGCATGAAGTGGCTGGCTTACATGCTTTCGTGGGTGTGCTTATACTCTAAATGAGGGGACCAGGGAGAGTCCCCACTGAAATAGTTTCCTTTGTTCCTGATGGTTCTGGGTAAGAGGGTGTTGGGGACGATGTTGATAGGATAATATGATTTATTTGTGAGTGTTGATTGTTAATAGGGTTCATTGTGATTGTAAAAACATAAATGTAGAAACTGTAAGTATGAAAGAGTGGACTAAGGGGGAGGCACTGCTGGACTCGAGTACAGTGGCCAAACCTAAGGTCTCTTAAAGGTTTTGCTATGCTGATACCCCTTGAGGCTCAGAGCAAGGGAATAATCTCTCAGTTAAATTTTATCAGAGGCCAGAGAGGGTAAATCTGAGACGACTTCTGGAGAACCTAACTGGATCAAATGGACACCTGCAGCAGCCCTGAATGGCTGGTACCTGAGTAACCTCAACCTTAGGACTCTTTGCCCTACTGCAAGACTAATTGTTAATGACTGTTTTGGACTGGTAAAATGATTGTGGGTTTTTTTTATCCTCCAGTCATGAAAGAACCATGGCTAGAAAAGCCAGGGGGTGGCCTGCATTGCGATAGATCGCTCTCTTGTGGCCTTTCTTGCCATAGTCTTTTAACTCCCAAGATCTGAAAATAGGGTAACTGTGGCCCACCAAGGGGATTGGTCAGTTATGTCTTAAAATAGAGCCAATTCCAGAGCAGAGAAAAGATCGTACCACCATCAGGGAAGAACAGCCAGGAGCCAGCATGTCCTTTGGACCCGGGATCCCTGCACTGAGAAGCTCCTAGAACCGGGAGACAGAGCTGTAGCATTGAAGGCAGCGAGAAGCGGTGGCAGAGACCTGGCAGCAGGAGACGGCATGGTGGGCTTCCTGGCCCGGGAGAGAGAAAGCTGAGTGCCTTTGGGCAGGAGGCTTGCTGCTGGAGTAGAGTGCCTCTGGAGACTTATCCGCAGGGGCTAAAAGAGCTTTGTAACACTTCCCTGAGCAGGACAGAGGCTGAGGACCAGGGGGTTGTGCCTGCGAGCACGGCTGGGAAGAGGCTGTCCTGATGGAAGAACTGTATCCTGAGTGTTCCTGAACCTGAATTGTAACCTGTTACTTCCCTGATAAACCCAATAATTGTGAGTATTGTCTGTGAGTTCTGTGTGGCCATTGCAGTGAATTATTAAACCCAGCAGAGAAGTAGAGAGTGCCATGGGAGGGATGGTTGGTGTCAGAATTGGTAAAAATGGCAGAGAGAGGAGGCATGTCTGACCTATGGCTTATAGGAATCAGCCTTGGGCTGTTAAATCTTGATTCCCCTTCCGTCTTGTGAAGTTAGGCCTCCTACTTTGTTCTTTTTTTTTTCAGTAATGCTTTGCTTATCTGGGGCCTGTTTTCTTTCCATATAAAGTTGGTGATTAGTTTTTCTATCTCGTTAAAGAATGCTGTTCATATTTGGATTGAGATTGCATTGTATCTGTAGATTGCTTTAGATGGAATTGACATTTTCACAATGGTGAGTCTTCCTATCCTAGAGCATGGTATATGTTTCCATTTATATAGATTTCTTTTGATTTCTTGCAATAGTGTTTTATAGTTTTCTTTGTATAGGTATTTTATGTCCCTGGTTAGATTTATTCCTAAGTATTTTGTCTTTATAGAGCTATTATAAATGGTATTTTTTTGATTTCCTTTTCAAAGTTGTCTTTTTTGATGTGTAGAAATCTAACCAATTTTTGTACATCTGTCTTGAATCTTGCTACTCTGCTGAATCTTTCTATTAGTTCTAGTAGTTTTCTTGTGGAATTTTTGGGGTTCTCTATGTACTGTATCGTATCATCTGCAAATAGGGATAATTTCACTTCTTCCTTTCCAATTTGGATCCCCTTTATCTCTTTTTCCTGCCTTATTGCTCTAGATAGGACTTCAGCACAATGTTAAATAGGAGTGGTAAAGGACATGTTTGTCTTGCTCTTGTCTCTGGGAATGCTTTCAGCCTCTCTCCATTTAGAATGATGTTGGCTGTTGGTTTTGTATAGATGCCTTTTGTTAAGCTGAGGAATTTTCTTTCTATTCCTATTTTATTGAGAGTTTTTTTTTCTTTTTTTATCAGGAATGGGTGTTGGACTTTATCAAATGCCTTTTTTGTATCAATTGAGATAACAATGTGATCTCTTGTTCTGTATATATGATGGATTATGTTGATTGATTTTCTAATGTTGAACCATCCTTGCATACCTGGTCTGAATTCTGCCGATCATGGTGTATTATTTTTATATAATGCTGAATTTTATTGGCTAGAATTTTGTTGAAAATTTTTGCATCTATCTTCATGAGAGATTGGGCCATAATTTTCTTTTTTTGTAGTGTCTGCCTGTCTTTGGTATCAGGGTTATGCTGGCTTCATAGTATGAATTTGGGAATATTCCTTCCTTTTCTATGCTCTGAAATAGTTTGAGTAGTACTGGTGTGAATTCTTCTCTGAATGTTTGGTAGAATTCTCCAAGAAAGCTATCTGGGCCAGGGGTTTTTTTGTTGGGAGTTTTTTTTTTTTTTTTGTATTACTTCTTCAATCTCTTGTTATGGGTCTGTTCAGATTTTCTGTCTCAGGTTTGTGTTAATTTAGGGGGGGTAGTGTGTTTCTAGAAATTATCCATTTCCTCTAGGTTCTCAAATTTGTTAGAGTACAATTTTTCATGGTATTTTGTTATGACTCTTTTTCTTTCCATTGGGTTTGTTGTAATGTCCCCCGTCTTGTTTCTTGTTTGGGTTATTTGCTTCCTGTCCTGTTTTTGTTTTGTCAGTTTGGCCAGTGGTTTGTTGATTTTGTTATCTTTTCAAAGAACCAACTTTCGGTCTTTCTATTGTGTTTCTGTCTCTTTCATTTATTTCTGTTCTAATATTTATTATTTCCTTTCTTCTGGTACCTTGGGCTTGTTTTACTGTTCTTTTTCTGTTTGTTGAAGTTGTAGGGCTAATGTTTTGATTTTGATCCTTTATTCTTTTTTGATGTATGTGTTGATTGCTATAAATTGATCTCTGAGCACTGCATTTGCTCTGTCTCAGAGGTTTTAGTATGATGTGTTTTCATTCTCATTTAATTCTAGGAATTTTTTTTCTTGGAATTTTTTGATTTCCTCTTTGATTTCTTCTATTACCCAGTTGTTTTTAAGCAAGATGTTACTCAGTTTCCATGTATTTGATTTTTTCCCTACTCTTCCTAGTTTTTGATTTCTACTTTTATGGCATTGTGATCAGAGAGAATGCTTCGTATTATTTCGATGTTTTAGATTTTATTGAGCGTTACTTTGTGGCCTATTTGCTGTATTCTGGAGAATGTTCCATGTGCATTGGTAAAGAACGTATACTTTGCTGATGTTGGGTAGCGTGTTCTATATATGTCTATGAGCTCAAGTTGTTTTATTGTGGCCTTTAGATTTTCTATATCTTTGTTGAGTTTCTTTCTAGATGTCCTGTCCATTACTGAGAGTGGTGTGGTGAAGTCTCCTACTGTTATTGCGGAGCTGTCTGTTTCTCTTTTCAGTGCTGTTAGAGTTGATGTATTTTGGAGCCCTGTCGTTGGGTAGGTACATTTTTATTAAAGTTGTATCTTCTTGGTGGATTGTCCCTTTAATCATTATAGAGTGTCCTTCCTTGTCTTTTATGGTGGATTTTGCCTTAAAGTCTATTTATCTGAGATTAGTATTGCCACTCCCACTCTCTTTTGGTTACCGTTTGCTTGATATGTTTTTTTTCCATGCTTTGATTTTTAATATATTTATGTCTTTGCATCTAAGGTGTTTTGTAGACAGCATATTGATGGGTTGTGTTTTTCAATCCATTCTGCGACTCTGGCTCTTTAATCAGTTTACATTCAGTGTGATTATTGGTAGGTATGAGTTTATTGTTATCATGTTGTGCTTATTTTTTGTGGTGCTGATGTTTTCTTTGTTCCTCTTAAACTTTCTTGTGCTGAGTTCTTTTGTTTGTGGAGTTTCTTTTCTTTCCTTTTGTTATTATAGATTTTGTATTTATCGAGTCCTTTTTTTCTTTTGATAAGTAGGTTTGTTAACTTTCTTTGTTGTGGTTACCTTGAAATTTACCCTTATCTTCCTAAGTTTGAACCAGTTTTTTATTACTTGATATCTGGAGTTCATCTCCATTTGAAAGTTCTATAGCTACACCGTTTATTCCCCCTTTGATTGTTTGACATTGTTATCATTCACAGATTGACATCTCTGTTTCCCTGTTTTAAGTATTTTAGCTTTGTTTTATTATTGAGCAGTTTCTTCTTCCATTTTGTGTTTGATCTAGTTCTTTATCCCTTCGTTTGATGCTTAGGGTTCCAAGATTGACATTTTTATCTGTTTTACTTAGTTTTTCAGGTCTTTGCTGAAGAGGGACAGTATGATGCGTCTGTCTGGGGCGCCATGTTGGCTCTGCCCTATTTTTTTTAAATTTGAGTGTGATTGGACAAATGATAAATTTAAGAAGAATTTGATTTCTTCTTAACACACATTTCAACATACATGGGGTCGCCATGAGTCAGAACTGTATTTGGCTTTGTCATCTTGGGAAAACTTAAAAATATTAGTTATGTGTAACACCCACATCACTGAATGGATTCCCTTGACAGCATGTTTTACTGAATACGAAATGCACCAACATTTTATACACAAGTAAAAATTAGAAAATTGAAGACAAAGATCCCTGAGATAGTGCTATGGTTCATTGAGTATAAGGTGTGTTCCAATTTACAGTCGTGTTAAAGGTGAAAACACACATTCTCCAATTGATGCAATACAGTGGGTTACCTATTTAACCATTGTGGGTTTTCCAGGTTTATTTTTCTCATGTTCTGCTTTTATATTTTAAATCCCTTCCATTTAATGTCTTTGGGAATATATTGTTATCTTTTTACCTTATGGAGTTAACTCTATTTCCCTGCTGCCAACTCCAGTAAAGTATCAGCTCCTTTTTTCTAGCTGATATAGGTGGATTTTTTTTTTTAATTTGTTAATTTTTGTGGTTTTCTTTAGACAATCTCAGTTTGTTTTTTGTTTTGTTTTCCCCCCATAACTGTTGGCTCTTTATTTCCTGGGTGTGGTGTCCTCCTCCCCTATTGCGCGAAAGATAATTGATCAGAAATTTTTCTTTTCCCTCTAAATCACCTTTGGCTTCATTAGGGTCAGACCCTTCAGTGACTGTCTTTGTGGTGCCACTGTCCTCTACTTCTGGCACTTGGTTATTGATTTGACAGTCCATGCTGGCTTAGCAAATTCTGCGGGAGCCAGGTGTTTACTCATACCTGATAGGTGTTGCCAGGTCCCAAGGTCCTGGCCTTGCTCTTTGCCCACAGAGTTCCCATCATCCTGGGAGGAGAATGTGTCTCTGCCTTTGCTGCGTCCTGGGGGATTAGAGCAGGCTCCGGAACTCTGCTGCCTCCATGCAGGACTTGTTGAAATCAAGCAGCATCAAAAATGTATTTGCAACACCCATTTTCATTCCAGTTCTTTGTATCTGATAAGAAAACAATATCTTAGCAGACGGAGTGTCTATTCCAGTGTTTTCTGAAGGATGATTTTGTCAGTCTTTACTCTGCCCTCTGCCCCAGAATCTGCCCAATATCACTAAAAATAATCATTTTTAATGATGTGAGCATAAGTATGTATCAGTTGTTGTCTCGCATCGTATTTTGAAAGCACATCGTATTGTGTTGCCTTGATGATTATCATCTCCCACAAGAGTGCTAGGTCCCTGTGGTTCAGAATCCTATGGATAAGTGAAGTACTCCAGGCTGGGAGCTTCCTGCATCTTCCTACACACACTGGGGAGATGGTGCCTTGTTGAAACAGTATGTGGACTCTTTCAGGACTCAGTGGTCTTTGAGGATGTGGCTGTGAACTTCACCCGGGGAGAATGGGCTTTGCTGAATGCTGCTCAGAGGAAGCTCTACAAGGATGTGATGCTGGAAACCTTCCAGAACTTGGCCTCAGTAGGTAAGGATGGCATCATTTCTTCACTTAATCTTTTGTGGAACAAATACATCTTCCACATGGTCGTTTTTTACTTGGGCTGAGGAATGAGAATATGTTGGAAGAAAGACATAGTCCCAGACCTCTTGGAACTTGACGTCTGGTAGCTTTTCCATGAAAACAGAATTTTATTTATTTAACTGACTTTTTATTTCTCTTGGTTAAAAGTCTCAAGGCTCCCTAAGTTTATAAGTGTGGACATAGTCTGCAGTGTCACTATGGAGCACAGAGAAACTTTCTGCTTTCACCCCTGTAAGAGATATACTGTGATAAATACACATTTGACATTGTAATTTTGCTACAGTTGAACCTGCTCTTACCCATCTTCAGTCGCTGCAGACACCAAAATATTGGCCCATCTCATGGAGATGTTTGTTGTCCTTCACCATCCTCCCTCGTCATGAGCTTTTCTCCATAAGTAGGGTGTCAGCCACACACACCCATGTCATCCACCAGTGGGACTTGGGGACAGTGGAGGGGGGCCTCCTCTAGGGCATCTGTGCATGAGAACACTAGCAAGACAACGATCCTTGGGAGGAACAGGGCTTGTTGGCAAATATCAATTAGAAAAGTAAATCAATCTTTGAGAAAGATGAAGTTAGCCACTTATCTTGGCTTCCTTGTTTCACTTTTCATTCATGCTTACACTTTCCTTCTTCTCAGCTCAAGACTTTCTGTATTTCCTTTTTTAAGTTTATTTATGTATTTGTTGAAAATATACATATCAAAATATATACCAATTCAACAGTTTCTACAGGTACAGTTCAGTGACATTCTTCAAGTTGCACAACCATTGTTACTGTCTTTTTCCAAATTATTCTTCCATCATTAACATAAACTAACTGGCCCCTAAGCTTCTCATCTAAACCTGTTGAGTTGCTGTTGTCAGTTTGGTGCCATATAGATAGATCTTAAAAGAGCACAATGGTCAAGGCAGACATTCTTTACTAATTAAGCTAAGTTATTTGGTTTAAAAAAGACTTCAGGGGATAGTTTCGGTTTAAGGTTTAAAGATCATCTTAGTGCAGTAGTTTGGAGAGTTCATCCAGCCTCAGTGGCTCCAGAAAGTCTAGATTCCATGAGAATTTGAAACTCTTACTTGCACTTTTCCCACTTTTGATGAAAATTCTTCTATAGAATCTTTGATCAAAATGTTCAGTAATGGTAGCTGGGTACCATTCAGTTCTTCTGGACTCATGGCAAGGGAGGCAGGCAGTTGTTCATGGCAGCAGCTAAGCACAGATTGCATTTCTGCCTCGTATTCCTGACTCTCCTTTCTCTGCTGCTCCAGGCACATAGAGAGTAGTTGTTGTACCATGGATGGCTGCTTGCAAGCTTTTAAGAATCCAGGCACTGCACAACAAACTAGGAGGCAGGACAGAAGCACTAAAAAAGATATTAGGCCAATCAACTGGGATATCCAATGAAACCACGATCCTAAAGCTTCAAACCATGAGATGTTGATTGTATGTATATAAGCAGCATCAACAGCTACTCTTTTGTTGTAACAATATATATGACACAACATTTGCCAGTTTAGCATTTATTAGGTGTACATCTTAGTGATATCAGTTACATTAATCTGTTGTGCAACCATTACTCTTAATAATCAGTGCCAGCTTTTCCCATCATCATAAACAGAAACTCACTGCATTCTAAACAATGGCTGCCCTTCTCTCCCTCCCTTCCACCCTGGTAGCCACTAACAAACTTTGGTCCCTATGCATTTGCCTAATCTTGTCATTTTATATAAATGAGATCATACAATATTTGTCTTTTTGTGGTTGACTTATTTCTCAGCATAATGTTCTCAACATAGCACTGCTTCCTTTCTCTTTATGGCTAAGTAATATTCCACTGTGTGGACGGACCATATTTTGTTTATCCTTTTGTCCTTTGATGGATATTTAGTTTTCACCTTTTGACTATTGTGAATAGTGCTGCGGTGAACATTGGTGTACATATGTCTGTTTGCTGCTTTTAAGTCCCTTGAGTATAAACCTAGGAATGGAATTGCTGAGTCATATTGTAGTTCTAGTTTTAGTCTTTTGAGGAATCTCCATAATGTTTTCTACAACTGTCTGTACCATTCTGCACTCCTGCTAGCAATGGATAAGCATTTTAATTTTCCACATCTTCGTCACACTTGCTATTTTTCTTAATCTTGCCATCCTAGTGGAATATAATGGTATCTCATTGTGGGTTTTTTTAAAAAAATTATTTTTATTTTTCATTGTGCTTTAGATGAAAGTTTACAGAGCAAAGTAGTTTCTCATTAAACAAGTATTACACATATTATTTTGGGCCATTGGTTGCCAACCCCATGACGTGTCAACACTCTCCCCTTCTGGATCTTGGGTTCCCCATTGCCATTCATCCAGCTTTCCTGTCTTATCCTGCCTTCTTGTCCTTGCCCCTGGGCTGGTATGCCCATTTAGTCTTGTATACATGATTGAGCTGTATGTATTATTGTTTGTTTTATGGGCCTGTCTAATCTTTGGCTGAAGGGTGAATCTCAGGAGTGACTTCAGTACTGAGTTAAAAGGGTATCAGGGGTGATTCTCGTTGTGGTTTTGATTTGCATTTCTCTGATGAGCATCTCTTCATGTACTTGTTGGCCTTTTGAATATCCTGTTTGGTAAAATGTTTATTCAAGTCCTTTGACTGTTCTTTGGGTTATTTTTCTTTTTGTTGTTTAGTGGCATAAGTTATATATATATATAATTTGGATGTTACTTTTATCAGATATATGGTTCCCAAAGATATTCTTCTAGTCTGTAGGTTGTCTTGTCACTTCTTTGATGAAGTCCTTTGATGAACAAAATTGCTGATTTTTATGATGTCTCTTTTATCTGTTTTGATTTCTGCTGTTTGTACTTTCGTTATTGTATCAGATAATCCATTGTTAGGCTAGGCTCAACAGTACGCCCCTATATTTTCTTCTAAGAATTTTATGGTTTTAGTTTTTACATTTCCTTCTCAGAAAAATACTTTCTGTATTTCCTCTTTTAAAGTTAGCATTTGTGCATATCCATTTTGCTCAGTTCCTCCCTACTTTGCTTTTCTGATGATATGATGTCAACATTAGTCTCTGTTTGGAAGTATTTCTCAGTAGAAGGAGACGCTGGGTGGTGCAAATGGTCAGCACACTTGGCTGCATTCAAGTCTATCCAGAAGCACCATCAAGTCCATCCACTTACTCATTTATTAAGAAAGGCTTGCTGATCTACTTCATGATAGATAGACTACCATTTTGACCCGTGTTCCCTGTGATTGCCAAAGTCCTCAGAGTCTTTGCAAGGACTGCACTAAAAAAGGGGCAGAGTGGGCATTCCACACCTTTATCATTGTTTGTCAAGGATCAGCATGAATCCAGTTCCCAGCTGGAAATGGATCCAGGTCTCACTTTCCCACATCTTCATTCCTCAGCTCCAGCCACTTTCATGGCACTGTCTCTCCGACCCTGATTACCCAGAATTGGATCAGACCTCATTCCCGGTCACCCTAGTTGGGCCAAAACATCCCAGGCTACCTGGGGCAAGGTCGTCAGAGACCAGCTGTAGGTTCAGGAGTCTGTACAGCTCCCTGCACTTCAGACCAGCCAGTCTCCCTCACTTTCTAGTCCCCTGGGACTAGGTCACAAGCTAGAAGGACTCTGTCCTTCATCGACTGCCCGTGCAGCCTTTCCCTCACTACCAACCACCCAGAACTGGGTCTACACAAATTGTCCTTCCAGTCCTTGCTGGCTCATTGCCCCTGTGGGTTTGTTAATTCTCTGTAATGGCTCAGAAAACTCATGGAGACTATTGCTTATACTTAATAGTTACCCATTTATTATAACCAAAAAGGATACAAGTAAACAGATGCATTAGGCAAGGTCTGGGAGAGGTCGTGGCATGAGGCTTCCATTGCCCCCAGGGACATGCTGCACCCTCTCCCATGCATGAATGTTCTCACCAATTCAGAAGCCCCAAAGAGGACGGTCCAAGGTCCCTTAGTCATTGGGACCTCAGTGAATATACATGATTAATTGCATCATGTCCTCCTCCCATCCTGAAGTTAGTTAGCCAGGCGTGGGGCCACTGTAGCTCCTACTGTACCTGCCTGGCTATTTTGGAAAACAAAGACATCTTGATTGCTCAGGTTATTTTCAGAAACCAGAGACAAGCAAACAAACTGAGTTCTTTGTCCCATAGTCTTCCTTTGCTCTCATGTTCATAATTCCTTATAGTATTTGTTTCATTTCTGGATCAGTATATGGAAATAAATCCACATGGTCTGTTTTCTTTCCTTTAACCATCATTTTTATCTCCATGAAATTAAACTGTTTTATTAATTTTTGCAGATAGTTGTACTCAAGTTAAAACTAGTGGATCAAGTCCTCAGCAGGGTAGTTTTGGGAATGAAATATTCAATGGAGAGAAAATAATAAGTTTCATAAGAAATGATTCCTGGTCAAATTTGGAAGAAAAGGGGAACGTTCATAACATTGAAGATCAGCCCCAAATCCAGAAGAAGCGTTCGAGGTGAGTGACACTGGCACAACAGGAAGGCGTATCCTAGCAGAGTGTTAGACTATACTGAAATTAAAGAAAAAGTATAGATGTAGCTAAACAATTGTGTACACACAGAATTTTTACATGACAATGTTTTTGTAAATGTAACGTAGATATTGAGGGTCTGAAACATAATTCCACTGGAAACAATGGTCAGGAAACCCCACAGTGAGAAACAGTTTGAAAGCAATGGCTTTATTCAAGCCCTCAGCCAAGCATTCAGATTGTTCCACATCGGCAGAGTACAGACAGTGCAGAAAACATCTGCATTCACTGAGAATGTGAAATATGTAGTCATACTAATCATTCATTTGCCTCTCATCTTTAGGGAACGTGTGAACAGTCACAGAGAACAGAAAATCCCTGCATGTGAAATATGTGGGAAAATCTTTATGCATTTGTCTTCTCTTAAACTACATTTAAGACGGCACAGTGGAGAGAAACCCTATGAATGTAAGGAATGTGGGAAAGCCTTCAGTTGTCCTACATACTTTCGAGAACATGTGAGAATGCACACTGGAGAGAAACCCTATGAATGTAAGTACTGTTGGAGAGCCTTCAATTTTTACTCATCTCTTCAAGAACATGAGAGAACGCACACTGGAGAGAAACCCTATAAATGTAAGCAGTGTGGAAAAGCCTTCACTAGTTATTCTGCCCTTCATGGACATGAGAAAACGCACAGTGAACAGAAACCTTATGAATGTAAGCAATGTGGCAAAAGTTTCCGTTGTCCCAAATATTTTCGACAACATGTGAACATGCACAGTGAAGAGAAAATTTATGAATGTAAGGAATGTGGGAAAGCCTACAGTATGCCTGCAAACCTTCGACAACATATGAAAACGCACAGTGATGAAAGACCGTATGAATGTAAACAATGTGGGAAAACCTTCAGATGGCCTACCTCCTTAAGAAACCATATGAAAATGCACTCGAGCGAGAAACCCTATGAATGTAAGCCATGTGGAAAAGCCTACAGGTGTCTCATATCTCTTCAAGAACATCTGAGAAGACACACTGAAGAGAAACCCTATGAATGTTATCAGTGTGGGAAAGTCTATAAATATTTCAAATACTTTGACATGCATATGAAAATGCACAGTGGAGAGACACAGTATGTATGTAAGGAATGAGGGAAGCCTTAAGAATACAAGGCATGTTGGGAAACCTGTAAAATGGGACTAGTAGTAGTGTTAGTACCTGTCTAACTTAATGGGGAATAATGAGAATCACTGTCAGCAAGAAGCTGATTCCCATGAGGTAGAGATCAGAGATACGTCCATTGCCCAACCTTTTTACCAATTCTGACACCATCTGTCCCTGCCATGGCACTCTACTTCTCTGCTGGGTTTGACAGTCCATTGCAGTGGCCACACAGAACTCAAGAGACCATACTTACACTTCAGTGGTTTATTAAGGAACAGGGTACGAGTCGGTATCAGGATCAGGAAGCATGTAGGAAGAGTCTCCCTTCAGTGCAGGACAGCTCTCTTCAGCTCCTTTCAACCATGCAGGATTCCTCTTGGCCCTGCCATCTGTTGCTGCCACCTTTGCCACTGGACCCCTTCTGGGCCTCTTGCTGTCTTCAATGTTAGAGCCCTTGACCAGAATTAGAGCTCTTTTAGGAGATTCCTTGCCTCCTCTCTTTCTCTCTCTCTCTTCTCTCTTCCTTCTGCTTCTCTTGTTTTTTTCTGTCTCTGAAAAAAACTTCTGTTGGGCTGGCTGCATCTATATACACAGTTCTTTGTGAATTTCAAGGCATGACCCCTCTCATGGGGGACCACAAACTGACCAATCCCCTCTCGGTAGGTCGCAGACACTTCATTTGCATAGTATGCACAGCTAGGCTACAACTTACTTCATTTGCATTGTTAAGTAATCCCTGCAAGGTGCATACCAATCACATGGCAGGCTGTAGCTCAGGACCAGGCAAAAGATAGCACACCAAGTTGTTTACAGCTTACTCAGAAAATGTCAGTCAACCCAGCAAAAGTAACAAACCCTCTGGGATAGAAAACTAGGGCAAAGGTAACTCTTCAGGGCTTGGGGGAAAGTCAGTCTGTTTTTCCAAAGAACCAAGGCAAAAGGCCACATGAAGGAACTCCTTTCACCACAACTGTCATTGTAGGTAAGGTTGGGAACAACATCTCCCAGAGTCTTTTCTGTTTATGTTTCCGGGTTCACGAGAAGAGGAAGGTGCATGAGTGTTGTAAGGCAGAAGTGAAGAAGCCATTTCTTTCCGTTCTGCTGGGCCATCAGGATTGAGAGATGTGTAGGAACCCAGTAGCCTAGGTCACAGCTCATCTTCAATGTCCGGCTTTGTCACTCAACAATAGTTCAAACCACATACCACGTGTTTGACATATGTTAGCAGCTCTTCAGAATAGAGACGTTCAGAGAGACAGCTCACAGTAATGGGTTAACATGAACAACTCTGAAGTAAGCAAGGGGTGGAAATGAAATGCGTGGTTATTCTCAGAAAGTATAAGAATGTTCCAGGAAGTGTATGTCAAAAATATTCTTGGAAAGTGCTTGCACCAACTGTTCTCAGAAGCCGCTGTATATATGAACAGATTAAGAAGAAACTGTTGGTGGTCACAGTCATGCTGGAATTTATATATAAAAATGTTACCTGATTGGGGTCCGTGCCCTGGAGCAGTTGAGCCAATGAAACGTACTCGAAGTCAGAGAAAGTTTATTAGGAGGTGACACCAGTGGGGTGTCCGACAGCAACGCAGTCTGTCTTTATGGAATCCTGAAATGCAATTTCTGTGTCAGAGTTTATATATCATTTTGGCAAGGATTACCTAGTGTTTTCAAGCACGTAGCCCACAGATAGTCGGATGAGTACATATCACAAAACAACTACAAGATACTGTTAAACTAAAGATATGCATGCTGGACATCTGGACTCTAATCTTTATGTTTGTAACAGGCAAAAAAAAAAACTTACATAAAAATCTCTTGGCTAGTGGAACTGGCCTGCCAAGTTTACTCTGACCGAGATAAGGAGCAATAAAGAAAGTCAAGCTCTCAGCCGTTTTGAAAAGGAGAAAACATGCTGTGAGGTATTAGGGTCACAAAAACCCTCTCCTTCCTCGTGTACTTTGGAGCACTTTGTATGTTTTACATTGTGCTGCCCAGCTATCCAGCTATAGCTGTTCTATTCCTCAATAAAACTCTTTTGTTCCACTTTCCACAAAGTAAAGTATTTTTGCTCTATGCAGACTTTAGTTTCCTCCTAGGCAGCAGCTTCCACAGGCTTTTCCAGAAGCTCCTCCATCAGGGACCTTCTTTAGTGTTCATGTACACACTGCTTCAGGCTGCTCTGTTATCCTCTGACCCTCTTCATCTCGGACTCTTTAATGTTACGTGATTTCTGTTGTAAACACTTGGTCCTGCAATAGTATTTCTGTTTCCTGATTCCATCCTGACAGATTTAATGCTGCCACCAAGAATGCAGGAAACACAGTTCCCTGATGGCTTTATTAAGAGGCTGTACTGACCATGAAATTATTGTGTTTGACATCTCCGTGATCAGAATAATCAATTGAAATATGTTTGGCAAATTGTAGGTGTTTTCTGTTACAACTGAATTTCATCCATAACCAATAAATCTACCATATTTAATTATTTTCATTTTTACATGTGATTACCTAGTGTTTAATTCTTTTTGTTTTTTTATAAGCGATAGAAAACAATTAGCGTTTTTCATAAGACATGCTTCTGTGTTTCTTAGAAAATCTTGGGTTTTAAGATATGTTGTATAGTTACAAATGTCAATATTATGTTTTATGTTTCATTAACTGAGATATGTTGAAATATTCTATTCTGATTTCTTAGTTACATGCATCAAGTCAGTTCCTACTGATAGTGACCCTATGTACAACAAAACGAAACACTCCCCAGCCCTGTGCCATCCTTGTAATTGTTGCTATGTTTAAGCCCATTGTTGCAGCCACTGTGTCAATCCATTTTGTTGAGGGTCTTCCTCTTTTTCACTGACCATCTGCTTTACCAAGCATGATGTCCTTCTGTAGGGACTGGCCCCTCCTGATCACTTGCTTCTTCCAAGACAGATTTGTTCATTTTTCTGGCAGTCCATGATATATTCAGTATTCACCAACACCGTAATTCAAAGGCATCAATTCTTCGGTCTTCCTTAATCATTGTCCAGTTTTTGCATGCATTTGAAGCAATTGAAAACACTGTGGCTTGGGTCAGGCACACCTTAGTTTTTAAGGTGACATCTTTGCTTTTTAACACCTTAAAAAGATCTTTTGCAGTAGATTTGCCCAGTGCAATACGTCATTTAATTTCTTGACCGATGCTTCTATGGACATTGAGGATCCAAGTAAAATGAAATCCTTGACAACCTCAATCTTTTCTCCGTTTGTCATAATGTTGCTTATTGGTCCAGTTGTGAGGATTTTTGTTTTCTTTATGTTGAGGTGTAATCCATACTGAAGGCTGCAGTCTTTGATCTTCATCAGTAACTGCTTTAAGTCTTCACTTTCAGCAAGAAGATTGTGTTATCTGCATAACACAGGTTATTAATAAGTGTTCCAATCCTGATGCCATGCTCTTCATAGTCCAGCTTCTTGGATTATTCACTCAGCATACAGATTGAATAAGTATGGTGAAAGGATACAACCCTGACACATACCTTTCCTGACTTTAAACCACACAGTAGTTTAAAAATAGTGATTTTTAAAACACTATTCTGATTATGGATTGTTAATTCATCCTTGTGATTATTTCTGTTTTTCTTCATATGTTCTGAGGTGTTCTTTCTGATGTGTTTTTCTTTAATTTCTATATTGCTACCATCTTTTTCCATTAAAATGACTTTTTATTCATTGCTAATAATGAAAATCTAAATATTACTCATGTCAATGCCCTCCAGCCAAAGAACACCAGGAACACACCTATTATGGTCAAAGTTGAGACTCCTGACTTACTGCAAAGGCAGAAAGCACATGTCTTGAGGTGACCTTGAGTGTCTCAGAAGGAGGGACTTGTAAGATTTGGGAGTGTGTATAGACAGTTTGGGGAAGGTACAAAAAATGATAGCTTCCACTGGCTTCGAAGCAGTTGAAAAGGTGGGTAATTCTATGATCAGGAAATTTAGTAATTTGTATCTACAACATTAGAAAAATAGACTGAAGCTCCATGAGTCACAATTGACTTGACAGCAACTGGTTAATGGCGACTCATGGGAGTTTCAGTCTGTTTGTCCAACATTATAGATAGCTGTCACTGGAAAGATGCAGCAGTCACCCCTGTTGGCCAGAGTAGAAGTTGGTGGGTCTTTTTCGTGCTTTGGATGATGTCCTTGTTTATCTGCTCAGATTGTTATGGAGTGGCTTTGCTTTTGTCCTGACCCATCATGGTCACAGAGTAGCCTTGTCTCATACTAGTGTTTCATGAATCCATTTGTGTTAAACAGGATAATGCCTTGTCTTCCTGTGAATGCATGGCCAGCTCCTAGCAATGCCAAGGCCAAGCTGTTAGGATCATGCCAGGTCCCATTTGTCACGGTTGTTTTCTTTTTCTTTTTTAATAATACTGTGTTTTAAGTGAAAGTTTACACAACAGAGTAGGTTCTTATTCAACAGTTACTGTACAAATTGTTTAGTGATCTTGGTTACATCCTTTACAGTGTGTGAACATTCTCATTTTGATTGTTTCATGGTACCCTTCTCATCTTTGAGAGTAATTGTTGATCGTTTGTTCTCATATAGATGTTTTTTTAAGGGAATGTGATACTCTTGATTGATATTCTTTATTTGGTGATCCAATCTGTTATTTAGCTAAAAGGTGACCTCAGGATAGTTTTGGATCAAGGTTTAAAGAGTATCTCAGGGTAATAGAAGATCTCAGGGAATCCTCTACTCTTGGTCCAATAAGTCTGGACTTTTCAAGAATTCGTGGTTCTGTTCCACATTTTTCTCCCATTCTATCAGGATCCTTCTGTTGTGGCCCTGAGCAAAATGATTGGTAGTGCTAGTCGGGTACCATCTAGTTCTTCTGGTTTCAGGGTAGATGAGGCTGTGGTTCGTGTAGACAGTTATGTAGACTAGTTTCTTCTATGAGTCTTGTGTTTCCTTCTTTCTCTTGCTCTGGACGAGTAGAGGCCAGTGGTTGTATCTTAGCTGATCACAAGCTTTTAAGACACCACCAAAGTAGTGACCTTGGTTACTAGGATGTAGAAGATGAACTTTATGAACTATATCATGCCAATTGACTAAGGTGTCCCATGAGACTATGGTCCTACGCCTTCAAGAAGACCAATACCATGAGGTGTTTCATTATGTCTAAGTATCCGTATCTGTGCTCCCTATGTGCATTATTATATGTATGAATATACATGCATGCACACATACATGCATATACCAACTCGTATATATACACATGTATACATGCCTATACGCATACACGTATACGTGCCTGCATACACATAAACCCACACGTATATTTTTTGGTTGTTGCTTTTGCTACAAAATCATATATGCCATAAACCAAAAAACCAAACCCTTTGCTGTTGAGTCAATTCCAACTCACAGTGATCCTACAGCAACCCTATAGGACAGAGTAGAACTGCCCCCATAGGGTTTCCAAGGAGCAGCTGGTGGATTCGAACTACTGACCTTTTGGTTAATGGCCAAGCTCTTAACCACTATGCCACTATGTATGCCATAGCAATTACCAAAATGTCCTTTTTTCTTGCATGCGTCTTACTGACATAGTTTACCTTGATCAGTCTGTGCACACTTCAACCAAATTTGGTGTTATGTTTCCTATCATCAAAAATAAGTGTCTTCTATCTAGAGGGAAACCCTTGTGGCGTAGTGGGTAATAGCTACGGCTGCTAACAAAAATGTCGGCAGTTTGAATCCATCAGGCACTCCTTGGAAACTATGGGGCAGTTCTCCTCTTTCCTGTAGGGTCACTATGAGTCGGAATTGACACAACGGCAACGAGTTTGGTTTTTTATTATCTAGAGAGATTCCTCCCTTCCACCCACTCATCCCTGGTAACTACCCATGAACAATGGTCTCCGTATATATACCTGTTCTTGTGTTTTTATGAAAGTGAGGTCATACAGTATTTGTGCTTTTGTGATTGACTTATTTTACTCAGCATAATGTCCTCCAAATTCATCTATGTTATGTTTCCAGGACTCACCATTTTCATGGTTGTGTAATATTCCATTTTATGTATGTTCCGTATGTTGTTTTATCTATTCATCTGTTGATAGGCACTTAGATTGTTTCCATCTTTTTGCTACTATGAGTAGTGCTGCAGTGAACATAGGTGTGCATATGTCTGTGTCTCTTCTATTAGATCTCTAGGGTATATACCTAGAAATGGTATTGCTGGATCATAGGTAGTTTTATTTCTAGTATTTTGAGGACATGCCATACTGTTGTCCATAGTGGTTGTACTGTTTTATGATCCCACCAGCAGTGGATAAGGGTTCCAGTCTCCTCATAGTCTCTCCAGCATTTTTTTTATTGTGCTTTAAGTGAAAATTTACATTTCAAGTCAGTTTCTCATACAAAAATTTATGTGACCCTAGCTGCTCTCCCTATAATGTGACAGCACACTCTTCCTATCTACTGCAGATTTCCCGTGTCCATTCAACCAGCTCCTGTCCCTTCTTGCCTTCTCATCTCACCTCCAGACAGGAGCTGCCTGTTTAGTCTCAAGTATCTACTTGAGCTAAGAAGCAATCTTCATGAGTATCATTTTATGTCCCATAGTCCAGTCTAACCTTTGAAGAGTTGGTGTCAAGAATGGTTTTAGTTCTGGGCTGAGAGAGCATCCAGGAGCCATGCTTTCTGGGGTTCCTCCAGTCTCAGATCATTAAGTCTGGTCTTTTACTAGAATTTGAGTTCTGCACCCCACTTTTCTCCTGCTCCATCAGGGACTCTCTGTTGTAGGTTTTTTTTTAATCAGTGCCATTTTAGCAGGAGTGACATGAGTACTTTGTCCATTTTTTAATTGGGTTGTTTTTTGTTATTGAAGTTTTCTTTATATTTTAGAGATTAGACCAATATTGACTATGTCCTTCCAGAAGACTTTTCCCAGTCGGCAGGTTGTCTGTTTTCTGTTTTGATAAAGTCTTTTGATGAGCCTAAGTATTTAATTTTTATGAGGTCTCAGTTATCTAATTTGTCTTCTGCTGTTCATGCATTTGTAGTTGTGTTAGATAATCTTTTTAAAAAAATTTGGTCCTATATTTTTGTCTCTGTTTTCTTCCAAGAACTTTATAGTTTTATCTTTAACATTTAAGTGTTTGATCCATTTTGAGTTAGTTTTTGTGTCAGGTGTGAGGTATGGGTCCTGTTTCATTTTTTTGGAAGTGAATATCCGATTTTGCCAGCATCATTTGTTAAAGAGACTGTTTCTTCCCCACTGAATGGACTTTGGCCTCTTGTCAAAAGTCAGTTGTCCATACATGGATGGAGTCATTTCTGGGTTCTCAATTCTATTTCACTGGTCTGTGTGCCTATCGTAGAATCAGTAGCAGGCTGGTTTTAATTACTGTAGCTGTAAAGTATGCTTTGATATCGAGGAGTGTGAGGCCTCCTACTTTTTTCTTTTTATTCGACATTGCTTTGGTTATTCTTGGCCTTTTTCCATATAAAATTGGTGATTAGTTTTTCCATTTCAGTAAAGAATGTTGTTGGAATTTCAGTTAGGATTACATTGTATCTATAGATTGCTTTCACAATATTCTTCCAGTCTATGAGCATGGAATGTCCTCCATTTACATAGGTCTTTTTAGTCTTTTGTAGTAGTATTTTTTATAGTTTTCATTGTGTAACTCTTTTTACATCCCTGGTTAGATTTGTTGTTTTTAAATGCCATCAATTCAGTTCCAACTCATAATGACCCTGTGTACAACAGAATGAAACACTGCCCGCTCCTGCACCATCTTAACAATCGTTGTTATGCTTGAGTCCATTGTTGCAGCCGCGTGTCAGTCCATCATGTTGAGGGTCTTCCTCTTTTTCACTGACCCTCTACTTTACCAAGCATGATGTCCTTCTCTAGGGACATCATGGGGGCTATTGTAAATGGTTTTTTTTTTTTTTTTAATATTTTATTTTACTTCAGGTGAAGGCTTACAGAACAAATATTTTCTCATGAAACAGTAGTACACATGTTGTTTTATGACATTGGTTAACAACCCCACAACATATTAAGCCTCTAAATTCTCAACCTTTTTTTTTTTTTTGATGAAAATACAGATAGCCAAAGATACACCGTTTCAAAAATTTCTACATACACAGTTCAGTGACACTGACTACGCTCTTCCAACTGTGCTGTTATTCTCACTTAAGATGAAGGCTTACAGAACAAAATAGTTTCTCATTTAACAGTTACTACACATGTTGCCCAATGACAATGGTTAACAATCTTACAACACATCAAGAATATCCTTACTCCACCTTGTGTTCCCTATCACCAGGGGACTTCCTTGTCCCCTTCTGTCTTCTGGACCTTGTCACTGGACTACTGTACCTCTTTAGTCTCATTTGGATTTTTTTAATTTAATTTAATTTTAACACCATTTCAAAACTTTTTACTTAAACACATTTAAGTGATATTGACTATGCTCTTCCAATTGTGCTGTCATTCTCGCCCAAGATGAAGGCTTACAGGACAAAACAGCCTCCCATTTAATAGTTACTACAAATGTTGCCCTATAACAGTGGTCAACAATCTCACAACACATCGGCAGTGTCCTTACTCAATTTGCATTCCTTATCATCAGTTTCCTACTCCCCCTCTGCCTTCTGGCCTTTGTCACCGGACTCCTGTACCTTGTTAGTCCCATTTAGTTTTACTGGGCTGTCCACTCCCAGGCTTAACATCGAACCTCGAAGCTAACTTCACCTCTGAGCTGAAAGGGTGTCTGGGGGCCACACTCTTGAGGTTTCTCCAGTATTCTTTAGGCCAGTAAATCTGGTCTTTTTTTTTTTTTTGGGAGTTAAAATTATGTTCTACATCCTTCTCCAGCTCTGTCCAGAACCCTCTGTTGTGATCCTGGTCAGAGCAGTCAGTGGTGGTAGCCGGGCACCATCTAGCTGTACTGGACTCAGTCCGGTGGAGGCCTTGGTAGCTGTGGACAATTAGTCCTTTGGACTAATCTTTTCGTTGTATCCTGTTCTCTTCATTCTCCCTTGCTCCCGAAGGGATGAGACCAGTGGAGTATCTTAGATGGCCGCTTATAGGCTTTTAAGACCCCAGACACTACTCACCAAGGTAGAATGTAGAGCATTATCTTTATAAGTAGTGTCATGCCAATTGAGCTAGATGTTCCCCGAGACCATGGTCCCCAGAGCCCTCCGTCCAACAACTCAGTCCCTCGGGGGGTTTGGATGTGTCTATAGGGCCTCCATGACCTTTCCTTGTGCAGGTTGTGTTAGTTTCCCCTGTACTGTGTACTGTTTCACCTCTCACCCAAGGTACCACTTATCTATTGCCTATTTAGTATTTCCCCCCTTCCCCTCCCATCCCTGGTAACCAACAAGGATTGTTACATTTTGCATGTGAATTTTTTCATGGGTTTTTACAATAGAGGTCTCATACAATATTTGTCCTTTTGTGATTGACTTATTTCACTCAGCATAATGTTCTCCAGTTTCATCCATGTTATGAGATGGTTCACAGATTCATTGTTCTTTCTCGTTGATAGTACTCCATTGTGTGTATGTACCATAGTTTGTGTATCCATTCATCTGTTGATGGACATCGAGGTTGTTTCCATCGTTTTGCTATTGTGAACAATGCTGCCATGAACATAGGTGTGCATATGTCTATTCGAGTGATGACTCTTATTTCTCTAGGATATATTTCTAGGAGTGGGATTGCTGGATCGATTGGTATGTCTATTTCTAGCTTTCTGAGGAAATGCCATATCATTTTCCAAAATGGTTGTATCATTTTGCATTCCCACCAGCAGTGTATAAGAGTTCCCATCTCCCCGCAGCCCCTCCAACATTTGTTATTTCCAGTATTTTTGATTCGTGCCAGTAATGCCGGGGTGAGATGGTATCTCATTGTGGTTTTAATTTGCATTTCTCTAATGGCTAGTGAACCCGAGCATTTCCTCATGTGTCTGTTGGCCATTTGAATGTCTTCCTTGGTGAAGTGTCTGTTCATTTCCTTTGTCCATTTTTTGATAGGATTGTTGTAAATGGTTTTTTTAAATTTCGTTTTTAGAGTTCTCGTTAATATAAAGGAAACTGTCTTAGGCTGGGTTTTCTAGAGAAGCAAAACCAGTGAAGGGTATATATATATATGTATATAATGTAATGGTTAAGGTTGTGTGTCAACTTGGCTGGGCCATGATTCTCAGTGGTTTGGCAGTTATGATGTAGTTTGGCAGTTGTATGATGTTGTGATGACTTCCATGATGAGATTTGATATGATGTGATCACCTCCATGATGAGATTTGCTGTGAGTAGCCAATCAGTTGAAAGGGAGTTTCCTTGGGCATGTGGCCTGCATCAAATATAACTGGACATTCTGGTAAGGCTTGGGGGCTTTTGTTAGCTCTGGATCCTGCAGCTAGCTCCTGTTTGTCTGACTCCCAGTTCTTGGGACTTGAGCTAGCAGCTCACCTGCGTTCTTGCAGGCCGACCTGCTGATCTTGGGATTTGTTGATCTTCACAGCCTGTGAGCAAGAGCCCTGCTCTCTGACCTGACGGTCTTGGGTTTGCCAGCCTCTGCGGGCTATGGGAATCAAGAGAAGCCTCCAGTCTGACCCATAGACTTGGGATGTTCCAGCCTCTACAACCACTTGAGCCATTTCCTTGATATGAATATATACATTTACATGGTATAGAACCCAGCCTAAGACAAATGTATTTACATACATATATATATACACACACCAAGATATTTATGTCAAGGAAATGACTCATGCCGTTGTAGAGGCTGACAAGTCCCAAGTCCGTGGGTCAACTGGAACCAGGCAATTACCAGACAGAAAGATGTTTCTTAGTCCTAGTCATGTTCATTGAACACGGGGGTCTTGCTTCCCAAGCACAGGCAATGCAGACATGTCCCAAAGTCCACCAGGCACTTTCTAGAGACCCAGGTGTTTTTTATCCTTTAGTCTAATCATGGACTGTTGTACGTCACCTGCAGTGTTTTTATAGGTGCAGGAAAATGTGCTTGCTAAAGCGTGAATTCCCCCTCGGCTAGTCAGTTTTAATCACAGGTGTTGGACTTCCTGGCAGAACTTGTGTTACTCTGCTAACATCAGAGACAGGTGTTGATGTGCTTCTCCCTTCCTCTTGAGCTTCCAGCTCTCAGAGACTGAGACTCTTGGCTGCTTGTTGCTGTACTTGGACAACCAGCATTATTAGATATCATCGTCATCCTTAGAATGAGTATACTGAACAAATAATACCTCTTAGTTGATTTCTTTTTATTACAAAAACTTTGTGTATTTATGGGAGATAAGTTCACAAATGCTAAAGGGAAAGGTGATTATTAAATACCTTTACGTAATCTCACTGGAGAAAAATGTGCTTCTTTTTTGCAGAGTCTTGCTTACTGTAGAGATGATATTTTGGGATGAGGATTCTTTTTAAATTTTAGTCACTGCGTGTAAAATTCAATGCATCATCCAACTCTATTGAGTTTTGGTACAGAGTGTAAGAGTTGTACCTGAGAGACAGAACTCCACAATATCAACTACTCTTTATTAACTGCATAAAAGATGCCTAGCGGTTCTTTTGCTTTGTTCCAGGTTGAGGAGGCAGGTGTTGGAGTAGGTTTCACTGATTCCCTGTGGCTGAGAGGAAGCAACCTAGAGGTTGAAACCTGGACCCTACATTCTGATGGGCTTCAAGACCAACCTGTTTTGAAGACCCACCTGTGTCCCTAAGGACATCTCCTCCCACAAACATTTATTTAAGAAATATTTAGTGGGCCCAGACCAGTTCTAGATGTAACTGAATAATAGTCATGATCTTTATACTTAGGAGGCTCTTAGGTTTTGGGAAGAGTAAAGTATGGAAAAGGATCCCTAAATAGAAGGTAGCGTGGGGAGATCTTTGAAACTGGAGCAAGGAGACTTGCCCCCTTGGAAGGCGGCATCTTGATCTAGGAGGGAGTCTTGTTGCTGGTGGTGTCTGTGTTGTCCTGGCTTTGAGGTCAGACATACCTTCGAATCCTAGCGGGACTGCAACTGATCTCAGTGTCCTTAGCCAACACTCTTCTCATCCTGGTGCCTCAGTTTAATGTCACCATCAGATAATTTCTTTTTCAATTTAATTTGTTTTAGATTTTAAAAGAAATTCTAGTATTGGAGATTTTAAAATGTGAAAACGAAGCTGTTGGCAATGTTACTGAAGCCGTCAATACCATGATGCATCCTAATTCCAAAGACATTAGATTACGAGAAATCCTGTATTTTAGAGTCTGAAAAATGATGAGTAACCCGTCTATGAGGGTAAATTCTCAAATGATAGAAAAGGTAATATCTGTTGGTGTATTCATTCCTTCCATTCCCACCTGCCATGGAACTGTGAGTGCTCAAACTGTCATGTGCCCAAGAATCTCCCTAGGGTCTTGATAAAATACAGATTCTAGCTTTGCTGTAGGCTGGGTCTGCGGGTGCACTCTGGGTAGGAAGGGTCAGGAGCATGACCAGGGGCCACCCCTGTGCTGTGTGGACTCAGCACTGGAGAGGAAAACTAGCCACAGCCTTTTTCCTAGTGGAGTTTAAATTAGGTCAGGGAGATGGACAACAAGCACCTAAATATGGGAATGCAAATAGGGGTGTAAATGTCAAGGAGAAACTTCTATAGATCCATTAACAAAAAGGAAGACAAGGCTCAGTACTGCTCAAAAGATGATGTCAGCAGACCCTTAAAAATAGAGGTGGTTAGGCTGGGTTCACAGTAGTGAGTTAATGTGCACTGACTCTGGAGGGGCATGGAGGAGGGGGTAAACTGGCTGTTCTTGGAAGGTATGTGGTTAAGATCACTTTCATAATGCTCCAAGAAGCTTATGACAACAATGTTCCAGGAAGCATGTGGCAGAAATGTTCTTGAAAATTGCTGGCACAGACGGTTCTCAGGAAATATATGAAAATAGTTAACTGGTATGAAGAAAAAAAAAATTTTTTTGCAGATGTTTTATGGTTTGGTCATGCCAAACTTTATATATAAAACTCCACCTCTTCTGCTCCACAGAGCACTTTGTATTCTTTACTTAGTGCTGCCACAACTCAAGTTGCTTTTCCTCAATAAAACACATTTTCTTTTACTTATAACAGAGTATGAGATTTTGTTCTTCAACAATGATGCGAGACGTTTAAAGTGAGACCATCAAGGAGCAGAGTCAGCCTTGTGTGGAGAGGGAGAGCAGAAACGGAAATGCAGTTGTCATAGGGCTCCCTGCTGGGATTTATTTTACAATCAGTTGGGTATGAGGATGAGAGAGGGTGGCCATGTGGACTCATCCAAATCTCTGAGTGCAGGAGTGTGGGAAGTGGGACCTCATGTACAGTGATTGTAAACAGAATAACTGGGAAGGCAGAACACAATCTAAATTGGAATATTGTCAGGAAAATTTATAATCATAAAATGATAATAGATTCAGGGGAGTGTTACAGAAGCAACATCAAATCTGTTTTAATGAGCATAATAGAAAAAGCAACAATGATAGATTCTGAGAGCAAACCAGGAATTTTTCCTGAAAATTCATCTGGGGTAAGATTTTTTAGTGTAGGTCCCTGCATTGCCCCTCAGCCCAGCTGAGCCCCTGATCCCGGGAACACCAGGCCCTCCTGTCCCCACCTGGGCTCTCCTCTTGCTCTGGTTGAGGGTTGGTCCCCTGGAAACTGCGTCTGGAGTTTCCCGCACACACTTGTGTCCCCGCATCCAAGAGGAGAGGTGGGAGGCCCCAGAGCTGCAGGACACGGGTGGAGTGGCTCATATGCAAAAGTACGGGGGTGGGGCCTACACACGGGTGGAGTGGCTCATATGCAAAAGTACGGGGGTGGGGCCTGGAGGAAGCCCCGCCCACTCAGCTCCTGTGCTCCCGCCTTTTACTCAGCACTCAAGGGGCGGGGGGGCTGCCTGGAAAATTGTCCAATTAGAGGTTCAGGGGGTTCACAAACACTGCCCAATCGGAAGCTTCGGTGGCATAGTAGGTGGCGCGGCATTTTGCAACCCCGCTCATATGTCATTTCTTTGCGCCGCAGCTGTGGGATCTTGTCTTACCCGCCCCCCCCCCCAGCATTGGGTATACCTGTGCTTACGGAGAGGACGCTGGGAGGTCTGCAGAAACCGGACATAGTGAGCGCCGGGCCAGGTGTCCGAGACCCGGCGAGGGAAAGGCCAGTTCGAACTGGCTGGAAGCGGCTGTGCGCCTGGCCTGAGTGAGGTCCCCCATTCCGAGGGGACCGACGGCAGGACGAGGGGACCAGCCAACGGAGTCTTGTCATGGCCGTGCAGTCAGGGCGTGGGGCAGAGTGGAGGGGACGATGGAGCCTGTGAGGAAAAGTGGCCCCGGACTCGCTCAGGGACTTGATCCCCAGGCGGGCACTGTGGGGATGGTGGACCTCAGGGTCTGTGATACCTCCTCACGGGGGGACAGGCGAGTCACTGGGCACTCAGTGGACACAGTTGGGAGAGGTCACTGAGGACTGTGAGGAGAGGGACACAGCGAGGAAGGGGTCCCTGGGGACTGTGAGGGGTGGTGGACACACAGGGAGTCACCAGGGACTGTAAGGGAGGTGGACATAGAGGGGAGAGGGTCACCGGCTACTGTGATGTGGACACGGAGGGGAGAGGGTCACCGGGTACTGTGATGTGGACACGGAGGGGAGAGGGTCACCGGGTACTGTGATGTGGACACGGTGGGGAGAGGTCACCAAGGACTGTGAAGGGAGGTGGACACTGAGGGGAGAGGGTCACCAGGGACTGTGAGAGCAGGTGGACAAGGCGGGGAGAGGTCACTAGGGACTGAGGGGAGGTGGGCACTGAGGGGAGAGGTCACCAATAGGAGAGGTCACTGAGGACTGAGGGGAGGTGGGCATGGGGGGGAGAGTGTCACTGAGGACTGTGAGGGGAAGTGGGCATGGCAGGGGAGAGGGTCACCGGGGACTGTGAGGGGAAGTGGGCACCAATGGCAGAGGTCACCGGGGGCTGTGAGGGGAGGTGGACATGGTGGGGGACAGGGCTACCAGCAGGGTAGCAGGATTGGGGTCCAGCTGAGGTCACTCCATTCTCTGATGAGCCATGAGAGGGGGTGTTCTGCCAGGGTGTATTTGCTCAGAGCTCGTGGAGTTGGAGCTGCCCGCAGCGGGAGAATATACCATGGACTGCCAGAAGGACCAAACCTGTCTTGGAGGAAGTTCAGCCAGAATACTCCTTAGAAGCAAGGATGGTGAGACTACATCTCATGTACTTTGGACATGTTATCAGGAGGGACCAGTACCTGGAGAAGGACATCATGCTTGGTAAAGTAGAGGGTCAGAGAAAAAGAGGAAGACTTCCAGTGAGATGGATTCACACAGTGGCTGCAAAGGTGGGCTCAAACACAGCAATGATTATTAGAATGGTGCAAGATTGGTGTTATGGATTGAATTATGTCCCCCAAAAATGTGTGTACCAGTTTGGCTGGGCCATGATTCCCAGTATTGTGTGGTTGTCCTCCATTTTGTGATTGTAATTTTATGTTAAAGAGGATTAGGGTGGGATTGTAACACCCTTACCAAGGTCACATCCCTGATCCAATGTAAAGGGAGTTTCCCTGGGGTGTGGCCTGCACCACCTTTTATCTTACAAGCGATAAAAGGAAAGGGAAGCAAGTAGAGAGGGGGGACCTCATACCACCAAGGAAACAGTGCTGGGAGCAGAGCATGTCCTTTGAACCTGAGGTTCCTGTGCAGAGAAGCTGCTAGTCCAGGGGAAGATTGATAACGACGAGGACCTTCCTCCAGAGCTGACAGAAAGCCTTCCCTTGGAGCTGACGCCCTGAATTTGGACTTGTAGCCTACTAGACTGTGAAAAAATAAATTTCTCTTTGTTAAGGCCATCCACTTGTGGTATTTCTGTTGTAGCAGCACTAAATGACTAAGACAACCGGGCAGTGTTTCCTTCTTTTGTACATGCGGCCCCTCCCTATGAGTCGGAATAGACTCAACAGCACCTAACAACAAAAACAGTTTCGTTCAGCATGTTTTCTAGGTTCCTCCAGATTGTGGCATGTATCAGGGCTTAATTTCTCTTTGTGGTTGAGCAGTATTCCATTACATGAGTTAATTTTTTTTTGCATCTACTTAAGTGATCATGTTTTGTCCTTCATTCTATTAATATGGTATATTACCTTAATTGATTTTCAGATGTTAAACCAACATTATATTGTGCTGGGATAAATTCGACTTGCTGAGGGCATATAACTCTTTTTATATATTTCTAAATTCAGTGTGCTAACACCTAGTGAGGATTTTTGTATCTGTATTCATAAGGGATAGTGGTAGTGGTCTCTAGTTTGCTTTTCTTGTGTTGTGTTTGGTTTCAGTATCAAGATGTGACCCTAATACTCCCCAGCATGTTTTCTCCTTTTCAGAATGGGCAATTGAGGGCTTGACATAACTAACGCCAAGATGAACCTGTAAGCTTTTTTTCTTTTTTCTTTGCCTTCTCCCTTTTTGCATACCTTTGTTAATGACTGCGCTTTATGACTTAGGATCCCCCACAAGAAGATTAGAGCCCAGATGTCAGAGACATATATCTTTAGCCTGATAAGGAAATGTCCGGTTCCTTATCTCTTTAGTATGATAAAGAGTGTCTTGTAATTACCTTGTAGTGAATAACAATACTTCTAAACTTTGTAAAAATCGTATATAAGCTCTAATGTAAAAATGCCTTTTGGGGCTCCCTAAGGATAGCCTGCATTGCTGTTGGGTCCTCGGTGGTGTACACTTCCGAATTAAAACTTTCTCACTCTTTCTGACTTGGAGTATGTTTCTTTGGCTTGACTACTCCAGGGCACGGACCCTATTCTGTTAAAAAAGATAATACTTGCCTCATGGACTGAGTTTGGAATCATTCCTTACCCTTCTATTTTCTGAAAGATTTTGCAAATGATTGGTGTTAATGCTTTTTTAAAAGGTTGGTAGAATTCACCGCCTGTGCCTGGGTTTCCTTGTGGGAGGCTTCATAATTACCAACTCAATAGTTGTATTTGTTTTACATCTATATGGATATTCCATTTCTTGTGTCATTTCAGTCATTGTCTCTTACTAAGAATTTGTCCATTTAATCTGTGTACCTGATTTGTTGTCATGTGTTTATTCATAATATTCTCTTATGATCAGCTTATTTCTGTAAGGTTGACAGTGATGTCCCTGCTTTCATTCCTGATTCTAGAAAATTGCATCTTCTGTCTCTTTTTTCTTTCTTTCTTGGTCAGTCTAGCTAAAGGTGTGTCAGTATTTTTTATCTTTTTTAAATCAATGTATAGTTTTCTTGAGTTTTCTATTCTTAATATCATTAATTTCTACTCTAATATTTATTTTACTTGGATCCACAATCAACACCCATGGAATCAGCAGTCAAGAAATCAAATGACTTGGTACATTAGGCAAATCTGCTGCAAAAGACCTCTTTAAAGTGTTAAAAAGCAAAGATATCATCTTGAGGACTAAGGTGTGCTTGACCCAAGCCATGGTGTTTTCAGTCGCCTCATGCATGAGAAGGATAGACAGTGAATAAGGAAGATTAAAGAAGAATTGATTCCTATGAATTATGGTGTTGGCAAAGAGTATTGAATATACCATGGACTGCCTAAAGAATGAACAAATCTGTCTTGGAAGAAGTATAACCAGAATGCTCCTTAGAAGTGAAAATGGTGAGACTTTGTCTTGCGTACTTTGAACATGTTATCAGGAGGGACCAATCCCTGGAGAAGGGACATCACACTTAGTGTCTTAGGCTGTGTTCTCTAGAGAAGCAAATCCAGTAAAATGTACAAATATACATATACAGAGATTTCTATCAAAGAAACAGCTCATGAGATTGTAGAGGCTGGAACATCCCAAGTCTGTGGATCAGGATAGAGGCTTCTCCCAATTCACGTAGCTGCAGGGGCTGGCAAACCCTAGATCGGCAGGTTGGAAAGCAGGGCTCTTGCTCACAGGCTGTGAATATCAATGAATCCCAAAATAGGCAGGTAAGACCGTAAGGCTTCTCCTGATTCACACAGCTGCAGGGGCTGGTGAACACAAGATTGGCAGGTCGGAGAGCAGGGCTCCACTCACAGTCTGTGGAGGTTGATGAATTCCAAGATCAGCAGATAAGCTGATAGCTCAAGTCCCAAGAACTGGAGGTTAGACAAACAGGAGGCAGTCGCAGGATCCAGAGCTAGCAAAAAACCAGAACGTCTGCTTACGTTTGGATGCAGGCCACATCCCCAAGGAAACTGCCTTTCAACTGATTGGCTATTCACAGCAGATTCAATCATGGGAGTGGTCACATATAAGCACTGAGAATCATGGCCTAGCCAAGTTGACACACAATCTTAACCATCACACTTGGTAAAGTAGAGGGTAAGAGAAAAAGAGGATGACCCTCAAAAAGATGGATTGACACAGTGGCTGCAACAATGTGCTGAAACATAGCAATGATTGTTAGAATGGTGCAGGACCGGGCAGTGTTTTGTTCTGTTGTACACAGGGTCACTATGAGTCGGAACTGACTCAATGGCACCTAACAACAATGACAACAACTTTATGGCACAGTACAGAGTCTATGCTAATAATTTTTAAGTTGTGATTGAAATAAATGACCATTTTGGTGTTGTCAAGTGTCTCTGTATACTTGTTAGTTGAAACTTGTTAATTGTCCTGTTCAAATATATTATGTGCCACAGTTTTTAGTCTCATGATCTAATTATTGAGAATTTTTCTGAAATCTCTTAATATGAAGGCAGGTTTTTTATTCCTCTTTGTGTTTATGCTAGGTTGTTGTTATTACTTAGATGAGTATAATTTTGGAATCATCATATTTTCCTGTGCATATGAAAGTGCTATTATAATATCATGACTGTCTTTATCTCTAGTAATTCTTTTGGTTTGTAAAACTAGAGTGTCTGATATAATTCAGATGAATTCATATTTTATAATTTGCATTTGCCTTTTGTATGGTATGCCTTCTTGGCCTTCAATCTTTCTGTGTTATGTTTTTGGTAACGCGCATTGCTCTGTTATTTTTCATCCAGTATGCTCATCTTTTAGGCTGGAATGTTCAGTCCTTTTACATTACTATTATTATTGATGTATTCTGAATTTTCTAACATTTTGCCTTTGAGTCTTATATCTGTGATTTCTTTTTAAATCTGTGTTTTCTTGCTGTCTTTAGGAATGACTGAGGTACTATATCCCTGTTCCTTGTTTTTTTTTTCCTACTTAACTCTAAATATCGTTTTCATTGCCACTTACTTGATTATCCTAGAAAGGTTAAAATGCATCCCTACTTGAACAATGCCATTTTTCAAAAGGTTCAGTGATACAGTTTAGAACCAGATGCAAACCCATTGCTGTTGAGCCATTTCCGACTCATGGTGACCCCATATATTACAGAGTACAATTATGCCATAGGTTTTCTTGGCTGTAATCTTTTTAGAAGCAGATTGCCAGGTCTTCCACAGTGTTGCTGGGTGAGCTTGAACTGCCAACCTTCAGGTTAGATGAGCACAGACTGTTTATGCCAACCAGAGAACGTAGAACCAGGTAGACAATTACATTTTTTTTGATTTCTAATATGATTGAATTGAAAAGAAAGATGAATGTAAGGAAAATTGATTTATTCACAAGGTTCACAATCGTCAAGTTGGTTTCCTTCAATTTTCTTTGTATTTATCAGCTTCAGTAAAACTATAAAATATTACTTATGTGGTAACAGCCATATCACTTGAGTGGACTCCCTTGACACCATGTGTCACTGAAAATGAAATGCACCATTTATTTCACATACAAATGAAAATTAGGAAAAGAAACTCACACAATGCTGTGGTCTCGTTGAGTGTAAGGTGAGTTCCAATTTCCAGAAGGGTTAAATGTGAAAACATACACATCTTCCAATTGATGCAATACAGTAGATTATCTATTTAACCATCATGGGATTTCCAGGTTTATTTTCCCTATCTTCTGCTTCTGTATTTTTTAATCCTTTCTTTTTAATTTCTTTAGGGTCATATTGTTATCTTTTTACCTTATGGAGTTGACTCTATTTCCCTGCTGTCTAAGTCCAGTTGAAGTAGTAGTCCCTTCTTGGTGGCTGATATAGGTGGGATTTTTTTCCATTAAATTTCTTGAATTATATTTTTTGTTTTCACAATCTGTAATTTTTTTCATAAGTCTTTGCTCTTTATTACCTGGATGTGGTGTCCTCCTCCCCCACAGTGCTCTAAAGATATTGATTAGAAATATATATATATATTTCTCTCTATTGAAGTTACCTTTGGCTCTGTTAGGGTCAGACCCTTCAGTGACTCTGTGGCACCACTTTCCTCTAATTCTGGTGCTTGGTTATTGATTTGAGAGGCTTTGCTGGCCTGGCGAATTCTACAGGAACCAGATGTTCCTCTTACCTGACAGGTGTTGCCAGGTCCCAGACTCCTTGCCTCCCTCTCTGCCCACAGTATCCCCATCATCCTGGGCCTTTCCTGGGTCTAAAGAGATCAGAGCAGGCCCTGTGACTCTGCTGCCTCCACATAGGACTTGTTGAAATCAAGCAGCATCAAAAATGTACCCTAAGTATTTGCAACACCCAGACATTCTGGTTCCAGTTCTTTGAATCTGATAAGAAAACAATATCTTAGCAAACTGAATATCTATTTCCAGTGTTTTCTGAATGATGATTTTGTCAGTCTTTACCCTGCCCATGAATCTGCCCAACATCACTAAAAATAATGATTTTTTTTAATGATGTGAGCAGAAGTATATCAATCGTTGACTCACGTCATGTTTTCAAAGCGCTTACTATCCCCGAGTATACTGTATATTATTGCTTCAATGATTATCATCTCTGATAAGAATGCCAGGTCCCTGTGGTTCAGAATCCTCTGATTAAGTCCAGTATCCCAGGCTGACAGCCTCCTCCATGCTCCTGCACACACTAGGAAGATGGTGCTTTGCTGAAACAATATGTGGGCTCTTTTAGGACTCAGTGGTCTTTGAGGATGTGGCTGTGAACTTCACCTGGGAAGAGTGGGCTTTACAGAATGCTGCTCAGAGAAATCTCTACGAGGATGTGATGCTGGAAACCTGGAACTTGGCCTCAGTAGGTAAGGGTGGCATCATTCCTTCACTTGGTCTTTTCTGGAACAAATATATTTTCCACATTGTCCTTTTTTATTTGGGCTGAGGAATGGGAATGTTTTTGAGAAAAGACAGACACAGTCCGCAGACCTATTGGAACTTGAGGTCAGAGAGCTTTAACATGAAAACAGAGTTTTATGTATTAAACTGATTTTTTATTTCTCTTGTTTAAAATCTCAAGACTCCCTAAGTTTATAAGTTTGGGCGTAGTATCCTGTGGTGCACAGAGAGAAGTTTTGTGGGTTTTACCCCTGTGAGAGTTATACTCTAATACATATTTAAAACGGTAATTTTGCTTTAATTGAACCTACTCTTATCCATCTTCAGCCACCATGAAGTCCAAAGTATTGGTCCATCTCATGGAAATATTTGCTGTCCTTCATAGTCCTCCCTGATCATGAGCTTTTTTCCATTAACCAGGTGTCAGCCACACATTCCCATGTGATTCCCCAGTAGGACTTGGGAACAGTGGAGGGAAGACTCGTCTAGGGCATCTGTGCTTGTAAGCACCAGGAAGGTGAGAATCTTTGGGAGGAAGAGGATTTTTAATAACGGGATTATATTTGGAAATATAAATTAGAAAAATAAGTTAGTCTTTGAGAAGGATGAAGTTAAATTTCGGGATAAGTATTTCCAATGATGTCGAAAGTACTTTGTAGTGTATTTGTCTTCCTTTTTTCACTTTTCATCCATCCTCATGCTTCCTTTCTTCTCAGGGCAAGACTATCCTATTTCATACTCTTAAAGGTAGCATTTGGGCATGTGCATTTTGCTCAATTCCTACCAACTTTGCTTTTCCAATAATATCCTGTTTATATCAACACAGTCTCCATTTTTTTGTAACTATTTCTTTGTAGATCGAGTCCCTGGGTAGCACAAACTGTTAACATGCTTGACTGCTAACTAAAAGATTGGAGGTTTATGTCTATCCAGGGATGCCTCGGAAGAATGTCCTGGTGATCTACTTACAAAAAATCAGCCATTGAAAAACCCTGTGGATCACAGTTCTACTGTGGCAACTGGTTTCTTAGTGGATAGGCTGCCGTTTTGACCCATTTTCCCTATTTTTGTCAAAGTCCTCAGTCTTTCTTTGCTCACATGTCCATAATTCCTTATAAAATTTGTTTACTATCTGCATCAGTATATGAAAAGAAATCCATAAATGGTATTTTTGGTTTCCTTTTTCCACATGAAATTATCTTGTGTTATCAATTTTCTACAGATTGGTGTATTCAAATAAAAACTCCTGGATCAGATCTTCAGCAGGATATTTTGGGGAATGAAATGTAGAATAATGAAAATTTAAAAAGTTTGATAAGAAATGATTCCTTGTCCATTTGGAAGAAAAAGGGAAATTTCATAACATTGAAATACAGCCCCAAATCCAGAAGGAACATTTGAGATGTTGTTTACACAAGAAGGAATATCCCAGCAGAGTGTTAGAGTATCTTGAAATTAAAGAAAAAGTATAAAGGTAGCTAAACAATTGTGTACTCCGAATTTTTACAAGACAATATTTTCATAAATATGATGTAGATATTGAGGATCTGAAACATGTTTCAGCTGGAAACAATGGTCAGGAAACCCCATAGTAAGAAACAATATGAAAGTAATGGCTTTATTCAAGCCCTCAACCAAGTATTCAGGTTGTTCCACTTTGAAGCAATGCAGACAGTGCAGAAAACATCTGTCTTCACTGAGAATGGGAAACATGTAGTCAGTCATACTAATCATTCACTTGCCTCTCATCTTTAGGGAATGGGTGAGCAGTCACAAAGGACAGAAAATCCCTGCATGTGAAATGTGAGAAAACCTTTATGCCTTTCAAGTATGTTTAAGACATCACAGCAGCAAGAAACCTTATGATTGTAAGGAATGTGGGAAATCCTTTAGTTGTTACTCCTCCCTTCATGGACATGAGAAAACACACAGTGAATAGAAAACTTATGAATGTAAGCAATGTGGAAAAGGCTTCATGGTTGTCTCATACCTCAAGAGCCAAGTAAGAACACACACTGGTGAGAAACTCTTTGAATGTAAACAATGTGGGAAAGCTTTCAATTGGCTGAACTCCTTCCAGGCACATATGAGAATGCACTCTGATGAGAAACCCTATGAATGTAAGCAATGTGGGAAAACCTTTATGTATTCCTCCTCCCTTAAAACTACATTTAAGACAGCACACTGGAGAGAAACTATTAATATAAGGAATGTGGGAAGGCCTTCGGTTATCCCACATATTTTCGAGAACATGTAAGAATGCACAAGGGAGAGAAACCCTATAAATTTAAGTATTGTTGGAGAGCCTTCATGTGTTACTCTCCCCTTCATGGACATGAAAAAACACACAGTGAACAGAAACCTTATGAATGTAAGCAGCATGGAAAAAGTTTCAGATGTCCCAAATTCTTTCGACAACATGTGAACATGCACAGTGGAGACAAAACCTATGAATGCAAGTAATGTGGGAAAGTCTACAGTATGCCTGTAAACCTACAACAATGTATGAAAATGCACAGTGACGACTCTAAGAATGTAAACCATGTGGGAAAACCTTCAGATGGCCTACCTCCTTATGATTACAGATGAGAACGCACTCTAGCGAGAAACCCTGACTATAAGCAGTGTGAGAAAGTCTACAGGTGTCTCATATCCCTTCAAGAACATCTGAGAAAACACACTGGAGAGAAACCCTATGAATGTAACCTAGGTGGGAAAGCCTATAATTGTTTCAAATACTTTGACATGCATATGAAAATACACAGTGGAGAGACACAGTGTGTATGTAAGGTGGTAGGAAGGTCTTCAGTTCTCCCTCACGTCTTCTAAGACATTTGAATACGCACTCTGGCAAGAAACCTTGTGAATGTAAGGAGTGTGAGAAAGCCTACAGGTGTCTCATATCCCCTTAGGGACATCTGAGAAAACACACTGAGGAGAAACCTTAAGAATATAAGGCAAGTTGGAAATTTTTCTGTAAAATGAGACTAGAAGTAGTGTTAGTACCTGTCTAACTTCATGGGGGATAATGAGTCACCATCACTACAAAGGTGATTCCCATGAGGTAGAGGTTAGACATAACCTCCATTCTCCAACCTTTTAACCAATTCTGACACCAGCTATCCCTGCCACAGCACTCTCTACTTCTCTGATGGTTTGATTGTGGCAATGGCCACACAAAATTCATAGACCATACTTACAGTTAAGTGGTTTATTAAGGAAAAAGGGAAAAACTCAGGATCAGGATCAATGTGGTACAACTCAGGATTAGGAACAGGAAGCATGCCGACAAAGTCTCCCTTCTCAGCTCCTCTCAACTGTGCAGGCTTCCTCTCAGGCCCCTGAGGACAAGATCCTCTTGGCCCCCTCAGGACAGGCTCTGCTGCCGGGCCCCTTCTGGGCCTGTTGCCACTGGATCTGCTGCTGGGCCCTTTCTGGGCCTGTTGCTGTCTTCAGTGTTACAGCCTTTGACCAGTTTTACAGCTCTTTTAGGAGGTTCCTTGCCTCCTCTTTCTGCTTTCTTCTTTCTGCCCCTTTCTGTGTGCTTAACCTCTGTGGGACTGGCTGCATATTATATACACAACTCTGTCAACTTCAAGGTACGGTTCCTCCCAGTGGGAACCCCAACCTGACCAGTTCCCCCTCAGTAGGGCACAAATACTTCATTTGCATAGTCTATTGACCAGTCCTTGCAAGGTGCATACCAATCACAGGGCAGGCTGCAGCCCTGGACTAGACAAAGTATCAAAACCACATTGTTTACAGTTTACCCAGGAAGTGTCAATCAACCTGGCAAAAGTAACAAACCCTCCGGGGGTAGAAAACTAGAGAAAAGTTAACTCTTTAGTGTTTAGTGGGAAAATCTCTCAAGCCGTTTTTCCAAAGAACCAAGGCAAAAGGCCACATAAAGGGAGCTCATTTCACCACAGCTGTCATCAGGGGTAATGTTAGGAGCTACATCTCCCAGAGTCTCTTCTGTGTATGGTTACAGGTTAAAGTTCACAAGAAGAGGAAGGCATATGAGTGAATGTTAGAAGACAGAAGTGAAGAAGCCATTCCTCTCCATTCTGCTGTGCCATTAGGAGAGAGAGATGGAGAAGGGGCACAGGGAGAGAGTAGTCAGAACACCCCTCAATCTGCTCTGAGCTCCCATCTGCCCCATCAATGACCTCTGGGGCCCAGCCTTTCCTCTCCCACCCTCATCCTCATCCTCATCCCACCCCTTGCTATTCTTCTTTCTGTCTGTCCCTTCATTTCCTTTTTAATTGTGAAATAAACATACAAGAAAAAGAAAACGTGCAGTTCCAATGAATCATAAATCAGAGTCTCTCCCCCTCAACACTGCTGTTGGGGGAATGGCTCCTTCTTTAGGGCAGTGCCATCCTGTGCACTGTAGGATATTGAGCAGTATCCCTGGCCTCCACTCAATGCCAGTAGCACCCCTCTTCCCCTAATCATAACAACCACAAATGCATCTTGGGAGCAAAATCGCCTTAGCTTGAGAAGCAGCTATTAATCAATACCTGGGTACCAACTGCCCAGGTCGAGAAATAGACATTGCCAGCCTCTAGAAGCCCCGTGTAGCCCACCCCATGATAATGACCTCCTTCCCTCCTCCCCACCTGGGTGGCAGTAATTCCTTTGTTTTTCTGTATAATTGCACCACCTATGATTGCCTTCTTATACTTGCTTAGATTTCCCTGTTTGGAACCATTTTATGGGATTTTTCTATTAAGTTGTCTGGCTTCTTTCACTTAACATCATATTTTGGCAGGCTGTCCCTGGGTAGTGCAAACAGTGAGTGTGATCAGCTGCTAACCAAGAAGTTAGATGTTTGAGTACACCCAGAGGCACCTTGGAAGAAAGGCCTGGCAGTCTACTTCCAAAAAATCAGTCATTGAAAACCCTGTGGAGCATAGTTCTGCTATGACGTGTGGAGACATCATGAGTTGGAGTCAACTTGACGGCAACTGGTAAACTTCATGCAACACTGATGGAGAAACAGGTACATTGCTGGTGCCCATGTAAAATGGGCAGGCACTGTGGAAAATATTTTTTCAGGTCCTCAAAAAGTTGAACATAGAATCATATGTTCATTTGACCCACTGTCTTAGGCTGGGCTCTCTAGAGAAGAAAAACCAGTAAAGCGTGTAAAAATATATATAGAGAGATTTCTTTCAAGGAAATGGCTCATGCAGTTGTGGAGGCTAGAATGTCCCAAGTCCATGGGTCAGGATAGAGGTGTCTCCTGACTCACATAGTGCAGGGGCTGGAGAACCCAAGATTGGCAGGTCAGACAGCAGGGCTCTTGCTAACAGCCTGTGAAGATCAATGAATCCCAAAATCATCAGGGAAGACTGCAGGTAAGCTGCTAGCTAGAGTCCCTAGAACTGACGGACAGACCAGCAGGAGCCAGCTGCAGCAGCCAGCATGAGCAAAAAGCCTCTGAGCACTGCCAGAAAGTCCACTTATATTCAATGCAGGCCACATGTCCAAGGAAACTCCCTTTCAACCTATTGGCTACTCACAGCAGATCACATCATGGGGGTGATCACATATCAAATCTCAGCAGGGAAGTGATCACAACATTATATGACTGCCAAAACACTGAGAATCATGGCCCAGCCAAGTTGACACATAATCTTAACCGTCACAGTCCACCCCTTGTCAACTTGACACCTGTACACATCTCAAACCATACATAATCTCTGAATAAAAACAATCGCGCCCAACATGATACAACTAACACACGATCGGATATGCAAAAGCCCTGTTTACATCTTATATTTTATAAGTGAAGAAAACAAAAATATGCACACATACAAAGCAGAAATACTCATAACAATTACAGTCCTTATTTCTGCAACTGGTCATGTGGCTGTAACTGGTATTTAGAACTACTTTCTTCCACCACCCATTCCATTTTCCCTTTGCCCTCAGGAAGCACCTGAGCTGGTCGTGGTTCTTTGCCTGGTGGGGTGACCCAAACCTTCATTCCTGAAGGGTCTGGGCCATTATTAGTCATGTCAGAATTGGGTAGCTGTAGTTTTCCATTGACTTTAATCTTGCCATGGTAGTACTAAGAGAGACCCTAAGCGATCTCCTGCATTCCAGGCATACTTTTCTTTATCTCCATTATGTAATATCAATCCGATTTCCTCCTGGTAAACAGGATCAATCACACCAGTCAGTATGGTTTCTCCCTTCTTTGCTGTAGATCAAGAGGCATAAGGAGCCCAAAGTGGCCGAGTGGCATTCTTATCTCCCAGTTCAGTGGAATCAGTGATGTGTCTCCAGCTGGAAGCAGTCTTCCCTTTGGAACTAAGACCTCTAGACCTGCAAAGCATAAAGTCACCGGGACAAGAAGCAAAAATCTTGTAAGTGGCTCACTAGCGGTAATAGTGAGTGGTGCCACTCCCATTTGCACCCCCTGATTCCTGGACCTATGAATCCTGGCTATGGGAGAAACAGCACCATATATTGAACACTGGTTTAGAGCATATACAGCCTCCTGGAGAACATTGCCCCAACCCTGCAAGGTATGGCCACCATGCTGGCACTGTAATTGTGTCTTTAGAAGGCCATTCCATCATTCTATCAATGCATCTGCTTCAGGATGATGGGGAACGTGGAAAGACCAGTGAATTCCAAGAGCATGGGCCCATAGCTGCACTTCATTTGCTGTAAAGTGAGTCTCTTGATCCGAGGCAATGCTGTGTGGGATATCACAATGGTGGATAAGGGATTCTGTATGTCCACGGATGGTAGTTTTGGCAGAAGCATTGCGTGCAGGGAAGGCAAATCCATATCCAGAGTAAATGTCTTTACAGTAAGAACAAAATGCTGTCTTTCCATGATGGAAGTGGTCCAGGTTGCTGGCTGATCATCTCAAGAGATAGTGCCATATCGGGGACTCAGTGATGGTCTCTGCTGCTGGCAGATTGGGCACTCAGCAGTGATTGTAGCCGAGTCAGCCTTAGTGAGTGGAAATCCATGTTGCTGAGCCCATGCATAACCTCCATCCCTGCCACCATGGCCACTTTGTTCATGAGCCCATTAAGCAATGACAGGAGTAGCTGGGGAAAGATCACTTGTTTCCACAGAACACGTCATCCTATCCATTTGATTGTTAAAATCCTCCTCTGCTGAAGTCACCCTTTGGTGAGCATTCACATGAGTCACAAATACCTTTACTTCTTTGGCCCATTCAGAGAGGTCTATCCATATACCTCTTCCCCAAAAATCCTTGTCTCCAATTTTCCAATCATGTTCCTTCCAAGTCCCTGACCATCCAGCCAAACCATAGGCCACAGCCCATGAATCACTATACAGTTGCACATCTGGCCATTTCACCTTCTTTGCAAAGTGAACAACCAGGTGCCTTGCTTGAACTTCTGCCCATTGGGAGGATTTCCCTTCATGGCTGTCCTTCAGAGAGGTCCCAGAAAGGAGCTGCATGGTCCCACCCCTGAAACCCCCATGCATCTGTTGTTTTGTCCTATTGTAGGGGCTTTCATGAGGCTGGAAGCTATGCCACTGGTATTCAAATACCAACAGGGTCACAGTCGGTGGACAGGTTTCAGCTGAGTTTCTAGTCTAAGACGAGGAAGAAGGACCCGGCGGTTTACTTCTGAAAAGAATTAGCCAGTGAAAACCTTATGAATAGCAGCAGAACATTCATATAGTGCTGGAAGATGAGCACCTCAGCATGGAAGACACTCAAAAGACGACTAGGGAAGAGCTATCTCCTCTAAGTAGAGTCGACTTTAATGACGTGGATGAAGTCAAGCTTTCAGGACCTTCATTTGCTAATGTGGCATGACACAAAATAAGAAAAACAGCTACAAACATTCATTAATAATCAGAACATGGAATGTACAAGGTATGAATCTAGGAAAATTGGAAATCATCAGAAATGAAATGGAACACTTCAACATTGATATCCTAGGCATTAGTCAGCTGAAATGGACTGGTGTTGACCATTTTGAATTGAACAATCATGTGGTCTACTATGCCAGGTATGACAACTTGAAGAGAAATGACATTGCATTCATTGTCAAAAAGAACATTTCCAGATCTATCCTGAATTACAACACTGTCAGTGATAGGATAATATCCATAAGCCTACAAGGAAGACCAGTTAATACGACTATTATTCAAATTTACACACCAACCACTAAGGCCAAAGATGAAGAAATTGAAGATTTTTACCAACTTCTGCAGTGTGAAATTGATTGAACTGCAGTCAAGATACATCGATAATTACTGGTGATTGGAATGTGAAAATTGGAAACAAAGAAGGAGGTAATTGGAAAATATGGCCTCGGTGATAGAAACAATGCCTGAGATCCCATGATAGAATTTTGCAAGACCAATGACTTCTTCATTCCAAATACCTCTTTTTATCAACATAAACAGCCACTATACACGTGGACCTCAGCAGATGGAATACACAGGAATCTAATCGATTACATCTGTTGAAAGAGATCATGGAAAAGCTCAATATCATCAGTCAGAACGGGGCAGGGGCTAACTACAGAACAAACCATCAATTGCTCAATATGCAAGTTCAAGATGAAGCTGAAGAAAATTTGAACAAGTCCACAAGAGCCAAAGTACAACTTTGAGTATATCCCACCTAAATTTAAAGGCCATCTCAAGAATAGATTTGATGCCTTGAACGCTAATGACCGAAGACCAGACAAGTTGTGGAATGACATCAAGGACATCATACATGAAGAAAGTAAGAGGTCATTAAAAAGATAGGAATGAAAGAAAAGACCAAAATGGATGTCAGAAGAGACTCTGAAACTTGCTGTTGAACATGGAGTAAATAAAGTGAATGGAAGAAATGATGAAGTTAAACAGTTGAACAGAAGATTTCAAAGCGCACCTCAAAAAGATAAAGTATTATAATGACCCATGCAAAGACCTGGAGATAGAAACCCAAAAGGGAAGAACATGCTCCGCATTTCTCAAGCTGAAAGAACTGAAGAAAAAATTCAGGCCTCAAGTTGCAATACTGAAGGATTCTACACGGAAAATATTAAATGACGCAGGAAGCATCAAAAGAAGATGGAAGGAATACACAGATGCATTATATCAAAAAGAATTAGTCAATATTCGACCATTTCAAGAGGCTGCATGTGATCAGGAACTGATGGTACTGAAGGAAGAAGTCCAAGCTGCACTGAAGGCAATGGCGAAAAACAAGGCTTCAGGAATTGACGGAATACCAGTTGAGATGTATCAACGGATGCAGCTCTTGAAGTGCTCAGTCATCTATGCCAAGAAATCTGGAAGGCAGCTACTTGGCTAACTGACTGGACGAGATCCATATTTATGCCTATTTCCAAGAAAGGTGATCCAACCGAAAGCAAACATTATCAAACAATATCATTAATATCATACACAAGTATGATTTTGCTGAAGATCAGAAATTCAATCCATATTCAGAAGAGGACATGGAACCGGGGACATCATTGCTGATATCAAATGGATTCTGGCTGAAAGCAGAGAATACCAGAAAGATATCTACCTGTGTTTTATTGATTATGCAAAGACATCCAACTGTGTGGATCATTACAAATTATGGGTAACATTGTGAAGAACAGGAATTCCAGAACACTTAATTGTGCCCATGAGGATCTTGTACATGGATCAAGAGGCAGTCATTTGAACAGAACAAGGGGATACTTCATGGCTTACTATTAGGAAAGGTGTGCATCAGTGTTATATCCTTTCCATACTTATTCTATCTGTATGATGAGCAAATAGTTCGAGCAACTGGACTCTGTGAAGAGGAACGGGGCATCAGGATTGGAGGAAGATTCATTAACAACCTGTGTTATACAGATGACACAACCTTGCTTGCTGGAAGTGAAGAGGACTTGAAGCACTTACTAATGAAGATCAAAGACCACAGCCTTCAGTATGGATTACACCTCAACATAAAGAAAACAAAAATTCTCACAACTGGACCAATAAGCAACATCATAATAAGCAGAGAAAATATTGAAATTGTGAAGGATTTCATTTTACTTGGATCCACAATCAACACCCATGGAAGCAGCAGTCAAGAAATCAAAAGACGCATTGCACTGGGCAAAATTGCTGCAAAAGACCTCTTTAAAGTGTTGAAAAGCAAAGATGTCTCCTTGAAGACTAAGGTGCACCTGACCCAAGCCATGATGTTTTCAATCACCTCACATGCGTGCAAAAGCTGGATGATGAATAAGGAAGACCAAAGAAAAATTGATGCCTTTGAATTGTGGAGTTGGTGAAGAAAATTGAATATACCATGGACTGCCAAAAGAATGAACAAATCTGTCTTGGAATGAGTACAACCAGTATGCTTATTGTAAGCAAAGATTGTGAAACTATTTCCTCCATAATTTTGGACATGATATCAGGAGGGATCAGTCCTTGGAGGATATATTGCTTGGTGCAGTAGGTAGGTGGTCAGTGAAAAAGAAAACCCTCAATGAGAAGAATTGACATGGTGGCTGCAAGTATGGGCCCAAGCATAACAACGATTGTGAGGATGGCACAGGATTGGGCAGTGTCTCGTTCTGTTGTACATAGATAGAGTCACTATGAATCAGAACCAACTCGACGGCATCTAACAACAACAACATTGAAGTTCTCAATCGCCGCTATGGCTTGAGGGTGATATAGAGCATGAAGAATTCATTCAAGTTCCAGTGAAAGCCTCTGTATAGGAGACCCCGATATAATTTACTAGCTGAGAATATCCTGGCTTGTTGGCTTGGGAATCTGTCCCTGGGCAAGTTTTATCCTTGGCCAGGGTCTCATAGGCAGGTCAGCTTTTCTATGATGTTCGGCGTTTTCTGATGGCACTGGTAGTCCTTGCATGTAGGCCCAGTCTAGGATAATGTGTGAATCTCCATGGGCCATCCTCTCTTAAATCCAGTAGGTGGTCTGTTGCACATCTGTTTGTTCTGGAGCAGAGGATGCTTCAGCCTCTGCAGTCAGTTGGCAAGTGCGGTCTGCTTGTTGGTTTTTTTTCTCATCTAAGCATAGGGGCCTTTCTGGTGACCATCCACACAAGTAACAAAAGTTTATCAGGAGCAGAACTAATTTTTTTGTTGGTCCAGATGTCTCATCCCCATAGGGGCTTGCTTTATATGTCAGCCTAAGGGTTGTCAATGGCAAGATTGATTGGCCAGGCTGTTAACTATAACTCACATCACATTTTCCATGTGCCCTCCTAAAATCACCTTAACTGCCCCAATTCTCATTAGGGCTTGGAGGCAAAAGTTTATCAATGTGTATATTAATACACCAACACCATTAATACATATGAGAGGGTTTGTAGGGACCCCAAAGGAACTTATCCATAGTCAGGCTTGGGGAAATGTCCGAATGATGGTGACCTCACACTCAAAAGTTTTCCTCATTTTAGTGCCGGGAGTTAGATGAGTTAGATCACAGTCCCCTGTGCAATGGTATCTAAAAACTTAACATATACCCTTTTTTTTCATTTCCTCATTGATCTTTAATTCTAACATAAGGCTTTTGGTCCTCTCTGGTGAGAGAGGGATTTAGGCTTAATCCTCAGTCTCAATTACTTTTTTTTTTAATGAAAATTTTTGTACTGTACTTTAGATGAAGGTTTACAGAACAAACTAGCTTCTCATGAAACGGTGCACATATTCTTTTATGACACTGATTAACAACTTCAGACATGTCAGTACTCTCCCTTCTTGACCTTGGGTTCTCTATTACCAGATTTCCTGTCCCCTCCTACCTTCTAGTCCTTGCCCCTGAGCTGGTGTGCCCCTTTAGTCTCATTTTGTCCTATGGGTCTGTCTAATCTTTGGCTAAAAGGTGAACCTCTGGAGTGACTTCATTACTGAGTTAAAATGCCTGGGGGCCATACTCTCAGGGTTTCTCCAGCCTCAGTGTCAATTACTTTCGCAAGTCAGAAGATCTGGGCAAAATTGGTAGAGCCCTCAGTCATTTGTGCAGCCATGCCTCCACAATACCAAGTGCAAGCATGAGTTCAGCCCAGTTCCTTAGTGTGATGGTTAAGGTTGTGTGTCAACTTAGCTGGACCATGATTCTCAGTGGTTTGGCAGTTATGATGTAGTTTGGCAGTTGTATGATGTAATCACTTCCATGATGAGATTTGATATAATGTGATCACCTCCATGATGAGATCTGCTATGAGTAGCCAGTCAGTTGAAAGGGAGTTTCCTTGGGCACGTGGCCTGTGTCAAATATAAGTGAACATTCAGGCAAGGCTTGTGAGCTTTTGTGTGTGCTGGATCATGCACCTATTAGTCTGACCTCTGGTTCTTGAGACTTGAGCTAGCAGCTTACCTGCCGTCTAGCCTGCCAATCTTGGGATTCATTGATCTTCGCAGCCTGTGAGCAAGAGCCTTGCTTTCTGACCTGCCGATCTTGAGTGCACCAGCCCCTGTGGCTATGTGAATCAGGAGAAGCCTCTATGCCAGCCCATGGACTTGGGACATTCCAACCTCTACAACTGTCTGAGTCATTTCCTTGATATAAATATCCCTCTGTATGTATTTATATGCTTTACTGGTTTTGCTTCTCTAGAGAGCCCAGCCTAAGACGTTTGGTTCTGAGAGTAGTTCTAGAGAAACAAAACTGTAAGGATGAGTTTTCTAAATTGGTTCTCAAGTCTGGTTAGCCTTAAAGATGTTGGTTACTCTGCTTCCAGTAGGATAGAGGGCACTGCTAATCCATGACATATGGTGGCAATTCAAATATGCGAAATATCACCACCAATAGATCCAGTATTGGTGAAAGGCAAGGCTCTGGGTAATTGCATGGATGACACGTTTCTGCAAATTTGTCATAGTGGGAGGTATAAGGGAGCTGGTTGGTTGGTCCTATTTCGCTAAACAAACTAGTGAAAGAAAGAGATGAGCTCAGGGTTTCGGAGTCAAAGTTCAAGTGCCGCATAAAGGACCTCACAGTTTCCACTTACGCCTTGAAAGAAAGCCTGATTTCTTGTAGTAACAGAGCTGGTATTGCCTAAAACCCAAGACAGAGTCTTATTGTAAGAGTGGCTGAATTACAAAGCTAGCTCAATTACCAACATTGAGAGGTGTCTGAATTAAAGTGAGGGCATTGATTGGGAAGAAATGGGATCCTGAAACTTGGGATGGGGACATATGGGCAGATAATCAAGAAGCTGGAGACACTGAGCCCCTCAATTCTGTTGAATCTTCCTGCCAACAGAACAAACCCTCTCACTCCCATCTGAAGAGATTACTCCATCTTTGTCTGCTAAGCCACCTTCCCCAGTAGAACCATTAGCCCCTCCACTCCCATCTAATGAGATTATCCCAGCTGTATCTAAAGAGCCTTTGTCTGAGTCATTGCTTGGGCAAGATGCCTTACAAGACGATACTGAATGTTCTAAGTACACATCCCCACCACCCATTTTTGCTTCTAGACATATAATTAGACTTAAGTCCCAGTGAGCCCCAAAAGGTGAAGTATAAAGCGTGACCCAGGAGGAGGTATGCTACACTCTGAAAGAAGTGCTTGAGTTTTCTAATGTGTACAAACAGAAACCTGGGGAATACGTGTGGAAATGGCTGTTTAGGGTGTGGGATAATGGTACAAGGAACATAGAGCTGAATCAATCTGAGTTTATTGATGTGGGCCCACTAAGCACAGATTCTTCATTCAATGTTTTAGCTCAAGAGGTTAGGATAGGATCTAATAGTTTATTTGGTTGAGTCGCTAAAACATGGATTACACAGTGTCCTACACTAACTCAAGCTGAAGTACCAGACCTGCCTTGGTATACCATAGAAGAAGGTATCCAAAGGCTTAGGGAAATTGGCATGCTAGAGTGAATTTATCAAGTTAGACCCACAGACCCACACATGGAGTGCCCAGAGGACACACCTTTTATGACAACAGTGACGAACAAATTTGTGAAGGGAGCCCCAGCATCCTTGAAGACTACTGTGATTGCTATTTTATGTAAGTCAGATTTGTCCGTGGGAAATGTCCTAACTTAATTAAGACACCTAACTATGGGGCTGACTGGACCCCGTGGTAGTAGGTGTCAAGTGGTGGCACTCAATTGACAAAGATGAGGTGAATGTGGTTACTGTTATGGACAGAGGGGTCAAAGCAGTAATCAGAATAGTTTGACTCGTATGGACTTACAGCATTGGCTATTTACTCACGGTTCCCTAGGAGTGTAATAGATAGGAAATCTTCTAAATGTTTACCTGACCTGTACAAGTGACAGAATTCTAGGTCAAGTGAATAGCAGTCTAACTTGAATCACCGAGAGTCACGGCCCCTCAATCAATTCCCAGACTTGAGCGAGTTTAAAGACCCACAACACTTTGAATGAAGGGAAGACCAGATCCCCCTGAGGAAGGATACCAATACACTGCCAAAAATGTATGCTGTAGTCTTTCTTTCAGCCTTCCACAAAGGAATCTATGGCCTTTTCCAAGAGTGACTGTTCATTGGGGAAAAGGAAATAATCAGACTTTTGGGGGATTACTGGATAGTGGCTCTGAACTTGACACTACTTCCAGGAGATCCAAAACATCACTCTCCCACCAGTCAGAGTGGGAGCTATGGAGGTCTGGTTATTAATGAAGTCTTAGCTCATGTCCATCTCACAGTAGGTCCAGTGGATCACCAGACCGATCCTGTAGTGATTCCCCTGGTTCAGGAATGTATAATTGAAATAGATATGCACAGCAACTGGCAGAACCCCCACAATGAATCCCTGACAAATAGAGTAAGGGCTATTATATCAGGAAAAGCAAAGTGGAAGCCATTAGAACTACCCCTACCTAGGAAAATAGTAAACCAAAAGCAATACTGGATTCCTGGAGGGATTGTGGAGATTACTGCCACCATCAAAGACTTGAAGGATGCAGGTGTGGTGATTCCCACAACATTCCCATTCAACTCGCCTATTTGGCCTGTGCAAAAAACCAGATGGATCTTGGAAAATGACAGTGGATTATTGAAACCTTAACCAGGTGTTGACTCCAATTGCAGGTGCTCTTCCAGATGTAGTTTTATTTCTTTAGCAAATTAATACATCTCCTGGCACCTGGTATGCAGCTATTAATTTGGCTAATGCTTTTTTCTCCATACCTGTTTTGAAGGACCACCAGAAGCAGTTTGCCTTCAGCTGGCATGGATAGCAATACACCTTCAGTTGCCTACCTCAGAGGTACATCAACTCTCCAGTCTTATGTTATAATTTAGGCTGCATGGAACTTGATCTCCTTTCCCTTCCACAAGACATCACACTGGTCCATTACATTGATGATATTATCTTGATTGGACCTAGTAAGGAAGAAGTGTCAATGACTCTGAACTTATTGGTAAAATATTTGCATGGTTGTTGATATTAGGTGCCGTTGAGACAGTTCCAACTCATAGTGACCCTATGTACAACAGAATGAAACACTGCCCGCTCCTGCACCATTCTCACAATTGTTATGCTCGAGCCCATTTTTGCAGCCACTGTGTCAATCCATCTAATTGAGAGTCTTCCTCTTTTTCACTGACCTTCTACTTTACCAAGCATGATTTCCTTCTCCAGGGACTGATCCTTCCTGATAACATGTCCAAAGCATGTGAGATGTAGTCTCACCATCCTGCTTCTAAGGAGCATTCTGGTTGCACTTCTTCCAAGACAGATTTGTTCATTCTTTTGGCAGTCCATGGCATATTCAATATTCTTTGCCAACACCACAATTCAAAGGCATCAGTTCTTCTCCGGTCTTCCTTAGTCATAGTCCAGCTTTTGCATCCATATGATGCGATTGAAAACATCATGGCTTGGGTCAGGCACACCTTAATCTTCAATGCGACATCTTTGCTTTTTAACACTTTAAAGAGGTCTTTTGCAGCAGATTTGCCCAATGCAATGCATCTTTTGATTTCTTGACTGCTGCTGCCATGCGTGTTGATTGTGGATCCAAGCAAAATGAAATCCTTCACAATTTCAATATTTTCTCCGTTTATCATTATGCTGCTTATTGGTCCAGTTGTGAGGATTTCTGTTTTCTTGATGTTGAGGTGTAATCCATACTGAAGGCTGTGGTCTTTGATCTTCATCAGTAAGTGCTTCACGTCCTCTTCACTTCCAGCAAGCAAGGTTGTGGCATCTGTGTAATGCAGGTTGTTAATGAGTCTTCTTCCAGTCCTAATGCCCCTTTCTTCATATAGTCCAGCTTAGCTATGGCTAGAAAGGCCATATTAAGTAATTCACTGTACCAAAAGGAGAAACATACAGCCGTCCTCACATGGTGGTATAGAAGGTGAGGATCCTCTGTCAGCTCTGAGCACAGGCCATGGGGCCAGGGGTGCAAGGGCTGACCATGACCCCATGAGACCTGATTTAGGAGATAATATTGGAATCATTATTTTCTGTCCTCGAGTATACAGTAGCTGGGCTCACAAAGGCTCACAAGGACTCATGGGGACACATTGACTGGGACGTGAGGTATAAAGTCAATAGCTAGGATAATCTTGGAAAATATCTTTAGGGAAACTTTCACATAGGCCAATCAAACAGAACACAAAAGACATTCCACTCTTATCTTTTTCTATTAACATCTAGTGAATACAAAATTTGTCGGACCAATGAAGACCCTCCTGACTGTCATTACAGAAACCTGTACCAATAATTGTTAAGAAAGGCAATTCAAAAGGTAGGATCACAATTTCTAGCCAGTCTGTGAAAAGGTGAAGCTTTCAATTTTGTAATGTTAATATATACTGATGATTCTGATTCTGTAAGATTTCCTCGAACTCGGGCAGACATGGCTGTAGCAGCATGTGTGTCTGTTTTCCCACTTTGTCTATTCTGTAGTATTTCCTTGGATTTGGGCAGACATGGCTCTGGCAGCATGCTTATCCAATTTCCCTTTTTTGCCTTGTTGAATATATGCTGAATAAAACTTTCTTTTGCTTTACTAATCTTTGTGATTTTCTTCCCTACAACAGACCCCAGGAAACTCCCTAGAGAAGAGGGTGCCATACTGTTTTCCTAAATGCTGTCTGGACCCAGTTCGGAGGCCCTGGCTGGAGGCCGGCTGGTTCCCCTTCTTGGGTAGCTGATTGTCTACTCTCCACCCACTCCCCTTAATGAGTTCTCACACTCCAGGGCCACTATGCACCTATCCTAGTTGTCCCAGGGTCAGTACACAACACCTAGGGACAGTCCCTATGCCCCGTGAACCAGCAGAATTCAAAATGCCCAGTTCCCAGGAAGCCTGCACAACCTAACATAGCTAACTGCATCTTGCTGGCCATACACAAGCCCTCTCCTCCAATTCCAGCTTGTTGTTAGCTTGTCCCCAGGTGCAACCCCCTGTGTGGCCCTATGTCATGGTGTGCTGAGCCTCCCTAGCTCCTTTTCATGACCCCCTTAACTTCTCTTGTTAGGGGACCCTAGAGGTGGAAGACATCTAATTAGTACTCCATCGGTTATCAGGCCACTCTAGTCACCTCCTCTGCCACGTCACTTGCTTCCTCTAAGTTCTTTTGCAGACCCTCTGGAGAGCCCCAGATGGGTCCAGATCTAATGGGTTCAGAATGGTCAGACACGTGCAGAACAGTCAAAGATGACCAGCAGACGACCCTGGGCTGCCATGCATGCTCAATAACATAAGAGAACTCATGTCAAGGAACCAAAAGACTCATGTCAAGGAACCAAAATCACCGGACATAAGTCATCTGCAATAGCTGAGCACATTTCAAAAATGAAGAGTCCGAAGGCCACTGAGTCTTAGCCCCGCCTCATAATGAATAACCAATAGAAACTATGAATAGTTAGAACTTCCTGATCCTGCCCACCACCTTCCTCCACCCCTATATGAATATGTATAATTATAAAATGTGAATTCTTCCTCAAATCAAGGAACTCAATCTGAGTTCGATACCTCTGAGTTTCGGCTTGCTAGCCTGTGAAAGAAACTCTTTCTTCCTCTGGAAAACAGGATCTGAGAGATTGGCTTCTTGCACGCTGGGTGCGGACCTATTGGTCCAGTTTCACTCTTTTCCCCATCCCCCCTTACCTACTAGCTCAGAAATCTGTTAGAACAGAGAGAGCATCAGGGCTTCAGGAGCTGGTTTAAGACCAAGGCCACTAAGTCCTCCAGAGAATGAATAGCCAGGAGGTGACTGAAGTTCCTGGAAGGCACAAATGGTTTATCGCTTGACGACTAAACAAAAGCTTGGCAGTGTGAATTCACCCAGAGGGGCCTTGGAAGAAAGGCCTGGCTATCTGCTTCTGAAAGGTCACAACCATTAAAACCCTATGGAGCACAGTTCTACTCTGACCCACGTGGCGTCGCCATGAGTCAGAACTGACCTGATAACAACTGGTTTGGATTGATGTCAGGATCAAGAAAAAGAGACAAGGGAAAAGGAAACATTTAGCATTCCTCCCTCCACCTGATTTGAAATGAAATAAGCCCATGAGAACGGGAGGAGTGAAACAAGGATGCAGAGGGCTGATCAGAGTGTCAGCGTCATTCTCATTTCCTAACGCTTGTCTCCCTTCCTTCCATAATCACCAGGGAGAAAAGGAACAGTTTTTAAGAGCAAGAGCTTACTGATCAAAATACACCTCTGTACTTGGGCTGGTGTTTAAATAGCTTCATGGTGACTCCTTCGCTAACGGGAAGAGTGGGAAAAACCCATCGATGACGAGGTTCCTATCTTGGGAGAAATAGGGCTTAACTTCAAGCATGCAGAAGATATCCATCAGGGTGCACACAGAGAGGGGGAACTGCAAAAGCAGCCCCAAAACAAGCAGAGAGAGCATCTCCTCAACTCGAGTCAAAGCCTTAGAGGGGTAAACTGAGCAGCAGCCTCAGCCTCCTGTTGCAAATTGTGTACTCTCCATACACGCGGCTGAATTTGGGTCTCCCCCTCACCCCTGTGGATGATCAGGCCCACATCTGGGGCATGGGCCATGCTGGGAACACACATCGGTTCTTGATCATATGCTACCTCCTGAAATGACTGAATATCGGCCAATTCTTTTTGGTACAATGTCTCTGTATTCCTTCCATCTTCTTTTGATGTTTCCTGTGTCATTCAATATTTTCCCTGCAGACTCCTTTAGTATTGCAACTCGAGGCTTGAATTTTTTCTTCAGTTCCCTGAGCTTGAGAAATGCCGAGCGTGTTCTTCTCTTTTGGTTCTCTATCTCCAGGTCTTTGCACATGTCATTATAATACTTTACTTTGTCTTCTCGAGCCGCCCTTTGAAATCTTCTGTTTAGCTCTTTTTTCTTCTTCATTTCTTCCTTTCCCTTTAGCTACTCTATGTTCCAGAGCAAGTTTCAGAGTCTCTTCTGACATCCATATTTGTGTTTTCTTTCTTTCTTGTATTTTTAATGTCTTCTTGCTTTCTTCATGTATGATGTCCTTGATTTCATTCTGCAACTTGTCTGGTCTTCAGTCATTAGTGTTCAGTGCTTCAGATCTGTTCTTGAGACAGTCTCTAAATTGAGGTGAGATACACTCAAGGTCATACTTTGGCTCTCATAGACCTGTTGTATTTTTCTTCAACTTAAACTTGAACTGGCATATGAGTAGCTGATGGTCTGTTCTTCAGTTGGCCCCTGGCCTTGTTATGACTGATGATATTGAGCTTTTCCATCATCTCTTTCCACAAATGTAGTCAATCTGATTTCTGTGTATTCCATCTGCGAAGTCCAAGTGTATAGTCACTGTCTATGTTGTTGAAAAAGGATATTTGTAATGAAGAAGTCATTGGTCTTGCAAAATTCTGTCATGCCATCTCCGGCGTTGTTTCTATCCCCAAGGCCATATTTTCTAACTTCCAATCCTTCTTCTTTGTTTCCAATTTTTGCATTCCAATCACCAGTAATTATCAATCCATCCTGATTGCATGTTTGATCAATTTCAGACTGTAGGTGTATGGATATTATCCTATCACTTGCGGTATTGTTCTTCAGGATAGATCTTGAAATGTTCTTTTTGACGATGAATGGGAAGCCGTTCATCTTCAATTTGTCATTCCTGGCATAGTAGACCATATGGTTGTTTGATTCAGAATGGTCATGACCAGTCCATTTCAGCTCACTGACGCCTAGGATATTCATTCCATTTCATTTTCGATGACTTCCAATTTTCCTAGATTCATACTTAGTGCATTCCATGTTCCAATTATTAATGGATGTTTCCAGCTGTTTCTTCTCATTTTGAGTGGTGCCACATCAGCAACCGAAGGTCCCTAAAGCTTGAATTCATTCATGTCATTAAGGTTAACTCGGAGGATGCAGCTCTTCCTCAGTCATATTTTGAGTGCCTTCCAACATGAGGGGCTCACGTTCTGGCACTATATCAGACAATGTTCTGCTGCTATTCATAAGGTTTTTACTGGCCAATTTTTCACAAGTAGACTACCAGGTCCTTTTTCCTAGTCTTAGTCTGGAAGCTCCACTGAAACCTGTCCACCAAGGGTTACCCTGCTATTATTTGAAATACCGGTGGCAAAGCTTCCACCACAGTTTGACAAACTGACAGACATATATAAAGATGATAGATAATAGTTAAAGATGATAAAGAAGACAGATAGCGAGATGGATGTTTTTGTTAGGTGCCATCGAGTCGGTTCCGACTCGTAGCTACCCTATGTACAACAGAATGAAACACTGCCTGGTCCTGTACCATCCTCACAATCGTTGTTACGTTTGAGCCCATTGTTGCAGCTACTGTGTCAATCCATCCCTTGAGGGTCTTGCTCTGTTTTGCTGACCCTCTAGCATGCATGATGTCCTCCTCTACGGACTGGCCCCTCCTGATAACATGTCCAAAGTATGTGAGATGAAGTCTTGCCATCTTTGCTTCTAAGGAGCATTCTGGCTGTACTTCTTCCAAGACAGATTGGTTTGTTCTTCTGGCAGTCCATGGCATATTCAATATTATTCGCCAACACCATAATTCAAAAGCATAAATTCTTCTTCGTTCTTCCTTATTCATTGTCCAGCTTTTCCATGCATATGAGAGGGAGAGATACAGAGAGGTAGTAAAGACATAGAGAGAGAGGATGAGATCTCTACCTACCTACCTACCTGTCTATCTATTTATCTCCTTCCCTCCCTCCTTCAGTCCTATGTCTTGGGCTAAACCCAATAACCCCTATTTTCTGCTTATCTTGACTTAGACAAGTTTCCATATAGTGATTTAACTAAAAATTTATTGACTTCTGTAAGCAATATCCCATTCTTGATGTTGGGGAAAAAGGAACAGCTCTTCCCCATAGTAGAGTTCCAATTAATAAATGTAGAAGGAATGATGGAAACAGAAAGTACTCATTAGGCAAATACCACAGTAATCACTGTTGTAGGCAAAAATCACAGATGTTTCCTACAATTAGTGATGAGATACAGGATATTTTCATAGACCGAAAGTATTTGCTTGTAATATACTAATTGTCGTTGTTGGGTGCCATTGAGTCAATTCCAAATCATAGTGAACTCATGTAACAGAGTAGAACTTCCCCAAAGATTTTCTAGGCTGTAATCTTTAAAGGCGCAGATCGCCAGGTCTTTTCTCCCACAGAGCGGCTGGGTGAGTTTGAACCGCCAACCTTTGAGTTTAGCAGCTGAGTGCTTAACTGTTGTGCCACCGGGGCTCCTTGCTGAGTAATTAGAAAGGGAGAAATAGTAACTTTACAGTGGAAAAACTTGGAAGACAAGTTATAACCAAGTGTTAAAGGTCAGGATTACCAGTCAGACATACGGACATCATGTACTCCTGATACGACGCACTAAGGAGGGCACATAATTTCTCTGGTATATTTTGCAAAAATACATAATCTCTGAGAAAACTTAAGACAGACCAAATTTAGAGACACTCTATACAATAACTGGCTAGTCCTCGTGAAAATCTCAAGGTCTTGAAAATCACAGAGATGTAAGGAACTGTCCCAGATTGGAATAGACTAAGGAGATATGACAACTAAATGTCACGTGGATGAGTTTGTGTAGAATTGGTATTTTCTCTGCCTTTAATGTTTGGTAGAATTGATCAATGAAGTCATCTGGACCTGGGGTTTTCTTTGTGGGAAGGTTTTTAACTACAATTTCACTTTATTTTTTATTTTTTAATTTTATCGTGGTGGAAATATACATAACAAAATAAATTTCTTTGATAGATATGACTATTCAGATTATCTATTTCTTTTTTTTTCGAGTGAGCTTCAGCAATTTGTGTCTTTCAAGGTGTTTGTCCATTTCGTCTAAGTTGTCTAATTTATTGGTATAAAGTTGTTCGTAATATTCCCTATTATCCTTTGAACATATGTAGAACCTGTAGTAATGTTGCCTCTCTCATTTCTGATTTTGTTAGTTTGCATCCTCTCTTTTTTCTTGATTAGTCAGGCTAGAGGTTTATCAATTTTATTGATTTCACATGTATTGATCGCTGATTTTGGTTTAATTGCTTTTCTGTTTTTTGTTTCACTGATTTCCACTTTAGCCTTGATTATTTCCTTTCTTTTTCTTAACTTGGGCTTCATTTGCTCTTCTATTTTTTAGTTTCTTAAAGTGAAAGCTGAGGTAATTTTGATACCTTTTTATTTTCTAATATAATGATTTAGTGCTATAAATTTCCTCCTAAGTACTGCTTTAGCAGCATCCCACAAATCATTTATTTATTTATTGTAGTTTAGATAAAGGTTTACAGAACAAACTAGCTTCTCATTAAACAGTTAGTACACATATTGTTTTATGACATTGGTTAACAACCCAATGACATGTCCACACGCTCCCTTCTCGACCTTGGGTTCTTTATTACCAGCTTTCCTGTCCCCTCCTGCCTTATAGTCCTTGCCCCTCGACTGGGGTGCCCTTTTACTCTCATTTGTTTTATGGGCCTGTCTAATCTTTGGCTGAAGGTTGACTCTTAGGAGTGACTTCATTACTGAGCTAAAAGGGTGTCTGGGGGTCATAACATCCCACAGATTCTTATATGTGGTGTTTTCATTTTCATTCTGTTCAAAATGTTTCCTAATTGCCTTTCTGATTTCTTCTTTGACCCATGGGTTATATAGATGTGTGTTATTTAGTTTCCAGATATTTGAGATTTTCCAGAGATGTTTTTTGTTATTGGTTTTTAATTTAATTCCATTGTGGTCAGAGAACATACCTTGTATGACTTGAGTCATTTTTGGAGCCCTGGCAGTGCAGTGGTTAAGAGCTCAGCTGCTAACCAAAAGGTTGGCAGTTCGAATCTACCAGCTGCTCCTTGGAAACCCTATGGGGCAGTTCTACTCTGCCCTATAGGGTCACTATGAGTTGGAATCAACTCGAAGGCAATGAGTTTTTTTGTTTGTTTGTTTTTGAGTCCTTTTGAATGTACTGAGTCTTGTTTAATGGCCCAGAATATGGTCTATCTTTGTACATGTTCTGTGGGCACTTGGGAAGAATGTGTGTACTGATATTGTTGGATGGAATATTCTATAAATGTCAGTTATGTCAAGTCAGTTGATCAGGTTGTTCAGGTCTACTCTATCCTTTCTGATTTTCCACCTACTTGTCCTATCAATGGAAACCCGGGTGACATAGTGGTTCAGAACTACAGCTGCTGTCTTTGTTATCTAGTGCTGCTATAACAGAAATAGCGGATGGCTTTAACAAAGAAAAGCTTATTTCCTCAAAGTAAAGTAGGCTAAAAGTCCAAATTCAGGGCGTCAGCTCCAGAGGAAGGCTTTCTTTCTCTGTTAGCCTTTTCATCATTGTTATTGGGATTAGGAGCTACTCTGCTCAGGGACCCCGGGTCCAAAGGATGCGCTCTGCTCCTGGCACTGCTTTCTTGGTAGTATGAGGTCCCCTAACTCTCTGCTTGCTTCCCTTTCCTTTTATCTCTTGTAAGATAAAAGGTAATGCAGGCCGCACCCCAGAGAAACTGCCTTTGCATTGGATCAGGGATGTGACCTTAGTAAGGGTGTTACAATCCTACCCTAATCTTCTTTAACATAAAATTACAATCACAAAATGGAAGATAACCACACAATACTGGGAATCATAACCCAGCCATATAGATACACATATTTTTGGGAGGACATAATTCAGTCTATGACAGCTGCTAACCAAAAGGTTGGCAGTTCGAATTCACCAGGTGCTGCTTAGAAACCCTATGGGGCAGTTCTATTCAGTCCTATAGGGTCTCTATGAGTCAGAATCAACTTGACAACAATGGGTTTGGTTTTGGTTGGTTTAGTTTGTCCCATCAGTTACTGAGAGTGGGTTAATGAAATTTCTGACGATAATTGTGGATTTCTCTGTTTCTCCTTGCAGTTCTATTGGTTTCTGTTTCAAATAATTTGAAGCTGTTACTAGACACATTAACATTTTGGATTATTATGTCTTCTTGATTATTCTGACCCCCTGATGGTTATGAAATGACTTTCTTTATCTCTGGTAATAATCATTACTCTGAAATCTACTTTGATATTAATAAAGCCACTTTAACTTTCTTTTGAGGAGTGTTAGCATGATTTATATTTTTTCTTTCCTTTTACTTTTAACAGCAGCCCTGGTGGTGCAGTGGTTAAAGTGCTTGGCTGCTAACCAAAAGGTTCGAACCCACCAGCCTCTCCACAGGAGAAAGATGTGGCAGTCTGCTTCTGTAAAGATTTACAGCCTTGGAAACCCTGTGGGGCAGTTCTACTCTGTACTATGGGGTCACTATGGATTGGAATCGACTGGACAACAGTGGGCTATTTTTAACCTAACGCCGGAAAAACCAAACTCATTGCCGTGGAGTTGATTCCGACTCATAGCAACCCTATAGGACAGAGTACAGCTGCCCCATAGTTTCCAAGATGTCGCTGGTGGATTCGAACTGCCGATCTTTAGATTGGCAGCCGAGCTCTTAACCACTGCACCACCAGCTTGGTCTTTATTTTTAAAGTGTGTACTTAGTCTTGCTTTTTATAGCATACATCTGTATTAAGACTTGTTTTATGGCCCAGAATATGATCTATCTTTGTACATGTTGTGTGCACTTGGGAAGAATGTGTGTTCCACTGCTCTTATTATTGAATTGAAATCTGCTAGTATTCATGAGAAGCTCTGGTGTCTCAACAGTTAAGCGCTCAGCCACTAACTGAAAGTTTGGAGTTTCAAAGTCACCCAGCAGCTCTGAGGGAGAAGGATGTGACGATCTGCTTCCATAAATATTACAACCTAGGAAACCCTATGGGGCAGTTGTACTCTGTCACATGGGGCCGCTGAGTCAAAATCAACTCCATGGCACCTAACAACAGCAACAACATTATTATTATCATTTTAATGGCAAACATTTATGTTTCAGGCATCGTGCTAAATGTATTACTTGCCCTTTCTCACCTATTTGTCATAGCAACCCATAGGAACTGAGTACCACTGCTGTTTCCATTTTGCAGTTCCGCTCAGTAAGGGTCATAAAAAACCAGTTGCCATAGAGGAGATTCTGATTCATGGTGACCCCACGTGTGTCAGAGTAGAGCTGTGCTCCATTGGGTTTTCAATGGCTGATTTTTTTTGGAAGTAGATCTCCAGGCCTTTCATCTGAAGCGCCTCTCAGTGAACTCGAACTTCCAACCTTTCAGGTAGCTTCTGAGCAGGTTCACCATATGCGCCACCCAGGAACTACAAGGCGGGACCGGCTTGAGCTGCGGAGACACCTCCCGACCAGAGAGGGCGCTAGAGCCGTACGCGCTTCTATCGGTCCCTGTAGCCTAGCGCCGCGCCCCGGTGACTTCTGTGACTTGTAGTTCGTAGGGTCGTGGTGCGCAGGCACAGTGACGAGTCCAAGGGCGCGTTGATGGGGGTACTGGCGGCAGAGATCTGGTCGCCGCACTGAGGCGGGAGTGCCAATACGTGCAGATAATAATAATACCAGTATCAGCGAGAGCTGCGTTGCAGGGAGCGATTCCGCCCAGGTGAGCTCAAATGAACATCTGCGTTTGCAGCCGGACTTGCCCAGGTTCACACTGCGGTGAGTGGCGGGGTCGAGGTTCGAACCCCCAACCTGGCTCCGCCTTTCTCTTCCTGGCCGAGCCAGTGCAGGACCGTAGGTGGACAGTGGAGACAGGGCTGGGGGCGAGGAGGCGTGGCCTCTGGGTCACCTGGGAAGTGGCTTCACTTTTCACTTTGGAAGCGAGAAAGGGGATTCAGAGATGCCAGGCAGCTGGCCCAAAGCCTCCCAGCACCCTGAGCCGCAAAGTCTGACTTTTACCTTGAGACCCATGAAGGCGGAACTCACTTATGAGCGGAGCAGGAGAGGAAAATGGAGTCAAACTATTTGCTCTTTATCTTAAAGACAGAGGGGCTTGACTGCCGAGTCTTATGAGTATCTTCTCAGCTGAGCTCCTTCTTGATCTAGTCCAGGGGTTCTGCCCCCTAGGGGACACTGGCAACATCTGGGGACTTTTTTGTGTGTGCTTTAGGTGAAAGTTTACAGCTCAAGTTAATTTCTCATTCAAAAATTTTTACACATACTGTTTCATGACATTAGTTACAATCCCCACAACATGACAGCACACTCCCCCTTTCCATCCCGGGTTCCCTGTGTCCGTTCGACCAGTTCCTGTCCCTTCCTGCCTTCTCATCCTCCCTCCGGACAGGAGCTGCCCATTTGGTCTTGTGTATCTGATTGAACTAAGAAGCACACTTCTCATGTGTATTATTTTTCGTTTACAGTCCTGTCTAATCTTCATCTGAAGAGTGGGCTTCGGGAGCGGTTTCAGTTCTGGGTTAACAGTGCGTCCAGGGGCCAGAGTTTTGGGGGTTTCTCCAGTCTCTGTCAGACCATTGTTTCTGGTCTTTTTACGTGAATTTGAGTTCTGTTCTACATTTTTCTTCTACTCTGTCCTGGTCTCTCTGTTGTGTTCCCTGTCAGGGCGGTCATTGGTGGTAGCTGGCCACCATCTAGTTCTTCTGGTCTTAGGCTGGTGTAGTCTCTGGTTCATTTGATCCTTTAGACCTTTGGGTGCATATTTTCCTTGTGTCTTTGGTGTTCTTCATTCTCCTTTGCTCCAGGTGGGTTGGGACCAATTGATGTATCTTAGGTGGCTGCTCACTAGCTTTTAAGACCCCAGATGCCACTTGCCAAAGTGGGATGCAGAACATTTTCTTAATAAACTATGTTATGCCAATTGACCTAGATGTGGGGATGTTTTTGATTGTCACAAGGGTGGAGGGTGGGGGTGTGCTGGCACTGAGTGGGCGGAGGCCAGGGATGCTGCTCAACACCCTACAGTGCACAGGATGCCTCACTCTAGAGAATGATCTGGTCCCAAATGTCCACATTGCTAAGGTGGAGAACTATGTTAACTATTTGGGGAAAAAATTGAGTTTGATCCCTGCTCACACTGTACAGCAGAATATATTCCCAATGGGTCAGATGGTGTAAACCAGGGGGACCCTCCAGCTCCTGTGATTTCCCTCCTCTCTTCTCCCCACTCAGCGTGTGGATTTAAATGTGGGCAGTGTCCTAGGATGTCAGGTCAGATGATTATGGGGCACAGTCTCCTGGGGGTCAGTGGAATCTTCTAACCCAGGGGTTCTCACCTGGAGGACACTGGGCGATGTCTGCAGACATTTGTGGTTGTGACAACTGAGGGGAGTGCTACCGCCCTCGAGTGGGCAGAGGCCAGGGATGCTGCTCAGTACCCTACAGTGCCCAGGACGGCCCCCCGCCAGGTAGCGATCTGGCCCCAAATGTCCACGGTGCCAAGGAGGAAGGACCCTGGTCTCGGCAGAGGTTCTTAAAACCAGTGGTAGAGGTTGCACATGCAAAACCGGCATTCTGTATTTTGTGGGCAGTTTAAGAGATTTTCCAGGGCTATCTGATCACTCATACACATACGCTTATGAGCCAGCTTTCACATATTCTCGTCATGGGAGTCGGTCCTCCCGGGCACTCGCTGTCAACTCCCTGAGGAGGGGATTCATTACCTTCTGGCAGGAGACAATGGTGTTGGTCCCTCAAAGCCCCCTGCTGCCTCACCCTGCCTGCCTTCAGCCCCGGCCCCCCCACCCCTGCCTCACCCTGCCTGCCTTCAGCCCCAGCCCCCCCACCCCCGCCTCACCCTGCCTGCCTTCAGCCCCGGCCCCCCCACCCCCGCCTCACCCTGCCTGCCTTCAGCCCCGGCCCCCCCACCCCCGCCTCACCCTGCCTGCCTTCAGCCCCGGCCCCCTGAGAATTTCTGCTCCCCAAATATGGGGCCAGGGCTTTCTTCATAACACAGGGAATGGATTAATCACCCTCCCTTTTTAAAAAATTCATTGTGATAAAATATATATAGCAAAAAGTTTCCCATTTTACCCATTTTTAAGTGTCCGATTCATTGACATGAGTTATATTCACCCTGTTATGCAGCCACCACCGCTGCTGGTCTCCAAATGTATTCCATCACCCTAGACACTCAGGCCCTCTCAGCAACAGCTCCCAGTCCCCGCCCCCAGCCCCTGGAAACAACTAATCTTTTGCCTCTATGGCTCTGCCTATTCTAGATATTTTATACAAGTGGGGTGAGACGTTATTTGTCCTTTTGTGTCGGCCTCTTTAACTCTACACAGGGTTTTCGAGGCTCAGCTACCTTGTAGCATGTCCCAGGACTTCTCGTCTTTATGGCTGGGTAATATTCCATTCTGGAGGCCCTGGGTGGTGCAGATGGTCAAGCGCTTGCTGCTAACTGTAAGGAGGGGTTGGAGTCCACCTGGAGGCACCTTGGAAGAAAACCCTGGAGATCCACTTCAAAAAACTCAGCCACTGAAAACACTGTGGAGCACAGTTCTGTCCTGACACACGGGGGGTCGCCATGAGTCAGGGTCAACTCGACAGCAACTGGTTTTGATGTCCCATTGTGTGGATGGACTGCATTTTGTGTATCCACTCAACTGTTGATGAACATTTGGGTTGTTTCCATCTTTTGGTTATTGTGAATAGTGGTGCAGTGAACACTGGTGTCCAAGTGTCTGTTGCAGTCCCTGCTTTTAGACAAATCCCCTTTTACGTTCATTTAATACATACTCAGTAAGCCGTGCTGAGCTCTGGAGGTGCAGCATGACCATGGCGGACACGGCCCACGGCAGACACGGCCCACGGCAGACACGCCTCACGCCAGACAGGCCCCACGCTAGACACAGTGCATGGCAGACATGGCCCATGCCAGACACGGCCCAACGCAGACACGCCCCACACCAGACAGGCCCCACGCCAGACACAGTGCATGGCAGACACGGCCCATGCCAGATACGGCCCAACACAGACACGGCCCATGCCAGACACGGCCCAGGGCAGATAAGGCCCATGCCAGACATGGCCCAAGGCAGACACACCCCACACCAGACAGGCCGCACGCCAGACACAGTGCATGGCAGACATGGCCCATGCCAGACACGGCCCAAGGCAGACACGCCCCACGCCAGACAGGCCCCACACCAGACACAGTGCATGGCAGACACGGCCCAGGGCAGACACGGCCCAGGGCAGACACGGCCCATGCCAGACATGGCCCAGGACAGACATGGCCCATGCCAGACATGGCCCAGGGCAGACACGCCCCACTCCAGACATGGTGCATGGCAGACACGGCCCACACCAGACATGGCTCAAGGCAGACATGACCCACACCAGACACGGCCCATGCCAGACATAGCCACAGCAGACATAGCCCTTGCTGTCATGGTGCGTGTGGCGTGGTGAGGGACCCAGGCAACAAAGACACAAACATGAAAATCAAACAACTGCAAACCGGGGGTAGCATGGGGAGCTGGGGCATGGTCCTGGGGTGGGGCAGAGGTTGCTAAAAGTACTAGTTGTTGTGTGCCGCTGTGTTGATTCCGACTCATGGTGACCCTATGTAACAGCGTAGAACTGCCCCATAGGGTTTCCTAAGCTGTAATCTTTATGGGAGCAAATTGCCAGGTCTTTCTCCTGCAGTGTTGCTGGGTGGGTTCAAACCACCGACTATTCAGTTGACAATCGAGTGCTTAACCATTGCACCAAAAGGAATGATAATGCTGGCTTTGCACCCTTAGGTCCCAGCCTCACAGGAATAGCAGACACTGGAGCCTCAGGCCCAGGAGTGGAGACTCCTCCAACCAGGACCAGAGACCCCAGCGCAGGAGGAGAGGAAGTCCTGGCAGTCAGCATTTCCTTGCCTGCCTGCCTGGCAGCCTGATGCCAGGAGGAGGCAGTCTCTGCCTCCAAGAGGACGTGGAGACATGGGCCAGAAACCTCAGAGAAGGGTGAGCTCTGCTCCTCAGTTTCCTTATCTGTGAAATTAAGGAAATAAATTACCCTGTAAGGTCATGAGTAGTTGAGTCAGCACGCACAAAGTGCGTAGAATAATCATTGCCTAGCTCATGGAAATTGCTCACTGCATATCTCAGTACCGGTGGAGTTGACCCTGGCTCATGGAGACCCCAAGTGTGTCAGAGTAGAACGGAACTCCACAGGGTTTTCAGTGACTGAGTTTTTGGAAGCAGATTGCCAGGCCTTTCTTCCGAGGCACTTCTGGGTGGACTTGCACCTCCAACCTTTCAGTAAACAGCTGAGCGCATCAGCCGTTTGCACCAGCCGGGGACTCTGCTCACTGCATCTTGGCCCTTAATGTCCTCCCCTTTTCATTTGCTTCCTTTCGTGAGTATTTTGGGCTGTGGTTTCTTCTTTCTCTATGGTTGTAGCCTCTGGTGAGTGTGGAGGCAGTGGTGGTCCAGTGGTAGAATTCTCACCTTCCATGTGGAGACCTGGGTTTGATTCCTGGTCATTGCACCTCATGTGCAGCCACCACCCTGTCATTGGAGACTTGCATATTGCTATGATACTTAATAGGTTTCAGCAGAGCTTCCAGACTAAGACAGACTTAGGAAGAAAGACCTGATGATTGACCTGAGAAAATCAGCCAATGAAAACCCTATAGACCACATGACACTCAGTCTCTATTTGCCTGGAGCAACAGAGGAAGAAGGAGGAGGAAATGGAATGAGTGGCTAATTGCCTCCATGAATGACTGCCTCCTTTGCCATGAGACCAGAAGAATTGGATGTTGCCTGGCTAATAATGAACATTTTGATAAAAGATTCCATAGAAGAATCCTGATCAAAAGGGGGAAAATGCAGAACAGACTTTCTGGAGCCAAGGAGGCTAGACGAACCCCTGAAACTATTGCCCTGAGATAAACTTTAAACCTCACACCAAAGATATCCCCTGAAATCTTCTTAAAACGAAACAATAGTTTAGCTTAACTAGTAAAAAATGTCGGCCTTGAGCATTAAACTTTTTTGAAAACCATATGGGCTCAAATCAACAACGGCAACTTGAAAGATTAGATAGGAACCTTGGGGGCAGCGAGTTTATGTTAATGAGGGAGGAACAACTCAGAAAAAGAGGTTGAGGATGGTTACACAACTCAGAGAATATAATCAATGTCTGTAAATTGTACATGTAGAAACGGTTGAATTGGTGTATGTTTTGCTGTGTCTATTCTCAACAAAAGAAACCCTGTGGATCACAATGATCCAGTCTGCAACGGATCATGGGGATGGCGCAGGATGGGGCAACTCAACAGCAGTCAACAACAATGAGGACATAATTCGTCATGGGTCGATGAGGGACTTGGCAGTTTACGAGAGACTTTACGTCTGTATCACCTTCTAGGGCCAAGAGGTAGCTCATGCGTGATGAATGAGAATGAGACATAGGGCTGAGCCCGTTGTTGTTGGATGTCATCTAGTCGATTGCTACTCAGGACGACCCCATGTATTACAGAGTAGAACTGCCCCATAGAGTTTTCTTGGCTGTAAGCTTAATGGAAGCTGATTGCCAGATCTTTCTTTCGTGGTACCACTGGTGGGTTCAAACTGCCAACCTTTAGGTTACCAGCCAAGTGCCACCTAGTGTATCCAGAGGTACCACAATTGCAGCAGCAGATCCATTGAGAACTCTTTCTGTGGAGAGGTAGGGAGTCCTTGGTATGTGGGGCGCTCGGGAGAATTCCCTGCAAACGTTTCGGTCCACATACTTCTGCTTCTCATGAATGAGGAAATACTGTCAATCCTCATTACTTGCAGACTCTGTATATGTGAATTTACCTACTCACTAAAATTTATTTCTAACCCCAAATCAATACTTTCATCGTCCTCTGCAGCAAAAAATTTAAGTCGCCGACTCGTGCATCCCCAGCCGAGGTCAAACAAGGTGACGCTCTGTCTTCTTGTGTCAACTCCGTACTGAAGTCAAGGGTCCTTCTCGTGGTCTGTTTAGTGCTATGGTTTTCATATTCTTGTGCTTTTTGTTGGTGATTGTCTTAGTCATCTAGTGCTGCTATAACAGAAATACCAAAAGTGGATGGCTTTAGCAAAGGGAGGTTTATTCTCTCACAGTCTAGGAGGCTAGAAGTCCGAATTCAGGGTGCCAGCTCTAGGGGAAGACTTTCTCTCTCTGCTGGCTCTGGGGGAAGGTCCTTGTCATCAATATTCCCCTGGTCTAGGAGCTTCTCAGTGCAGGGATTCCAGGTCCAAAGGACACGCTCTGCTCCTGGCTCTTGTTTCTTGGTGGTATGAGGTCCCCTTGTCTCTCTGCTTGCTTCTCTCTTTTATATTTCAGAAGAGATTGACTTAAGACACAACCTAATCTTATAGATTGAGGCCTGCCTCATTAACGTAACTGCCTCTAATCCTACCTCATTAACATCATAGAGGTAGGATTTACAACACATAGGAAAATCACATCAGATGACAGAATGGAGGACAACCACATAATACTGGGAATCATGGCCCAACCAGCTTGATACATGTATTTTTGGGGGACACAATTCAATCCATGACAATGGTTTTTCTGTTTAAAATGGCCCCCAAGCGTAGTGTTGAAGAGCTGGCTAGTGCTTCTAAGTGCAGAAAGGCTGTGATGTGCCTTATGGAGACAGTATGTGTTAGATAAGCTTCGTTCAGGCGTGAGTTCAATGTTAATGTACCAACAATATACAGTATATTCCATAAGATGTATTTATACAGAGGAGCCCTGGTGGCACAGTGGTTAAGAGCTATGGCCGCTAACCAAAAGGTCAGCAGTTCAAATCCACCAGCCGCCCCTTAGAAACCCTATGGGGCAGTTCTACTTTTTCATATAGGGTCACTATGGGTCAGAATCGACTCAACGGCAACAGGTTTGTCTGTTTTTTTAATTTATACAGAAACAGAAGGTCCCTAGGTGGCGCAAATGGTTTACAATTGGCTTCCAACCTAAAGGTTGGCAGTTCAAACCGACCCAGGGGCGCTGTGGAAGAAAAAGCCTGGTGATCTGCTTCCATAGAGATTACAGCCCAGAAAACCACATGGAGCACAGTTCTGCTCTAATACGCACAGGGTTGCCATGAGTCCTAATCAACTGACCAGCAATTAACAACAACAAAACAGAAATATGCATAAAACAAGGTTATGTGTGGATCAGTTGACAAAATTTTTGTGACCAGAGGCTCGCAGGAACCTGACCTGTATTTCTTCTGGAGCAGTGGATCGGTATTCACTAATTCAGTGTCGCGCTGACTTTATGGAACGTGTTGTTTGCTGTTGTTGAGTTGGTCAATAACGAGAATTTACTGTTTACGCAGTACATTTAGTGCGATGTCTCCCACGTAGACGGCACTTGATAAATGCCTGTGGCTCTTGTTGTCATTATTTCAACCTGGTGTTTCTGTTACAGACTCTGGGATGACAGCTGTTGATCTGCCTGCTACCTACAGTGAGTTCTTCCATTTCTTCCACCGTGACCTAATTCTGTGGGATCTGTGGGTGGGGACAGTGCTGTCTCGAATCCTTCTTGCCGCAGTCAGAACAGCTTGGTAGGAGAGAGTCCAGAAGAGAGAGGAGGGCCAGAGGGCTAGGGCAGGCGGGGAGACCCAGGACCTGGCAGGTGAGAGGGCGAATCTGAGAAAGGCTAGATGTGGTGGCTCCGAGGACAGAAACAGCTGTGAAGGTCTGAACTGAACCTTCCAGAATTTGGGTCTGCCAGGTTGTACTGGGTTGAATCACACATCACACATCTGGTTGCTTGGAGTTGATTCTGACTCATGGTGACCCCATGTGTGTCAGAGTAGAACGGTGCTCCATGGCTGTGATCTTCAGAAGTAGATCTCCAGGCCTTTCTTCCGATGTGCCTCTGGGTGAACTTGAACCTCCAACCTTTGGTTAGCAGCCAAGCGTGTTAACCGTTTGCACCACCAAGGGGCTGTACGGGGTGGAATAGTGCCTGCCTAAAATTTGCATCCACCCAGAACCTCAGTGTTTGACTGTGTTTGGAAATGGGGTCTTTGCAGATGTAATTAGTTAAGATGAAGTCCAGCTGGAGGAAGTGGCTCCCAAATCCAATGACTGGAGTCCTTATAAGAAGAGGGAAATTTGAGGAGTCCCTGGTGGTGCACACAGTTAAGCACTTGAGTACTACCCAAAAGGCTGGAGGTTCGAGTCCACCCAGAGGTGCCACAGAAGAAAGGCCTGGTGATCTACTTCCAAAAAATCAGCCATTGAAAACCGTATGGAGCGCGGTTCCACTGTGCACACGTAAGGTTGCTGTGTATCAGAATGGACTTTACTGCAACTAACAGCAACACAGTTTCTAGTTCAAGATAAAGAAGAGGGGAATTTGGACTCACAGACCCACGCAGGTGGGAGAAGGCCATTTGAGGACACAGACACACAGACCCACAGAGAGAGAAAGCCACGTGACAACGGAGACAGAGATTGGAGTGATGCAGCCACAAGCCAAGGAATGTCACGGAGTGTCGGCTGCCCCCAGAAACTAGGAGGAGGCAAGAGAGGACCTGCGCTCGAGCCTTCAGAGAGAGCGTGGCCCTGCCCACTCTTGGTTTAGAGCTTGCAACCTCCGGAACTGTAAGACAATGCCCCGTTTTTGGCACTTGGTTGTAGCAGCCCCAGAAGGTGCATACAGAGGTGCTTCATAATAGAACACTGGAACTCGTATGCTTTATAAACTTGTGTATGTTGGCTGCAGGCAAGAGTTTCTGCATCTCTGTCATGGATTGAATTATGTCCCCGCCAAAACATGTGTGTATCAATTTGGCTGGGCCGTGATTCCCAGTATTGCCTGGTTGTCCTCCATTTTGTGATTGCAATTGTATGTTAAAGAGGATGAGGGTGGGATTGTAACACCACCCTTAACCAGGTCACATCCCTGATCCAATGCAAAGGGAGTTTCCCTGGGGTGCGGCCTGCACCACCTTTTATGTTACAGGAGATAAAAGGAAAGGGAAACAAGCAGAGAGGGGGGACCTCATACCACCAAGAAAGCAGTGCCAGGAGCAGAGCGTGTCCTTTGGACCCGGGGTTCCTGCGCGGAGAAGCTCCTAGTCCGGGGGAAGATTGATGAGAAGGACCTTCCTCCAGAGCCAACAGAGAGAGAAAGCTTCCCCCAGAGCTGACGCCCTGAATTTGGACTTCTAGCTTACTTTACTGTGAGGAAGTAAACTTCTCTTTGATAAGGTCATCCACTTGTGGTATTTCTGTTATAGCAGCACTAGATGACTAAGACAATCGCCATCTGTGAAATAAAACAGTTAAGATCTTGGTCCCAGCTTCCATGGGCCGCCGCCTCTGTGTGCCTCACCCTAAGCCAGTGAGGGCGTCTCTAGGCCAGGTGTTCTGGGACAAAGCAGGTCTGGACTTCACTGTGTCTTTTTCTTCCCCCAGCTATGCCTGCCCAATGCCCTGCTTTTTCCCAAGAGGAGAGAATGGCTGCGGGGTCCCTGCCCCTCTGGCCCCAGGTGAGTGGGAACTTGCTGTTTCTCCTGCAAGGCTCCCTGTGGACCCCAAGGGAACAGCACCTGCAGAAACTCTCTCCTGGATGGAGAAGGGGCCTCCTGCTCTGTGGGAAGCTCGGGAGGATTCCCCTGAACGTGCAGGCCCAGGTCCTCCTTCCCTTGAGTAAGGAGATGCGTGCAGTATGCTGAGCACAGTACCTTTGCCTGGGAAAGCGGTAAGGAGCCCTGGTGGTGCAACAGTTAAGCGCTCAGCTGCTAACCGAAAGGTTGGTGGTTTAAACCCACCCAGTGCCTCTGCGGGAGAAAGGCCTGGAGATCTCCCGAAAAGATTGCAGCCAAGAAAACCCTATGGGGCAGTTCTACTCTGCCACATGGGGTCACTATGAGTCAAAATCGACTTGATGGCACCCAACAACAACAGGCGAGAGGTGGGCTTCCCTTCCAGGGCTTGGAGGGTTTCTGCTCCTGAGGATCTGGAACCTTCTTCCTTAGAACAGGCAGGGGCTGCTGAAAAAATGAAAGGAGACCTAAATGAATGGAAAAACCCCCCGTGCTCATGAGTTGGAAAGCATCATATTGTTAAGATGTCAGTACTGCCCAAAGCAGTCGACAGGTTCAAGGTAATCCCTAGCAAAATAAGCAATGGCCCAAAGATTTCAGATGAGACCTTATGGGCTGGTCCTTGCCACTGTGTTTACAGTGGGCCTAGAGTCTGAATGTCCCTCTGTGAGCCAAAGACAAGTGCCCACAAGGCAACTGGCAGAGTCTGACTCTCGTTCTTGAGTCTGGATCTTTCTGAATGCCTCTGTCCTCACCCTTCTTCCCATGAATGTGGGCGGGTTCCTTCCTGAGCAGGAACCTGTGTGATGTTCTAGGGATCAGTGACCTTCGAGGATGTGGCTGTGGACTTCTCCCAGGAGGAGTGGGAGTTGCTGGACCCTGCTCAGAGAGCCCTCTACAGAGAGGTGATGCTGGAGACCTGCAGGAACCTGGTCTCCCTGGGTAAGACCAGCATCATTAATTCATGTGTTCATTAGCTCAGCACATTTATTTAGCCTCTACTCTATCAGGAGAAACCCTACGGGGCAGTTGCACTCTGTCCTGTAGGGTCGTTATGAGTTGGAATCAACTCGACGGCAATGGGTTTATGTGTCAGGAGGGATCCTTGGGTGGTGCAGACTTTGATTTGTGCTCGACTACTAACGTAAAGGTAAGTGTGTTACCGCAACGGCAGGTCTGAGCCGCCTGCCACGGAAGCTGATACTGAGACAGGTGAGGTGAGTAACAACAGTGCTTTATTGTCTGTTGATATACAGGAGACAGAGGAGAATGAGCTCCTCCAAAATCTGCCTCCCAGTCTGGAGGTTGATCAGAGGGTTATATAGGGAGAAATCAAGGTCTAAGGAATCTGTGGAGTGTTGGTTCCCCTCTGGAGTGGCTGGGCACATTAACCATGCTCCAGACATGATGACCTTTTGAAGCTACCCTGGTTTCGGCCACAAGATGATTTTTTCCTTGTTCAGCACTTGTTGTTCTACCTCCCAAAAAGGAACTTCGGTGAAATTTAAACTTCTAAAATCATGGGAAAACAAGAGGAAAGAAAGGAGGAAAATAAATCCGAAAAAGTGAACTATGCAAGCTGGGCATTAACAATACCACAATACCCAGATGCTAGGCTGCACTGCTGACAATAGACGATAAATGTGAAATTCCCATGCAGCCCCTTTCAAGTGGTTCAAACCTACCCAGTGGTGCTGTGGAAGAAAGGCCTGGTGATATCCCATAAAGATTACAACCAAGAAAACCCCATGAAGCAGTTCTACTCTGTCACATGAGGTCGCTGAGTCGGAATCGACTTGATGGCAATGGGTTTGATTTTGTTTTGTTTTGTTTATGTGTCAGGAAGGAGTCCCTGTTCAGCACAAATGGTTAAACACTCGGCTGCTAACCTAAAGGTTGACGGTTTGGATCTACCCAGAGGCACCTCAGAAGAAAGGCCTGGCAATCTACTTCCAAAAGATTGCAGACACTGAAAACCTTATGGAGCACAGTTCTACTCTGACACACATGGGGTCTCCATGAGTCAGAATCAGCTTGACGGCAACTAGTACTTGTCAGGAATTATGCTAGGAGTTGGGGGTTTCTTGGTGAACAAGACAGACAAGACCGCCTCGTGGAATTCAGTCTACTGATTTCTTCAGCAGAATGAATGACCGTGTTTCTTCCGTATTTGATAGTGGGAATTGCTGTTGGAATGTGTGTCATCTTAGCTTAGGCACAGATACGAATCCTCCGAATTCTCTTGAGTCCAGAGCTGGTGCATTTGTGCTCTCTGCCCAGGTGAAGATCCGTCATTTCTTAATTGTTGGGTGCTATGAGTCAATTCCAATTCATAGCGACCCCATGTGACAGAGTAGAACTGTCCCATGAGGCTTCCTAGGCTGTCATCTTACAAGAGCAGATGACCAGAGCTTTTCTCCCACAGACCCACTGGGTGGATTTGAACAGATGACCCTTCTATGAGCAGCTGAGCACTTAATCATTGCGCCACCAGGGCTCCTTTAAAATCTTTAGCTTGGCCAATGTGGTGGTGTTAGTTGTGGCTGCGTTGATTCCGACTTACGGCGACCACACGTGTGCAGAGTTAGAACTGCTCCATAGGATTTTCAAGGTGGTGACCTTCTGGAATCAGATCGCCCAACCTGCCTTCGGAGGCACCTCTTGGTGGATTCCAACTGCCAACCTTTTGGCTGGTTGTCGAGCGCTTGTGCTACCTCTTAAATGTAGTCTTGTTTCTTTCAGAAGCTTTGAATAGCCAAAGTACTATTACAGGAATTGAAGATGGTCAGTTTTCTCCACTATAATCTTCTCAAGTCGCCTGTCTTCCCCTGTTGACAGGGTGTTCTCTCTGTCAACCAGTGGCGCCTCCCCACTTGGAGCAAGGAGAAGCTGTGTGGATGGTGGATCGTGGAATTCCCCAAGCCTTTTGTTCAGGTGAGAACCAGGCAGGTGTGAGCCACGGCAGGTATCAGCCCTGAGAGGGAAATGTCAGTCAGAGGTGTCTCCTCAAAAGCTCTGGTTGTATAAGGAGAAGGCCAGAGCTACTTGGTTATACTTTCTGAGAAGCCTTTGTGGTTGGTTCACCCTCCACCAACTTTCTCCTGTTCACAAATGATTGACTGCTAACCTAAAGGTTGGCAGTTTGAACCTACCCAGTGGCACGGCAGAAGAAAAGCCTTGGCAGTCTGCTCCCATTAAGATGACAGCCAAGCAAACCCTATGGAGCTGTTCTCTGTAACACACGGGGTCGCCACGAGTCAGCATTGACTCGACAGCAACTAACAACAGCAGCATTACTCCTCTTTGGCTTTGGAGAAAAGAACATCCCATTTTCTTAATTAAAGTCATTATACCTGTGTTTCTAGTTCCATCTCTTTCCCTTTGCTTTCTTTTTTTAAAAATTTTTTTGGTGGCATAAAACAACAGAAATTTATTATCTCTCAGTCCTGGAGGCCAGAAGTCTGAAATCAGTATTCCAATCCATTGCTGCCAGTCACCACTGACTTATAGGGAACCCATGTGACAGAGTACAACTGACCCATAGGGTTTCCCAGGCTGTAATCTTTACGGAAGCAGACTGCCACATCTTTCTCCCCCGGAGCAGCTGGTGCATTCGAACCACCAACCTTTCAGTTAGCAGCTGAGTGCTTAACCATTCTGCCACCAGGGCCCCTGGAAATCAGTATCACTGGGCCCAAATCAAGGTGTCGGCAGGGCCGTTCTCCCTCTGAAGGCTCCTGGGGAGGATCCTTCCTTGCCTCTTCCAGCTCCTGGTGGTTGCCGGAATTCGTTGGCTCACAGCAGCATCACTCCAGTCTCTGCCTCCATCTTCCCATCACCTGCTCCTCTGTGTGTCTGTATCAAGGCTACCTCTCCCTCTGTCCCTTTTTTTTTTTGTAAATATATATGTAACAAATGAGCCCTGGGGGCACAAATTGTTAGTGCTCGGCTGCTAACCGGAAGGTTTAGCGTTTGGAACCCACTCAGTGGCTCCACAGGAAAAAGACCTGGTGATCTACTGCCATAAAGCTTACAGCCTAGGAAACCCTTTGGGGCAGTTCTTCTCTGTCACACGGGGTCGCTAAGAGTTGGAATCAACTCAATGGCACCCAACAACAACAACATACATGTAACAAAACATTTGCCATTTCTACAGTCTGCACATGTACAGTTCAGTGACGTTAATTATGTTCATCATGTTCAACTGTCACCATTAACCATTCCCGAATTTTTCCATCACCCTTAACAGAAGCTCAGTGTCCCTTAAGCATTGTGTCTTCCTTCCCCCATTACTTCTTGATAACTCCTTCTCTCTGCTATCCTCTTCTCCCCTCTTTGTAGATTAACTTCGTCTATATTTACATCTTCTGTTCCCTCTTTTTCATCATTGTCTAGCTCCTTACCCTGTGTCTTGTCCTCAGCACACTAGCTTACTGATCTGTCTCTCCCTTTTGTATCCTTCCTCCATGCTGAAAGCTAGTATTTGAACATGAATCCTTGTGTACCTAGTATATGTTGGAAGCTCCTTTGTCCTACCATTCTTTTTTTATATATAATACATTTTTTGTTGTTGTTGAGAATATATACAGCAGAGCATATGCCAATTCAACAGTTTCTACATGTACAATTCAGTGACGTTGATTACATTCTTCGAGTTGTGCAATCATTCTTACCCTCCTTTTCTGAGTTGTTCCTTCCCCATTAAGGAAGCCCCCTAAGCTTCCTATCTAATCTTTCAAGTTGCTGTTGTCAATTTGATCCCATATAGATATATCTTAGAAGAGCACAATACTGAAGGCCGACATTTTTTACTAGTTAAGCTGAACTGTTGTTTGGTTTTAAGAAGACTTCAGGGAATATTTTTGGTTGAAGGGTTAAGGTTTAAAGATTATCTCAGGGCAATATTTCGGGGGTTCATCCAGTCTCCATGGCTCCAGAAAGTCTGGATTCCATTATATTCTACCATTCTTAAGTTAGTGGCTTCTTTCTCCAAACAACTTTTTCCCCCCAATTTATTTCAGATTGGGAGACTAGACTGGAAATCCAAGAATCGATTTATAAGAAGGTCATCTTGGGATGGAAACCATCCAGTGGTATTAACATCATCAAGTTCACCAGAGGAGATGGGGAATATGTTCAATTTGAGAAGAACCATGAAGACTCCCAGAGGCTTTTGAGGCAAATGGCATATGTCCAAGTAGAGGCATTTACTCAGATGAGAGCTTCTGTATGGAATGAGTTTGGGGAAAATGGTAATCTGAGCTTACACCGTATTTTAGCACAGGGAAGTCCTCCTACGAAACATTTCCATGAATGTGACCTCCATATTGGGAGTTTGGTATCTGATTCTGTCTTAAACAGTCATCAGGTGGGATATGTAGATCAGATACTCTGTGATAATAATGAATGTGGAAAAGTCCTCAGCCAAAACGGTTACCTTATTCAACACGAAAGATCTCAAACAGAGGAGAAAATGTCTTTGTATGCTGAAAGTGGAAAATCATTTTGTCATAGTACGGCTCTTACTATCCACAACAAAATCCACACTGTAGAGAAACCCTATGAGTGCCTCCATTGTGGCAAGATCTTTAACCGCAGGCAGTCACTCAGCGAACATCAGAGAATCCACACAGGAGAGAAACCATATGACTGTCAGGAATGTGGGCGAGCTTTCACACACAGTTCAACCCTCACGCGGCACTTGAGGATTCACACTGGAGAGAAGCCCTATGTGTGCACCAAATGTGGAAAAGCCTTCAACAGGATTTCCTCTCTCACTCAACATCAGAGAATTCACACGGGGGAAAAACCCTACAGGTGTAAGGACTGCGGGAAATCCTTCTGCCAGAGTTCTTACCTGATTTTGCACAAGAGGACACATACCGGCGAGAAGCCATATGAATGCAATGAGTGTGGGAAAGCCTTTAGTGATCGTTCCTCTCTCAACCAGCACGAACGGACTCACACTGGTGAGAACCCCTATGAATGCAGTTGGTGTGGAAGAGCCTTCAGCCAGAGGTCTTCCCTTGTTAGGCATGAAAGAACTCACACTGGGGAGAAGCCGTATTGTTGTAACAAATGTGGGAAAGCCTTCAGCCAGAGCTCTTCCCTTGTTACCCATCAGAAAACTCACACTAGTCAGAAAACCTTTAAAATAATTGATTGTGGGAAAGCCTTCCATCAGAGCACCCACTTGATCGGATTTTAGAGATTGTTGTTGTTGTTAGGTGTCGTTGAGTCAATTTCGACTCATGGCGACCCCATGTGACAGAGTAGAACTTCCTCATTGGGTTTCCTAGGCTGTAATCTTTATGGGAAAAGATTGCCAGGCCTTTCTCCCATGGAGCCACTGGGTGGGTTTGAACCAGAAACCTTTTGGTTAGCAGCTAAGTACTTAATCATTGCACCACCAGGGCTCTTTAAAATTGCTTACTGCCTTGTAAAGCACTTTTTAGTACCCTACCACATAAGTGTGCTTGGACTTTGCCCTTGTGATGTATAGTATTTCTTGAAAAGAAGTAGGCCGAATCTACCCAGTGCTGCTGCAGAGGAAAGGCCTGGCAATTTACTTCCATATGATAACAGCCTTTGAAAACCCTGTGGAGTACACTTCTACTCTGACACACATGGGGTTACCATAAGTTGGAATTAACTCAACAGCAACAGGTTTGGTTTTCTGGTTTATTCCACTTTCTTGAAAGAAAGCATTGAGGGATAGATTTGAGAAGGAGCCTTTTAATGGGCGAAGTTGCCACTGAGGATGTAGTAAGCTCCATCCTCTTTGAAGAGATTGATAAATTGGAATACTAAGATGGAATGGAATTCTAAGAAATACCACAGGTTAATTTAGTTGTTGAAACAAAAGTTATTCTGTTTCAACTTTTTGTTTTAACCTTCAGTATTTTTGTTTCAGTATTCTGTTTTGATATTTTACTTAATCATTCCAGTACTGTTGGCCACTTAACTGGGTCCTAATTTGCCTCATGCACTATTAAGGAAATACAGAGCATGTAATAAGATAGCACTTTGGTTGTTATGTGCAAAATAAACGGTGCACAATAGTATATGTCACTCCATCCAGTGCATTCTAAATATATGCACAAAGGGACAAAGACTGGAAAGAGATGTGGCTCAATGAACAGAGTTTATTCATCAAGGTTGTCTGATTATGTGTACTTTCTGTCTTCTCCCATTTCATTCATTTTGACAATGAATAAAAATCAAATAACATCAAACATTGAAAGGAGAGTCAGGCTTCATTGATCAGTTGGGGAGGATTGCGGACAGTAGGATGGAGAGAATACAGTAGGTCTTGGGACATGGAGAAGTGGTGCAACCTTTGGTGGACTGGGCAAGTCCCAACTGTGAAATTAACTTGGCAGAGTAGAGATCAATTGTGCTGATAAGTGTTATCATCATCATTAACATTTATTGGGTGCTTACAATATGCCAAGCAAACTGTTTCCATAAAGATTAAAGGTTGGTGGTTCAAACCCACCCAGCAGCACCACGGAAGAAAGGCCTGATGATTAACATCATAGTGATAGGATTTACAACACATAGGAAAATCACATCAGATGACAAAATGGTGGACAATCACACCATACTGGGAATCATGGCCTAGCCAGATTGAGTCACATATTTTTGGGGGACATAATTCAATCCATGACAGTAACTATTCGTATCACCATGTTACAGAAGAGAGAACAGAGAAATAAAGGAAATTGCCCAAGTTCACCCAACTACAAACTAGTAGAATCAAGATATGAACCCAAGGAGCCCATACAATGTCAAACGTCCCATTTTCCCTTCCACAGAGCAAGCAGGTATACAGAGAAGATGGATTTCAAATTCTCTTTTAGAAGTCACCTAATATTTTTCTGAATCTTCTCATTTCCCTGGAGGTAATGAGGTTACCTGTCTGACCTCCTTTCACCCAAATGGGACCTGTTCACCTGAATTTTGTTGCCTTTCTTTAAAGTTGTTCCTAGTTGCCATCAAGGCATCTCCAGCTCATGGCCGCCCCACGTGCGGCAGAGTAGAACTATGCTCGATAGAGTTTCCAATGGCTGGTTTTTCAGAAGTAGATCACCAGGCCTTTCTTCTGAGGCACCTCTGGGTGGGCTCAAACCTCCAAACTTTTGTTTATCAGCTGAGCACATTAACTGTTTGTACCACCCAGGAACTCCGAGTTGTAGAGTATGGATAGTATAATAGCCTTTTTATAAAATTTGAATACATGAAAAACAATGTTATACTGTATGTAGCGAATGGCCTGTATGTATGGCATGGGAATAATAGGCACAAAGTCATGAGTATGGTTTCCTCTGGGAGAAGATGGAGGGGACGCACAGGCCATGTCAACTCTATGCATAATGTTTAGTTTCTTTTAAAAAATCTAAGCATAGTATGGAATTTACTAGAGCTCGGTGGTAACTATGTGGGTATTCGTTATATTATTGTGTATGATGGAAATATTTCATTAGAGTTTCAAAATGCTCCCCACCCCCTAAAAAGGCAACACAGAAGGTGCTACGTTATAGTTATCATTAATATATGGTTTCATGACGAACGCAAAACTCAACTGTCCTAATTTTTTTTTAAATTATACTTTAGATGAAGGTTTACAGAGCAAATTAGTTTCACATTAAACAATTAATACACATATTTTTTGTGACATTGGTTGCCAACCCCACGACATGTCAACACTCTCCCCTTCTTGACCTTGGGTTACCCATTACCAGCTTTCCTGTTCCCTCCTGCCTTCTCGTCCTTGCCTCTGGGCTGGTGTTTCCACTTAGTCTCGTGTCATTTTATGGGCCTGTCTAATCTTTGGCTGAAGGGTGAACCTCAGGAGTGACTTCAGTACTGAGCTATAAGGTGTTCGGGGGGCATATGCTCAGGGTTTCTCCAGTCTCTGTCAGGCCAGTAAGTGTGGTCTTTTTTTGTGAGTTAGAATTTTGTTCTACATTTTTCTCCAGCTCTGTCTGGGACCCTCTATTGTGATCCCTGTCAGAGCAGTCAGTGGTGGTAGCTGGGCACTGCCTAGTTGTGCTGGACTCAGTCTGGTGGAGGCTGTGGTAGTTGTGGTCCATTAGTCCTTTGGACTAATCTTAACCTTGTGTCTTTGGTTTTCCTCATTCTCCTTTGCTCCAGATGGAGTGGGACCAGCAGAGTATCTTAGATGGCCGCTCACAAGCTTTTAAGACCCCAGACGCTACTCACCAAAGTAGGATGTTGAACATTTTCTTTACAAACTATGTTATGCCAGTTGAGCAAGATGTCCCCCGAGACCACGGTTCCCAGCCTTCAGCCCAGTAATTCAGTCCCTCAGGGAGTTTGGATGTGTCTATGAAGCTTCCATGACCTTGCCTTGGTCAAGTCGTGCTGACTACCCCAGTATTGTGTACTGTCTTACCCTTCACCAAAGTTACCACTTATCTATTGTCTCTTTAGTGTTTTTCCATCCCCACCCCTCCTTCCCTGGTAATCATCAAGGATTGTTTCTTTCTCTGTGTAAACCTTTTCATGAGTTTTTATAATAGTGGTCTCATATAGTATTTATCCTTTTGTGATTGACTTATTTCACTCAGCATAATACCATCCAGATTCATCTATGTTGTGAGATGCTTCAGATTCATCATTATTCTTTATCGTTGTGTAGTACTACATTGTGTGTATGTACCATAGTTTGTCTATCCATTCATCTGTTGATGGGCACTTAGGTTGCTTCCATCTTTTTGCTATTGTGAATAATGCTGCAGTGAACATGGGGGTGCATATATCTATTCGTGTGAAGGCTGTTATTTCTCTAGGATATATTCTTAGGAGTGGGATTGCTGGATCGTATGGTACTTCTATTTCTAGCTTTTTAAGGAAGCATCAAATCAATTTCCAAAGTGGTTGTACCATTTTACATTTCCACCAGCAGTGCATAAGTGTTCCAGTCTCTGCACAACCTCTCCAACATTTATTATTTTGTCTTTTTTGGATTAGTGCTAGCCTTGTTGGGGTGAGACGGTATCTCATTGTAGTTTTGATTTGCATTTCTCTAATGGCTAGTGATCTAGAGCATTTCCTCATGTGCCTGTTAGCTGCCTGAATGTCTTCTTTGTTGAAGTGTGTGTTCATATCCTTTGCCCATTTTAAAATTGGATTATTTGTCTTGTTGTAGAGGTGTTGGATTTTCCTATAGATTTTAGAGATCAGCCCTTTGTATATTTTGTTGTAGCCAAAAATGTTTCCCCAGTCTGTAGGTTGGCTTTTTACTCTTTTGGTGAAGGCTTTTTATTAGCATAAGTGTTTAATTTTTAGAAGATCCCAGTTATCTAGCTTATCATCCGGTGTTTGTGTATTGTTAGTTATGGTTTGTATCCTATTTATGCTTGTATTAGGGCCTCTAGTATTGACTCTATTTTTTCTTCTATGATCTTTATAGTTTTTGGTTTTAGATTTAGGTCTTTGATCCATTTTGAATTAGTTTTTGTGTATTGTGTGAAATATGGGTCCTGTTTCATTTTTTTACAGATGGACATCCAATTTTGCCAGCACCATTTGTTAAAAAGACTGTCTTTTCCCCATTTAATGGAATTTGAGCCTTTGTTGAATATCAGGTGACCATAGGTGGATGGATTACATCTAGGTTCTCGATTCTGTTCCATTGGTCAATGTGTCTGTTGTGGTACCAATAGCCGGATGTTTTGACTACCGTAGCTGTATAGTAGGTTCTGAGGTCAGGTAGTGTGAGTCCTCCTACTTTGTTCTTCTTCTTTAGTAGTACTTTACTTATCTTGGGCCTCTTTCCTTCCCATATGAAGTTAATGATTAGTTTTTCCATCTCATTAAAGAATCCTGTTGGTATTTGGATCAGGATTGTATTGTATTTGTAGATTGCTTTGGGTAGAATTGACATTTTCACAAAGTTGAGACTACCTATCCATGAACATGGTATGTTTTTCCATTTATGTAGGTTTTGTTTGGTTTCTTGCAGTAGTGTTTTGTATACGTCTTTTATGTCCTTGGTTAGATTTATTCCTAAGTATTTTATTTTTTTAGGGGCTATTATAAATGGGGAAACCCTGGTGGTGTAGTGGTTAAGAGCTATGGCTGCTAACCGAAAGTTCAGTAAGTCAAATCCACCAGGCCCTTCTTGGAAACACTATGGGGCAGTTCTACTCTGTCCTATAGGGTCGCTATGAGTTGGAATCAACTCGATGGCAACAGGTTTTATTATAAAATGGTATTACTTTCCTGATTTCTTAGTTTTCTTTATTGGCGTATAGGAATCCAACTGATTTTTGTATGTTTATTTAGTATCCTGCTACTCTGCTGAATCTTTCTATTAGTTCTAGTAGTTCGCTTGTGGAGTCCTTTGGGTTCTCTATGTATAGTATCATATTATCTGCACATAGGGATAGTTTTACTTCATACTTACCAGTTTGGATGTGCTTTATTTCTTTTTTTTTGCCTTATTGCTCTAGCTACGTGCTAATGTTTTACAGGAGTCCCTGGGTGGCACAAATGATTAAGCGCTTGACTACTAACCAAAAGGTTGGCAGTTTGAGTCCACCCAGAGGCACCTCGGAAGAAAGGCCTAGTGTTCCGCTTTCAAAAGGTCATAGCTTTGAAAACCTTATGGAACACAGTTCTACTCTGTAACATGTGGGGTCGCCATGAGTTGGAATTGACTCCCCAGAAACTGGTACTGGTAATGTTTTGCTAACAGATATTCATGGTTTGGGATCAAGTTTGTAACCAGAACTTCACACATCCAAAAGTGCTGTATTTAAAACACAAGAAGAAAGATGATGTTCTCTGTAAAACTGCCAGGTCACTTAGAAAGTTATTGTAGTATTAACAGAGTCATGTTGAAGGTTCACATGGATAGCTCAAAACTGTTTCATGAAATATGAGATTGGCAGTAGGAGCTCCCTGTGCCACTTAGTAAGTTATTGTCTCTGTGCTACAGACCTACTGTATTGGTATCCTGTTGTTGCTCTAACAAGTTACCTCACACTTCGTGGTGCCTTGAACACTCAGCTAGTAACCGAAAAGTTGGCGGCTTGAGTCCACCCAGAGGCACCTCAGGAGAATGACCTACTGATCTACTTCCAAAAGGTCATAGTCACTTGAAAACCCTATGGAGCATAGTTCTGCTGTGACACACATGGGGTCGCTATGAGTTGGAATCGACTTGATGGCGAGTGTCACAGATTGAATTGTGTCCTCCAAAAACTGTGTCAACTTGGTTAGGCCACTATTCCCATTTTGTGATTGTAATTTTATGTTAAAGAGAATTTGGGTGGGATTGTAACACCCTTCCTAAGGTCACAACCCTGATCCAATGTAAAGGGAGTTTCTCTGGAGTGTGGTCTGCACCACCTTTTATCTTACAAGAGATAAAAGGAAAGGGAAGCAAGCAGAGAGTGGGGACCTCATACCACCAAGAAAGCAGCGCTGAGAGCAGAGCGCGTCCTTTGGATCTGAGGCTCCTGCGCTGAGATGCTCCCAGATCAAGGGAGGACTGATGACAAGGACCTTCCTCCAGGGCTGACAGAGACAGAAAGCCTTCCCCTGGTGCTGACACCCTGAATTTGAACTTCTAGCCTACTACACTGTGAGATAATAAATTTCTCTTTGTTAAAGCCATGCACTTGTATTTCTGTTAGAGCAGTACTAGATGACTAAGACAGCAAGTGTTTTTTTTTGGCTTAGTGGCTTAAAACACAATCTTTTTTCTTACAGTTTTGGAGGTGAGAATTCTAAAATCAAGCTCTCTGCAGGGCTGTGTTCCTTCCCAAGGCTTCAGGGGAGAATCTGTTTCCTTGACTTTGCCAGCTTCTAGAGGCCACCCGCATTCATTGGCTTGTGGCCCTATATCACTCCAGTCTGTGCTTCTGCTATCCCATCTCCTTCTCTGACTCTGACGCTCCTGTATTCCTCATATAACCAGTTGCCGTCCAGTTGACTCCAACTCATGGCGACCCCAAGTGTGTCAGGTAAAACTGTGTTCCATAGGGGTTTCAATGGCTGATTGTTCAGAAGTAGATTGCCAGGCCTTTCTTCTGAGGCACCTCTGGGTGGGCTCCAAACTCTAACCTTTAGGGACCTGTGTATGCATCACCAAGAGACTCTGAATAACATTCTAGCATGGTCTCAATATCCTGAATCACACTTCTATCCCCTCAGATTGCCATGATTTTTGTTCTCTCTGGCAGCAGTGGATTTTGTAAAGAATTCGGAGAGCTCCCTAATTTTTCACCCTAATAAATGACATGACATGCAGTTAATGTGTGATGCTCCCAGGATATATCACTGTGAACACATTATCACAAGCAGACACAAGTACTCTTAGAGGTACACGCTAGGAGGCAGTCTTATGCAGACTTAAATTTCAAGCTTTTTTTTTTTTTGAGACTTGTCATTCATTATTAATTCACAATAAATAAATTTGTGTAGCCACATTTTAAAATAATTTATAAATCAAGGAGTAATTATTTTTTAATGTTAATTTATTTTTAACTCAGTTGTTTTTTTGTGTTAACAATCTAAACAGTAATTTTTCTGAATGCTTGTAAAACCTTTCTGCAAACCATAAAGTACGAATTTTAAAAATTCTGTTCATAAATAAAATGACAAGTGATATCAAAGTTTGTATTTCCACTTTATCTCAAACTAGATAATGTTTTCTGAAATGAACAGCTATACTGTATTAAATGCATTAGACGTTTTTGGCCCAACCGATTATGTGAATTAAGAGTTTAAGATCGAAGTCAAATTTATATAAGCTTTTGTTGTTTTTTTCTTATATCAGTTAAAATAAGAATTTAATTGCCTTAGGACATCATAGCCTTTATCTTTCACAATTATCTGGGGACTCACTGAAAAACTGATCTAAAATAAATTTTCTTCCTGTGTGAAATGTCCAGCTGAGAATTGTAATGAACAGATCTGGTTTCTTCTGGTTGGTGTGAGAAGAGTTCCTGCGCCCAAGCTCTCGCTGCGGAGTCCAAACGTTCCACTGACAACAACGGAGGAAGATGGGGCGTGGTATTAAACCCCGTCCAATTGGGAGCACAGGGGCGGAGACTAGAAGAATGTCCAATCCGGGGCTCGGGCTCGGGGGTGGGACCGTGAGTGCTATCCATTCAAGGCCGGGAGTGAGGCTGCAGGAGCGGTCCAATCAGGGGCGCCGAAGGCGGTGCCGTCCTAACTGCCCAATCACAAGCTCCGAGGGTGGGGCGGTGCTCGGCGAACGCGTGCGGATGACGTTGTTCGGGTCCGTCGCGGCTAAGACGCGTTTCGCCTGCTGTGGGGGGCCAGTGTCCCTGTGTCACCGTCCCATCGCTCTCGCAGATGCCCTGGTCTCGAGGGGGAGCAGGGACGACGCTCCAGGGTTCCACCAGAAGCGAGACGAAGAGATGGTGAGCGCGGGAAAGAGGGTCCCTGGAGCGGGGCGAGGGGAGGGGCCGGTTCGGACCTGTCTGGAAGCGGCCTTGCGCGGCGGCCCCAGGTTCACCGCCTCCACTCCAGGGTCCTGTCAGTCCCCGCGCGCAGATACCTTGTCCCCGGCCCGGAGCACCGCGTCCCGCACAGATCATGGGGGAGGGTCCGACTCGGTCTGCGGGATCCTGGGTGGGAGGGGCTCTCAGGACGCCCCTGTACAGAGCCAGGCGGGGTTCGCCCGGCAGGATGGGCGGTGGGGCCTCCCGGGACCCAGTTTTCCCGGAGGCTTCCATATGCGTGGGCAGCAGGTGCCCAAATCCACTACCTGTCCCTCTGCCTGGCTCTCCCTAGGGCTGGCAATAAATCATCCAAATTCCAGATTCTTCCCTGCATTCCCAAATCCAGACTCCCCTCCTCCGAGTCACAACATCATTACCAAGTACAGAGCAATGGATGGTTCTTTTTAAATGGTTGTAGATCTCTGCGAGGATACAACTCAGCTGCCTTTTCTCGTGGAGAGTGGCGTGAGTATCATTATCTCCTCCCAGAGGACCGCCACAGTGTGGCGAATCCCTGATAAAGCCTTTATGTAAAAAATAACCCCTTGGGCTCTCTGGAGATTTTATTCCTTGAACCCCAGTTTTCATTCCGTTTGGAGATACGTGAGTCCTCAGCTGACAGGATGCCAGTTATGAGGGGAAAAGACAGAGATGATTCCTGCCCTCCCGGTTCTCAGAGAAGTGATGGGAGAAAAAGCGACCCAAAAGACCTGGAAAACCACCCCAGTGAGGTGGATGGAACACCCTGAAAAGCAAAGTGCACCTCAGTCACAGGGCAGGGCACAGTGGAGTGTTGGTGGGGAGGATGGTCAGGGAACAGCTCGAGATGCAGGTTGGGGAAGGGGTGTGACACGTGGTAGGACATGTCTGTGTTCCAGTTCAGCTCTGCTCCTCTCTGGGTTTGCCATCTAAAAAGATTATTCACCCATTGGAGACTCAGGCTTGCAAGATAAGCACATATTTCCAAAGGGTCAAGAAAGATGCATTTCAGGGAAAAAGTTACAATGTTCCAGCCTTATATTTCATTTGCTAAAAATCCTGGTTTAGCTTGCCTCTTCCCCAGAGGGTGTGCAGTTAAGTTTCTCAAGTCTTTTCTTTTCCATGATAACAAGTGGACTTCCAGGGTTTAGCTTGAGAAAATGCCATTGGGGAAAAGAATCTTAGAGAAATCGAGAAAATCTCCCTTCCAGTATGACTGCAGAAAAAGGAATACCTTTCTACAGAGAAAATGTGGTAGAGTAGATGAGTTGTTGAATTGCAACGATTCACCAAAACATCTTATTCGACTTTATAGGGTGGAGAGTTTGTGGATAATTCTGTGTCCTATTATCTGGCCGTCAGAGGTTAATGCAAAATCCTATGAGATAAAATTTGTAACACCTGTTGTTGTTAGGTGCTGTGGAGTTGGTTCTGACTTAGCAAACCTGTGTACAATAAAACAAAACACTACCCAGTCCCGCACTGGTCCTGTAGTCCTCACAGTCATTGTTATGCTTGAACCCATTGTTGCAGCCACCGTGTCAATCCTTCTTGTTGAGAATCTTCCTCTTTTTCACTGAACGTCTACTTTATTAAGCATAATGTCTTTCTTCAGAGACTGGTCCTTCCTGATAACATGTAAAAAAATTGTAACGCCTGGAAATGTTGAAATAGGATTGTTTACAAAATATTTTGTATCATGGCAATAATGATTAACTGAAAGAGAATTTGTGTGTTTTCTTATCGGGCAGTAAAAGTTTTATTTCTTCTTTTATGCAGAAACATTGGGTTTGAGTGATTTTGTTGGAATCTTCAAACACTAGGTCTGTCTCATTTAAAATATCAGTGGTGGTCCAAGGCAAGTGAATAACCTTGACTGGGGTGCAGAGCACTGAAGTCAGTGACCCCAGGAAGAGCCAACCTTGAGCCTGCGAAGGAGGTGAATGAGGTTGGTTCTCCCAAGGGAGCCTGCTGCCATCTTCAGGTGGCCACGCACACCCACCTCGGAAGGAGTATTTTGTGCTTAGAGAAGCTCCAGAGCCTTGGAATGCTGGAGAGCCTCCGGCAGAGTCCTTGGGGACGATGCCCCTTCAGAGGTTGTCATTGCCATTGTCTTGAGGCTGTTTCTAAGCAGTAGGTGTGATGTCTGTATCCACAGAGTTGGTGCAGCAAGAGTGTAATTTGTACGTGTTGAGAGGTCTGTGAGGGGCAGAGGTAGGGAGGACTCCTTTGCGTTCTGTCTCCTGAAGAAATGCTGTATGACTCTGAGATTTCAGTTGTGCTTCAGCATCTTAAGCTGACTCGGGGAGACTGCCCTCATTTGTAAGAATTAAAGCCATGCAGGGGAGAGAAGGGGGTGTGGAGGTCTCAGAGTTCATTCTTGTGGCTGCTCAGGTCCGCCACCCTCCATCACAGGGACTCACCTGTTTTCGTGTCAGTAAGATGTGGGTTTTCTGGTGAGCGGTGGCTGAAGCAGGATGATTATCTGGGCTGCTTCTCGTGTTTGCTTTTCTTCCCTCTGAATTCCTTTCTCAAATATTGCTGACATAGAAGTTGTTACCCAAGCATGTTGTAATCTTTTATGCAGAAACATTGGGTTTGAGTGATTTGCTCAACGTGTAAGATTTTTATTTTGGGAGAAAATCTAAGTGGGTTGAGAGAGATGATGTAGTAAAAGAATTCTGGATCCACAGAGAATTTTTGTTGATGAGAGTATTTATGTTTTCAGATATGCTTTTCATTTTGCAGATCAGCTTTTGTATGTCTGCCTGCCTTTTGGAAAATTTGAAATTTAAAAGACTATACTATTCCTAAGGTAATTGAATTCCTATTTCAGTTATTATGAGGGAAACTAATAAAAGTTTAGTTAATTGTTAAAAATCCTAAGATATTTGTCAGGTCAGACTAAAACTTCTATTATAGTAAACAAACTACTCATTCCTGAAAATACTCTCCAGTTTGAGATAGAATGGAAGTACAAACTCTGATGCCACTTGTCATTTTCTTTACGAACAGTTTTGAAAATTTCATTTTTGGTGGTTTGTGCTTTTATAAATGTTAGAGTTTAGAGGATTAGATTTAAGTTTCCTACATAGAAAAGTAGCTTCCAAAGAAAAGTAGCTTCCAATTAAAATAAAAAAAACTATTAAAAAGTAAAATATGGTTTATATAAATTCTTCTGTTTATCATTAATAAATAATACATGCAAAGGTTAAACTCGATTTGCATGAAATTTCCATCTATAGGGCGCTGGTTCTTTCCACTGATCTAGTTGTCCATCCCTCTGCTAACACCATACTGTCCGGATTCCTAGTGTTTTAAAATCCTTGATATATGTTAGACAAGCCCCTACTTTGTTCTTAGGACATTTCGGTTATTTTGGACATTTGTTCTTCCTGTTACGCTTGGAGCAGTCGTATTTGTTAAATTCTAAAAAAAGTCAGGGCTGGGGATTAATGGACTTGTATAAAGACCCTAGGTCTGTCTTGGGGGAGCTGATATCTTGGTGACACTAACTTGTCCTTTCTAAGAATGTTGTCATCTTTCCATTTATTTCGTTCTCTTTAATGTTATCCAATAATTTTTAACAAAATAGACTTTATTTTTCAGACCAGTGTTTGGTTTACAGAGGAATTGTGCAGAAAGCATAGAGTTTCCATGTGTCTCCTCTCCTCTCCTGCACGCTGTTTCTCCTGTTATTGACGTCTTGTATTCCGTTCTGTTCCTGTGGTACATATGTTACAACTGATGAACCATTATGAACGTATTATTTTTAACTAAAACGTATACTTTACATTAGGGTTCACTGTCTGTGTTTTACAGTGTATGAATTTTGACCAATGCTTAATGTCACGTGTTCACCATTGCAGTATTGTACAGAACAGCTTCATTGCCCTGAAATTCCTTTGTGGTCCACCTACTCATCCCTCCTCCCTTAATCCCTGGCAACCACTGATCCTTTTACTGTCTCCGTCCCATTGCTGTCGAGTTGATTCAGACTCCTAGCGACCCTATAGTTCTGCCTTTTCCAGAATGTCATCGAGTAAGAATGATAGAGCATGTAGTTTTTTCAGACTAGCTTCCTTCACTTAGCAATATGCATTTAAGGTTCCTCCAAATGTTTTGGCGGCTTGATAGCTTATTTCTTTTTATTGCTGAGTAATACTCCATTTTATGGATGTACTACAGTTTGTTTATCCATATACCTATCCGACTCCTAGGTTGTTTCCAATTTTTGGCAATTATGAAGAAAGGAGCTTATAAACATTTGTCTGTGCAAGCTTTCTTTTTATGTTCCCATAAAATTATTGTGGTATAATGTACACTTAACAGAAAATTTGTGATTTTAGTCGTTGTTAAGTGTACAGCTTAGCAGGTGCAATTTTTTGAGCCCCTCCCTCTGGAGTCAGATGGGTTGCAGTAAATTCCTCCAGCACAGAGTTAATGACAACACATGAAATGTCTGTCAGGGAAACTTATTATAAACTCCATTCTCAGTTTTTTTTTATTGGCAGATGATCACGTAAGCACCCTCTGTTTAGCACGTACCAAAATTCCAGACTCCCAGAAGGAAAGCAGTGGTCCAACATAAACCATATTGTTTGCATGAACAGTTTAGGCACAATGAGCAACTCTTAACAAGAACAGTAGTTGGAACCCTCCTGAAATCCCAAGTGCTCACACACCAGCCAGGAGCCAACCTTGCCAGCCGACCTTTGTAATGATGAGGAATCTCATGCCTGTGGTAACTTTTGTGCACACTAGGTAACGGAGCTTTTTAAAATGATAAATCACTATATATAGCTGTACCTGGAGCAATTAAGACTGACCCGGGGAGCTCATTTCACTACGTATCATCAATACAGGTATTCCTATCCTGCTGCTGCTCTGCTGAATAGGTAAACTCTAGCATCATTGTTGAGTCAAGGTCCAAAGTTGCCAAGAAAGACTTAAACACAGACGTTGGATGAAACAACACTTTGATCACCTGGTGAAGAGACAGAGCATGGTAACTTCAATAGTGGGCACTAGTCCTCCATGGCCAGTGGGTTATTCCTGCAGTCAACCCAGGGCTGGTGGTCTGCATTGACCCCTCTTGTGTTGGAGTTGAAGGACCTTATCCCTTCCCTCCGGGAACATGTAGTAGTTGAGTTGGCCAAGTGCCATATGGCATGCACACATAAGTACAACAAAGAGATATTCAGTAGGCCCATAACAGGGAAGGAGTTTCCCTGATAAAAAGAATAAACCGGGACAGAGGGAGGCTAGTTCCCGTCTTCCATTATCAGGGAATGACCAGACCCAAGACTTCTGATTAGTTGGTACAGGTGAGGGGTGGCCGTGTGACAGACCACCCTCCCAAGTATCAGAGTTCTTGCATGGCAGTATTTTCTCTGTCCCCTGCACATGGACATCAGTAGGCTGGTGATCTGTCTCAGCAACCAGGACTTGGGAACCATGCAGCTCAGTGGTTTCTGTGTTCCCAGTTGGGTTGTCATGTTTGTGTGCTGAACAAGTAGTGAGGGAATGAGTGACATTGGGGTGTGCGTTAGTTGTCTACTGCTGCAGTAACAGAAATACCACACGTGGGTGGCTTTAACAAACAGAAATTTATTTTCTCACAGTTTAGGAGGCTAGAAGTCTGAATTCACAGCTTCAGCTCTAAGGAAAACGCTTTCTCTCTTTGTTAGCTCTGGAGGAAGGTTCTTGTCTCTTCAGCTTCTGCTTCCTGGTTCCTTAGAGATCTTCATGTGGCTTGGCATCTATCTTACCTCATCTCTGCTTCTCTCGCTTGTTTAATCTCTTTTATATCTCAAAAAAGATTGATTTAAGACACATCCTACACTAATTCACTCCCATTAATATAGCAAAGACAACCCATTGTCAAATGGGATTATAATCACAAGTATGGAGGTCAGGATTTACAACACATATTTTGGGGGGACACAATTCAATCTATAACAGGGTGTAACCTCTCAAGTGGCCCTTGGGAATCACTTCTTCCTGAAAATTGAGACAAGGGAGTATGTTCTTTTGGAGAAAAACGCTACTGAGCCGTTTATATATTATGTGCTGTCGAGTAGATTCCAACTCACAGTGACCCTGTGTACAACAGAATGAAACAATGCCCGGTCTTGTGCCATCCTCACAATCGTTACTATGTTTCAGCTCATTATATATTATTATTTGATGTTGTTAGGTGCTGTCAAGTTGGTTCCAACTCATAGTGACCCTGTGTACAACAAAACAAAACACTGCCTGGTCCTGCGCCATCCTCACAATTGTTGCTATGTTTGAGGCCATTGTTGCAGCCACTGTGTCAGCCCATCTTGTTGATGGTCTTCCTCTTTTTTTGCTGACCTTCTACTTTACCAAGCATGATATCAGTCTCCAGGGGCTGTTCCCTCCTCATAACATGTCCAAAGTACGTGAAACAAAGTCTTACCATCCTCACTTCTAAAGAGCATTCTGGCTGTACTTCTTCCAAGACAGATTTGTTCATTCTTTATTGTGGATTCAGTATTCTTCACCACCACCATAATTCAAATGCAGCAGTTCTTCAGTCTTGCTTGTTCATTGTCCAGCTTTGGCATGCATATGAGGTGTTTGAAAATACCATGGCTTGGATCAGGTGCACCTTTGTCTTCAAGGTGATGTCTTTGTTCTTAACAGGCTAGAGACCTTTTGCAGCAGGTTTGCCCAGTGTAATACATTGTTTGATTTCTTGACAACATCCATGGATGTTGACTGTGGATCCAAGTAAAATGAAATCCCTGACAATTTCAGTCGTTTCTCTGTTTATCATGATGTTGCTTATTGGTCCAGTTGTGAGGATTTTTGTTTTCTTTATGTTGAAGTGTAATCCATACTGAAGGCTGTTGTCTTTGATCTTCATCAGTAAGTGCTTCAAGTCCTCTTCACTTTCAGCAACCAAGACTGTTTCATCTGCGTATTGCAGGTTATTAATGAGCCTTCCTCCAATCCTGATGCCATGTTCTTCTTCATATAGTCTAACTTCTCGGATTATTTGCTCAGTATACAGATTGAATTAAGTATGGTGAAAGGATACAACCCCAGCACACACTTTTCCTGATTTTAAACCATGCAGTATCTCCTTGTTCTGTTCTAATGACTGCCTCTTGGTCTATATACAAGTTCCTCACGAGCACAATTAAGTTCTGGAATTCCCATTCTTTGCAGTGTTATCCATAATTATGATCTGCACAGTTGAATGGTTTTGCATTGTCAGTAATACACAGGTAAACAGCTTTCTGGTATCTTCTGCTTTCAGCCAACATCAGTCTGACATCAACAGTAATATCCCTCATTCCATGTCCTCTTCTGAATCTGGCTTGAATTTCTGGCAGTTCCCTCTTGATGTACTGCTACAGCTATTTTTGAATTATCTTCAGCATAATTTTATTTCTATGTGGTATTAATGATATTGTTTGATAATTTTCACATTCCGTTGGAACACCTTTCTTTGGAATGGGCACAAATATGGATCTGTTTCAGTTGATTGGCCAGGTAGCTGTCTTCCAAATTTCTTGGCATACACAAGTGAGCACTTCCGGTGCTGCATCCGTTTGTTGAAACATCTCAGTTGGTATTCCAGCAATTCCTGGAGCCTTGTTTTGGACTTCAGTTAACACCTTTGCAACGTGGAACTCAACCTCTGTCTCAAGGTCAGCAAGAAAACAATACTTTATTACTGCTCTGGTGAGAAGTGTTCTTCTGGCATCTTATAACCTCAGTGTGTGTGTGTGTGTGTGTGTGTGTGTATTTGAGTGTACACTCAGGATTGGTGGACAGCAACACCAAGGCTTGGGAGTGTAGGGAATTGTGGGGGTCTAAATTCTCATGTTTTTTCCTGCTTTCTGAGCTCTAACTTCTCAATAATGACCAATTTTCATGAAGTGGCACAGGAGGAAGAGTAGATACTGAGCCTGTGATAACTACTACACAGATAAGTTAAAATCATTACTACTGCACAACTGGCATAACAAAATTTGTTAAGAAAATGTTCTACATCCCACTTTGGTGAGTGGCGTCTGGGATCTTAAAAGCTAGCAAGCAGCCATCTAAGATAGATCAGTTGGTCCCAACCCACCTGGAGCAACGGAGAATGAAGAACACCAGAGACAAGGGAAATATTAGCCCAAGTGATGGAAAGTGCCACATAAACCAGAGACACCATCAGCCTGAGACCAGAAGGACTAGATAGTGCCCGGCTACCACCAATGACCGCCCTGACAGGAAACACAACAGAAAGTCCCTGATGGAGCAGGAGAAAAGTGGGGTGCAGAACTCAAATTCTAGTAAAAAGACCAGACTTAATGGTCCGACTGAGACTGGAGGGACCCCAGAAGACATGCCCTTGGACTCTCCATTAGCCCAGAACTGAAACCATTCCCAAAGCCAACTCCTGAGACAAAGATTAGACTGGACTGTGGGACATAAAAAGCTACTCATGAAGAGTGTGCTTCTTAGCTCAGGTAGATACTTGAGACTAAATGGGCAGCTCCTGTCTGTAGGCAAGATGAGAAGACAGAAAGGGGCAGGAGCTGGTTGAATGGACATGGGGTGGAAAGGAGGTGTGTGCTCTCATAGTATAGGGAGAGCAACTAGGGTCATGTAACAATGTGTGTATAAATTTTTGTATGAGAAACTAACTTGAATTGTAAACTTCTACTTAAACCACAATTTAAAAAAAATCATTACTATTCCAAAACAATATTTCATTTAGACTGTTGGGCCTGTGTAGTTTTGATGGCCTGGAGTTATTTAACATATTGTGGTTAGCTGGTGCTTCTTGCAAGTTGGGTTTCCATAGGCACTTTCACCTTTTATGAGTGGTAAAAAAAACAGAAGGAAGAGTTTCTATAGTCTTTCAATATGTTTTTATTCTTTGAAACGTCATCTAGGTTTGACCCTGTGTTTCATGTAGTGCTGAGTGATGCGGTGAGCAGTAGTGTTACGGATTGAATTGTATCCCTCCAGAATATGTGTTGTAAATTCTAACCTCTATCCCTGTGTTTATAATTGCATTTAGGAATAGATTGTCTTTGCCGTGTTAATGAGACAGGATTAGTGTAGGGTGTGTCTTCAGTCAGTCTCTTTGGAGGCATAAAAGAGATTAAACAAGTAATTGAGAGAAGTAGAGATAGGGTAAGGTAGATGCCAAGCCACATGGAGATCTCTGAGGAACTAGGAAACAGAAGCTAAAGACACAAGGACCTTCCTGGAGCACTGACTGAGAAAGCCTTCCCCTTGATTTAGCACCCTGAATTCAGACTTCTAGTCTCTTAAACTGTCAGAAGATAAATTTTTGTTTTTTTAAGTCACCCACTTGTGATATTTATGTTATAGCAGCACAAGATAACTAAGACAAGTAGGGAAGGAGCCAAAATAGTTTTTGTCACAAGGAATTGGTGGTCTTAAAATGGAGAGAGTTGTTTCATTTGTATAGTACTTCTCTCATTTCTCCACTGTGCTCTGGACCCTTCTGATAAAGAGGAATAAGACTTGAAGTAGTCATAATAAAAATGGAGAGACAAATAACATGTGTAAGTGATACTGTTTAATGTATGAGTTAGTGAGTGTAGACAGAGAGTAAAAGGTCTGATGATTGGGGGTAGTAGAGTAGATATTAAGGGACCTCAGAATTATGTTTGAACTGCCTGTGAACTGAGCCCAGTTCCCCAGTTTTATCAGCTTCACCCATCCTCCTGCACACATATGTTGTATGTTTTAGGAGACCGTGATATTTGAGGATGTGGCTGTGGACTTCACTCTGGAGGAGTGGGCTTTGCTGGATCCTGCACAGAGGAAACTCTACAGAGATGTGATGCTTGAAACTTTCAGGAACTTAGCATCAGTAGGTAAGGAGAACATTACTTCTTCACTTAGTTATTTAGAGAACAAGCAGCTCTTGCTTATCAAACCTGTTCCAAGATTTGTAATGTGGAAAGAGGAATACATTTCTCAGTAAGATAGAAATGGTCACCACCATCATGGAGCTGGAGTCTAATAGTGTCTCCATGACCATCAGAATCTGTGCATTAGACTGAGGTTTTTCTTTTTGTCTTGGTTAAAAGACTTGAAATTTCCTTACTGTTACCAGTGTGCATATAGGTTTCACAGGTCATTTTAATTGCCAATATATTTGTTTTTGGAAACCTTGAGGGAATTTTACTGTGTCTGTGAAGTTGCTTTCCATTTTGACCCCTTGTTCCTGTTATTAATGAGGTCTTTAAACAGCTAAACTTCTTAACATCTTTATTTGATACAATTTTTTTCCTTGTAAGACTTGTTCACTTTTTTGGTTTCAGATGATGAGACTCCATGTAAGACTAGTGAGTCAGTTTCTCAACAGGATATTTCTGGGGGAAAAAAATCCAACGAACATAGGATAACAAAGTTCACAAGAAATGATTCTTGGGCTTCTATTTTAAGAAAAATTTCAGAAGACCTTACCATTGAAGATCAGCACGATAACCATGGGAGGAATGTGAGGTGAGTTGTGCTCATAGGAGAAAGCCGTATGCCAGGAGAGAATCTTAGTATGTTGTGAAATTAAAAAAGCAAACACAAACCCCACCCATGCCTAGCTTTATGTGTGTATTTATGATAAATTTTCACAATAGTTTTTAGTAAACGTGACTTAGACACTGAGTGTTACAATATAATTCAGTTGGGAATAGTTATTAAGAAAACCCAGATGTAAGACTTACTGTTTTAATAATGGCTGTGGATGAACTCTCTTCCAGAGATTTCAGATTTATTCCACTTTCATACCATTCACACAGGGCTCAAACATAGCAATGATTGTGAGGATGGCATAGGACCAGGCAGTGTTTTGTTCTGTTGTACATAGGGTTGCTGTGAGTTGGAACTGACTTGATGGCACCTGACAACAACTAACAACAACAACACAGAGCAGGAAACCTTCATTGAAAATTGTAAAAATGTAATCCTAATACCAAAAACCCAAACCCGTTGCTATTGAGTCGATTCTGACTCATAGCAACCCTATAGGACAGAGTAGAACTGCCCTACAGGGTTTCCAAGTCTGTAAATCTTTATGGAAGCAGACTACTACACCTTTCTCCCATGGAGCAATAGGTATGAACTGCCGATCTTTCAGTTAGCAGCTGAGTGCCTAACTACTGTGCCACCAGTGCCCTCTGTAATCCTAATAGTTATTAATATTAAAAATCACTTTTGTATTATTAATAAAATTCTTCTCATTTTTAACAGAAATCATACGTTTGAGAGACACTGTGAAAGTACTGAACGTAATCAGTGTGGAGAAACCTGTCAGATTCCAAATCTTACTTTGTATGAGAAAACGCCTACAAGAGTCAAGACATATGAAAGCAGTGAGTGTGGAAAAGTGTTCATGCATCATTCCTCCTTTAAGATGCATATCGCAGATCACACTGGACACAAACCGTATCAATGTCAGGAATGTGGGAAGGCCTTTAGTTGTCCATCATACCTAAGAACACATATGAGAAGTCACAGTGGAGAAAGACCTTATGCATGTAAATTGTGTGGGAAAGCTTTCAGTTATCTCCATTCCTTTCGAAGGCATGAAAGGACCCATAGTAAAGAGAAGCCCTATGAATGTAAGGAATGTGGGAAAGCCTTTAAGTGGCCTTTATCCTTACAAACACACATGAGTACACACACTGGAGAGAAACCTTACGAATGTAAGCAATGCGGGAAAACCTTCAAGTGGCCCTTATCTTTACGAACACATATGAGCACACACACTGGAGAGAAACCCTATGAATGTAAGCAATGCGGGAAAGCTTTCATTTGGCCCACTTCATTATGTACACATAGAAGAACACAGTGTGGAGAGAAACCCTATGAATGTGAGCAGTGTGGGAAAACCTTCAGTTGGGCCATATCCTTCCAAAGGCATGTGAGAGTACACACTGGAGAGACACCCTATGAATGCAGTCAATGTGGAAAAACCTTCAAATGGCCCATATCCTTACGAACACATATGACTACACACACTGGAGAGAAACCCTATGAATGTAAACAATGTGGGAAAGCCTTCAGTCAAATCTCACACCTTCGAGAACATGTAAGAATGCATACTGGAGAGAAACACTATGAATGTAAGGAATGTGGGAAAGCCTTCAAGTGGTCTTCATCGTTACTAAAACATATGCGAATGCACAGTGGAGAGAAACCATATGAATGTGAACAATGTGGGAAAACCTTCAAATGGCCATTATCCTTACGAACACATATGAGTACACACACTGGAGAGAAACCCTATGAATGTAAGCAATGTGGGAAAGCTTTCATTTGGCCCACATCATTACATACACATAGGAGAACACAGTGTGGAGAGAAACCCTACAAAATAATTGTTCTGTAAGTAAGCAGTTACTAGAACAATGATACTTTAGTATTTGCTGGGATTTTCTTACTGGCATCGTGTGATAGATACTGGCTTTCAGTTTCCTGTTATATTTATTTTACTTTTTTTAGTGAGAGAATCTACATTTTACCCCATTAAACCAGTGTCCTTATTCCATTATCCTTGCTAGTAAAGAGTTGGCAGAAATTTGTAATTAGGCAAAGTTCTTCGAAAAGTATAGTCTGAAGTAAATTGTTATTTTCAATGTTTGCCCCTTTCTCTTTGACCTTCTTCTGACTGGATATTTGACAGTAGGCTTTGCATTCAGACACCTGGCCATATGATAATGAAATCTAGAGTTGGAGATGATTGTCTTCGATTGTGTTATGCCAGCGTAGGTTTGTTGGTAATTACATTTGCCCAAATCCACAGACACAGAAAGACAGATGCCATGTGAGTATCATCTATAAGCCAAGGAATGAAGCAACACTCAGGACTACTGAAAAGGAAGTAATTTATGCAGCTGAGACCCTGCTTTGGACTTGCATCCTTCAAACCAGTGAGAAAATAATTTTTTGTTCATTAAAGCCACTCACTTTTGGTATTTGTTTTTATAGCAGTATTAGATAAACTAATATTGAATATGCCATGGACTGCCAGAAGAATGAACAAATCTGTCTTGGAAGAAGTGCAGCCAGAATGTTCCCTTAGAAGCGAGGATGGAGAGACTTTGTCTTACATACTTGGGATATGTTATCAGGAAGGACCAGTCCTTGGAGGACATCATGCTTGGTGAAGTAGAAGGTCAGTGAAAATGAGGAAGACCTTCAATGAGATGGATTGATATAGTGACTGCAACAGTGGGCTCAAACATAGCAATGATTGTGAGTATGGCACAGGACTGGGCAGTGTTTTGTTCTGTTGTACATAGGGTTGCTATAAGTCAGAACCAACTCAACAGCACCTAACAACAACAACTAGATAACTAAGACAGAAGTTGATGCCAGAGAGTGGAGGTCTGCTCTAACAAATACCTACAATGTGAGAGGGGTTTTGGAACTGGGTAATGGATACAAGCTGGAGGAATTTTGATGTGCTTGATAGTAACAGCCTGTTTTGCCTTGAAGAGACTGTTGATAGAATTATGGACATTAATGGCAGTTCTGATGAAGGCTCAGAAAGAAATGAGTAATCCTGTAGAGACAGCTTCTATTTCCATGAACAGAATATTGTTAGAAACAACGTTAAGTATGGTTTTATGGAGGATTTAAAAGGAAGTGATGAACATGTCGTTTGATGCTGAAGAAAGGATGATCCTTTATATAAGGTGACAAATTCTTGTCTAAGTTATGTTAACTGTTTTGTGGAAAGTAGAACTTGTAAGTGATTTATTTGCGTATTTGGCTCAGGAGATTTCTAAGCAAAATCTTGGAAATCTAGAGCGGTTACTCCTTGCTGCTTATAGTAAAATTTGGGAGGAAAGAAACTTAAAAATGAACTGTGCAAAATGAAACCAGAACTTAAAGGTTTGGAATATCCTGTTGTACAAACTAAGAAATCATATTCTGGAACTTTGACCAAGAGCATGGCTACACAATCTTTTGCTACAGGATTTGGCCTGTGAGTGATAGATCTAATCAACTACCTCAGCAGAAACCCTGTCAGCTTAGACTGAAAGGGACAGAGACAGGACAAAATGGAAGAAAGCTTTCTGCCCTGTGGAATTCTATGAGCAGGAAACTTGGTTGTGAATATCTGTTGTCCTCCAAGAAAAGGAATGTGCCATCCCAGGTGCAATTTGTAGACCAGCAGGAGCACACAGGGCAGTGCTGCCTCAGTTTCAAAGGGTGGAACCACCACCTCCTAGGTTTCAGAATCCAGTAGCCACCACCTCAGTGCCCGAGGGTAGGGCTGCCATGTCAGTGGGCCAGCACAATGGAGCCACCTGAAGCCGAGGGGCTGGGGTCACCACTCGGGTGGACCAGGAGAATGGGGCTGCCAGAGCCAAGGGAGCAGGATGTCTGTCCCAGTGGACTCAAAAGGTGATGCCCAGAGCCTGGTGGGCAGGGCCATTGCCCAGAGGTTCCCGGGGAACAGAAGATTATTTTCAAGGCTTAATAGCTAATAAAGTTTGTTCTGCTGGATTTTGGACTTACGTTGGACCTGTGACCCCTTCTTTCCCTCCAGTTTCTCCCTTTTCTAATGGGAATGTCTACCCTATGCCTGCTCCACCATTGTACATTGGAAACAGATAACTTGTAGTCTAGATTTCACAGGTCAATAAATGAAGAGGAATTTTGCCCCAGGATGGAACACGCCCAGAGTCTCACCCGTGCTAGATTTAGATGATTCAGAAGATGAGATTTTGAATTTAGGGTTGATAATAAGACTTTTGTGGATGATGTGTTAGGGTGAATGTATTCTGCACTTGGGAAGAAGATGAATTTTGCAGAGTCAACAGAATGTTACGGATTTCTGTGTGTCCCGGGAAATATGTGTTAGAATTCTGTCACCTGTATCTGTGGATATAATCCTGTTTAGACAGTTTTTTATGTTAATGAGGCCATAACAGCATAGAGTGTGCCATAAATACAGTCACTTCTGAGTTAAGAGCAGACTAGACCTAGACACAGCACCAACAGCTGAAGATAGGTACCATGTGAGAATGGTATATAAGGAACCAAGGAACACCTAGGACTACTGACAAGGAATCCACATGACTGGGACCCTAATGGACTTCTAGCTTCCATAACTGTGAGAAGATAAGTTTCTGTTCTTTAAAGCCAATCACTTGTGGTATTTGTGTTACAGCAGAAGCACTAAATAGAATTTGAGATCCTTGAAGAGGAAAAATTTTAATGCGTTTTATAGGAGGAGAAGGTGGAAACTTTTAATGATCCACAAAGCCTCCAAAAGGCCATTTCCTTTTTCACACTTACCATTTGCATATGCTTAGATATCTAGCACTAGCTAGGATAGAGGGAAAAAAGTAGCATCTTTGTGTTTTCATTAGGGAGGAAAGATAATCTTCATTTTTTTCCATGTTAATTCATATTTATGTAATCACTACAGAGATCGTGATTTCATAATCTGCCTCATTTGAGGCCTACCCACATCATCCCTATTGTCATGCAAATAGAGTTAATCACGCAGTGCACAGAATTTTCCCTGCTAAACTCACATAGCTCTTCGTAATGTAACATCTGAGTTTTGAAGACTTAATCTGTGCCACCATCTGTACTTGGTACTGTCAAAAAAAGTAAAATATGGAACAATACTGGAAGACAAGTATGATTACTCAGTTTTACAGATATGGCATCACATTTTACAAAATGACTCCTAGGGCTGTATGGCATTCATTTTATATGACATAGTGGAAAAGGCAAAGGTATAGAAATCTAACACAGATTAGTGGCTATGGGTGGGATTTTGAGTATGAATGGGCCCACAAGAGTATTCTTTTGGGGTGATAGAGTGTTCTGTACCTTGATGGTGTAAATATGCATTTAGGAAAAGTCATAGAGCTACTCTTAAAATTGTGAATTTCAGTGTATGTGTATTTTAAGAAATAGACTAGCCAACAATCATTTTATATACTAAGAGGATACTTAACCTCTTGAAGCTTGGTATATGGGTGAGCAACAATACTTCTTTCTATAACCTTGGGACCCTTAGGAAGAATTGAAGGACTAGGGAAGAAGGACTTGTGCCCCTTTTGTTCCTGTGAACCCAATTTGTACTTAGGAAACACCCTGTAGGATGTCCTCAGCTCATCGGCATAACTGGAGGGAAGTAGGTCACCTCCTAGAATCTGCCTTTGCGGCTACACCAGATTCTTGGTTGTAACCTCACAGACCTTTGGGAATGCTGTCCTCCTGAAACATAAAGGCACACCTTCAGTTCTCCCCAAGGGTGACCTTGTCTGGGGAGTTTCTAATCCATGAACATCAGCATTATATCTAGAGTGTCATAACTTGGGCCATGGTGGGCCCCTGCCTCTCACGGACTCAGGCTTTCCGCCCTGTACCTCTTATGGAGACAGTGAGCACTCTGGAAGATTTCTCCCTGACCATGACTTCTGAAGGAACCTCTTTTGGAAACTGGTTTAGAGGCAGGGAGATAGCCTTCCACTACATGGATGACGTGAATGCAATTCATTCAATGAAGTTCAAGTTGATGTGTGCCTGTGACCAGGTTTGTGTACAAACCCAAGTATGCCTGTGTCTGTTGAGCCTGGTCATTCAGTAAGTATTTACTGAAGCTCTTGTGGGTAACCGGCTGTTAAGGATTGAATTGTGTCCCCCGAAAGATACGTGTTGGAAGCCTAATTCCTACACATGTGAATGTGATCTAATGTAATTACTTTCCATAGTGCAATCTAATGTATTATTAATTAGTGGAGGTCGTATCAGTGTATGGTAGGTCCTAAACAACCACTTTAGAGTTATATAAAGAGCAGCATAGAAACAGAGAAGGAGCCCTGGTAGTGCAGTGGTTAAAGCATTCAGATGCTAACTGAAAGGTCGGCTGTTCCAACCCATCATCCGTGCTGTAGGAGAAAGATGGCAGTCTGCTCCCGTAAAGATTAGAGCATTGGAAACCCTGCGGGGCACTTGTACTCCATCCTATAGGGTTGCTATGAGTCAGAATCGACACGATGGCAAGGGGTTTGGTTTGCGTCTATAGATACAGAGAGATGTGTACAGACCCAGTGGGAGACGGATGCCATGTGAGGATCGTCTACAAGCCAAGGAACGCAGGAACACCTGGGACCACCTGAAAAGGAAAGAATTCACAAGACCAAGACCCTGATCTGGACTTCTGGCCTTCAGAACTCTAAGGAAATAAATGCCTGTTCTTTAAAGCCCCACCACTTGTAGTATTTCTGTTACAGTGGTAGGAGACTAACACTGGCCCTGTTGTAGGTGCTGCAGTGAACAGATTGGAAAAATTAACCCTGTCCCCTTGAAACGAGTTCTAGGTGACAAGAAACAAGGGTATAAGTAACATACAAGGTAAGGGTCGTGGCAAGTCCTCAGGAGGAAAATAAGGCTGGGGTGGGAGGGTGGGGGTGCTGGTGGCCAGGACCATATGTGTCTGTGGGAGAGGGTGTTACTCCCTCTGAGACCACTATCTCTGAGGGTGGGTCTGTGTCAAGAGTGTGTCCACCTGGATTTCCCAGTGACAAAGTCTGGGTGATTTTGTTTGCCTGTCTGCAGGGCCTCTTTGGTCTGTCTAGGGGGTTCCATGTGTCCCTGTGGTGGTCCCTGTGTCCTGGCAGAAGTATCTGCCAGTGTCTCTGTGTCTCACTGCATGGCTGTGGTGTGTGTGTCTGTGTTTTCCGGTCTGTGTGTATGAAACTGCAAGGCACAGCAGGCTCAGATAAACTTCCAGGTGAATTGTATTTAACATTTAACAGGTGCATGATTGTATTACAGTGAACCCTGTGAGAGCTGGAACTTGATGGGACTGCCCTGTTTTTCCAGGTCTTGCAAGTTTTCCGCCTTTGACAGGGTGCGGTCTTACCCTTTTTCTATTGCTTGTTTTAGTAGAAAATATTTGAGTTTTCCTTCCCTGATAGGTTTCTGCCTTCCACAGGTTCCAGCTTTCGCAGGTTTTCCTGTATTGAATTTTTCCAGTATCTATGGAAAAAACGAGTAAATTGCACTGGCCCTTGTATTGGGGGACGCAGGCCCTCCTGGCCTGGCCTGGCCCCGCGTCCAGAAAGAGACGCAAGAGGCCGCGGATTGGGGGAAGATGCCGGTGTCTGTCTGCAGCGGTGTGAGCCCTTGTGTCAAATGCGGTCGGCCTGGGGGACTGGGCGGGAGGAAGCCCCGCCTCACCAATCCTACGTGCTGCCACCCTGCTTGTCACTCAGCCGTCAAGCAGTGGGGCCGCCTGGAAAACTACCCAATCGGGCGTGCCGGAGGCGGGGCGACGTTACACAAAAAACCCGCAGGCGTCACAAAAACCTGCAGAGACGTCACTGGCCCGCGCGGCCGCTTGGGTATCCCCTGTCGTCTGCTCCGCGCGACCTCTGATGTCCCAGTCCCCGCGGAGACGACGCCGGGACGTCTGCAGAAGCCAGAGATGGTGAGCGCGGGGCCAGGTGTCCGAGACCGAGCGAGAGGGGCCGGTTAGAGGCGGCTGAAACTTGCCGTGAGAGCGGCCCCTGCGCTCCCACTCCGGGGTCTCCGGCCCCGAGTCAGCCAACGGGCGGCGCTGCTCTCGGCCCCTCCGGCTCGCAGGGCGGGGCGCGCCGGCACCGGGACCCCTGGCGTCTTGTCTGTCCCCGCGCGCGGCGACCTCGCCCCCGGCCCGGAGCCCCGCCTCCCGCACACACCGTGGAGGGAGGGTCCGACGCGGTTTGCGGGGAGTCCTGGGTGAGAGGGCCTCTCGGGATGCCCCTCTACAGAGCCAGGCGGGGTGCGCCCGGCAGGATGCGCGGTGGGGCTTCCAGGGGACCAGGTTTCCCCTGAGCTTCCGGATGTGGGGGCAGCAGGTGCCCAAATCCACCACCCTGTCCCCCTGCCTAACTCCTAGGGCTGGCAACAAATCCCGCAAGCCCCAGAGCCCTCCCCACGTTCCCAAACGCCAGACTCCCGGAGAAAGGATTTTGAATTTGAGATTTCATTTGTTTAGAATCCTAAGCTGACTCAGGGCGACTGTTTCCCTGCCTGTAAGAATTGAAACCCTACCGGAAGGAGCGTTTCCCCCTGCAAGGGTGGAGGGCGATGTATGGAGGTCCCAGAGTTCTTGTGGCTGCTTAGTTTCCCACCCCCGTCAGTCATCACCAGGGACTCATCCACCCCAGTGATTGCATCTCAGCGCTAAGAGTCTAGCCCCAAAGCTTAAGAATGTGTTTTACCTCCGAATGCGGGTTTCTTTGTGAGCGACGGATGAAGCTCCTGCTTATCTGAGCTACTCTTACTGGCTTTTCTTCCCTTTGGGTTCCTTTGGCAAATATTGCCGCCATGAAAGTCTAGTTTCCCTAAGCTTTTGGTAATCTTCTGTTGTTTGAGTGTGTAAGATTGTTACTTTATTGGAGGAAATGTAAGTGAATTCAAAGATAAGATGTTAGTTGGTATTAGGTGCCTTCCAGTCGGTTCCGACTCATGGCGACCCCACGTACAACAGAACGAAATTCTACCGGTTTCTGGATTCAAAGAGTTTTTTGTTTTCTTTTTTGATGAGAAAGCCACAGATATGAGATAGGTGTATTTAAGTTCTTAGATGTACATTTCATTTTGTAGGTTCAGTTTTTCTAAGTGTGTGCATCTCTTAAAAAATTTCAAAGAGACTATACTGTTCCTGGGGCATTGGTGGTTCACTGGTAGAATTCTCATCCTCCAGGGAGACCTGGGTTGAGTCCTGACTAACGCACCTGATGCGCAGCTGCCACTCGTCTGTCAGTGGAGGCTTCCGTGTTGCTATGTTTTTGAACAATGTTTCAGTGAAGTTTCCAGACTTAAGATAGAATAGGAAGAAAGGCCCGGTGATCTGAAAATCAGCCAGTTAAAACCTTGTGGATGACAACAGTCGATCTGCAACAAATAAGGGGAACGGTGCAGGGCTGGACAGCATTTCCTTCAGTTCCGTTGTGCATGGGGTCACCATGAGTTAGGGGCTGAGCCGATGGCAGCTCACAACAACAAATACTATTCCTAAGGCAGTTGAATTCTTATTTCAAATGAGATGAGGAAAACTTCTAAAACTTTACGTCAATCTTTGAAAATCTTAGGTTATTTATAGATCAGATTCAAGCCCTAAGCGTGTTAAATAAGTAACTCATTCCTGAAAATACTCCCCAGTTTCAGATAAAGTGGAAGTACAAATGTGGATGACACTTGTCACTTCATTTACAGAAGTTTGAAAATTTTCATTTTTGATAGTTTGTACTTTCATAAATGTTACTATTTAGACGGTAAGGGATAAGTTTGCTATTTAGTAAAGCTGCTTCCAATTGAAAATGAAAAGCAATTTAAAGTAAAATATGGCTTATATAAATTCCTCTGTTTATCTTAAATGAGTAATACATGCAAAGGTTAAACAAAATTGGCATGAAATTTCTATATGTAGGGGTCCTACTTAAGGACTCTGTTCTTTCCACTGATCTGATTGTCCATCCCTCTGTTAACACCGTTCTGTCCAAATTCTTACATCATTTTAAAATCTTTGATGTATGTTAGACAAACCCCCACCTTGGTCTTCAGAACAGTTTGTTGATTTTTGGATATTTGTTCTTTGTATTAGGTTGATAACAGTAATATTTGTTGCTGTGGTTGGTTTTAGGTGCCTGTGAGTCAGTTCCAACTCAAAGCGACCCTATGTACCACAGAATGAAACACTGCCAGGTTCTGCACCATCCTCATAATCATTGCTTTGTTTGAGTCCATCGTTACAGCCACTGTGTCATTCCATCTCGTTAAGGGGCTTCCTCTTTTTCACTGACCCCTACCAACCGTGATGTCCTTCTCCAGGGACTAGTCCCTCCTGATAACATGTCCAAAGTACATAAGACAAAGTCTTGTCATCCTCTCTTCTAAGGAGCATTCTAGCTGTACTTCTTCCAAGACAGATTGGTTCATTCTTTTGGCAGTCCATGGTATATTCAATATTCTTCAACACCATGATTCAAAAGCATCAATTCTTTGGTCTTCCTTTTTCATTGTCCAATGCAAGACATCCTTTGATTTCTTGACTGCTGCTTCCATGGGCGTTGATTGTGGATCCAAGTAAAATGAAATACTTGACAGCTTTAATCTTTTCTCCGTTTATCATGATGTTGCTTATTGGTCCAGTTGTGAAGTTTTCTTTATGTTGAGGTATAATCCCTACTGAAGGCTGTAGTCTTTGATCTTCACCAGTAAGTGCTTCAAGTCCTCTTTGCTTTCAGCCAGAAAGGTTGTATCATCAGCATATTATAGGTTGTCAATGAGTCTTCTTCCAATCCTGATGCCCTGTTCTTCATATAGTCCAACTTCTCAGATTATTTGCTAAGCATATGGATTGAATAAATGTGGTGAAAGGCTACAACCCTGACACACACCTTTCTTGACCTTAAACCACACCACAGTATCCCCTTGTTCTGTTTGAACGATTGCCTCTTGATCTATGAACAGGTTCTTCATGAACACAATTGTGCGTTCTAGAATTCCCATTGTTTGCAATGTTATCCGTAATTTGTAATGATCCACACAATCGAATTCCTTTGCATAGTCAATAAAACACAGGTAAACATCTTTTTTCTGGTATTCTGTGCTTTCAGCCAGGATCCGTCTGACATCAACAATGATAACACTGGTTCCACGTCCTCTTCTGAATCTGGCTTGAATTTCTGGCACTTCCCTGTTGAGGTACTGCTGTAGCAGCTTTAGAATTATCTTCAGCAAAATTTTACTTACATGTGACATTAGTCATATTGTTAGATAATTTCTGCATTCAGTTGGATCACCTTTCTTTGGAATAGGCATAAGTATGAATCTCTTCCAGTTGGTTGGCCAGGTAGCTGTCTTCCAAATTTCTTGGCATAGACAAGTGAGCACCTCCAGTGCTGCATCTGTTTGTTGTATCAATTTGACTAGGCCGTGATTCCCAGTATTCTTTCATTGTCCACCATTTTGTCATCTGAAGTGATTTTCCTATGTGTTGTAAACCCTATCTCTGACTTTGATGAGATGGGATTAGCAGCAGATATGTTAATGAGGCAGGAGTCAATGTCTTTTGAGATATAAAAGAGAGAAGCGAGTAGAGAGACAGGGACCTCATACCATCAAGAAAGCAATGCTGGGAGCAGAGCGCTTCCTTTGGACCTGAGGTTCCTGTGCAGAGAAGCTCCTTGACCTGAGGAAGACTGATGACAAGGACCTTCCTCTAGAGCCAACACAGATAAAACCTTCCCCTGGAGCTGGTGCCCTGAATTTGGACTTCTAGCCTACTAGACTGTGAGAGAATAAATTTCTTTGTTAAAGCCATCCACTTGTGGTATTTCTGTTGTAGCAGCACTAAATAAAAAGACAAAATTTGGTACCAGAAGTTGGGTGCTGCTCTAACAGATACGTAAAATGTGAAAGTTGCCTTGAAGAGACTGATGGTGGAATTATGAACATCAGACGATTTTGTTGAGGACTCAGAAGGAAGTGAGGAGAGAAGTGGCAGCAGCAGAACCAGGAGACCAGTGCAAGACGGTGCTGGAGCCAATCCACAGAGCGAGAGAGCTGAATGCCTTTGTACGGAGGCTTTCTCATGGAGTGGGTTGCCTCTGGGAACTTATAGGTGAAGCTAGGCTTGCTGACCCATGAAGCAAGAGAGCTGAGTGCCTTCTGGCCGAAGTTTACTGGCAGAGTGGGGTGCCTCCAGGCACTTATTGGTGGAGCTAAAGAGCTTTGGAACACTTACCCCAGGAGGGCAGACGTGGACGGTGAGGCCCGAGGGGTCTGGAGGCCAAGGAACTAAGAAACAGAAGCTGAAGAGACAAGGAACACAGGAGGCAGATCTGCCTCAGTCTCAAAGGGTATGGCCGTGACCTCTGGGGTCCCTAAATGTGGAGTCACCACTCAGATGGACTAGGAAAATGGGGCTGTCCAAAGCTGAGTGAGCAGAGTTGCTATTCCAGTGGGCCTGGAAGATGGAGCTGAAGCCCAGTCCTGAGAGGCCTCCACTCAGAATTCGGAGAGTGTGGCCAACACCCAGAGTCTGGAGGGCAGGGCCATTGTGTAAATGGTCTCAAAGAACAGAGAATTATTTCCAAGCCTTGAGGGTTAATGTAATGAGTTCTGCTGGCTTGCTTGGTGCCTGTTATCCCTTCTTTCACTCCAATTTTTCCCATTTGTAATGGAAATGTCTATCTTGTGCCTGTTCCACCATTGTATTTTGGAAGCAGATAACTTTTATTCTCAATTTCACAGATGAAGAGGAATTTTTGGATTTTGGACTTATTACCTGTAGTTAACACTTTTCTATGATATGATGGGGTGAATGTGTTTTATATGTGGCAAGGACATGAATTTTGGGGGGCCAAATGGTTGAATATTATGGATTGAATTGTGTCTCCAAAAAATATGTGTATTAGTTTGGCTAGGCTATGATTCCCAGTATTCTGTGATTGTCCACCATTTTTCATCTGCTGTGGTTTTCCCATGTGTTGTACATCCTGTCTCTGTGATGTTGATGAGATGGGATTAATGACAATTATGTTAATGAGGCAGGACTGACTCTACAAGATTACATTATGTCTTAAGCCAATTTCTTTTGAGATATAAGAGAGAGAAGTGAGCAGAGAGACAAGGGGACCTCATAGCACCAAGAAAGCAACACCAGGAGCAGAGCACATCCTTTGGACCGAAGGTTCCTACACTGAGAAGCTCCTTGACCTAAGGAAGATTGATGACAAGGGCCTTCCTCCAGAGCCAACAGAGAGAGAAAACCCTCCCCTGAATCTGGCACCCTGAATTTGGACTTCTAGTCTACTAGACTGTGAGAGAATACATTTCTCTTAGTTAAAGCCATACACTTGTGGTATTTTTGTTATAGTAGCACTAAATAACTAAGACAGTTTCTGTCTAATTTTTTGAGTTGCTGTTGTCACTTTGATCCAATATAGATAGTTATTAAAAGAGCATAATGCTTAAGGAGTTTTAACCATTTTTAAATGTACAATTCAACAGCTAAAAGTTTTTAAGAGTCCTCTTCCAGTGGGGTCAGTCCAGGTTGCACTTTATTCCTACCACAGTTAAGTTGTGACAACACACGTGAAGTATTTTCTACTGGTGAAGCTTATTAGAGTCTCAGTTCCCAGTATATGTATTGGCAGATGATCACTTAAGAACCCTCTCCCTTGCATGTACCAAAATTCCAGACACCCAGACGGAAAGCTGGAATTCAGCATAAACTATATTGTTTGCCTAAACTTTTTAGGCACAATGAGCAACTTATCACATGTAGTAGATGAAACCCTCCTGAAGTCCAAGTTCTCATACACCAGACAGGGACCAACCTTGCCAGCAGGACTTTGTAAGGATAAGAAGTCCTAGGCCTGGTATGTTAACTCTGTTTTTGTACACTAGATACTGGAGCTTTATTATGAGAAGACACTACAGGTAGCTCTACCCAAAGGGTTAAGTGTGACCCAAGGAGCTCATTTCACTGTGTACCAACAATAAGGGTGTTCCTATCATGCTGCTGTCTGCTGAATAGGTAAATTTTAATTCAAAATTGTTGCATGACAGTATTTTCTCTGTCCCCTGCTCATGGATGTCAGTGGGTTGATGATGTTTTTCAGACACCAGGTCTTAGGGGAAACATGCAGCTCATTGGTTTCTATGAGCAGGGGTTGGACTGTCATGCTTGGGTGCCCCGTAAGTGAAGTTGGGAGTGCAGCCTCTAAAATGACTCTGGGGATCATATCCTCCTGGAAATTGAGACGGGTTTGTGTTCTTTAGAGAAAAGCACTGCTGAATCCTGTATGTAATAATTTTGTGCAGATTCACAGTAGAATGTTTTAGCCTTCAGTCGACTCCATGCTAAATGGGTCTCTTAACCTCTTTCTTAAGGACAGCAAAGCAAGTGGTTTTTTAATTTTTTTTTTAATTTTTTTTATTGTACTTCAGGTGAAGGCTTTCAGAACAAATAGTTTCTCATGAAACCGTAGTACACATGTTGTTTTATGGCATTGGTTAACAACCCCACAACATATCAACCCTCTAACTTCTCAATCTTTTTTTTTTTGGTGAAAATACCCATAGCCAAAGATACACCATTTCAAAAATTTCTACATGCACAGTTCAGTGACATTGACTACGCTCTTCCAATTGTGCTGTTATTCTCACTTAAGATGAAGGCTTACAGAACAAAATAGTTTCTCATTTAACAGTTACTACACATGTTGCCCTATGACAATGGTTAACAATCTCACAACACATCAACAGTATCCTTACTCAACCTTAGGTTCCCTATCACCAGCTTCCTTGTCCCCTTCTGCCTTCTGGCCCTTGTCACTGGACTCCTGTACCTCGTTAGTCTCATTTGGTTTTACGGGGCTGTCCACTCCCAGGCTGAACAGTGAACCTCAGAGGTAACTTCACCACTGAGCTAAAAGGGTGCCTGGGGGCCATACTCTTGAGGTTTCTCCAGTCTTCTTTAGGCCAGTAAATCTGGTCTTTTTTTGTGAGTAGAATTATGCTCTACATCCTTCTCCAGCTCTGTCTTGAACCCTCTGTTGTGATCCTGGTCAGAGCAGTCAGTGGTGGTAGCTGGGCACCATCTAGCTGTACTGGACTCAGATCGGTGGAGGCCTTGGTAGCTGTGGACAATTAGTCCTTCAGACTGATATTTTCCTTGTTTCCTGTTCTCTTCATTCTCCCTTGCTCCCGAAGGGATGAGACCAGTAGAGTATCTTAGATGGCAGCTCACAGAAAGCCAGTGTATTTTTTTTTTTTTATGGCTTTTGTGGAAAGAGCTCTTTTGGCAGCCTTTAACCTTTGTGTGTGTGTGTGTATGTGTGTGTGTGTGTGTGTGTGTGTGTGTGTGTGAACTCACTACTGGTAGATGCTGCTGAGGCATGGGAGTGTAGAGAATGTGTGGAGGTCTAAGCCCTTGTGTTTTGTTTTTACTGTGATTTTTCTCTTTCCTGAGCTCTACTTTTCAATAATTTTCTATTCCCACGAAGTAGCACAGAGGAAGATAGAAATTGAGTCTGTGATAACTATTAGACAGAGAAGTGAAATTAATGCTGTTTCAAAAGAATATTTTCATTTAACCAGTAGGACCTATCTGATGACTTCTGATAGCCTGGAGTTCTTGATGATACTGTGACTAGCTGGCCCTTGTTGCAAGCTGGATTTCCACAGGCATGCTAGCCTCTCTTGTTTGGTGAGGGGAATAGAAGCTTAGTACTTCAATATGTTTTTATTCCTTAAAACCTCATTCAGGTTTGGCCTGGAGCTTGACGTAGTGCTGACTGATGTGGTGAGGAGTAGGGAAGGAGATGAAATAGTTTTGTCACAAGGAATTGATAGTTTTAAAATGGAAATCGTTGTTTCATTTGTATAGTATTCCTCTCATTTTTCCAGTGTGCTCTGGAACCTTCCCATAGAAACAAGATGAAGTGGTCATTGTCATGAATGTCACAAAAGAATATGTGTATAAATTTTTGTGTGAGAAATTAACTTGAGCTGTAAACTTCCACCTAAAGTACAATTTAAAAAAAAAAAATGATGCTAGACTCTAAAAAAAAAGAGACTTGAAGGTATCACAGAAAAACCAAATAGACACATTCTATGTATTAGTGGTGCTGTTTATAAGTTAGTGAATGCAGACACAGAGTAAGAGGTCTAATAACTGAGTCACAGGGTAGATACTAAGAAAGACTCCAGAATCTTCTTTCAACTGGCTATGAATTGAATCTGGTTCCCCAGTTCTATCAGTTTCACTCATCCTCCTGCACACATACATCATATGTTTTAGGAGTCTGTGGTCTTTGAGGATGTGGCTGTGGACTTCACTCTGGAGGAGTGGGCTTTGCTGGATCCTGCTCAGAGGAAGCTCTACAAAGATGTGATGCTAGAAACCTTCAGGAACCTGGCCTCACTAGGTAAAGATGATGTTACTCCTTCACTTAGTTATTTAGAGAACAAGCACTTCTTGTTCATCAAGCCAGTTCCAAGATTTGGAATGTGGAAAGAGGAATACATTGGTCAGTAAGACTGACAGGGTCACCACCATTATGGAGCTATAATCTAATAGTTTCTCCATAACCATGAGAATCTATGTGTAAACTGAGTTTTTCTTTTTGTCTTAGTTAAAAGACTTGAAGTTTCCTTAGTGTCATCAGTATGGATGTAGGTTTCATGGATCATTTTGGGCCCTTGAGAATATTGGTTTTGGAAAACTTGAGAGAATTTTATTGTATCTATTAAATTACTTTCCATTATGACACCTGGTGTCTTTTATTGATGAAGTCCTGAAATAGCCAAACTCTTCAATGTCTTTTTTGCTAACTAGTGCATTCTTCCTTATAACATTTTTCACTTTTTTGGTTTCAGATGATGAGACTCCATTTAAGGCCAATGAGTCTGTTTCTCAACAGGATATCTATGTGAAAAAATTATCCAAGGAACATAAAACGACCAAGTTCACAAGAAATGATTCTCAAACCTCCATTTTAGCAAAAATTTGGGAAGGTCTTAGCATTGAAGATCAGCAAAAAAATCAGGCTATACCTCTGAGGTGAGTTTCACAAAAAAGAGAATACAGTATCCCAGGAGAGAGTCTTAATATTTCTGAAATTAAAAAGCAAATAAAAACCCCACAGATGCATAGCTCCATCTTTCTTTATTCACAAGAAATTTTCACAACTAATTTTTCACTAAATCTGAGTTGGACATTGAGTGTTTGAAACATAATTCAGCTGGAAACAGTAGTCGAGAAACTCCGTAAATCACAAAAACTGTTTTTAAGAATAGGTGTCTTTGAGCCCTCTTACAAAGCATTCAGTTTATTCCACTTTCAAACGATTCAGATAGGGGAGAAAACCTACACTGTTACAGAAATGATTGAAGTGGAATCCTAATAGTAGTTCTTAAATGTTAATACTCCATTAATATATTATTCATAACATGCTTTTCTCTGTTTTAACAGAAATCATATGATTGAGAGAGACTGTGAAATTAATGATCGTAATCAATGTGGAGAAACCTTCTGCCAGATTCTGAATCTTAATCTGTTCAAGGAAAATCCTATTCTACTCAATCCATATGAATGCAGTGAATATGGAAAACTCAGCATGCATCATTCATCACTTAAGAGGCACATCGAAAGTGACACTGGACACAAACCATATCAAGAATATATGCAGACTTGTAGTTGTCCATCAGACATAAAAATGCATGAGCAATCTCACAGTGCAGGAAGACCTTACGCATGTAAATTATGTGGGAAAACCTTCAGTTATCTCCAATCTTTTCAAAGTCATGAAAGGACTTACACTAAGGAGAAACCTTATGAATGCAAGCAATGTAGGAAAGCTTTCAGTTGGCCCATATCCTTACGAAGACATATGAGAAGGCATACTGGAGAGAAACCCTATGAATGTAACCAATGCAGGAAAGCCTTTAGTTGGCCCATATCCTTAAAAAGACATGTGAGAGTACACACTGGAGAAAAACCCTATGAATGCCATCAGTGTGGGAAAGCATTCAAATGGCCCCTATCCTTACGAATACATATGAGTACACATACGGGAGAGAAACACCATGAATGTAAGCAATGTGGAAAAGCCTTCAGTTGGCCTGTATACTTACGAGCACATATGAGAACACACTCAGTTGAGAAACCCTATGAATGCAATCAGTGTGGCAAAGCTTTCAAATGGCCATTATCCTTACGAACACATATGAGTATACACACTAGGAATAAACTTTATGAATGTAAGCATTGTGGGAAAGTCTTCAGTTGGCCTATACACTTAGAAGCACATATGAGAATGCATTCGAATGAGAAACCTTATGAATGTAAGCAATGTGGGAAAGCCTTCAAATGGCCCTTATCCTTACGAGCACATATGACTACACACACTGGAGAGAAACCCTATGAATGTAAGCAATGTAAGAAAGCCTTCAGTCAACTCTCATACCTTCGAGAACATGTTAGAATGCATACTGGAAAGAAACCTTATGATTGCAAGGAATGTGGAAAAATGTTCAAGTGGCCTTCATCTTTACGAAAACATATGAGATTGCACACTGGAGAGAAACCTTATGAATGTAAGGAATGTGGAAAGGCCTTCAATTGGCCCATATCTTTACGAGCACATATGAGGATACACTCTGGTGAGAAACCCTATGAATGCAAGCAGTGTGGGAAAGCCTTCAATTGGGCCATGTCTTTACGAACACATATGAGTATACACACTGGAGAGAAACCCTATGAATGTAAGCAATGTGAGAAAGCCTTCAATTGTCCTAAACATTTACGAGAACATATGAGAACACATTCTGGTGAGAAACCCTACGAATGTAAGCAATGTAGGAAAGCCTTCAGTTATCTCCAAAACCTTCGTAGGCATGAAAGGACTCACAGTAAAGAGAAACTGTATGAATGTAAGCAATGTGGGAAAGCCTTTAGTCAACTTTCATATCTTCAAGGACATGTGAGAATGCATACTGGAGAGAAACCATATGTATGTAAGGAATGTGGGAAAGCCTTTCAGTGGCCCTCATTTTTATCAAATCATATGAGAGTGCATAGTGGAGAGAAACCCTATGAATGTAAACAATGTGGGAAAGCCTTTAATTGGCCCATATCCTTAGAAGCACACATGAAAACACACTCTGGCGAAAAACCCTATGAATGTAGTCAATGTGGAAAAACCTTCAAATGGCCTTTATCTTTACGCACACATATGAGTACACATACTGGGGAGAAACCTTATGAATGTAAACAGTGTGGGAAAGCTTTCAGTCAACTATCGTACCTTCGAGGACATTTGCGAATGCATACTGGAGAGAAACCTTATGTATGTAAGGAATGTGGGAAAGCCTTCAAGAGTCCCTCATCTTTACCAATACATATGAGAATACATACTGGAGAGAAACCATATGAATGTAAGAAATGTGGGAAAGCTTTTAATTCTTCTTCTGCTTTAAAATATCATGTGAGAACACATACTAGAGAATAATATTATAAATGTAAGGTAGGAAAGCTTACCGAAAAGTAATTCCTGTATCATGCTCTATAAAATTCACGCCAGGAGAAAAATCTTATAAAAATTATAAATGTGTTATTACCTTTATTATTACCTCATCCTTAAAGTGGATTGATATGTTGTGTATTTCTACTTACTACCTTTCAGAAATAAATATTAAGGGAGAAAGAAATCTGTAAGTACTCGTAACTCTAGTACATAATTTTTGACAAAAAATCCATTGTCATATACTTGATTCCAACTCATAGCAACCCTATAGGAAAGACTACAGTTGCCCCATAGGGTTTCCAAGGCTGTAAATCTTGAAGGAAGCAGACTGCCACATCTTTCTCCTGAGGGGCAGCTGGTGGGTTTGAACTGCCAACCTTTCAGTTAGCAGCCAAGTGCTTTAACCATTGTGCCACCAGGACTCCTCAAGTTTTGATAAGTAGTGTTTTTTTTTTTATTTAGTAGAAGTGTTATCTTTCTAGTGTTTTGAGGTATATTTTTAGTATGAATATAGTCTTTTATGTAATTTTTACGGGGTTCTGTAAGTCATAATTATTAGAACAATAACAATGGTATTTGTTTGGATTTTTTAATAGTCCTAGTGTGGTAGTTACTGGATATCAGTTACATATTACACAGTCTACTTTTCTTCCCGAATTTTTTTTTAAATTGCCAGAGCCCTTCTTCAGTTTTCCTTTCCAGTAAATACACCACACATACCTGTTGCCATTGAGCTGATTCTGACTCAGTGACCCTGTAAGACAGAGTGGAACTTCCCCGTAGCGTTTCCAAGGAGCGGCTGATGGAACTACTGAGCTTTGGGTTAGCAGCCATAGTTCTTAACCACTGTGCCACCAGGGCTCCTTGCAATAAATATTTGGCAGAAATTTGTAATTATGCAGACTTCTTTGAAAAGTATAGACTGAAGAGAATTGTTAATTCCAGTCTTTGCCCATTGTCCTTGATGCTATTTGTAAATTGGACAATAGCTTTACATTAAGAGAAACCTTGATATGATAATGAAATCTAGAGTTGGATCTCTTGGATTGTGTTATGTCAACGTGGGGCATGTTGGGAATTACATTGACAAGAATCCTTTCCCTTTATGGTTCCATTTTTCATTTTACCAATATCTTAATGTGTGTGATTTGAAAAGCAGAAGTGAAGAAGCCATTCCTGAATTTTTGGAGCCACAATACAGGTAGACAGACTGATGCATAAGGGATTTGTGGGCACAAGCTTCCAGCTCATTTTCTTGATTTCCTTGGTATGTGTGCAGTGGAAAATTTACGGAAGTCATAGGCCATACTGTATGACAGAAACTGTATTTAAAAATACAAAATGGAGTCTCGAGCTAAGATGGAGTTAGGCCTACACTACAGTCAGAAACCTCAGTCATGTCAAATGCCTTAAATATTAGAATGCTTTTTGTCAAAGGGAAAAGGCCTCATAAGGGAACTCACTTCACTATAGATGCTCTCAGGTCATAAACAATTCTTTGAAAGTTTTAAATGTTTTTAAGGCAGTAAGAATTGAGTGGAGGTAAAAACCATTGGTAAAGAAGCAGCAGACAGTCATGTTAGCAAGATGCACAGAATTGTTGAGAAGGTTTTGTAGTTTGAAAGTGCGGTCCAGACAAAGTATCATTTTGAGTAGCATTTAGTAGAAAAGAATATATGTTTGATATTCTAAAAGGAAAAATTTCATTGTGTTTTATAGGGTGAGAAGTTGGGAGCTTTTTGTTTAAATAACCAACAAAATCCCAAAAACCCTATTTCCTTTTTCATAGGTATCACATACCTGTGCTTACACATTTGGCACTAGGTAGGGAAGAGAAAAAAATGTAACACCTTTGTGTTTTATTAAAGAGCAAATGATATCCAATCTTTTTTCCATATCAACTGTGTATTTGTAGCACTGCAAAGATTAATGTGAGTGCTAATCAGTATCTCATTTGAGTCCCCTCTCACCCTAATCATCCCTCCTATCATACAAATGAAGAAACTTAAACATAGAGACTTGCCTAAATTTACATAACTCATAGTAATGGAATCTCTTTTGAAGAGTTAATGTGTGGCACCACTTGTACTAGCACTGTTGAAAATTTTAAAATTTAGAAGAACACTGGAAGAAAAATGTGACTACTTAGTTTTATTAATATGGCATCACATTTTACAAAAGACTTCTTGGACTGTATGGTTTCCTCTTAAATGACATCATGGAAATGGCAGAAGTGTAGACATCTAAAACACATCAGGAGGTAAATGTGGGGAGTACAAATGGGCCCCATAGGAGTGTTCTTTTGGGGTGAAGTGTTATATATCTTGATGGTGTAAATACGCATTTATAAAAACCCAGAGATACCCTTAAAATTGTGAATTTCACTTTTAAAACACATGAACATAAAACTACCAAACTACAAGCACACTTATACGTACTAAGAGGAAAATTACATTCTTGCGCCTTGATTTCTGGGAATGCAGTAACATTTCTTTCCACACTTTGAGATCCTCCTTGTGAAGGACTGGGGAAGGACTTGTGCCCCATTACTTCTCTTCAGAAGATTATACTTGGGAAACCCGTCTAAGGCTGCAGCTGTCAGCTGACACACACTGGATGAAGGCAAGACATCTCCTGGAATCTGTGTTTGAGATTACACCAAAGTCTTTGTTTCTTAGTGCTGCTATAACAAACACCACAAGTGAGTAGCTTTAAGAAACAAGTTTATTTTAAAGCAGTTTAGGAGACTAGAAGTCAGAATTCAGGGTACTGGCTCTAGGGAAATTCTACTGTCCACCCTAGGGGAAAGTCCTTGTCTCTTTTCCCCTTCTGGTCCTTGGGTGTTGGTGATCTTCATGTGGCATGGTATCTATCTGCCTCCGTCTCTGCTTGCTTGCTGCTTGCTTGCTACTTCCTTTTTGCTTTTTTACATGTCAAAATAGATTGACTTAAGACTTAAGCCTACCTTAATATTGCCTAATTAACACAACAAAGAAAAGCCATTATTCCCAAATGGGAGTATAACCACAAGTATATTGTTATGTGCTGTCCAGTCAGTTTGACTCATAGCGACCCTATGTACAACAGAATGAAACATTGCCCTATCCTGCTCCATCCTTAACAATCATTGCTATCTTTGAGCTCATTGCTGCAGCCACTGTGTCAGTCCATCACATTGAGGGTTTTTCTCTTTTTCACTGACCCTCTACCTTACTAAGCATGATGTCCTTCTCCAGGGATTGGTCCCTCCTGATAACATATCCAAGGTATGTGAGATGAAGTCTCTCCATCTTCGCTTCAAAGGAGCACTCTGGCTGTACTTTTTCCAAGACAAACTTGTTCATTCTTCTGGCAGTCCATAGTATATTCAGTATTCTTCACCAACACCATAATTCAAAGGCATCAATTCTTCTTTGGTCTTTCTTACTCGTAGTCCACCTTCCAATGCATATGAGGCGATTGAAAATGCCATGGCTTGGGTCAGGCGCACTTTAATCCTCAAAGTGACATCTTTGCTTTCCAACACTTTAAAGAGGTCTTTTGTAGTAGATTTGCCCAATCCTATACATCATTTCATTTATCGATTGCTGCTTCCACGGGTGTTGTTGATTGTGGATCCAAGTAACGTGAAATCCTTGACAACTTCAATATTTTCTCCATTTATCATGATGTTGCTTGTTGGTCCAGTTGTGAAATTTTTAGTTTTATTTTGAGGGTGCAATCCATACTGAAGGCTGTAGTCTTTGATCTTCATCAGTAAGTGCTTCAAGGCCTCTTCACTTTCAGCAAGCAAGGTTGTGTCATCTGCATATCGCATGTTGTTAATGAGTCTTCCTCCAATCCTGATGCCCCGTTCTTCTTCATATAGACCAACTTCTTGGATTATTTGCTCAGCACACAGATTGAATAAGTATGGTGAAAGGATACAACCCTGACACACACCTTTCTTGACTTTAAAGCACACAGTGAACCCCTATTCTTTTCAAACGACTGCCTCTTGGTCTAAGTACAGGTTCCTTAAGAGCACAATTAAGTTCTGGAATTCCCATTCTTCACAAAGTTATCCATAATTTGTTATGATCCATATAATCGAATGTCTTTGCACAGTCAATAAAACACAGGTAAACATCTTCCTGGTATTCCTACCTTTCAGCCAAAATCCCCCTGACATCAGCAATGATGTCCCTTGCTGCATGTCCTCTTCTGAATCTAGCTTCAATTTCTGGAAGTTCCCTGTTGATGTACTGCTACAATGGCTTTGGAATTATTTTCAGTAAAATTTTACTTGCATGTGATATTGATATTTGTCATAATTTCCACATTCTGTTGGATCACCTTTCTTTGGAATGGGCACAAATAGGCATAGAATAACCAAATGGCTACGTTTCACAATTTCTGTAAGTGGAAGATTCAAGTATGCCTGCTATGGTAGTCTTAAAAGACAGCTGCAAATATCTTGACAATTCTCCCGTCAAAAGTGGGGTCTATTCCTCTTTCCTTCAACATGAACTGGCCTTAGAACCTTGGTTCTAACAAAGGGAGTTTAGTGGAATTGATGGTATGAGACTTCTGAGGCTAGGAGATAAAAGATACTGCTCCTGCCAGGCTCTCTCTGTTGGCTGGCACTCTTAGGGATCCCTGAGTCAATGATAGAAATTCCACACACCATGAAGCTGCCACGCTGGAAAGAACGTGAAGAAATCACAGAGTGACAGTAGCTGCCCTGCTGATTACGAGTTAAAGAGAAAAGAGATTTTCCTTCACAGCTCTGTTCAGAAGCAGAACTGTGGAGAAAAAATTGAAGCCACAAAATTTTAGGTAAGTATTTTATATAGCAGTAGACAACCAGAGGACATGCCCCTCCCTCTACTTTAGGTGATATGGACCACAATTCCACATAAAACATAACTTCGATTTAGATTTTGAGAGAACATTTTTTAATTAATTTTTAAATCACTTTGAGAAAACTTTTCTTCCCAAATTTGTTTCATTGGTCAAAAACAGATGAAGTATTTTATAAGTTACATTTCCTCACCTACCTCAGAAAACACACTGCTCATCTTCTTGGTGAAAAATGGGACCATGGACATTTTGTAAAGTGGAAACATTTTTTTCCTGAAATGAACTGCACTCTTTGATAGATATCTAATATATCAGGAATTCTATTGTCCAATATTCCATTTATGACTTTCAATTCTTCATTCAAAACTGAGCTTAGTGGCTTATTATTTTCATCATAAACATATATATGTGTTACAACTTACCACCTCCTATACTTTATATAGCTGCATGTTGTATCCTTTGTTCCTCACTAAACCTTAAAAAAGTTAGCCTGATCACAACGTTTCTATTTTAATTCAGTATAAATCTCTTTAAAACTTATTAAAAATGATTGTGAAGTTTAAAGTTTTCCCATATATATTTAAAGGATCAAATAATACATAATTATGCACCTTTTGGAGCCCTGGTGGCACAGTGGTTAAGAGCTACTGCTGCTAACCAAAAGGTTGGCAGTTCGAATCTACCAGCCGTCCTGGGAAGCCCTATGGGGCAGTTCTTCTCTCTCCTATAGGAAAGCTATGAGTTGAAATTGACTTGTTGGCAACTTTTTTTTAATGCACCTCTTGGGCAGTCCCTGCATGGTGCAAACGGTTAAGCTCTCAACTACTAACATACAACCAAAATTATAATAGCCCTGTTTACATCTTATATTTTATAAGTGAAGAAAACAAAAATATTGGATGCGCACAAAACAGAAATATAACAATTGCAGTCTCGTTTCTGCAATTGATCACGTGGCCATAACTGGTATTTAGATCTACCTTCCTCTACCACCCATTCCATATTCCTTTTGCCCTCAGCAAGCACCTGAGCTGGTCGTGGTTCTTTGCCTGGTAGGGTGAACCAAACCTTCATTCTTGAAGGGTCTGGGCCATTAGTATTCATTTTGGAATTGGGTTGCTGTAGTTTTCCATTGACTTTAATCACAGAGCTTGGTAGTACTAAGAGACACCCTAAGGGATCTCCTGAATTCCAGACACACTCTTCCTTACCTCCATTATGTAATATCAATCTGATTTCCTCTTGGTAATCAGGAGCAATCACACCAGCCAGTATGGTAACTCCCTTCTTGTTGATCCAGAGGCATAAAGAGCCCAAAGTGGCCAGGTGACATTCTTAGCTTCCAGTTCAATGGAATCAGTGATGTCTCCAAGTGCAAGCATTTCTCCCTTTGGAACTAAGACATCTAGACCTGCAGAGCATAAGGTCGCGGGGACAGGAAGCAAAAATCTTGTGAGTGGGTCACTAGGGGTAATAGTGAGTAGTGCCACTCCCATTTCCACCCCTTGATTCCTGGACCCATGAATTCCGGCTATGGGAGATACAGCACTATATATTTAGCGCTGGTTTAGAGCATATACAGCCTCCTGGAGAACATTGTCCCAACCCTGCAAGGTATTCCCATCTAGTTGGTGCCATAATTGTGTCTTTAGGAGGACAGTCCATTGTTCTGTAAAGCCAGTTGCTTCAGGATGATGGGGAACATGGTAAGACAAGTGAATTCCATGAGCATGGGCCCATAGCTGCACTTCATTTGCTGTAAAGTGAGTCTCTTGATCCGAGGCAATGCTGTGTGGGATATCACAATGGTGGATAAGGGATTCTGTATGTCCACGGATGGTAGTTTTGGCAGAAGCATTGCGTGCAGGGAAGGCAAATCCATATCCAGAGTAAATGTCTTTACAGTAAGAACAAAATGCTGTCTTTCCATGATGGAAGTGGTCCAGGTTGCTGGCTGATCATCTCAAGAGATAGTGCCATATCGGGGACTCAGTGATGGTCTCTGCTGCTGGCAGATTGGGCACTCAGCAGTGATTGTAGCCGAGTCAGCCTTAGTGAGTGGAAATCCATGTTGCTGAGCCCATGCATAACCTCCATCCCTGCCACCATGGCCACTTTGTTCATGAGCCCATTAAGCAATGACAGGAGTAGCTGGGGAAAGAGAATGAGTGGTTTACACAGAACGCATCATCCTATCCACTTGATTGTTAAAATCCTCCTCTGCTGAGGTCACTCTTTAGTGAGCATTCACATGAGACACAAATATCTTCACTCCTTTGGCCCATTCATAGAGGTCTATCGACACACCTCTTCCTCATAAATCCTTGTCTCTAATTTTCCAGTCATGTTCCTTCCAAGTACCTGACCGTCCAGCCAAACCATTGGCCACAGCCCATGAATTACTATACAATCGTACATCTGGCCATTTCTCCTTCCAAGCAAAGTGAACAACCGGGTGCTCAGCTAGAAGCTCTGCCCATTGAGGATTTCCATTCACCACTGTCGTTCACAGAGGTCCCAGAAAGAGGCTATAGTGCTGCCATTGTCCACTTTTGAGTAGTGCCTGCATATCACGCAGAACCATCTGTAAACCAGGCACGAGTTTTCTTTTCTTCAGTGAACATAAGGAACTCCATGTGAGGCCATAGGTACAGAGTGGGAGATGGAAGGTAATATGACAGGAGTGGAGACCATGGGTATTTGGGCCACTTCCTCATGCAACTGACTTGTGCCTTCAGATCCTGCTCAAGCCTGATATCATATATGTCACTTCCATTTAACGATGGAGTGCTGCTGTGCAAGTCCAATTTTATGACTCTGTGAGTCAGATAACACCCAGTTCATGATGGGCAGCTCAGGCCACACGGTGACTTGCTGGCCCATGGTTAAGCGTTCAGTCTCTACTAAGGCCCAGCAACTAGCCAAAAGCCATTCCTCAAAGGGAGAGTAGTTAACTGCAAAGGATGGCAGGCCTTTGCTCCCAAATCCTAAGAGTCTGTGCTGTGATTCATCAATAGGGGCCTGCCAAAGACTCCAAATAGCATCTCTATCTGCCACTGACACTTCAAGCACCATTGGATCAACTGGATCATATGGCCCAAGTGGCAGAGTGGCTTTCACAGCAGCCTGAATGTGTTTCAGAGCCTTCTCTTGTTCTGGGCCCCACTCAATACTAGCAGCTTTTCAAGTCATTTGATAAATAGGCCAGAGTAGCACACCCAAATGAGGAATATGTTGTCTCCCAAATCCTAAAAGACCTACCAGGTGTTGTGCCTCCTTTTTAGTCGTGGGAGAAGCCAGATGCAATAACTTATCCTTCACCTTGGAAGGACTATATTGACATGCCCCATACCACTGCACACCTAGAAATTTCACTGAGGTGGAAGGCACCTGAATTTTTGTGTGATTAATTTCCCACCCTCTAGCACACAAATATTTTACCAGTAAGCTCAGAGTCAGAATCATTGACACTTCTTCCTTACTAGGTCAAATCAGCATAATGTCATCAATGTACTGGACCAGTGTGACTTCTCGTGGAAGGGAAAGGTGATCAAAGTCTCTGCAGAGTAAATTATGACATAGGGCTGGAGAGTTGATGTAGCTCTGAAGTAGGCAACTGAAGGTGTATTGCTGGTCTTTCCAGCTAAAGGCAAACTGCTTCTGGTGGTCCTTCAAAACAGGTATGGAGAAAAAGGCATTAGCCAGATCAATAGCTGCATACTAGGTACCAGGAGATGTATTAATTTGCCCCAGCAATAAGACTACATATGAAACAGCAGCTGCAATTGAAGTCACAACCTGGTTAAGTTTTTGATAATCCACTGTCATTCTCCAAGACCCATCTGTTTTTTGCACAGGACAAATAGGTGAGTTGAATAGGGATGTGGTGGTAATCACCACTCCTGCATCTTTCAAGTGCTTGATGGTGGCAGTAATCCCTGCAATTCCTCCAGGAATGCGGTACTGCTTTTGGTTTACTATTTTCCTAGAATGGCTTCCACTTGGCTTTTCCTACCATAATAGCCATTACTGTATTTGTCAGGGATCCATTGTGGGGGTTCTGTGATTTGCTGAGTATATCTGTTCCAATTATGCATTCTGGAACTGGGGAAATCATTACAGGATGGGTTTGGGGACCAACTGGACCTACTGTGAGACTGACATGAGATAAAACTTCATTAATAACCTGACCTCCATATGCCCCACTCTGACTGGTGGGCCACAGTGATGTTTTGGGTCGCCTGGAATTAGTGTCAGTTCAGAGCCAGTATACAGTAATCCCTGAAAAGTGTGATTATTTCTTTTTCCCCAGTGAACACTCTTGTAAAAGCCATGGATCCCTTTGAGGAAGGCTGGGAGAAAGATTAACAGTATAAGTTTTTGGCAGTGTATTAGAGTCCTTCCTCAAGGGGACCTGGCCTCCTCTTCAATCAAGGGGTTGTGGATCTGTAAACTCACATCTGGGAATTGATTGAGGGACTGTGGCTCGCTATTATGGCAATTCAAGTTAGACTGCTGTTCACTTGACCTAGAATTTGTCTGTTTGTACAGATCAAGTAAATAATTAGTAGATTTCCTATCTGTTTCACTCCTACGGACACCATGACTAAGTAGCCAACGCCATAAGTCCATACAAGTCAAACTATTCTGATTACTGCTTTGACTCTGCTGTCCATTATGATAACCACGCCCACCTTGTCTTTGTCAATCGAGTGCCACCACTTGGCCCCTACAACCACGAGGTCCAATCAGCCCCATTGTAGTTAGGTGTCTTAATTCAGTTAGTTCCCACTGTCAAACCTGACTTACATAAAATAGCAATCACAACAGTCTTCAAGGATGCTGGGGCTCCCTTCACAAATTTGTTCCTCACTGTTGTGGCAAAAGGTGTGTCCTCTGAGCACTCCATGTGTGGGTCTGTGGATCTAACCTGATAAATCCACTCTAGCATGCCAATTTCCCTAAGCCTTTGGATACCTTCTTCTACAGTATAGCAAGGCAGGTCTGGTACCTCAACTTGATTTATTGTAGGCCACCTCATAATCCATGCTTCAGCAACTCAACCAAATAAACTATTAGATCCTTTCCTAACTTCTTGAGCTGAAACATTGAATGAAGAATCTTTGCTTAGTGAGCCCGCATCAATAAACTCAGACTGATCCATCTTTATGTTCCTTGCACCATTAATTATCCCACGCCTTTAATAGCCATTACCACACGTATTCCCCAGGTTTCTGTTTGTACATATTAGAAAAGTCAAGCAGTTCTTTTGGAGTGTAGCGTACTTCCTCCTGGGTTACACTTTGTACTTCACCTTTTGGGGCTCGCTAGAACTTAAGTATAGTTATAGGTCCAGAAGCCAAAATCAGTGGGGAAATGTTTTGAGAACATTCAGCATTGTCTTGTAAAGCAGGTGCCTCAGGCAATGCCCCAGGCAATGACTTAAACAAAGGCGCTTTAGATGCAGCTGGGTTAATCTAATTAGATGGGAGTGGAAGGGCTAAAGGTTCTGTTGGCAGGACTGAGTCAATAGAATTTAGTGGCTGAGTGTCTCCTGCTTCCTGATTATCTGCCCATATGTCCCTATCCCAGGTTTCAGGATCCCATTTCTTCCCAATCAATGCCCTCACTTTAACTTCAGACACCTCTCCAGTTTGACGGTTGAGTTGGCATTGTCATTCAGCCACTCTTACAATAAGACTCTGGGATTGGTTTTTGGCAATATCAGCTCTGTTACTACAAGAAATAAGGCTTTCTTTCAAGGCACAATGGAAACTTTGAGGTCATTTATGCAACGCTTGAGCTTTGACTCTGAAGCCCCGAGCTCATCTCTTTCTTTCAGCAGTTTGTCTAGCAAAAGTAGGACCAACCAACCAGCTTCCTTATGCTTCTCATTATGAAAAAATTGTAGAAAGGTATCGTACATGCAATCACCCAGAGCCTCATCTTTTGCCAACACATGATGTACTGGTAGTGATATTTTACGTATTTTAATTACCACCTCACACCATGGATTAGCAGTCCCCTCTTTACTAATGGAAGCAGAATCATCAATACCTTTAAGACTAAACAGACTTGAGAACCAATTTAGAAAATTCATTCTTACAATTTTTTTTTTCTCTAGAACTACTCTCACTAGCAAATGTCTTAGGCTGGGTCCTCTAGAGAAGAAAACCAGTAAAGCATGTAAGTATATATATATATATATATAAAGAGAGAGAGAGAGAAAGACTTATATCAAGGAAATGGCTCACATGGTTGTAGAGGCTGGAACGTCCCAAGTCCATGGGTCAGGCTGGAGGCTTCTCCTGATCCATGTAGCCGCAGGGGCTGGCGAACCCAAGATCAGCAAGCCAGAGAGCAGGGCTGTTGCTCACAGGCTGTGAAGATGTAGAAATTCCAAGACTGGCAGGCAAGACTTCATGTAGGCTGCTAACTCAAGTCCTAAGAACCAGAGGTCAGATGAACAGGAGCAAGCTGCAGGATCCAGTACAAGCAAAGACCCGGCAAGGAGAAAAAAGCTAAGCGGTGGAGGGTGGAGAGATGAAGGCTGAGGGGGTCGGTGAGCTACCACAGGCCCCGCCCCCTCCAGTAGCAACTCACAGTAGATCCCATCATGGGAGTGACCACGCATCATATCTTAACAGGGAAGTGATCACATTATATGACCGCCAAAACACTATCATGGCCCAGCCAAGTTGACATACAATCTTAACTATCACACCGACTCATAGTGACCCTATAGCACAGAGTAGAACTGCCTCATAGCTTTCCAAGGAGCGGCTGGTGGATTCAAACTGCTGATCTTTTGATTGGCAGGCAAGCTCTTAAACACCGGGCCACCAGGGCTCCAAAACGTCAGCACACTGTGTTGGCTGGGAATCGAACCTGGGTCAACTGCTTGGAAGGAGTTAGGCTTCCCACTATACCACCAACACTATATGGGAGAGCGGTAGCTGGGTTTAAAGTAGCTACCATATGTAATGTAATATTAGTGGCCGCCAGAAGGAGCACTTCATAAGAAGTGAGTCTGCTGGCAGATAATTGTTGAGTTAAAGCAGAATTAAGTAATGCAGATACAGCATGGGATAGATATACATTTAAAAGGTTTCCCAAGACTATATCCACTATGTTTTCCACTGGTTATAGCAGCCACTGCTGTAAGGCATGGGGTGTAGGTTCTGGCTACAGCAACCCAACTGCAGGCTATAGTAATCCACAGGCCTATTTTGTCCCCTGAGTTTCTGAGCAAGAACCCCTAAAGCATTACCAGAAACTTCATGTACAAACAGTGCAAAGTCAAAATGATAGGAAATCTTAAAGCGGGTGTTTTAATTAAAGCTTCTTTCAACTTAGTTATTGCCCCTTTATCTTGCAGGGTAAGATATAATGAATCAGGCTCAGAGGCTTTCATATATTTATATAAAGACTGTGCCATAAGAGAATAATTAGCAATCCAAGCTGGAGGATAACCACAAAGACCCAGAAATCTCCTTAATTATTTCTTTGTTTTAGGCAAGGGAAAAGTGGCAAGTTATTTCAGGGACTTGAGAAATAACTTCAAGGGGGAGAGGACCTATTGGCATGGAATTTTGTAGAGACATTGTAAGGGCTTGTATATGGCAAATAACCACTTCCTTTTGAGTGTTATCCATTCCTGAGTTTTGATTATCAAGCAAGATGAATAATATTTCCCCCTTTTCATTATATTGTAGATGGCAATTCCATTTAGATAAAATATCCCTTCCTAAAATTAACAGGTGTTTCAGGGCTTAGCAGGAAGGAATTTAAATCTTCTATAGATCCAAGAGATATTGGCACAGGTTGAAAATGAAAGTGTTTGTTCCTTATTTGTAATTCCTACTATAATTGAAGTCTTTTTACTCCAGGGCAGTGGCTTTTTCAGGCATGTGGGATTTATTGCAGATAAGGTAACCCCGGAATCAATTAAAATTGACAAAGTTCCCCATTAATGTACATAGTTGTTTTTTCTTGATAGTTTAGAGATACCATAGGAAAAGTCCCTGTTTTGATCCTGGAGCCCCTTCATTCTGAATCAGAGGAAAAAGGAGCAGCTGAGGTGGAAACCCTCTGTTTATTCTTTGACTTAAAGCATGTGCTTTTCCAATTACCAGATTTTTTTACAGTAGTTGTAGAGACCAGTTTTAGGTCCATCAGAGGGTTTAAAACTTTTTTCTGAGTAGGCCCATGTAACTGTTGTAACTGAAGAACCATCAACTTATTTAATTTGTTAGTTTGAACACTCTGCTTTGTTTCTAATGTTTGGGCAAGCTCATGAGCTAGGGTAGTTAATTCCTCAGTGGAAGCTGATTTCTAATCTAAACGATACCTCTTAACTATTGCTGAAATTTCAGCTTGAGGCCAGAAATAAATACTGCATTAAAAGCTTCTTTCATTCCTTTACTGACGGTTCAACCCAGAATGTTCCAAACACTTCTGGAATAATCAGAATTGATAATCATAAACATTTTCATCTTTGTGTTGTATACTAGAATGGACTTTTGTCCAGTCAATTTTTGGGAGAAAGGCCTTAAGGATTGCATCATGCAGCTCACTGGCTTTGTCTTTAGCTGCTTTGAGAAGGACACTGGCTGTTTTTCCTGTATCTAAAGCTAAATCATCTGGGAGATCTTTCCTTTCAGCATATGCTAACCATAATTTTGCTTACCCAGGGTCAAATAACATACGGATTAATTGATACAGATCAGCTAATCTGGGCTGCTAAGTATTAATAAGGACCTAGAATTTAGTAAGTATGTGAGAATCCCCACATAAGTTTTGGAAATCTTTGGCAATACTATGTAGTTCCATACAGTTCCAGGGAAAAAAGTAATAACATAATTAGGCACTAAGCTTCCACCTCCCCCAGCAGTAAAACCTTAACAGAAGCCGAATGTTTATCAGGAGAGCAGAAGAGAAATTCTCAGTTTATTTCAGAATGGTGTGCTTAATTTTAGTTCTGAAATTCCCCTTAATTCAGACATACCAACACCTTGAAATTTAAAATTACACACACACTCCTTACCCCAATTAGAAGTAGAGTTTCATTTGCGTATGTTTTTGTTAAATCCCTACCCCCCTTATTAGAGTATAAGCATATCTAAGATCTTTCATTCACTAATATGAAGAGAAAAACTAATCCAGTGCCTGAGACACAGTCAACATTCAACAATTATAACTTAAAGGAAGGAAGAAAGGAATAAATATGTACATGTTCACAATATTCAATTAATATGATAAGTATAACGGATTACCCAGGTTGTATGTTACAAAATAAAGAACAGGGTATTCAGAAATGGATGGAAGTTTGAAATGGTTTCATGGGAACATAAGACTTCACCTTCCAGCATTGTGCAATAGGAATTTCTGTGGTGATGAAAAGGAAAATGTCAGATTTCCGCACTGCTTATGTTGAAATTAGTAACTACATATGACTATTGAGCACCTGAGATGTGACTAAAGCAGTTTAGGAACTGAATTTTTTTTCTTCTTCTTCTTTTTTAAATTGTACTTTAAATGAAAGTTTACAATTCAAGTTAGTTTCTCATACAAAAATTATACACACACTGCTATTTGACCCTAGTTGCTCTCCCCATAATTTGACAGCACACCCCTCCTTCCCACCCCGGATTTCCCGTGTCCATTCAACCAGCTCCTGTCCCTTTCTGCCTTCTCATCTCACCTCTGGACAGGAGCTGCCCATTTAGTCTCATGTACCTACTTGAGCTAAGAAGCACATCCTTCACGAGTATCATTTTATGTCTTCTAGTCCAGTAGAATCTTTTAAGAGTTGGCTTCAGGAATGGTTTTAGTCTTGGGTTAACAGAGAGTCTGGGGGCCATGTCTTAAGTCTGGTAGTTTTACTAGAATTTGAGTTCTGCACCCCACTTTTCTCCTGCTCCATCAGGTACTCTGTTGTTTTCCCCGTCAGGGTGGTCATTGGCGGTAGCTGGGCACCATCAGTTCTTCTGATCTCAGGCTGTTGGAGTCTCTGGCTTATGTGGTCCTTTTGTCTCTTGGGCTAATATTTTCCTTGTATCTTGAGTGTTCTTCATTCTCTTTTGCTCCAGGTGGGTTGGGACCAATTGATGCATCTTAGATGGCTGCTCACACTTTTAAGACCCCAGACGTCACTCACCAAAGTGGGATGCAGAACCTTTTAGGAACTGAATTCTTAATTTTATTTCATTTTAATTAATTTAAACATAAATAACTTCCTTGTGTTAGTATATTACGTTATTATGTGCCATCTAGTTTGTTCCAACTCACAGTGACCCTATGTACAACAGAACGAAATATTGCCTGGTCCTGTGCCATCCTCACAATTTTTGCTATGTTTGAGCCCATTGTTGCAGCCACTGTGTGAATCCATCTCTTTGAGGGTCTTCCTCTTTTTTGCTGACCCTCTACTTTACCAGGCATGATGTCCTTCTCCAGGGTCTTTTCCCTCCTGATAACATGTCCAAAGTATGTGAGACAAAGTCTCACCATCCTTGCTTGTGAGGCGCATTTTGGTTGTACTTATTCCAAGACAGACTTGTTCATTCTTTTGCCAGTACCTGGTATCTTCGACATTCTTCCACATCAAGGACATCATACATAAGGAAAGAAAAATGTCATTAAAAAGACACAAAAGAAAGAAAAGACTAAAATGGATGTCAGAAGAGACTCTGAAACTTGCTCTTGAATGTTTTGAAGTAAAAGGAAGAAATGGTGAGGTAAAAGAGCTGAACAGAAGATTTCAAAGTGCGGCTTGAGAAGACATAGTAAATTTTTTTAATGAAGTGTGCAAAGACCTGGAGTTAGAAAACCAAAAGGAAAGAACACACTCAGCATTTCTCAAGCTGAAAGAACTGAAGAAAAAACTCAAGCCTCGAGCTGCAATTTTGAAATTTTCTAATGGTAAATTATTGAATGATGCAGGAAGCATCAAAAGAAGATGGAAGGAATACACAGTGTCATTGCATCAAAAAGATCTGGTTGATGTTCAACCGTTTCAGGAGGTAGCATATGATCAAGAATCAATGTTACTGAAGGAAGAAGTCCAAGCTGCACTGAAGGCATTGGCAAAAAACAAGGCCGCAGGAATTGATGGAATACCAATTGAGATGTTTCAGCAAAGGGATGCAGCGCTGGAGGTGCTGACTTGTCTTTGCCAAGAAACTTGGAAGACAGCTACTTGGCCAACTGACTGGAAGAGATCCATATTTGTGCCCATTCCAAAGAAAGGTGATCCAACAAATGTGGAATTTATCGAACAATATCAATTCTAGGAGTAGAAAAGTCAATTTTGTAATTGTCATGGATTGAATTGTGTCCCCCCAAAAATGTGTGTAGCAGCTTGGCTGGGTCATGATTCCCAGTATTGTGTGATTGTGTAATCTGATGTGATTTCCTTATGTGTTGTAAACTCTATCACTATGATGAGGTTATATGTGATCTCCTTATGTGTTGTAAATTCTATCACTGTGATGAGGTTATACTGATGAGGTTGACAGGATTAGATAGTGTCTTAATGCAATCTCTTTCGAGATATAAAAGAGAAGCGAGCAGAGACACAACGGAACCTCATACCACCAAGAAAGCAGTGCTGGGAGCAGAGGGCATCCTTTGGACTTGAGGTTCCTGTGCAGAGAAGCTCCCAGACCAAAGAAAGATTGATGACACGGACCTTCCTCCAGAGCTGACAGAGAAAGCATTCCCTTGGAGCTGTTGCCCTGAATTTGGTCTTGTAGCCTACTGGACTGTGAGAGAATAAACTTTTCTTTGTTAAAGCCATCCACTCGTGGTATTTCTGTTAGAGCAGCACCAGATGACTAAGACAGTAATTTTTATTACTGTTTATTTGTGCATTTATTCTTTGTATTAATGTTAAGTCATGGCTTCCTTGCAGAAATATATAAAACTAAAGTATGGTTACATATTGATAAATAATATAATTAGAAAATCCATTTACTACCAATATAGTGCAGAATTGAGTTAGTGACTTAGGAATCTATTGAACCCTCTTGGTTTGGGAACACCTGATTTTTCTTCCAAGTATTCAGAAATCCAGTATATGCCCAATAGTAGTCAGTAGTGAGAATCCTGGTGGTGCAATGGTTAGGTGCTCAGCTGCTGACTGAAAAGTTGGCTGTTCAAACCCACCCAGGGGCTCTGTGGGAGAAAGACCAGGTTGTCTGCTTCCATGATTACAGCCAAGAAAACCCTATCAAGGCAGTTCTACTTTTGTCACATGGAGTCTCTATGAGTTGAAATTGACTTGACAGCACCTAACAACAGTCAGTAGTGACAAATCTACATCAAATTTTTATAAATAGCTATCCTTTTTTTTTGTTTTCAGTGAAAATTATAAGCATATATTTAATTTATTTTTTATGAATCCCTTGGATCATCTTGAACTCTGTCTTGCCTGTGATTCCCCATTTTGGAGGCTGCAGGATTGGGACCCTTTATTGGTAGAAGAGGTCCTGCTCTGTTGTTCAATTACTGTTTAATAATGGGATTCTTACACCAATTTCTCCCAATTAGTATCTAACCTAGTTTCCAAAAGCCATGTCATATCCATGACATGCTTATTAAGTGCTAGAATATGAGTAGTTAACATTATGTATGGGGATTTTAAAATTTGAGGTACCTAAGAAGATCTGAGGTGGCCGACTTGAGGATTGAGGCCGACTTGAAGACTCTGTGGCTAGTGACGTTTCCACCCTAGCAACAGCCATTTTCCGTGCATACATAACCATGAAACTAAGCAGTGTCTGGAAACGATGATGTAACTAAACTGCAATTGCCCTGAGTGAGAAATGTCTGGTAATGATGACATAGCTACCCTGCCATCCTCCCCACCTCACATACCCTTAAGATTACCACATTATAAGCAATCTAAGAAAGACACGTATATCTTTTTAAGCCAATCGCGGGTTTGTGAAGGCTTGATCACTGTGTCAAACTGAGCCTCAGCTTATCTTATTATTAACGGTTATGTTTATCGTACTGCCGCGTAGTTTCTGTTTCTCCTCATCTGAAGAGTCAGTATTTATTTACAAATTTTAAAGAGTTCAGCTGGGGAAAGTGAAGGGGACTTTTTCAGAGAACTGGATAGTAATTAGGCCACATGTTTTGGACTTCTAATACCTACATGGTCTTGAATTATCTTTTTTACCATTGGCCATTTCTAACCAGAAGCCCTTCCTCTAGGGGAGTAGGGAGCCAAAAATGACTAGCGGCATTGTATCACAGAGACACTTAGAAATTTAAGATGGAGTCGTTTAGGATGAGAAAGGATTCTGTTCGGGCTCTAGCTAGAAATCCCAGTCACGCCAAGTGTTTCAGCTTTGGAATGCTCTTTGTCAGTACTTGTATTTTGAGGGGTGTAGATGGTCTTTGGTCAAGACCACTTGGGGCATATGGTTTTACATCCTGGTTTTGACCACTGAGCTATGAAACCATAGCTGTTAGACTAGAAATCCAGATTAAAATTAGATAGCATGGTCAGAATATTATACCTGTCTCACTGACTGCAATGGAAGTTTTTTGTTTTTCCCTGAGACACTGGAGTTTCGTGAGCACACCTGTCTCCCTGCATCTAGGGATGAGCGCGGGAGGCCGTGCAGCTGCGGAGGAGACGCCAGTCCCCCTCCCCCCACCCCCGGGCCGGAGCGCGTGTGCCAAATGCGAAAGCCCCGGGAGCCGGGCATGGAGGAAGCCGGGTCAGCTCAGCGGAGCGACCGCGGAAGCGCCGCGACTTTCACCGCGCAGGGGGCGAAGCCTGTTTGTCCAATCAGGAGCGTCTGGGCGGAATCTGGAAAACTATCCCATCAGGGGCCTCAAGGAAGGATGTCGTTCCGCAAACCCGCTCAGACGTCATCGCCCCGCGCGGTCGCGGCGCGAAGGTTATAGAATTGCGCCGGTCAGTCCGCGGTGTCCCGTTTCCCGCGGAGAGGACGCCGGAGGGTTCCAGAAGCGGCGAGATGGTGAGCGCGGGCATCGTCTCCCAAGACGGATTCGAGGGGAGGGGCCGATTCCAACCGGCTGAAACCAGCCTGAGTGAGGCCTCAGCCCCCTCGCCTACACTCCCGGGTCTCCGGCTCCGATTCCGCGGACCGGCGGCTGGGCCCTCTGCCTTCCCACACCCAGCGCGACGCCGCACCGGCAGCCGAAATTCCGGGCGTCCTGTTCGTCCCCGATCGCGGCGAGTTCGCCTCGAACCCAGAGCCCCGCGTCACGAACACATTGTGGGGCTGGGTCCGACTCGATCTGGGGATGCTAGTGGGAGGAGCTCTCAGGACCTCCCCCCTACCTCCCCACAGAGCCAGACCGGTTGAGCCTGGCTGGATGGGCTGTGGATGCCCTCAGGGGATCTGGTTTCCCCCGAGGCTTCCTGATGTGGGAATCTACCACCCTGTGCGCCCTTCCTACCTCTTCTCTAGGGCTGGTGTTAAATCTGCAAATCGAAGATACCTCCCCGCATTCCCAAATGCCAGCTCCCCTCCTCCAAGTCACAAAATCATTATCAACTATTTGTGAACAAGCTGTGAGACTTTAATTGTTGATAATTTTTACTAAGAGTAATGTTCTTAGTTGCTGTCAAGTCGGTTCCGACTCATAGTGACCGTATGTACAGCAGAAGAACACTGCCCACTCCTGCACCATCTTCACAATCATTTTTATGCTTGAGCCCATTGTTGCAGCCACTGTGTCAGTCCGTCTGGTTGAGGGTCTTCCTCTTTTTCACTGACCTTTACTTTACCAAGCATGATGTTCTTCTTCAGGGACTGATCCCTCCTGATAGCATGTCCAAAGTATGTGAGACATAGTCTCGCCATCCTTGCTTCTAAGGAGCATTCTGGCTGTACTTCTTCCAAGACAGATTTATTCGTTCTTTTGGCAGTCCATGGCATATTCAATATAATTTGCCAACACCACAGTTCAAATTCTTCTTCGGTCTTCCTTATTCATTGTCCAGCTTTTGCAAGCATATGAGGTGGTTGAAAACACCATGGCTTGGGCAGGTGTCCTTTAGTCTTCAAGGTGACATCTTTGCTTTTTAACACTTTTGTCTTAGTCATCTAGTACCGCTCTAACAAATACCACAGGTGGATGGCTTTACAAAGAGAAGTTTGTTCTCTCACGGTCCAGTAGGCTGCAAGTCCAAATTCAGGGCATCAGCTCCAGGGGAACACTTTCTCCATCAGCTTTGGAGGAAAGTCCATATCAGTCTTCCTCTGGTCTGGGAGCTTCTCTGCTTAGGAACCTCAGGTCCAAAGGATGCCCTCTGCTCCCGGCACTGCTTTCTTGGTGGTGTGAGGTTCCCATGTGTCTCTGCTCTCTTCTGTTTTATATCTCAAAAGAGATTGCATTAAGACACTAATCTTGTCAACCTCATCAGTATAACCTCATCACAGTGATAGAATTTACAACACGTAAGGAGATCACATATAATCTCATAGTGGTAGAGTTTACAACACATAAGGAAATCACATCAGACTACACAATCATACAGTACTGGGAATCATGACCCAGTCAAGTTGCCAGATATTTTTGGGGGACACAGTTCAATCCATGACAACTTTAAAGAGATCTTTTGCAGTAGATTTGCCCAATGCGATGCATTGTTTCATTTCTTGACTGCTGCTCCCATGAGTGTTGATTATGGATCCAAGTAAAATGAAATCCTTGACAACTGTAATCTTTTCTCCATTTATCATGATGTTGCCTATTGGTCCAGTTGTGAGGATTTTTGTTTTCTTATGTTGAGGTGCAGTCCATACTGAAGGCTGTGGTCTTTGATCTTCATCAGTAAGTGTTTCAAGTCCTCTTCACTTTCAGCAAGCAAGGTTGTGTCATCTGTATAACACAAGTTGTTAATGAGCCTTCCTCCAATCCTGATGCTTTGTTCTTCTTCATATAATCCAGCTTCTCAGATTATTTGCTCAGCATACAGATTGAATAAGTATGGTGAAATGATACAACCCTGATGCACACCTTTCCTGACTCTAAACCACGCAGTATCCCCTTGTTCTGTTTGAACAACTGCCTCTTGATTTATGTACAGGTTCCTCTTGAGCACAATTAAGTGTTCTTTGCAATGTTATCCATAATTTGTTATGACCGACACAGTCGAATGCCTTTGCATAGTCAATAATACACAGGTAAACATCTTCCTGGTATTCTCTGCTTTCAGCCAGGATCCATCTGACATCAACAGTGATATCCCTGGTTCCACGTCCTCTTCTGAATCTGACTTGAACTTCTGGCAGTTCCCTGTGGATGTACTGCTGCAGCCACTTTTGAATGATCTTCAGCAAAATTTTACTTGCATGTGATACTAATGATACTGTCCGATAATTTCCTCATTCAGTTAGATCACCTTTCTTTTGAATAGGCATCAATATGGTTGTCTTCCAGTCAGTTGGTATCTTAGTCATCTAGTGCTGCTATAACAGAAATACCACAAGTGGATGGTTTTAACAAAGAGAAGTTTATTCCCTGACAGTACAGTAGGCTACAAGTCCACATTTAGGGCATCAGCTCCAGGAGAAGACTTTCTGTCTCTGTCGGCCCTGGAGGAAGGTCCTTGTGATGCATCAGTCTTCCTTTGGTCTGGGAGCATCTCAGTGCAGGAACCTCAGGTCCAAAGGACGCGCTGTGCTCCTGACACTGCTTTCTTGATGGTGTGAGATTCCCATGTGTCTCTGCTTGCTTCTGTCCTTTATATCTCAGAAGAGATCGGCTTAAGACACTATCCAGTCTTGTATACCTCATCAGCATAACTATTAGATCATAGTGATTGAATTTACAACACATAAGGAAATCACATCCGGTTACAGAATGGTACACATTATACAATACTGGGAATTGTGACCCAGCCAAGTTGACAGATATTTTTGGGGGACACAGTTCAATCCTTGACGGTTGGCCAGGTAACTGTCATCCAGATTTCTTGGTGTAGATGAGTGAGCACTTCCAGCACTGCATCCGTTGGTTGAAACATCTCAGTTGGTATTCTGTCAATTCCTGGAGCCTTGTTTTTCACCAGTGCCTTGAATGCAGCTTGGACCTCTTCCTTCATTACCATTGGTTCCTAGTCTTGTATTACCTCCTGAAATGGTTGAATGTTGACCAGTTCTTTTTGGTACACTGACTGTGTATTGCTTCCATCTGTTTTTGATGCTTCCTGCATTGTTTAATATTTTCCCTGTAGAATCCTTCCATATTGCAACTTGAGGCTTGAATTTTTTCTTCATTTCTTTCAGCTTGAGAAATGCTGAGTGTGTTCTTCCCTTTTGGTTTTCTAACTCTAGGTATTTGCACATGCCATTATAGTATTTTACTTTATCTTCCCGAGCTACCCTTTGAAATCTTTTGTTCAGCTCTTTTATTTCATCATTTCTTCTGTTTGCTTTGGCTTCTCTATGTTCAAGAACAAGTTTCAGAGTCTCTTCTGACATCCATTTTCATCTTTTCTTTGTTTTCTGTCTTTTTAATGATTTCTTCCTTTCTTCATGTATGATGCCCTTGATATTGTTCCACAACTCATCTGGTCTTTGGTCGTTAGTGTTCAACACTTCAAATCTGTTCTTCCTGTGGTCTCAAAATTCAGGTTGGGTATACTCCAGGTTGTACTTTGGCTCTCTTGGACTTGTTCTAATTTTCCTCAGCCTCAACTTGAACATGCATATGAGCAATTGATGGTCTGTTCTGCAGTCGAACCCTGGCCTAGTTCTCACTGATGATATCGAGCTTTTCCATTGCCTTTTTCCACAGATGTAGTCGATTTGATTCCTGTGTATTCTGTCTGGCGAAGTCCGCTTGTATAGTCGCCGTTTATGTTCTTGAAAAAAAGTAATTGCAATGAAGAAGTCGTTGGTCTTGTAAAATTCTATCATGTGATCTCTGGCTTTGTTTCTGTCACCAAGGCCATATTTTCCAATTACTGATCCTTCTTCTTTGTTTCCAACTTTTGCACTTGAATCACCAGTAATTATCAATGCATCGTGATTGCATGTTCGATTGATTTTTAGACGCAGAAGTTGGTAAAAATCTTCAACTTCTTCATCTTTGGCATTAGTGGTTGGTGCATAAATTTGAATAATAGTTATATTAACTGGTTTTCCTTGTAGTCATATAGATATTATCCTATCACTGAAAACATTGTACTTCAGAATAGATATTCAAATGTTCTTTTTGCCAATGAATATGACACCATTCCTCTTCAAATTGTCATTGCCAGCATAATAGACGGTATGATTGTCTGATTCAGAATGGCCAATACCAGTCCATTTCATCTCACTAATGTCTAGGATATCGATTTTTATGCATTACATTTCATTTTTGATGAATTCCAATTTTCCTAGATACTTCATACATTCCACGTTCCAGTTATTAATGGATGTTGGTACATGTTTCTTTTCATTTTGAGTCATGCCACATCAGCAAATGAAGATCCCAAAAGCATGATTCCATCCACGTCATTAAGGTCAACTCTACTTTGATGAGGCAGCTCTTCCCCTAGTCATATTTTGAGTGCCTTCCAACCTGAGGGGCTCATCTTCCAGCACTATATGAGACAATGTTCTGCTATTCATTAGGTTTTCATTGGCTAATTCGTTTCAGAAGTAGACTGCCAGGTCTTTCTTCCTAGTCTGTCTTAATCTGGAAGCTCAGCTGAAACCTGTTTGCCCTTGGCGACCCTGCTGGTATTTGAATACCAGTGGCATAGCTTCCAGCATCCCAGCAACACGAAAACCCCTGGAGTACAACAAACTGACAGATGTGTAGGGGTCTGCATACATAAGGTGTATGTTTTAGGGGTCAGTCATCTTTGAGGATGTGGCTGTGGACTTCACTCAGGAGGAGTGGGCTTTTCTGGATCCTGCTCAAAGGAAGCTCTACAGAGACGTGATGCTGGAAACCTTCAGGAACTTGGCATCAGTAGGTAAGGATGACGTTACTTCTTCATATAGTTGTTTAGAGAACAAGCATTTTTTGCTTATTGTGCCTATTCCAAAATTTGGAATGTGAAAGGAGGAATACATTGATCAGTAAGACAGACAGGGTTACCACCATCATGGAGGTTAGAATGTATTTATTAAACTGAGTTTGTCTTTTTGTCTCGGTTAAAAGACTTGAATCTTTCTTACTGTCATCAGCGCGGATATAGGTTTCACTGGTCATTTTGGGGCCCAAAGAAGTTTGTTTTTGAAAACTTTGCAAGAATTTTACTGTGTCTTTGAAGTTGCTTTCCATTTTGACTTGTACCTGTTATCGATGAAGTCTTTGAATACCTCAACCTTTTTTTGCTAATAGGAGCCTTTCGTCTTGTAAGATTTGTTCACTTTTTGCTTTCAGTTGATGAGACTCCATTTAAAGCCAATGGGTCCGTTTCTCAAGAGAGTACCCCTGAGGAAAAAATATCCAATGAAGATAAAATACTAAAATTTAGAAGAAATGACTCTTGGGCTTCCATCTTTCTAAAAATTTGTGAAGGCCTTAATATTGACCATCATCATAAAAACCAGGGGATACCTCTGAGGTGAGTAGAACACAGTATACCAGTAGAGAATCTTAGTATTTCATGAAATTAAAAAAAAAAAAATATGAATGAGCAAAAAAACCAGATATGCCCGGCTCCATCTTTGTTTTATCACAAGAAATATTCACTGCAAATTTTTCATTAACTTTGACTTAGACATTGAGTGTTTGAAACATAATTCTGTTGGAAACAATAATCAAAAAATGCATATGTATATAAGAAACACGGTTTTAATAATGGTTGTGGTCTAGTCCTCTTTCAAAATATTCAATTTATTCCACTTTCAAACAATTCCCATAAGCTAGAAAATTGTTGTTAGGTGCCCATGAGTTGGTTCTTACTCATGGTGACCGTATGTACAACAGAATGAAACACTGCCCGGTCCTGCACCATCCTTATAATCATTGTTATGCTTGAGCCCATTGTTGCAGCCACTGTGTCAGTCCATCTCGTTGAGGCTGTTCCTATTTTTCACTGGCCATCTACTTTACCAAGCATGATGTCCTTCTCCAGGGAATGGTCCCTCCTGATAACATGTCCAAAGTATGTGAGATGAAGTCTCCCCATCCTTGCTTCTAAGGAGCATTCTAGCTGTACTTGTTCCAAGACAGATTGGAAAATAGGGAAGGTCTAATTTGTATTCATTATGAAAATGGTTAAAATGGAATCCTAATTACTATTAACAAATATTAATAAATCATTTATATGTTATTAATAGCATGCTTCTATGTTTTAACAGTGGTTATATGGTCGAGAAACTCTGTGAAAATAATGAAGGTAATCAGTGGGGGCAAACCTTCAGCCAGATTCCAAATCTTAATCAGTACAAGAAAACAACTACTAGAGTCAATCCATATGAATGCACTGAGTGTGGAAAAGTCTTTATGTCTTGTTGGTCATTGAAGAGACACAAGGCACGTCATACTGGACACAAACCATATCAATGTTCAGAATGTGGGAAGTGCTATTATTTTACCTCAGAACTAAGAAGGCATGTGAGAATTCACGGTGGAGAAAGACCTTATGCATGCGAATTATGCTGGAAAACCTTCATTCGTTACCCATCCTATCTAAATCATGAAAAGTTTCATAGGAAAGGGAAACTTTATGAATGTAAACAATGTGGATGTACCTTCAGTTCTCTCAAATCCTTCGAAAGGCACGAAAGGACTCACATTGAAAAGAAATTGAACGAATGTAAGGAGTGTGGGAAAGTCTTCCCCTGGCCCTCATCATTAAGAAGACATATGACAACACACAGTCGAGAGAAACCCTATGAATGTAAACTCTGTGGGAAAACCTTCAAATGGCCCATATCTTTAGAAACACATATAAGAACACACAGTGAAGAAATAGCTTACAAATGTGAGGAATGTGGAAAAGCCTTCAAGAGTCCCTTATCTGTTCCAGTCCATATGAGAATGCACACTGGAGAGAAACCATATGAATGTAAGAAATGTGGGAAAGCATTTGCATTTTCTTCAGCTTTAAAATATCATATGAGAACACATACTAGAGAAGAAAATTATAAATGTAAGGTAGGAAAACCTCCTGAAAAGTAATTCATTAATTATGCTCTAGAAAATTCACACAAGGAGAAAAATCTCATAAAAATTATAAATGTTTTATTGCCTTTATCAGTACCTCATCCTTAAAGTGGACTTACAGATTGTGTATTTCTACATACTACTTTTTAGAAATAAACAGTAAGGGAGAAAGAATTCTGTATGTATTTTTTTTTCACTTTAGTATGTTAGCTTTGACTGAAAAAAAAACAACAAACCCGTTGCCGTCCAGTCTCTTGTTGCTTATAGGTACGGTACAGGACAGAGTACAACTGCATTATAGGTTTTTCAAGCCTATAAATCTTTATGGAAGCTGACTGCCACATCCTTCTGTGGAGTGGCTGGTGAGTTCAAACTTCCAGTTTTTTGGTTAGCAGGTAAGCCATTTAACCACTGTGACACCAGGGCTCCACAAATTTTGACGGGTGATGCTTTTTCTTATTATTTAGTAAGTTTTTCTAGTTTGAATTCCATAGATTTATGGATGTTTTAAGGTTCATTTTTAATAAATGTGGGCTTAACTTTTATGTGTTTTTTAGGAGGTTTTATAAGTAATGATTATTAGAACAACAACATGGCATTTGTTTGGATTTTTTAATAGGTTTACTGTGGTAGATACTTGATATGAGTTACATATTACACGTAGTCTACTTTTCTTCCTGAATATTTTTTTTTAATTGCCAGTGTCTTTATTGTATTCTACTTCCCAATAAATACTTGGGAGGTATTTGTAATTTATTTTTCCTTTACTGAGAGTATATATTTAAAGATCTTATTGTAATGATAGATTTCAAATCAACCCAGAGTTTTTCAATTTAAGCATTGTACATTCTGAGTCAGTAGTACTAGGTGCACACTAGTTCAGGCATTTTTCATTCGTGTAAATCTTATTTTTTCATTCTTTTATACATTATTTGTTATTACAATAATTTCTTAACCATTGTTAAAAGTAAAAAAAATGGCTTTTGAATGCTCTGTAGACAAAATTCATTCAGATCACACATGTAGTTAAAGAAAATTGAGTGTATTGAGTCGCAGCAGTTGGAATGAGCACACATGATAAAGGACTGTAGTAGGGCTCTGTCACAGGGTGTTTAAAAGGAGTAGTTTTCAGAATGGGGCAATTGGTGATTTGTGTGAGTGTTCAAGGAAAGCAGGATTTGGTATTTGACAAAGGCCCAAAGTCCGTTCATTGGGGAAAAGTCAGTCTCTTTAACAAATGGTGCTGGCATAACTGGATATCCATCTGCAAAATCTGAAGCAAGACCCATACCTCACACCATGCACAAAAACTAACTCAAAATGGATCAAAGACTTTAAAATAAAAAATGATAAAGATCATGAAAGAAAAAATGGGGACAATGCTAGGAGCCCTACTTCATGGCATACATAGAATACGAACAATAAGTAACAATGCACAAACACCAGAAGAGAAACTAGATAACTGAGAGCTCCTAAAAATCGAACAGTTAATGCTCATCAAAAGACTTCATCAACAGAGTCAAAAGACTACCTACAGACAGGGAAAAAGTTTTTGGCTATGACAAATCCAATCAGAGTCTAATCTCTAAAATCTACCAGATACTACAAAACCTCAACCACAAAAAGACAAATAACCCAGTTAAAAAATGGGCTAAGGATACGACCGGGCACTTCGCCAAAGAAAACATTCAGGCGGCTAACAGACACGTAGAAATGCTCACGATCATTAGCCATTAGAAAAATGCAAATCAAAACTACAATGAGATACCATCTCAACCCAAAAAGGTTAGCATTAATCCAAAAAACACAATAAATGTTGGAGAGGTTGTGGAGAGACTGGAACACTTATACACTGTTGGTGGGAATGTAAAATGGTACAACCACTTTGGAAACTGATTTGGCACTTCCTTAAAAAGCTAGAAATAGAGGTAGCGTGCAATCCAACAATCCCACTCCTTGGAATATATCCTAGAGAAATAAGAGCTGTTACATGAGTAGATACGTGCACACCCATGTTCATTGCAACACTGTTCATGATAGGAAAAAGACAGAAACAACCTAGGTGCCCATCAACAGATGAATGGATAAACAAATTATGGTGTATTCACACAGTGGGATGCTACGCAATGATGAACAACGATGAATCCGTGAAACGTAACATGGATGAATCTGGAAGGCATTATGCTGAGTGAATTTAGTCGCAAAAGGATAAATATTGTATAAGACCACTATTGTAAGAACTCAAGGTTTAAACAGAAGAAAACATTCTCTGATGGTTATGAGGGTGGGGAAGGAGGAAGAGGGTTATTCACTAACTAGATAGTAGACAAGAATTAGGTGAAGGGAAGGACAGCACACACTACAGGGAAAGTCAGCACAACTGGACTAAATTGAAGCTAAGAAATTCCCTGAATATGACCAGACTCTTTGAGGCACAGAGTAGCAGGGGTGGGAGTCTGGGGACCATGCTTTCAGGGGACATCTAGGTCAATTGGCATAACAGTTTATTAAGAGAATGTTCTGCATCCTACTTTGGTGAGTGGTGTCTGGGGTCTTAAAAGCCAGTGAGCAGCCATCTAAGATGCATCAATTGGTCCCAACCCACCTGGAGTAAAAGAATGAAGAACACCAAAGACACAAGGAAAGCATTAGCCCAAGAGAAAGGGCTACATAAACCAGAGATTGCATCAGCTTAAGACCAGAAGAACTAGATGGTGCCCAGCTACCACCAATGACTGTCCTGATGGGGAACACAACAGAGTCCCTGATAGAGCAGGAGAAAAGTGGGGTGCCATACTCAAATTTTAGTAAAACGACCAGACTTAATGGTCTGACTGAGCCTGTAGGAACCTCAGAAAGCATGGCCCCCAGACTCTCTGTCAAACCAGAACTAAAACCATTCCTGAGGCCGACTCTTCAAAGATTAGACTGGACTATGGGACATAAAATGATACTTGTGAAGAGTGTGCTTCTTAGCTCAAGTAGATACATGAGACTAAATGGACAGTTCCTGTCTGGAGGTGAGATGAGAAGGCAAAGAGAGGAGCTGGTTGAATGGACACGGGAAATCAGAGGTGGAAAGGAGGAGTGTGCTGTCACAGTGTAGGGAGAGCAACTAGGGTCACATAACAATGTATAAATTTTTGTTTGAGAACTAACTTGAATTGTAAACTTTCACTTAAAGTACAACAATAAAAAGAAAGAAGGACTTGTGTGAGTTGTTCAGAAGGGCAGGATTTAATGCTGTGCTCTAGTAGTAGTAGTAGCAGCAGCAGACTTTGTCTAGATACCTTTATGATAAGAACCAGGATCAGCCCAAAGTTGATTCCTATGAGGTAGAGGTCAGACAAACCGCCACTTTCTATCCTTTTTACCAATTGTGATAATAGCTGTCCCTCTCATGGCAGTCTTCACTTCCGGCTTTGATAATCCATAATGGCCATACAGAACTCACAGACCATACTTAATTGATTTGTTTAGGAAATTGTTAGGTGCCATTGAGTCTGTTCCGACTCATAGTGACCCTATGTACAACAGAATGAAACACTGCCCTGTCCTGTGCCATTCTCACAATCACTGTTATGCTTGAGCACATCGTTGCAGCCACTGTCAGTCCATCTCATTGAGGGTCTTCCTCTTTTTGGCTGACCCTCTATTAAGCATGACTGTTTTAGTCTAGGTTATCTAGAGAAGCAAAACCAGTAAAGCATATAAATGTATATTTATATCCAGGAAACAGCTCATGTGGTTGTAGAGGTGGAACACCCCCAGTCTGTGGATCAGGGTAGAGTCTTCCTGATCCACGTAGATGCAGCAACTGGCAAACCCAAGATTGGCAAGTCGGAGAGCAGGGCTCTTGGTCACGGGCTGTGAAAATTGACGAATCCCAAGATCAGCAGGCAAGACTGGAAGACTCCTGATTCAAGTAGCTGCAGGGGCTGACAAACCCAAGATTGGCAGCTTAGAGAGCAGGGCTCTTGCTCACAGGTTGTGCAGATCAGTGAATCCCAAGTTCGGCAGGTAAGCTGCTAGCTCAAGTCCCAAGCACCAGAAGTCAAACGAATAGGAGGCAGCTGCAGGATCCAGAGAGGGCAAAAGTCAGAACATCCAGTTATATTTGGATCCAAGCCACACACCCAAGGAAACTCCCTTTCAACTGACTGGCTACTCACAGCAGATCCCATCGTGGGGGTGATCACATATAAACACTGAGAATCACGGCCCAGCCAAGTTGACACACAATCTTAACCATCACAATGTCCTTCTCCAGGGACTGATACCATGTCCAAAGTATGTGAGATGAAGTTTCGCCATCCTCGCTTCTAAGAAGCATTCAGGCTGTGCTTTTTCCGAGAAAGATTTGTTTGTTCTCCTGGCAGTCCGTGGTATATTCAATATTCTTTGCCAAAACCATAATTCAAAGACATTACTTCTTTGGTCTTCCTTATTCATTGTCCAGCTCTCGCATGCATATGAGGTGATTGAACACCTTGGCTTGGGTCAGGGGCACCTTAATGCTTAGTGACATCTTACTCCTTAAAGTGTTTGTCACATTTAGGAAGTAACAGGGTACAACTCAGGATCAGGATCAGGATCAACAGGCTACAACTCAGGATCAGGAAGCACATAGGAGAGGCCTGGAATGCTTCCCTGAAGTAGAGTGCACATCCCCCCCTTCTTCAGTGCACATCAGCACTCTCAGCTCCTCTCAGCCAGGTGGACAAGGAGGACTTTCTCTCTGCCATGTACACCCCCTCTCAGTCGTACAGGCCTCCTCTCAGGCCTCTCAAGACAGGCCTCCTCTTGATTGTGAATGCCTCCTCTCAGCCATGTAGGCCTCTACCTTTAGGACCTGTGTCATCAACTTCTCCAGTGCTGATGGACCCTGCTCATAGCCAGTGTAGCAGCTTTGTTCAGCTCTTTGTTAGTTGCATTCCTAACAGCAGGTTTCTGCTGTTACTACCAACTCTGCCACAAGATCCTTTCTGGGCCAGTCACCGCCAGCTACGCTGCAGGTTCCCTCCCAGGCTTCTTGCGGTCTTCAGTATTACAGGCTGTGACTCATGTTATAGTTCTTCTAGGGTGTTTCTCACCTCCACTCTTTGCTTCTCTTTTCTTGTCTTTTCTCCTTTCTTTTACCTCTGCAGGCCTGGCTGCTTATTTAAGCAAAACACCTGTTAATTTCAAGACACGACCTTTCTAGCAGGGCCCATAAACTGACCAAAAACCTCAGTGGACCGTAGTCACTTCATTTGCATAGTCTATAGTCACTTCATTTTTATAGTATATTCACCAGTCCCTGCAAGGTACATACTAATCCGGGGCCAGAGAATAAGTATCAAATCATCAAGTTGTTTAGATCTTACCCAGGAAATGTCAATCAATGTGGAAAAAAGCAACAAACCCTCTGGGGTAGAAAACAAGGGCAAAGGTAACTGCTTACAGCTTAAGGGAAAACTCTCTGAATCTATTTTTCTAAAGAACCAAAGTGTCAAAGAATGACTCTTAACTCTTAAAATTTTAACGAGAGATTTATTGAAAGAAATCACAACCAGGGTTGAGGATACACACAGCAGAGAATTTTGCAGGGTGCTTTGAGGAGCTGTTTTTTACAGAGGCTTAATGAAGGCAAAAACCACAAAGGAGCTGGTAACGGGTACAATGTTTGATTGGCAGACACAGAGTTGGCAACTGGCTGACCACAATTCTTAAGGGTGATTAGATCTCCCTTAGGCGTAGGCTGAAAAAGGTTTATGGAGAAATACAAAGAATTGTCAAACACTTGTACAAACTGCTCTTAACATCGGTCATTTCTAACCTTAACAAAGCCACATTTTTCTGTAGAAGTTGTGTCTAGGTCAAGAGGTGCAGTAGAAAATTCACAGAAGTAATAGGCTGTTTTGTTTGACAGAAGCTGTATTTAAGAATACAAAATGGAGTCTCTTAACGCTAAGGTGGATTTAGGCCTGTACTTTAGTCAGAACCCTCAGTTGTCAAATGTCTGAAATATTAGAATGTTCTTTGTCATTCCACACTTTTGATCAAGAATATCCATGGAAATTTCCCGATTACCATTATAAGACTGTCTTCTTCTGCATGGACTAATTCTTTGCCTCATTATATGTGGGAGTTTCATCTTCAGGGCGAGCAGGTCTTACTTTGCCCACAAAGGAGTAACTTGTTTTCTGCAAGGCCTTTTGTGGGTTTTAGATGGTCTTCCTTAGGCCTCTAAAACCCTAGACACTGTAGTTGGGCATCATTTCATGATATCTCTTCACCATGCCATGCCTTGAACACTCTGCTTCAGTGATCCTCTATATTGGGGATATGAACACAGCAAGGTTGAATTGGAAGGAACAACTTGACAGACAGGAGGTTTCTAATCAAAATGTAAGGCCAAAAGTTAAATCTAGAGGGTTGACTGGAAGGAAGGCCAGATTAGAGGGGAATTACTTCGGCTGGACAAGGACTCAAGTCACGGTTCAGGTGAGTCCATTTCTGTCGATAATTTAATAGCTGATTTAGCAAATTAGGTGACCCTTTTTAATGGTGTCCCTAGCAAAGTGTTGCAATATTTGGTTGTTGGAGAGGGATGACAGACCCAACAGTTAGTAAGATTCTCAGCACGAGCTACTGATTGAATCAACTTAACAAATGCATTGTTTTTTTCCAAGCATTAACAGGAATTATTGAAAGCAGAAATACAAAAATTGAAAAGAATTTTATAATGCAAAACTTGGTTACAAGGGAAAGAAACCTAAATGATATTATAAAGCTGACTCAAATGCAATATGGATTATGTAAAGAGTTATTGTTTCAATAACTTGCATTGAAAATGAGGGATTTAGGTTTACAAGGAAAAAAGAAAATAAAATGTTAAAGTAAGAATACTAATTCTATATTGGAATTAAAGGAGAATGGCAAAAGTTATGAAGTAAATTGCAAGGCTATTGATAGCGTAGAAAGTTATTCAGTAGATAGTAGTAATATTGGCTTTTATGCCTATGCAAATTAGTAGACAAGTATAATAATTATATCTTATTAGTAAAATATCTAAGTAATTACTATTAAGCATATAAAGCAAGGTTATTTCAAATAAAAATGGTATACCTTGATTGCTAAAATAATGTTAGCTTAAAGAAAAGCAAGTATTATTAAAACTATTATTATTTGTATGAGAAAGCAGGGAATCATAAAACAGCAATGTGTCAGAGTAATTAATATCCAAACAACCGTAATATTGAACAGAAAGGCAATGATATCAAAGTAAATAACTTTCATCTAAAAGATAAAGACTAAGATTCTTAAAGGAATAAAACATAAAATACTTAAGATAAAGTAATTCTAAAGATATAAGACAAAGTCCAATAATTTTAGAAGTGCGTATTAACAAAGATTAGATACAGGCCTGGTCCTGAGATCTTGGGAAAAGCTGTCTACGCCAGACGTCGCCTGCTTTTGATCCTGGTGACGTTTAAATTTTAATTTGAGTCCTTCATTTGGTTGAACAGTCTAAACAGGAGCTCTTACCACCCCTTATTTTTTTTAAATTGGGACAGGTGGATCCAAGCCATAATTCTCTGTCATTTAGTAGGATAAAAGTTAGTAGTCAGAAGGACTACCAGGTGGAGGGAGGGACCTTGGTGAAAGTGGATGATCAGAGGGACAGCCAGGTGTAGAGTCCCTGGAGAACGTGGATGGTCAGAGGGACGGCCAGGTATAGAGGCCTTGGTGAACACGGATGGTCAGAATGACGGTGTTGGGACCCAGGTGAACGTGGATAGTCAGAGCGACGGCCAGGTTTTGGTACCCTGGTGAATGTGGACGGTCAGAGGGATGGCCAGGTGTAGGGACCCTGGTGGACGTGGATGGTCAGAGGGACGGCCAGGTGTAGGGTCCCTGGCAAACGTGGGGCAACATTAAGCAGAAGTTGGAATTCCAATTTTTGTCATCTAAGTCTTCTTTAACCTGTGGAAAATATTGTTTTAAAACGGAATTAAGTGTGACAGATGTGTTACTTGACAATAATGGAAACGAGAAAGATTTTAAAAATAAAAATTTTACAGTAATTCTTTTAGTTTACTCAGTTTTATGAAGTTAATTTTGGCTCCATGCAATTCTGGCTTAGAGCAGTTTGAAAACTTCATCAGTGTCTACATGAGGGTTCCAGAAATCTTGATTTCAGTTCAATGATATCCATGTTCCAGGTATCATGGTCCTTTTCATGAGTCTGATATTGTTCATTTTTGTCGAAATATTTTAGTCAAAGCATTTTTAGTGAATCAGCAAAGTAGAATTTATCTGCAAATGACAGTCTTAAAGATGGCAATGGTTAACTTACAACAATGGTTGTTAAAAATGAAGGACCTGATGGTAATTACAAGAGTAAGGTAAGGCCAAATAAAGTCAATTAAAAAAAATTAGATAATATAATGATTAACCTTATTTTCAAAGACCTTTAGATACAACATAGAATCTTGAGAAACAAAGACAAACCTGCTGCCATCAAGTCATATCCTACTCATAGTGACCTTATATTAAATAGGATATACTAAGAATATACTAGGAAGACTAAGTCTCTAAACATCTAAATAGTAAAACAACTTCATGGGTAAATGATGTGATTTTCCCAGTTAAATTAGTAGTTTTGATGGTGATAGATTCAAAGGAAATAGGGTTGTGATCAAGTTAGTAATTTTTTTAATGTAATTTATAATATATTAAATGAACCTTTTATCATTTTTCTTCTTTATAAAACAGAAATAAATCCTTTGTGGTTTTTCATAAAATTTTAAAGTTTTCAGGAGTTCATTATAGTCACTGAAGAACAATGTTTGAGTTATTTAATTAAAGATTTTAAAAGTAAAAACTTTAGCTTTTTCTAAAGCCATGTGGCTTGATTTTCCATTCAGGAGTTTTACTGAACCCTTGCCTTTGAGGCAGAATGCACAAAGAGTAAAATTAACTCTTTTATCTAGTAATTAAAGAAAATTTTGTTGTGTAAGCATAAAAAAACTCAATTTTTTGCCTTATATGTTGACGTTAAAGCTTTTAAAAAAATCTCATAAATTTACCCATTAGATTTTTAGTAGCAGCAAACAAGAACTTTGACCATATCAAATAAATTCCTTTTACTAGACTTTAAATAACTCTTAAAGCACAGCCCTTTAGGTGGGAAAAATGAACACTTTCATTATTAGTATCCTTTCTTTGTGGCATAAAGTGTAAGAACTTAAAACTTTAATTATAATGAATATCCATTAATTTAATATCAGTTAAGTTACTTAAAAATCTTAGAAAGTAATTTCAGCCTGTATATTATAAAATGTAGTAATTCTTGGAGTAAAATTTGTCTAAATAATCTATAATTCCATTTAAACCTTTATTATTATTTTTAAATCTAACTATAGATTTGTTCCCGGGCTTTTTTGTTGCTGATTCATCTAGATTCTGGTGACTGTCTTAAAACAGTGATTTTCTGATTTTAAATTCTATTTATGTCTAGGTTATTTATCTTTTTTGGTAAGCAGTTTAGTCTTCTTAGTAATAAAAATAACTCCCTTTCTTTAAATAAAATACATTTCATATAATATCTAAGTTACCTGGAAAGATTTTGTTTTTAGCATTTTTGTTTACAAGGTTGACATAAACATCTTTGTCAGAACAAATTTATTTTCATTAATTCCTGGGACTGTTAGGATCATTTAATTTATATAAGCACTTATTTATTATTAAACTAATGACAGCAAGTTCTTTAAAGAAATATTCCAATTTAATACCATCTGGAGTTATGAAATTATTATTTTCATAACATTTGTTACCATGCTTTATAGGATTTTTCTGAAGAAGAAAATTAGAATAATTTGTCTCTTTTTGAGGCCTTGTTATACCAATTAAAATTATCTTTTTTCCAGTGCAGTTTTCATATAGACTAGCTTATATTAAAATTTCTTAGAGTAGTTATCAAAAGTCTAGATTATAAAATATAAGCAAAAAGCAGTTTTTCCTAGAAGAAGAAAAAAAACTAAGACTTAAAGGACTGCCTTATGAGAGGAATAAACAAAAACGAAACAAAAACAAACCCAGTGACTGCCAGTTATGACTTGCCGAGGTAAGACAAAACTTAGAAAACCAAAACAGAAAAACCACATACATTGTTAAGCAGTCAAGATAAACTTTAGGTATATGCTACAATTGTAAAAATGTTTGGAACATTGGATTATTTTCTCTGGTAACTTTTTATGAAAAATCCTGAAAACAAAATACTAGTTTCTAATTCTTCTTAATTTATACAAGCATCCAGAACACATTATTAAAAAATTTTAATTCAGGAAGAGCTACAATTTCCTTTTTCTTCAAAACAGCTACATTTTAACTGTGCAGAAGACAAAATCAGCAAAACAAGACAGGAAACTTGAAAAAGAGAAGCGTTAGCCTTGTGAATTAAGTCTCACCATGCAAAAAGTGTCTGTTAAGTTCCTTGAGCTCAGGGGTTTTATGTAACTCACTAGCAGGTGGTAAAAGTTTAATTTTATTTCTTAGCTTAAGGCATTTCCATTTCAAATGTGCAGTTTCTTATAATAATTGCTAGTGCCAGGTTTATGGTTAAAAGAATTTTTTTAAAATTTTGATTGGGAGACTGCAGCTGTTGTAGCCAAAAGGCCATGAGTTCAGGGTGTCCCCTGGGTACCTCAGGGGGTTTATCCTTAAAAGGCATCTATAGTCAGCTGTGGATTTCTTCCTCAAAATTTTCCAGGGTCTAGGCTTTTTGCAGTAATGCCGCTTGAGGATGCCCAAGTTTTTCATAATACCAACAAATAGCAGTCTCTGTTATATTAAAGGACATTTTAGGAAGAGCAGCAGTGATGTTTATTTAATGGCTCTTACGTTGATTCTTTAGGGATGAAAGGAAGCTTAGTCATGGTGTTGTCAAAGGAGGGGAGGGCAAGGGAAGGCATGAAGAAGAGCTGGCCAGAAGAGGAGTAGAGAGAACAGCAGTGGGAGGAAAGGGAGAAGGTGCTTAGCGTTGCATTATTGCCAGTTGTCTAGTTAATTTGGAAATGCTTCCTCCCTTGGAAGCCCTTTTTTCCTCTTGTTGTCTTTCTGAAGCTTCTAAGTATCAATCAAAATATGTATTTTATTGAGGCTGTTTTACTTTGGAGCCTTGTTTTTCTAATTACCCTATAGAGAAGTTAATTTTGACAGTTTAAAAGATTCCCCAAAGTGGCAACATATTATCCAAACTGTCCCTGTCAAAGCTATACTATTTTACATTCAGATTTACACGTGGGAAAACTTGACCCGAACCTGTGAGCTAAAGAAACCTTGACTAGATTTGAAAGTATTCTCACCACTTTAGAATACCAGCACAATCTCCTCTAACAGCATGCTGGTAGAGTTGAGCACAAACACACGTTTGATTCAAAGGTGCTCTCACCACCCTAGAACAAAATTACTAAATCCAAAGATGCTCTCAATCATCTCAGAACCAAATTAAATTCAACAGGGGAAACAGAAAATAAAAGGGAAGAAGCGAAATTTAAAGGAAAAAAACTCCCTCAGAGAGCTTCAAATGAGAGGCTTAACCTGGAGATGACTCCCAAATTTTTGTGGAAATGGAGGGTATAAGTGACCCAGCTGGCACGATGTCTGAGTCCTCTACGCCCTGCTGGTTGGCTGCATGCAATACACCTTTGGATCCCACCGCTGCCACAAATAATGTCAAAGAGTGACTCTTAACTCTGTTAAAATTTCAACAAGAGAGATTTAATGAAGAAAATCACCATCTGGGTTGGGGATACACACAACAAAGAATTTTGCAGTGTGCTGCGAGGAACTGTTCATTTACTAAGGCTTAATGAAGGCAAAAACCACAAAGGACCGGGAACAAGAGTACAGATTGGCAGACATTTAGAGTTGGCAACTGGCTGACAACAGCCAGTTAGATCGCCCTTAGGTTTAGACTGAACAAGTTTTATGGAAAAGTACAAAATATTGTAAGGGGGTCAGTAAAACATTTTTCAAGGAGTAAAGGTGGCATTTTCTGAGAATCAGCATACAAACTAGAGTCATATCACAAACACTTGTACAAGCTGCTCTCAACATCAGTCATTTCTACTCATAACAAAACCACACTTTTCTGTATAGCTTACTTGTTTCAAGGTCAAGGGGTGCAGTGGAAAATTTACAAAAGTGACAAGGCTATACTGTACGACAGAAGCTGTATTTAAAAATACAAGATAGAGTCTCTTAAACTAAGATGGAATTCGGCCTACACTTTATTCAGAAGCCTCAGTCATGTCAAATGCCTTAAGTATTAGAATGCTCTTTGTTAAAGGCAAAAGGCTATGTAAAGGAACTCATTTCACCAGAGATGCTCTCAGGTCATGAACATAATTCTTTGAAAAATTTAAAAGTTCTTAATCCAAGGCAATAAGAATTGAGTGCAAGTAAAAGCCATTGGTAAAGAAGCAGCAGTTACATTACCAAGGCACGCAGCATCATTGAGTGTTTCTTGTAGGTTGAAGGTGAGCTCCAGACATAAATGATCATTTTGAGTAGCATTTAGTAGAGAAGAAGGTATATTTGATATTCTAAAAAGAAAAAATTTAATGTGTTTTACAGAAGGAGAAGCTGGAAGCTTTTTGTTTAAATAACCGACAAAACCCCAAAAACCCATCTTCCTTTTTCACAGGTATCACATGCCTATGCTTACACTTTTGACACTAAGTAGAGAAGAGAAAAAATGTAACACCTTTGTGACTTATTAAAGAGCAAATGAAATACAATCTTTCTCCTTTTTTTTTTACGATGTTAATTATGTTTTTGTAGCACTGCAAAGATTAATGTAATTTGCTAATAAGTATCTCATTTGAGATATGAGATAAGAGATAATTAAATACAACGCCATCAGTGATAGGACAATATCCATAGAGCCTACAAGGAAGACCAGTTAATACGACTATTATCCAAATTTATGCACCAACCACTGAGGCCAAAGATGAAGATTGAAGATTTTTACCAACTTCTGCACTCTGAAATTAATTGAATATGCAATCAGGATGCATTGATAATTACTGGTGATTGGAATGCAACAGTTGGAAACAGTAGAAGGATCAGTAGTTGGAAAATATGATCTTGGTGGTAGAAGCGATGCTGGAGACTGCATGATAGAATTTTGCAAGACCAGTGACTTCTTCATTGCAAATAACTTTTTTTCAACAGCATAAATGACAACTATACACATGGACCTTGTCAGATGGAATACACAGGAATCAAATCAACTACATATGTGGAAAGAGGCAATGGAAAAGCTAAATATCATCAGTCAGAACAAGGCCAGGGACCAACTGTGGAAAAGACCATCAATTGCACATATGCAAATTCAAGTTGAAGCTGAAAAAAATCAGAACAAGTACACGAGAGCCAAAGCACGACCCTGTGTATATCCCACCTTAATTTAGAGACCATCTTAACAATATATTTGACGTGTTGAGCACTAATGACCAAAGAGCAGACAAGTTGAGGAATGATATCAAGGACATCATACAAGAAGAAAGCAAGAGGTCATTAAAAAGACAGGAAAAAAAGAAAAGACCAAAATGGATGTCAGAAGAGACTCTGAAACTTGCTTTTGAACTCTGAGTAGCTAAAGCAAAAGGAAGAAATGATGAAGTAAAAGAGCTGAACAGAAGATTTCAAAGGGTGGCTTGAGAAGACAAAGTAAAGTATTATAATGACGTGTGCAAAGACCTGGAGATAGAAAACCAAAAGGGAAGAACAGACTTGGTATTTCTCAAGCCGAAAGAACTGAAGAAAAGAATTCAAGCTTCGAGTTGCAATACTGAAGGATTCTATGGGGAAAATATTAAACAATGCAGGAAGCTTCAAAAACAGATGGAAGGAATACAAAGTCACTATACCAAAAACAATTGTTGACGTTCAACCATTTCAGGAGGTAGCATATGATCAGGAACCGATGGTACTGAAGGAAGAGGTCCAAGCTGCAGTGAAGGCATTGGCGAAAACCAAGTCTCCAGGAATTGACGAAATACCAGTTGAGATCTTTCAACAAGTGGATGTAGTGCTGGAAGTGCTCACTTGTCTATGCCAAGAAATTTGGAAGACAGCTACCTGGCCAACTGACTATAAGATATCCATATTTATGCCCATTTCAAAGAAAAGTGATCCAACTGAATGCAGAAATTATCCAGCAATATCGTTAATATCACACGCAAGTAAATTGTGCTGAAGATCATTCAAAAGCGGCTGCATGAGAAATTCAAGCAGGATTCAGAAGAGGACGTGGAACAAGGGATATTATTGCTGATGTCAGATGGGTCCTGGCTGAAAGCAGAGAATACCAGAAAGATGTTTACCTGTGTTTTATTAATTATGCAAATGCATTTGATTATGTAGATCATAATGAATTTTATGGATAACACTGCAAAGAATGGGAATTCCAGAACACTTAATTGTGCTCATGAGGAACCTGTACATACACCAAGAGACTAGAACAGGAGGATACTGCATCGTTTAAAGTCAGGAAAGGTGTGCATCAGGGTTGTATCCTTTCACCATACTTATTCAATCTGTATGCTGAGCAAATAATCCAAGGAGCTGGACTATATGAAGAAGAACGGGGCATCAAGATTGGAGGAAGATTCATTAATAACCTGCATTAGGCAGACAACACAACCTTGCTTGCTGAAAGTGAAGAGGACTTGAAACACTTACTGATGAAGATCAAAGATCACAGCCTTCAGTATGGATTACACCTCAACTTAAAGAAAACAGAAATCCTCACAACTGGATCAATAAGCAACATCATGATAAATGGAGAAAAGATTGAAGTTGTCAAGGATTTCATTTTACTCAGGTCCACACTCAAAGCCCATGGAAGCAGCAGTCAAGAAATCAAACGACGCATTGCTTTGGGCAACCCTACTGCAAAAGACCTCTTAAAATGTTAAAAAGCAAAGCTGTCACCTTGAAGACTAAGGTGGGCCTGAACCAGGCCATGGTGTTTTCAATCACCACATATGCACGCAAAAGCTGAAAGATGAATAAGGAAAACCGAAGAAGAATTCATGCCTTTGAATTGCGATGTTGGCAAAGAATATTGAATATAACACTGAGTGCCAGAAGAATAAACAAATCTGTGTTGGAAGAAGTACAGCCAGAATGATTTCAGAAGTGAGGATGTTGAGACGACATCTCATATACTTTAGACATGTTATCAGGAGGAACCAGTCTCTGGAGAAGGAAATCATGCTTAGTAAAGTAGAGGGTTATTGAAAAAGAGGAAGACTCTCCACAAGATGGATTGACACAGTGGCTGCAACAATGGGCTCAAGCATAACAATTGTGAGGATGGTGCAGGACCGGGCAGTGTTTCCTTCTCCTGTACATAGGGTCACTGTGAGTCAGAACAAACTTGATGGCACCTAACAACAACATCTCATTTGAGCCACCTCTCACCCTAATCATCCCTCCTGTCATACTAACGAAGAAACTTAAACATAGAGTCTTGCCTAAATTCCCATAACTCATAGAAATGGAATCTCTGTTTTGAAGAGTTAATGTGTAGCACCGCTTTGTAGTGGCACTGTCTGAAATTTTAATATTTAGAACAACACTGGAAGAAAAGTGTGACTAGTTAGTTTTACAAACGTGGCATCACATTTTACGAAGCACTCCTAAGGCATTCCTTTTAAATGACATCATGGAAATGACAAAGTGTAGAGATCCAAAACACATCAGGGGTAAGTGTCAGGGAGTACAAATGGGCCTCACAGCAGTCTTCTTTTGGGGGTGATGAAGTATTATGTATCTTGATAATGGTGTAAATATGCACTTACAAAAACTCATAGAACTACCATAAAATTGGGAATTTGAATGCATTTTTTTAAACAAACGAACATAAAACTACCAAGCGACAAGTACACTTATATGTGTTTAGAGGAAATTTACACTCTTGCACCTTGATTTATGGGCATGCAACATCTCTTTCCACTGCCTTGGCATCCTTCTTGTCAAGAAGTGAAGAACTGGGTAAGAAGGACTGGTGCCCCATTAATTCTCTTCAGAAGACTCTACTTAGGAAACACCCTTCAGGGTCACACCTGTCCTCGGCTGACACACACAGTAGATGAAAGGAAGAAATCTTCTGGAATCTGTTTTTGAGATTACAACAGTGGCTGTGTTTCTTAGTGCTGCTGTAACAAATACCACAAGTCATTGGCTTTAAGAAACAGAAGTTTATTTTCAAACAGTTTAGGAGGATAGAAGTCAGAATTCAGGGCCCTGGCTCTAGGGAGAGGCTTTCTCTCTAAGCTGGCTCTGTGAGAAGGTCCTTGTCTCTTTTCCTCTTCTGTTCCTTGGGTCATTGGTGATCTTCATGTGGCATGGCATCTATCTTACCCCATTTCTGTTTGCTTGCTGCTTGCTTAATCAGTTCTTTTATATGTAAAAGAAATTCACTTAAGACATACCCGACACTAATACTGACTCATCAACATAACAAGGAACCTATTCCCGAATGATATTATATTTTGAGAGAAACATTTCAATCCGTACCAACCAGGTTCCTTGGGTCAGACCTTGAGGATGATGTCAGAGTAAGACAGAGCCTCAAAGAGCTTTGCATTAAAATCCTGTTTCCTTTGCTTGGCTTCCTCCCCCACAGCTTTGCACGGAACTTTGTTTGTTTGGAAGGTATGTGTAAATCCCATTGCGCCGGCATAGGATGATTAAGAATGTTGCTGACCTAGCTTGTATGAACTCCCTACATGTAAACTCCTTAAAAGTAACTTTTCCCCTCACCCTTGGGAAGCAGTCCTGGTGGCAGCAGCTCCGACTGACTCCTTTTCCTTGTGCAACGAGATAAAGGTACTTTCCTGCTCTCCCACCTTGGTCTCTCATTGATTGGCCAATTCGAGTTATGCAGAGCAGAGCCTGGGGTGTCCACCTGTAACAGTTGTGAAACATTAAGGTCCTCCATGCATGCGCCCCAGGGAGACCCTGCTTGGGGAGTTTGTCATTCTTGGGCACCAGCTTTATGTCTTCCGGGGGCTGGGATGAGGCTATTTCCACTTCTGAATTTCCCATCTCAAGCCCTGCTGTATGATTCCTGTGAGGAAACATCATTATGGAACCACACCCTCTCCCTCTGATGGGAGTGCAACATGCTACGTGCTTGTGAGGTGAGAGCAAATGTTGTATTCTATATATCTCAAAATTTAAGAAAGGCTTCAAATGCTGGGCAGGTATCCTTCAAATTGCTCTCAGCATGCAATGAGGAGTTGTACAAAATAAAGTTGTGCTCCAGGGACTCCTGGGAGTTCCTGGCCTGAAGTGCGCACAGGCAGCAGCTCCTCAAGGTGGCTCTGGCGTCGGCTGAGCCCGCAGGTTCTTAGAGGCTGGGAAGGGGACACAGGTCACGGCCAGTAATGGAATTGGGGCATCTTCGCCACCACCTCCTCCCTGATTTTCTGGTCTTCTGGTGACTTCAGAGTCGGACGTGGCAGCTCCGTGTGGGGACGGACACCAGTGATGCCCCGACTGAGCTATGTAGGTCAGGTAGTGAGGGACCCATTTCTGGAAGAATCCTAGAGCAGTGGGAGGGGCTGGAGCATCGTAACTGGTGTCCTGTGGAGTCCCTGCCTGTCGCTTCCCGCCCTGTAGCTCTTATGGAGTCAGTGAGGGCTGAGGAAATTTCTCACCATGGGACTGCTGAAGGACCCTGGTTTGGGGGCCGAGAAATAGTCTTCTGCCACCGGAGATGAACGTGAACACAGTTCCGTTCTCGATAGAGTTGACATGGGCCTGTGACCAGGGTTGTGTACAAACCCCAGTGTGCATGTCATTCAACAAGTGTTTGTCGGTGCTCTTGTAACAGGCCGTGCTGTAGGTGCTGCAGTGAGCAAATCAGACATATTATCCCTGTTCCCTTGAACTGGAGTTCTTAGGTGACAGGAAACAAAGGATAGAAGTAAAATATACAAGGTAAGCATAGTGGTAAGTCCTCAGGAGGAAAATAAGGCCGGGGCAAGGGATTGGTGGTGCTGACAGCCTGGGCCATGTGTGTCTGTGGGAGAAGGTGTTACTGCCTCTGGGACCACTGTCTCTGAGGGTGGGTCTGTGATTGTGTGGGTCTGTGTCAGGGATTGTCCCCCTGTATTTCCCAGTGACAAAGTCTGGGTGATTTTGTGTGCCTGTTGTGGGGCACACTGGTCTGTCTGGGGGTTCCATGTGTCCCTGGGGTGGCCCCTGTGTCCAGGCAGAAGTATCTGGCAGTATCCCTGTGTCTCACTCCAGGACTCTGGTTTGTCTATGTCTCTCTGCGTGTTTTCCAGTTTCTGTGTGATGAAACTCAAAGGCATAGCAGGTTCTGATAGGCTTACCTGTGAGTTGTATTTACTGTTTAACAGGCACATTTGTTTTCATTGGTTGCCCTCAAGTCAGTTCCAACTGGAACTCCATGTGTTGCAGAATAGAACTGTGCCCTATAGGGTTTTCAAGTCTATGACCTTTTGGAAGCAAATCACCACGCCTTTCTTCTGAGGTGCCTCTGGGTGGATTCCAACTACCAGCCTACAGATTAGTAGTTGAGCGCTTAACCATTTGCACCACCCAGGAACTGCCTAAGAGCTGTGCATAGTTATTGTATTATTTCATCATTGAAGTATGTGGGGGAAAACTTTAAGCTTCACAGTTATTTTTAGTATGTTTGAAAGAGCTTGATACTGCATTAAAAGAGAAAGTTTGCATTCAAACTAACTTTTTTTAGGTTTATTGAGGAAAAACGAATACAACATGCAGATACATAAATTATACGACTTAGTAAGCTGTGACACATGTATATGTTTATGATGAAACTAACGAGCCACCAAGCTCAGTTTTGAATGAAGAATTAAAAGCCAGAAACGGAATATTGGACGAAATAATTCCTGATATATTAAGATACCTGTCAAGGAGTGCAGCTCAATTTGGGAATAAAAATGTGTTTCCATTTTATAAAATGCAAATGTTCTCATATTTCACCAAGAAGATGAGCAGTATGTTCACTGAGGTACTTGAGGAAAAGTAATCTATAAAATCCTTCATCTATTTTAGATCAATAGAACAAATTTGGGAAGATAAACAGTTCCTCGAAGTGAGTTAAAGAATAATAAAAAAAATATTCTTTCTTAAATTCTAAATTGGAGTCATGCTTGATGTGGAATTGTGGTCCGTTTCCCCTGGAGTAGAGAGATGGAGATATCATTCAGGTGTTCTGGTTGTCTACTGCTGCATAAAATACTTCCCTAAAATTGTGTGGCTTCAGACAACTTTCATTTCCTCCACGGTTCTGCTTCTGGGCAGAGCTATGCAAGAACAACTATTTTCTCTTTCACTCGTAATCAGCAGGGCAGCTACTGTCACTCTGTGGTTTCTTCACATGTTCTTTCCAGCGTGGCAGCTTCATGGTGTGTGGAATTTCTATCATTGACTCAGGGATCCCTAAGAGTGCCAGCCAACAGAGAGAGCCTGGCAGGAGCAGTATCTTTTATCTCCTAGCCTCAGAAGTCTCATACCATCAATTCCACTAAACTCCCTTTGCTAGAACCAAGGTTCTAAGGCCAGTTCATGTTGAAGGAAAGAGGAATAGACCCCATTTTTGACGGGAGAATTGTGAAAATCTTTGCAGCCATCTTTTAAGACTACCATAGCAGGCATACTTGAATCTTCCACTTCCAGAGACTGTGAAATGCTGCCGTTTGGTTCTTCTATGCCTACATGGGCATGAATGGAAACATTCTGCTTTAGATATTTAAGTGGGATTGCATTCTCTTGATTTATAAAAGGTTTCCATTCTAATTTCTCAAGGAAAAACATGAAATCATTCACAGAGCTGATAAGCCCCTGTCACCCTCAACACTAGCTTCTCACGTCCCTGTCCCTCACCTGTTCCATCACCCCAACTCCTGTGACCTGGGCCAGATCTCAGTTTTCAACCTCACCACTCTTTTCCTGAAGCATCCCCCACATGAGAATTAACCTGGAAGAGTGTGTCTCCTTCTTCAACAAGCCTAACTCCTAATTGTCCTTCAGACTGCAGCTTCAATTTCAGTCTGAGAAAGACATTCCTAACTAATCCCACCAAAGCCGTTACTCTCCTTTACTGAGTTGTAAGTACTCTACAGTTCTTCTTCATGGGATTTATGCCAGCTAACCAGTAACTTCGGGTCAAATCTGCATCATGGCAACCCCATGTGTGCCAGAGAATTGTATTCCACAGGGTTTTCAATGGCTGATTTTTCTGAAGTAGATCACCAGACCTGTCTTCTGAGGGTCCTCTGGATAGACTCAAACCTCCAATCTTTTGGTTAGTAACCAAGTGCATTAACCGTTTTCACCACTCATGGACCCCTTGTCCCAATTAGAAGTACAATTTCATTTGTATATAGTTTTGTTAAATGCCTATCCTCCTTAGACTATAAGCATATCTAAGTCCTTTGGTTGACAAATACAAAAAGAATGCCCAGTTTAGTGCCTGAGACACAGCTGACACTCAACAATCGTAAGTTAAAAGAAGGAATAAAGGAGCGAATATGCATATGCTCGTGATATTCAATTAACATCATAAGGTAACGGAGTACCCAATTTGCATGTTACGGAATAGAGAAGAGTGTGTTCAGAAATGGCTGGAACAGGTTGAAATGTTTCCATGGGAACACGAGACTTCATCTTCCAGTATTGTGCAATAGGAATTTTTGTGGCAATGAAAGGAAAATGTCTGATTTCTGTACTGCTTATGTTGCAGTTACTAACTGCACATGACTACTGAGCACTTGAGATGTGACTAAAGCAGTTTAGGAACTGACTTCTTAATTTTATTTCATTTTAACTAATTTAAACATAAATAACTTCATGTGTCTAGTGCCTACCATACTGGACACTCCAAGCAGGACACTGAATGTTGAATGATGACATCCCACATTATTAGGAATGGTGGCAAAGATAGCATGTTTGGAAGATCAAGAGGAAATGACCTAAACTGAATTCACACTGGTAGTAGCAGGGAAAATAGGGATACAGAGGCTAAAATGGCCTCAGGTAATTTTTCCTGAAAAATTACTCCCAACCTTTAAAAAATGTGCTCATACTGTATGAAGACAAAGACCAAAGACTACAGCCTTCAGTATGGATTAAACCTCAACATAAAGAAAAGAAAAATCCTCACAACTGGACCAATAAGCCACATCATGATAAATACTGAAAATATTGAAGTTGTCAAGGATTTCATTTTACTCGGATCCACAATCAACACCCATGGAAGTAGCAGTCAAGAAATCTAACACCGTATTGCACTGGGCAAATCTGCTGCAAAAGTCCTCTTTAAATTGGAAAGCAAAGATACCACTTTGACGACTTAGGTGACCCAAGTCATGATATTTTCAATTGCCTCATGTGCATGGGAAAGCTTAAGAAGCGATGCCTTTGAATTACCGTGTTGGCGAAGAATACCGACTATACCACGGACTGCCAGAAGAATAAGCAAGTATGTCTTGGAAGAAGTACAGAGCGCTCCTTGGAACCGAGGATGGTGAGACTTCGTTTCACATACTTTGGACATGTTATCAAGAAGACCCTCAACGAGATGAATTGATACAATGGCTGCAACAATGGGCTTAAGCCTAACAGCGATTTTGAGGATGGCGCACGACTGGGCAGTGTTTCGTTCTGTTGTACACAGGGTGGCTTTGAGTCAGAACCGACTCGACAGTACCTAACAACAACAGCATCAAGAGGGACCAGTTCCTGGAGAACGACATCATGCTTGGTAAAGTAGAGGGTCAGCGAAAAAGAGGAAGACCCTCCATGAGATGGACTGACACAGGGGCTGCAACAGTGGGTTCAAACATAGCAAGGATTGTGAGGAAGGCACAAGACTGAGCAGTGTTTTGTTCTGTTGTAAATAGGGTCGCTGTCAGTTGGAACCACCTGCACAGCACTTAACAACATGTTGATCTTACTGCCATGTGGTGTCCCTTTATCCTCATCTGAGGATTCAATACTTATTTACAAATTTTAAAGGGTGTATCTTGGAGCCAGACCCTTCATCACACGTGGCGCCCTCACTGTTAAGTATCTGTGTCACAAACAGGACGCAGGTCCCTGGGTCATCCCGCAGCCCCGTCCGAGCTCCTGATCCCAGGACACCAGGCCCTCCTGTCCCCGCCTGGGCGCCCCACTTGCTCTGGACGAGGGTCGTACTCCTGAAAGTCGAGTCTGGAGTTCCCTGCGCGCACCTGAGTCCCCGCGTTCAAGGAGAAGTCGTCGGTGTCCGACTGGTGCCGGAGCTTGCGTGCCAAATGCGGAAGTCGGGCGAGCGGGGCTGGGAGGAATCTGGCTGAACTTAGCTGAGAGACCACCGACGCCGCACGTCACCCAGCGCGGCGGGGGCGAAGCTTGTTTGTCCAATCAGGGGCGCCAGGGCGGAACCTGGAAAACTATCCAATCAGGGACCCCGAGGCGGAAGGTCGTTCCGCAAAGCCGCTCAGACGTCATTGCCCCGCGCGGTGCCGCGCCGACTTTTCGTTTGTGCTTCGCTTGGTATCTGGTGTCACGGTTCACGCGAAGAGGACGCCGGAGGGTTTCCAGAACCCAGAGATGGTGAGCGCGGGGCAGGGTCTCCCGAGACGGGGCGAGGGGAGCTGCCGGATGGAAGCGGCTGTAACTCGCCTGAGCGCGGCCCCAGGCCCCCCGCCTCCACTCTGGGACCTCCGACCCCGAGTCCGCGGACGGGCGGCTGGGCCTTCTGCATTCCCGCATGCAGGGCGACGCCGCGCCAGCAGCCGGGACTCTGGGCATCCTGTCCGTCCCCGCGCGCGGTGACATCGCCCCGAGCCCGGAGCCCCGCGTCTTGCACACACCGTGAGCGGAAGGTCCGACTCTGATCTGGGGATGCTACTGGGAGGTGCTCCCAGGACCCCCTCTCCACAGAGCCAGAAGCGATGAGCCCGGCAGGATGGGTTGTGGATGCCCACGGGGGATCTGGTTTCCCCTGAGGCTTCCGGATGTGGGGGAAGTAGGTGCCCAAATACACCATCCCGTGCCCCCTTCCTAGCTGTTTATAGGGCTGCCATTAAATCTGCAAATCTCAGATCCCTCCCCGATTTCCCAAATGCTGACTCCCCTGCTTTAAGTCACAACATCATCAACTGTTTGTGAACAAGCTGTAAAACTTTAATGGCTCATTATCTTTACGAGTAGCAGTGGATGGCTGTTATCAAAAGATTTGTTTCCTGTTTGTGCACATTTGACTTCTCAGTGCCTAGGGATAACCCCAGATGCCCACAGCTGCTATTTCTCTTGGGGAATCTAGTGAACTTCAGCCAATGAGTTATCACCTTCCGGAAGACTTTCCCTTCCCCCACCCCTATGTAGGGGTGGGAGTGTCTTTGATATATCACTTTCCCCTGATAAAGCCTTTGTGGAAATTTTCTTCACCAGCCCCAGTTTTCAATCTTTGCGGACTCATTAGTCTTTACTGTAAGTGAAGGAAAAAGAAGAAAATAATTCCCGCCTTCCAGGTTCTCACAAAGAAGCTATGAGAGAAAAGGTAACCCCAAGGACGTGGAAAACCACCCCAGTGAGGAGGATGGAACACCTGAAAAGCAGCGTGCCCTTCAGACACAGGACGGGGCATTGTCCCGTGTTGGTTGAGGGTGGTCAGGAACAGCTCAAGGTGCAGGCTGGGGAGGGGGTGTGCCACGTGGTAGGGTAACCTGACTTGGGTTACCTGCCTTGGGTAACCTGACTTTGAGTCAGACATGTCTGCGTTCCGGTTCAACACTGCCCCTGCCTGGGTTTGTCACCTAAAAAACTCAGTTTGTCACCAAACGTGAAATACATTTCACTTAATAGAGCTTGAAACATATTTCCAAAGAGGCAAGAAGGGTGAAATGCTAAAAAATTAGATTCTTTTTGATGGTCCATAAAACAAACAAAAAACCATTGCCATTGAGTCAATTCCAACTCATGGTGACCCTATAGGACAGAGAAGAACTGCACCATAGGGTTTCCAAGGAGCACCTGGTGGATTAGAACCACTGACCTTTTTCTTAACAGCCAAGCTCTTCACCACTGAGCCACCAGGGCTCCTATGATGGTCCGTAGTGAGTGAGTAACCTTGACTGGCTAGTTACTTGCCTGAGGACAGTGATTCCAAGCTAAAGCCAGTCCCAAACCAGCCAAGGGAAGTGAATGAAGGTGGGTGTTACTGGACAGCGTCCCTGCAGGTCTTCTAGCTGTTCATACCCACCTCAGAAGGAACCTTTTGTGCTGAGGGACGACGGTCCAGAGCCCTGGAAAGTTGGAGGGCCTCAAACGGATCCCCTTTGGTGGGATGTGCTTTCTGAGATTGTTGTTGCCTTGTCTTGGGGCTGTTTGGAGACTGTAGGTTTGATCTGTGCTTTCATAGAAGTTGGCACAGTGAGAGTGTAATTTGTCCATATTGAGAAGGTCTGTGAGGGGCAGAGGTAGGGAAGACCCCTTTAGGTTCTGTCTTCCGAAAAAACGCCGTAGGCATCTGAGATGTCAGTTGTGTTTCAGAATCCTAAAGTGACTTAACGCTTAGAGATTCCTCATTTGTAAGAATTGAAGCTCTGGTGAGGAAAGGAGGGTGTTTGGAGATTCTAGTGTTTCTTCTTGTGGCTGCTCAGGTCCCCCTCCCTCCATCACCAGGGAGTGACCCAACGTAGTGATTGTATCTCAGCAGTAAGAGTCTGGACCCGAGACCTGGGCATGTGTTTAACCTTCTCAGTGTGGGTTTTCCTGGTTCACTGTGTTAAGCAGGTTGCTTATGTGAGCTGGTTCAAATGTTTGCTTTCCTTCCCTTTGTATTCCTTTATCAGTATTGTCGCCATGCCAGTTGTTTCCCTAAGCATTTGGTCAGTTGTCTTCATTGTTTGTGCAAAATTTTTATTTTCTTAGGAAAAAAATGTAAGTGAATTGAGAGACGTGAGTAAGACAAGAGAATTCTGGAACCAAACAATGTTGTTCCTTTTTGGTGAGAAAGCCTCAGTATATGAGATGGCTATATTTAAGTTCTCAGATACAGTTTTCATTTTCTAGACAGTTTTTTTTTTTTTAATTGTGTTTTAGGTAAAAGTTTACAGCACAAATTCGATTCTCATTCAAAATTTATACACATTGTTTTGTGACGTTGGTTGCAATCCCCTCAGTGTGTCAACACTCTCCTCTTTTCCCTTTACACCCCATGTTCATTCGTCCAGATTGCCTGTCCCTTCCTGCCTTCTCGTCTTTGCTTTGGGTAGGAGTTGGCCATTTGGTCTCGTATACTTGATTGCTCTAAGAAGCACGTTCCTCACGTGTGTTATTTTTTGTTTTATAGGTCTGTTTTTGGCTGAAATGTGGACTTTGGGAATGGCTTCAGTTCTCAGTTGGAAGAGTGTCCGGGGGTCGTAATCTCGGGATTCCTCCAGTCTCTGACAGAACAGAAGTCTGGTCTTTTTTTGTGAATTTGAATTTTGTTCTACATTTTCTCCAGCTCTGTCCAGAACCATGTTTTGTGATCCCTGTTAGAGCGGTTGGTGGTGGTAGCCAGGTACCATCTATTTCTAGGCTCAGGCTGGTGGAGGCTGTGGTTCATGTGGTCCATTAGTCCTTTGGCTCACATTTTCCTTGTGTCTTTGGTTTTCCTCATTCTCCTTTGCTCTGAACGTGATGGGACCAGTAGATGTATTTTAGATGGCTGCTTGCAAGCTTTTAAGATACAGATGCTACTCACCAAAGTAGGATATAGAACATTTTCTGTATGAACTATGTTATGCCAGTTGACCTAGATATTCAAAACCAGACCATGGTCTCCATAGACAGTTTTTGTATGTGTATGTGTCCCTTGAAATTTTTGAACCTTAAAAGGCTATACTATTCCTAGGATCCTTGGTGGCACCGTTGTTAAGCACTTGGCTGCTAACTGAAAGATTGGCGGTTTTGAACCCACCAACTGTTCCAGGGGAGAACGATGTGGTAGTTTACTTCCGTAAAGATTTACAACCTTGGAAAAACTTACGTGGCAGTTCTAGTCTCTCCTGTAGGGTTGCTATAAGTCTGAAGCAACTCGACGTCGGTGTGGTTTTTTGGTTTCTAGTACAATGGTAGGAGTGGTTAGAAGGGATATTCTTGTGTTGTTGCCAGTAACAAGGGGAAAGCATCTAATTTTTCACAATTAAGTATAACGTTAGTTGTAGGTTTTTATAGATTGTACCAGGTGGAGTAAGTTCTTCTTTCTTCCAAGTTTTGTGAGAGTTTTTATTACGAATGGGTGTTGGATTTTGTTAGTTTTTATGCGTCTATTGATATGATCACATAGTTTTTCTTTTAACCTTTTGATGTAATAAATTACATTAATTGTTATGATCACATAGTTTTTCTTTTAGCCTGTTGATGTGATAAATTACATTAATTGTTTTGCAGATGTTGAACCAGCTTTGCATACCTGCAGTACATCCCATTTGGTCATGGTGTGTAATTCTTTTTATAAATTCTTGGATTCAGTTTGCTAATATTTGCTTAAAGATTTTTGTATTTATGTTCCTCAGATATAATTGGTTTATAGTTTTTTTTCCTGGTGATGCTTTTGTCTGGTTTTGGTGTCTGGATAATGCTGCCCTCAGAATGGTTTCAGAAATGTTCCTTCCTCTTCTGTTTTTAGGCACAGTATTGTAAGGGTTGGTGTTAATTCTTTCTTAAATTTGGTGGAATTTGCCTTTCTTTATGTAGATCTGAGTATCTGGCCTACGTAATTTTCTTTTTCTCTGAAAAACTTCTTTTAGCATTTCTTGCAAGGCAGTATTAGCTACCAGTTGCCATCAAGTTGATTACAACTCATGGAGACCCTATGTGTGTCAGGGCAGAACTGTGCTAAGATAGAAGGCCAGAAGCGGGCTGTAGGTGGGTGATTCCTTTTGTAGAATGCTGGAGGGGCTGAGGTTGTGTATGTCCCTTCCTCCAGGTCAGTTAGGCCCTGCTAAAGTACTTTCCTTTGAGGGCAGGCATTGTTGAGGAGAACAGAGCACTATTTTATAATGGTTACTTTTCCCCTTTCCCCCTGTGGAAGCTCAAAACATTTTTTTCTTCCAGCTTTACAATGAGAACCTAATGTGGCTCTTGGAGGTAAAACTCAGGAAAGCTTGGTATCCTCTAAGCCTGGGTATCACAGTTAATTTTATGTGTCAACTTGGCTAGGCTGTGGTTCCCAGGGTTTGGCCAACTAACTAGTCTACTTGCTGGAGTGGCGTAATTATATGTAATTAAATCAGTTGGCCTTGTGTAGAGCAGATTACCTTCCATATTGTAATGTAATCACTTTCCATAATATAGTCTAAGGGAATGAAATCAATCAGTCACTTGAGGTCAAGCTAAATGTACTTTACATACTAAAACTGGTCACTTCTGTACCATGGAAAGATCAGAATAGACACAGACACATATACATGGGAAAAGACAGTTGCCATGGAATACCTGAAATATGGAAGTGGTTTTGTAATTGAGTAGTGGGTAGAAGCAGGAGGAATTTTGATGAGGTTGATAGTAAGGCCTAAGATTGTACTGATAAGGTTATTGGTATAATTATGGACATTAAGGGCAATTCTGAGGAAGGCTCAGAGAGAATTGAGAGCTCGGGGGAAGACTTCTCTCAGTCCTGAATATCATGGTATTTACAGTATTCTTCACCAACACCATAATTCAAATGCATCAATTCTTCAGTCTTATTCCTTGTCTAGCTTTTGCATGCATATGACACAATTAAAAATACCATGACTTGGGTCAAATGCAGCTTAGTCATCAAGGTGACTTCTTTGCTTTTTAAGATTTTAAAAAGGTCTTTTGTAGCAGATTTTCCCAGTGCAATTTGTCATGTGTTTTCTTGACTGCTGCTTGCATGTGCGCTGATTGTGGATCCAAGGAAAATGAAATCCTTGATGACTTTAGTCTTTTCCCTGTTTATCATGATGTTTCTCATTGGTCCAGTTGTGAGGATTTTTGTTTTCTTTACGTTGAGGTGTAATTCGTACTGAAGGTTGTAGTCATTGGTATTCATCAGTAAGTGCTTCAAGTTCTCTTTACTTTCAGCAAGCAAGGTTTTGTTAACCATATATCGCATGCTGTTACTGAGTCTTCCTCCAGTCCTGTTGCCATGTTCTTCATATAGTCAAGCTTCTCGTATTATTTGCTCAGCATACAGATTGAATAAGTATGGTGAAAGAATGCAGTTTTGACATGCACCTTTTCTGATTTTAAACCACGCAATATCCTTTTTCCATAACAAATCACAGTTGTGAGTACAACTATAAACCAAATCCTTTGAGTCTTCTTAGTGAGTCATTGAAACTGGAGGTGGTTTGGGACCCCTGGCACAGTTGATTTGAAAGTTCAAACGACTGCCTCTTGATCCATGTACAGGTTCCAGTTGAGCACAGTGAAGTGCTCTGGAATTCCCAGTTTTCTCAATGTTGTCTATAATTTATTGTGATCCATGCAGTGATATGCCTTCATGTAGTCAGTAAAACACAGGTAAATATCTTTCTGGTATTCTCTGATTTTAGCCAATATTCATCTGACATCAGCATCTTTATATACATCTCATTTTTTAGATATACTCAATATTTTGAATTTTATGAAGACAAAGTTATAATATGTATGTGTGTATTATTACATTCATTTATTCTTATACAACTCGACAGCACCTAACAGCAACATATTATATGCTGCTGTTGTGTGCTGTTGAGTCAGTTCCAATTTATAGCAACCTATAGGACAGAATTGAACTGCCCCATGTGGTTTCCTAGGCTGAAATCTTTAGGGAACAGATCTCCAGGTCTTTTTTCCCACAGAGCTTTTGGCAGGTGTTAACCTCCCACCTTTCAGTTAGCAGCCAAGCACTTATTTGTTGCCACTAGGGCTCCTTGGTGGCTTCTTTAGGAGCGCTTGCATAAAGGTTGATGGTTCAGACTCGCCCAGCTGCTCCGCTGGAGAAAGATTTGGTGATCTTCTTCTGTAAAGATTGTTGTTGTTGTTGTTAGGTGCCATCAAGTTGGTTGATCATCATAGTGACCCTGTGTACAGCAGAACGAAAGACTGCCCAGACGTGGCACCATCCTCACAATCATTTTTATGCTTGAGCCTGTTGTTGCAGCCACTGTGTCAATCAATCTCATTGAAGGTCTTCCTCTTTTTCACTGACTCTTTACCAAGCATGATGTCCTTCTCCAGGGACTGGTCCCTCCTGATAACACATCCAAATTATGTGAGACAAAGTCTCGCCATCCTTGCTTCCAATGAGCATTCTGGCTGTATTTCTTCCAAGACAGATTTGTTCTTTTGGCAGTCTGTGGTATGTTCAGTATTCTTTGCCAACGCCATCATTTGAAGGCGTCAGTTCTTCTTCAGTTTTCCTTATTCATTGTCCAGCTTTCACATGCATGTGAGGTGATTGAAAACACCATGGCTTGGCTCAGGCACACCTTAGTCTTCAAGGTGATATCTTCGTTTTTTAACATTTTAAAGAGGTCTTTTGCAGCAGATTTGCTCAATGCAATGAGTAGTTTGATTTCTTGACTGCTGCTTCCATGGGTGTTGATTGTAGATCCTAGTAAAATGAAATCTTTGGCAACTTCAATCTTTTCTCCGTTTACCATGATGTTGCTTATTGGTCCAGATGTAAGGATTTTTGTTTTCTTTATGTTGAAGTGTAGTCCATACTGAAGGCTGTAGTCTTTGATCTTCATCAGTAAGTATGAAGGTTACAGCCAAGAAAACCCTGTGGAGCAGTTCTACTCTGTCACTTGGGGGTGCTATGAGTTGGAATCGACTTATCAGCAATGGTTTTTTGTTTTTTTTTTAATTATTCAAATATATATGTGATTGTTATATATGTACGTGCATATACATACCTTAAAACAATTTTGGTACCAATTTGTAGTGTTACTGTGGATGGTACTTACTGTTCTCCTTTATTCTACCCTGCCACCCCCATTATCTCTCCTTATTGTGCCCCTTTTTTCCATAGTCCTTTTTTGTGATTAGCTAATTTATTGTTCTCCAAAAGAATTGAATATTCATATGCTTCAGAATTTTTCTGTTTTGTTTAGCGCTTAGCTCCAGTGCCTGTATGTACTAGGATGTAGCGGATTGTAACCTAAATAAATTTTACCAAACAAAGGAGCCAGCGGCAAGCTATTTAAACAAAAAATAGTCTTGCCTGAGACACACACGGCTTTTCCAGGCAGAACATAAGGATGTCTGAATGAACTTAGATGTTTCCTTTGTCTGCTTTCCACAAACTCCAGCAAGAATCTAGCTCGTATCTCCATCTTATTCAGTAATCGTAGTGATTACAAAACTGTGTAGGGTACATGTAATAAAAGGCCAGTTGATAGGAGTTTAGAGTTTGAAGAGAAACTGACCATCTACGTTTAATTTGGGTTAGATTATTAATTGACTCTGTGTCTGCAATTATCCTGCTATGGACTGGTTGTAATAGCGTCTGTATTATAGAGTCATTATTAACTACAGGACCTAATGTGTGCATAAAGCTCTTTGCAAAGACTTTCTTATATTATTGGTGCTCAGTTAATGGTATGAGTCTCTGAGTGGTACAAATTGTTAAGTATTCGAATACTAATTCAACTACAAATCCACCCAGAGTAGCCTTATAAGAAAGGCCTGTTGATCTGCTTCTGAAAGATTACAGTCATTGAAAATACATTGGAGCCAGTTCTACTCTGAAGTGCATGGGGTTGCTATGAGTTGGAATTGACTCAATGAAAACTGTTTTGGTTTGTTTTTGTTACACTGTTTGATGGCTTCAAACTGTATTATGTTCCCCAAGGCTGTCCCTGGTCCGGTGGTTCACTAAAAGACTCACAGGACTCATAGTCAGGGCTGTGATTTATTACAGCAGAAGGCTACAAAGCAAACTGAGTAAAGGGAAAAGATGCATGTGGCAGACTGCTGAGTAAACTAGGCATCAGGTTCCAGGGATCCTCTCCCAGGAGAATCACAGAGCATGCACTCGATTCCCCCAGCAACAAGTTGTGAGATCGACTGAATTTTGTCTAAATGTTGATCACACAGGCATCTACTGCCTGACATGTACCAAAATTCCAGATGGCCAGAAGGAAACCAGGTGTCCAGCATAAAGACCATTGTTTGCAGTTTCTCAGAAGCCAGTCTGTCAGTTAAGAAGGTCCTTTTTTGAGTCCGCCAGATTTGAGAGCCCAAGGCGTTTCTTGGCATTGCTTGGCTTTCCTTGACTGGCGGATTTGCCTTCATATATCAGTCTTCCCTCGTCTCTCTGTGTCTGTTTTCCTCTTTTATAAGGGCAGCACTCCAATTGCATTGGGACTCACCCTCATCCAGTGTGACCTAATGGTAACTGATAACATCTGCAGAGACTATTTAAAAAAAAAAAGACAGGATCACAGTACCAGGGGTTGGGACTTTAACAATTCAAACCATTATAGCCATTTTTAATTCTCACAACAGACAGCTGCTCAGCCTGCTAATTCATACTATAGATGACTCCATAACCATCCAGGTACTTGAGGTTAATTGTCTCCCGCCCCTTCATCCTTCTGCTTTTGCCAACTTTTAGTCAGTTTTTTCCTAGCGAGTCCTACTGTGGTGAAATGAGTTCCTTTATGTGGCCTTTTGCCTTGGTTCTTCTGAAAAATAGCTTGAGAGATTTTTTTCCCCTAAGCCCTGAGGAGTTACCTTTGTCCTAGTTTTCTACCCCAGAGGGTTCATTACATTTCCCGGGTTAAAGAAAAAACAAAAACAACCATTGCCGCTGAGTGGATTCCAACTCATAGCTACCCTACAGGACAGGGTTGAATTGCCGCATAGAATTTCCAAGGAGCACCTGGTGGATTTACTTTTTGCTTAGCAAACGTAGCTCTTAACCACTACGCCACCAGGGTTTCCTTTCCTGGGTAAGCTGTAAACAACGTAGTTTTAATACATTTTGTCTGGTCCTGGGTGCAGCCTGCCCTTTGATTGCTGTGCCCTCACGGGGATTGGTCAATATGCTATGTAAATGAAATGACTATAAAACCAGTAAACCAAACCCACTGCCTGTGAGTCGATTCTGAATCATAGCAACCCTATGGGACAGATTAGAACTACCCAATTTCAAGGGATTTCAAGGCTGTAATCTTTATGGGAGCAGATTGCCACATCTTTCTCCCTCAGAGCAGCTGCTGTGTTTGAACCACTGACCTTTCAGGTAGCAGCTGAGTGCTTAACCATTGCACCACCAGGGATCCGCCTAAGTGACTATAAACAAACCTGTTGCTGTTGAGTCGATTTCAACTCATAGCAACCGTATAGGACAGAGTTGAACTGCCAACCTTTTGATTAGCAGCCGTAACCCTTAACTGCTGAGCCACCAGGGCTCCAAAGTGGCTATAGAGTATGCAAATTTAATGATTATAGCCTACTATGCAAATGAAGTGTCTGGCCTACCGAGAGGAGACTGGTCAGTTCGTGGCCCTTTTGGGAGGGCCATGCCTTAAATTGATGAAAAACTTGCTTATATATGTGGCCAATCCCACAGAGATTGGCAGACAGAAGCAGAAGAAAGAAGCAGAGAGAGAGGAGGCAAGGAACGTCCTAAAAGAACTGTAACATAGGTCAAGGGCTGTAACACTGAAGGTGATGACAAGCCTGGAAGGGGCCTTGTGGCAGTGCCGATGGTAGGGTGTCCCAAGGCAGAGAGGCCTGTCTTTGAGGCTGAGAGGAGTCCTGTCGTGAGGGGGCTGAGAGGAGGTCTGCACGGCCAGGAGGAGCTGAGAGCTGTCCTACACTGAAGGGAGACTTTGCCTACATGCTTCCTGATCCTGGTCTGGAGTTGTAGTGGTTGATCCTGATTCGAGTTGCACCCTTTTACTTCCTTAACAAACCATTTAACTGTAAGTATAGTCTGTGAGTTCTGTGTGGCCACTGCAACGGTTTATCAAACCCAGCAGAGAAGTAGACTGCTGTGAGGATGACAGCTGGTGTCAGAAGTGGTCGAAAGGTCGGGGAGTGGAGGTACATCTGACCACCTCCTGGGAATTAGCCTTGCACTGATCATGATTCCCATTATACCCTCTGGAGTTAGCTTCTGATGCTGTTATTACCCCCACCATTTTACACCCACTTTAACACCAGCTGTGCCAGGGCTCCCGAAGACCAGCTCCATGTTTAGTGATTGGCTAGGTGGACTCGAAGGATTTGGCATAAAGTCATACTCACAACTGTTATTACAGCAAAAGAACACTCAGGGGAAGTGCCCATGAGGAAACATCCAGAATAGAGACAGTGCACGTTTTTCTCTGCTTTTCGTTTTATGTTTTTATTGAAAACATTACTGTGGATTTATAGCTGTATATATATGTACATAAAGCATGATTTTTAAGTTTAACCATATTTAGATATGCAATTTAACAGGCATAAGCCTTTAAGAGTCCTTTCACAGTAGAATCACCCAGGTTGTACTTCATTTCTCAAGCAGTGATTTATGATAACAGTTGTGAAATGCGCAACCAGAGCAGCTTATTAGAGACAAAGTTCCCAGGATTCTTACTGGCAGATGATCCTGTATGCACCTTCTGCCTAGCATGTACCAAAATTCCAGACTCACTCTAGGAAAGCAGAGATTCAGCATAAAACATATTATGTGCAAAAACAGTTTAGGTACAGTGAACCACTCTTAACATTAACGGTTGTTGGAACCATCCTGAAATTCAAGTTCTTACATGATAACCAAGGGCCAACTTTGCCAGAGGCCTTTGTAAGCATAAAAAATCCCATGTTTATGTTAACTCTTTTCTGCGCACTACATAATGGAACTTTGTTACTACAATGTATAAGATAGGTTTACCATCAGCAGTGAAGGCTGACCTATGGAGCTCATTTTGCTGAACATCATTCAAAAGAGGCTGCAGCAGTACATCAACAAGGAACTGCCAGAAATTCAAGCCGCATTCAGAAGAGAACGTGGAACAAGGGATATCATTGCTGATGTCAGATGGATCCTTGCTGAAAGAGAATACCAGAAAGATGTTCACGTGTGTTTTTTGACTATGTAAAGGCATGTGACTGTGTGGATCATAACAAATGAGTAAGATTGCGAAGAATAGGAATTCCAGAAGACTTAATTGTGCTCGTGAGGAACCTGTACATATACCGAGAGGCAGTCATTCAAACAGAACACGGGGATGCTGTGTGGTTTAAGGTCAGGAAAAGTGTGCATCAGCATTGCATCCTTCGTATTTATTCAATGTGTATGCTGAGGAATTCATCAGAGAAGCTGGACTATATGAAGAATAACGGGGCATCAGGATTGGAGGAAGACTCATAAACAGCCTGTGTTATGCAGATGACACAACCTTGCTTGCTGAAAGTGAAGAGGACTTGAAGCACTTACTGATGAAGATCAAAGACCACAGCCTTCAGCATGGATTACACCTCAACATAAAGAAAACAAAAATCCTCACAGCTGGACCAATAAGTAACATCATGATAAATGAGAAAAGATTGAAGTTGTCAAGGATTTCATTTTACTTGGACCCACAATCAGCATCCATAGAAGCAGCAGTCAAGCAATCAAAAGACGCATTGCCTTGGGCAAATCTTCTTCAAAAGTCCTCTTTAAAGTGTTGAAAAGCAAAGATGTCACCTTGAAGACTAAGGTGCGTCTGACCCAAGCCATGGTGTTTTCAGTCACATCCCATGCATGTGAAAGCTGGACAATGAATAAGGAAAACTGAAGAATTGATGCCTTTGAATTGTGGTGTTGGTGAAGAATATTGAATATACCATGGACTGCCAGAAGAATGAACAAATCTGTTCTGGAAGAAGTAGAGCCAGAATGCTCCTTAGAAGCGAGGATGGCAAGTCTTTGTCTCACATACTTCGGACATGTTATCAGGAGGGATCAGTCCCTGGAGAAGGACATCATGCCTAGTAAAGTAGAGGGTCAGCGAAAAAGAGGAAGATCCTCAATGAGGTGGACTGACACAGTGGCTGCAGCAATGGGTAAAGCATAATGATTGTGAGGATGGTGCAGGACCAGGCAGTATTTTTTTCTGTTGTACATAGGGTCGCTATGAGTCGGAACCGACTCTACAGCACCTAACAACGACAATAACAGGGAGCTCATTTTACTGTGCACCAACAGTAGGTTTATTCCTCTACTGCTGCTGCTTTTCTGAATAGGTGAATTCTAGCATCAGAATTTCTGAATGGTAGTATTTTCTCTTTTCCCTGCTCTTGGATGTGAGTAGGTTGATGATCTTTTCCAGAGACATGCCACACAATGATTCCTGTGTTCAGAGGTTGGACTGTCAGACTTGTGCACTCAACAGTGAGTGTGGAAATGAGTGAAGTTGGGAGTGCAGCTTCTAGAGTGTCTCTGGAGGGTCGTTTCTTCCTGGAAATTGAGGCAGGGAGTATGTTCTTTCAGAGAAAAGCACTGCTAACTCTTTAATGTATGTTATAATCCTGGGAAAATTCATAGTCCAGTGTTTTTGGACTTCACTGCTTACCAGAGTTGAACTCATAACTTGTGCCTCAAAGTCACAGAGCACTTTTTTTTGGCTCTGGTGGAAAAAGCTATGAGACACCTTAGTGTGTGTGTGTGTGTGAACTAAAGATTGGTGTGCAGCAGCACCGAGGCTCAGGAGTGTAGGGAATGTGTGCATGTCTAAATTCCAGTGTTTTTTCATCTTAGCTCTAGCTTCTCATTTATATACTATTTCCATGAAATGGCTCAAAGAGGAAGGGTAGATAGTGATTTTGTGATAACTATTAAATAAGTCAAAGTTAATATTGCTCCAAAAACAGTTTCATTTAGCCGATTGGATTTGTCCACTCCTAATGTCCTGGCCTTTTAAAGATACTGTAGCTAGCTGGCCCTTGTCACAGGTGGGGTTTCCACAGGCCTGTTGACCTCACACATTTGGTGAGGAAAACAGAAGGAAAAACTACCAGTCCTTGAAAATGTTTTTATTTCTTAAAACTTCACCTAGGTTGGATCCTGTGATTCATGTAGTGCTTTGAAGTGGTGAGCAGTAGGGAAGCAGATGAAATAGTTTCTTCATAAGGCATTGATGGTCTTAAAATGGAAAGAGTTGTTTTATTTGTATAGTATTTGTCTTATTTCTCCATTGTTCTCTGAAGCCTTATGATAGGAATGAGAAATGAAGTGGTCACAGAGAAAATGTAGAGACAAGTTCCATGTGTTAGCAGTGCTATTTAGCCTATGAGTTAGTGTGTGTAAACACAGGGTACAAGGTTAAGAGATCTGATGACTTGGTCATAGGGTAGTTGTTTTGCAATCCCAGAATCTTGTTTCAACTTCCTATGGATTGAGTCCAGTCCCTAGTGCTGTCCCATCCTCCTGCATACATAAGTTGTATGTTTTAGGAGTCAGTTGTCCTTGAGGATGTGGCTGTGGACTTCACTCTGGAGGAGTGGGCTTTGCTGGATCCTATTCAGAGGAAGCTCTACAGAGATGTGATGCTGGAAACCTTCAGGAACCTGGCCTCACTAGGTAAGGATAAGATTACTTGTTCACATAGTTATTTAGAGAATGAGCATTTTTTGTTCATAAGGCCTGTTCCAAAATTTGGAATATGGAAAGAGGAATACATTGATCAGTAGGAGAGACACAGCCACTGCCGTCATGGAGGTAGAATCTCATTGTTTCTCCATAAAAATGAGGATCTGTGTGTTGAACTGAATTTTCCTTTTTGTCTTGGTTAGAAGACTTGACTATCCCTTACTGTCATCAGTGTAGATATAGGTTTCACAGGTCATTCTGGGGCCCAAAGAAGTTTGGTTTTGAAAACTTTGTGAGAATTTTTCTGTGTCTATGAAGTGGCTTCCCATTTTGACCCCTTATGCCGGTTATTAATGAAGTCTTTAAAATCTTAAACTCCTGAGTGGTTTTTTTTTTTTTGCTACCAGTAGCCTTCTTCCTTGTAGGATTTGTTCACTTTTTGCTTTCAGATTATGAGACTCCATTTAAGGCCATTGGGTCAGTTTGTCAACAAAATATTCATGAGAAAAAAATATCCAAGGAAGATAAAATACCAAAATTTACAAGAAATGATTCTTCAGCCTCCATCTTAGGAAAAATTTGGAAAGGCTTTAGCATTAAAGATCAGCATAAAAACAAGGGGATACCTCTTCGGTGAGTGGCACACACAAGATAAGACAGTATCACAGAAGAGAGTCTTAGTATTTCATGAAATTAATAAAAACATACGAATGAGCAAAAAACTCAGATGTGGCTAGTTCCTTGTTTATTCACAAGAAATTTTCACTGCAGATTTTTCATTAAATGTGACTTAGACATTGAGTGTTGGAAACATAATTCTGTTGGGAACAATGATAAAAAAAAAACTCCATATAAGAAACACTGTTCTTAAAATGACTGTGGTTGAGTCTTCTTTCAAAACATTCACTTTATTGACTTTCACTCACTTTCACCCAATTTGCTTAGAGTTCAATTAGGGAAAGTGTAATTTATATTTATCACAAAAACGGTTATTATAGAATCCTAATACATCTTAACAAATATTAATCATTAATATATTGTTAATAACATGCTTCAGTGTTTTAACAGAGATTATATGGTTGAGAGCCTCTGTGAAAGTAACAAAGGTAATCAATGGGGAGAAACCTTCCAGCAGATCCCAAATCTTAATCTGTACAAGAAAATGACTAGTAGAGTCAATCCAAATGAGTGCACTGAATGTGGAAAAGTCTTTACTTCTCGTTCGTTGTTTCAGAGACACGTTGCAAGCCACACTGGACAGAAGCCGTATCAATGTTTGGAATGTGGGAAGGGCTATTGTTATCCATCGGAACTAAAAAGGCATGTGGGAATTCACAGTGGAGAAAGATCTTATGCATGTGAGCTATGCTGTAAAACCTTCATTTATGTCCGATCCTACTGAAACCATGAAAAGGTTCATAGGAAAGAGAAACTTTATATGAGTGTAAACAATGTGGATGCGCCTTCAGTTTTCTTGACTCGTTTCAAAGGCACAAAAAGACTCACGATAAAGAGAAATTCCGTGAATGCAGGGAATGTGGGAAGGTCTTCATGTGTCCCTCATCTTTAACAAGACATATGACAACACACAGTCAAGAGAAACCCAATGAATGTAAGCAATGTGGGAAAGACTTCAAATGGCTAATGTCTTTACAAACCCATATGAGAACACACACTGAAGAAAAATCTTACAAAGGTAAGGAACATGGGAAAACCTTCAAGAATCCTTCATCTGTACCAGTACATATGAGAATACACACAGGAGAGAAACCATATGAATGTAAGAAATGTGGGAAAGCTTTTAATTTTTCTTCTGCTTTAAAATATCACCTGAGAACACATACAAGAGAGGAATATTATAAAAGTAAGGTTGGAAAGCCTCCTGAAAAGTAATTCATATATTATACTCTGGAAAATTCACTCCAGGAGAAAAATCTTATGAAAATTATAAATATGTTATTGCCTTTTTTTACTATCTCATCCTTAAAGTGGACTGATAGGTTGTATCTTTCTACTTATTACTTTTCAGAAATAAATATGGAGAGTAAAATAATTTTGTAAGAACTCTTTATAGTACGCAAATTTTGACCAAAAAAACCCACCAGACAAGTTGCTGTCACGTCAGTTTTGATTCGTAGTGACCCTATGCAACAGAGTAGAACTGCCCCATAGGGTTTCCAAAGCTGTAAATTTTCATGGAAGTAGACTGCCACTTCTTTTTTTCTTGAAGTGGCTGGTGGGTTTGAACCATAGACCTTTAGGTTAGCAGCCAAGAGCTTTAATCACCGCGCCACCAGGGCTCCATAAGTTTAGGCAGGTAGTGTTTTTTTTATTAGTAAGTGAAAGTTTTTCTAGTTTGAAGTCCATAGAGCCATGGGCGTTTTAAGGTATATTTGTAATATGAACATAGACTTTTATGTAATTTTTATGGGGTTCTATAAGTAATGATTATTAGAACAGTAACAATATGGTATTTGTTGGGATTTTTTAATAGGCCTAGTGTGGTAGATACTGGATATGAGTTACATATTATACATAGTTTATTTTTCTTACTGAATCTTTTTTTTAAATTGCCAGTGTTCTTATTCCATTTTTCTTTCCAATAAATACTTGGCAGAAATTTGTAATTGGTGAACTTCTTCCAAAAGTATAACCTCAAGTGAACTGTTAATTTCAACCTTTGCCCATTGTCCTTCTGTTTGTAAATTGGACCATAGGCTTTACATTAAGATGATAACGAAATCTAGAGTTAGAAATGGATCTCTTGGATTGTATTATATCAACATGGGACATATTGGGAATTAAATTGAAAAGAATACTTTCTTTTTATGGTTCCATATTTCAATTTACAAATTTCCTAACGAGTGAGATTTGGAAGGCAGAAATGAAGATTTTGGAACCACAATACAGGGAGACAGACCAATGCATAGGGGATTCATAGACACTAGCTTCCAGCTCATTTTCTTGATTTCCTCAGTATGTATTCAGTTGTTACATTTCAATTTGTGTCATTAATAACAGCGTGTCCTTTCCCCCAAAACAACTTTCTCTGGGTATTTCCTAGAAATATCTATTTTTCCTCAGTTTTCTGTTAACAAATGTTATTCTCTTCATTTTATCTTTACTGAGAAGATACATTAAAAGACTCCATTGCAATGATGGATTATCAAATCAACTCTAAGTTTTTCAGTTTGAGCATTACACATTCTTAGTACTACTATGTGCATACAAGTTCAGGCATTTTTCTCTCAGGTCAATCTAATTTTTCGTTCTTTTATACTAACGTTATTTGTTATTGCAATAATCTATCCATTGTTAAAAATAAAAAATAATAGCATTTCAATGCTCTCCAGAAAAAAATCATCCAGATCACATGTGTAGTTAAAATTGGGCATACTGAGTTGTAGCAGTTGGAATGAACAGACATAATGAACGACTGTGTAGTGTCTGTCTTGTCAGAGGGTGTTAAAAAGGAGTAGTTGTCAGAATGGGGCCATTCTTTGGTGATTTGGGTGAGTGTTCAAGAAGCCAGGCTTTCCTCTGGGTTGAATGCTGTGCTGTTGTAGTATTAGTAGTAGCATCAGAACTTCTCTAGATTCCTTAGGGATGAGAACAAGGATTAGCACAAAGCTGATTCCTATGAGGTGGAGATTAGTCATACTGCCACCCTCCAACCTTTTAATCAATCCTGATAGTAGCTGTCCCTCCCATGGCACTCTACTTCTCTTCGGGTTTTGATAATCTGTTGCAATGGCCACACAGAACTCACAGACCATACTTGGCAGTTGAGTGGTTGATTTAGGAAGTAATAGTATAACTCGGGATCAGAATCAGGAAGCATGTAGGTGAGGTCTGGAAGGCTCCCTCGAAGTGGATTGCACATCTCTCAGTGCAGGTCAGCTCTCTCAGCTCCACTCACCTATGCAGGCAAGCAGGCTCTTCTCTGAGCCATGCATGCCCCGTCTCAGCCATATAGGCCTTTTTTCAGCCCCCTCAGGACAGGCCTTTTCTTGGTCATGCATGCCCCTTCTCAGCCATGCAGGCCTGTCTGCCTTCGGCCTCCCTGCTGTCGTCCTCTCCACTGCTAATTGACCCAACTCATAGCCAGAGTCCATCAAGGACATCATACATGAAGAAAGCAAGAAGTCATTAAAAAGACAGGAAGGAAAGAAAAGAGTAAAACGGATATTAGAAGAGACTCTGAAACTTGCTCTTGAATGTTGAGTTGCTAAAGCAAAAAGAAGAAATGATAAAGTAAAAAAGCTGAGCAGAAGATTTCAGAGGGTGGTTCAAGAAGACAAAGTATTATAGTGACATGTGCAAACAAAACCAAAAGGGAAGAAGATGCTCAGCATTTCTCAAGCTGAAAGAACTGAAGAAAAAATTCAAGCCTTGAGTTGCAATAGTGATGAATTGTATCAGGAAAATAACGCAGGAAGCATCAAAAGAAGATGGAAAAAATGCACAGTTACTGTACCAAAAAGAATTGGTTGACATTCTACTGTTTAAGAAGGCAGCATATGAACAGGAATCGATACTGAAGGAAGAAATCCAAGCTGAACTGAAGACATTGGTGGAAAACAAGGCTCCAGGAACTGATGGAATACCAATTGAGATGTTACAACAAACGAATGCTGCACTGGAAGTGCTTACTCGTCTGTGCCAAGAAATTGGGAAGACAGCTACCTGGCCAGTTGACCAGAAGAGATCCATATTTATGCCTGTTCTCAAGAAAAGTGATCTAGGAGGCGTGGTCAACATGGTGGACTAGTTAGACGCTTCCTATATCCCTCTTATGACAAAGACCTGGAAAAACAAGTGATTTGATTCTATGTGAACATCTGGCAGCCCTGAACAAGGCAAGGTTAAGAAATCCATCTGAGTCATACCAGTGAGGAAGACCATTTGGAAGAGGTGAGGAGCACTAGAGCCGCGGCGGCAACACAGCAGAGACACAGCCATGCCGGGCTGTGGTGAAGCAGACAAACAGCTGTGCTGTGTGCGCACTTGAGAAGCAGTTTCCACATCGAGAGAGACCAAGCAGCAGAGATTCTGCTTGGACACTCCCAAACCAGTGAAGAGCAACTCCCAAGAGGCTAGGATAAGTACATGCGTGCACCCTTTCATGGCGAGTTAAAAAAAAAAAAGCCCATTTGGGAAAAACCTCTTCCTTTTACCCCCTATCTCTGTGCTCTGCACCTGATTTGGTAAAAACCTCTCTCCCTTTTATCTCCTACCTCCGTGCTCTCCACCAGATTTGGGAAAAACCTCTCTTTTACTGCCTCCCTCCCTGCTCTGCTCTGGGAGTCCACTGGGCTGGAAATAGATCCCAAAAGGTGCCCTGACCCATTCTCCTGGCCTTGGAGAGGGAACAAATAAGCTGCTGGCTCCCCTACGCCAGGAACACAGGGGCGGCACAACTCCTTTGCTGACCATAGAAGTCGGGTCCGCAGACTCTGAGTGCCATACACCCCCGTATAGACTTGTGGGGACGCATCTCAACAGCGTTATCCCTCACTACCACGTACAACAGGGCAAACATCTGAAGTTTAACTTCAACTGCTTCAGCTGTGAATGGGCAGATTTGTGATCCTCAAAACAGCCGTGCCCCTCAAGTAGGCACTTTTATCGATCTGCAGCAGGGTCTTGAGGACTGGTGATAGCTCCTAAAGTGCCTAGTCACCTGCTACAGGAGTTCAAGAAAAAGTGGTGCCCTCGAGTCTTTACAGCCAACAGTGGGGCGCTCTTAGCCCGGCTGCAAAACTCACCTACTTATTCACCCTACAGAATAGGGACACGCTTTTCTTTCAGACTCGGGCAGCCACCGGCTCCCTGCCTGGCTCAGCACATGATCCCTTACCAGAGCCAGAGTCCAGTGCCTGCAGCAATCACGCATACCTCTCTAGGACTGGGGGTGAGAGCCTGCATCACACACTTGGTGATCAACTACCTGCACACCAGAGCTGATCCCACATAGGAAATTTTAATGAACTCCACTGTGCACATACTTAGTTACAGAACCAACTACCTGGTGACAGGACATTAGAGATCAAAAGGTGTCAAAAATCAAACTAGTGCACACGAGCAGCCTAAGCATATCAAAACAAAACAAAGAAGCTAGGTCTTACTAAGCGAACAAAGTATAATAAATTATTGATGGCTCAGAGACAATAGTCAATATCAAGTTACATAAAGAGGTTGTCCATGATGGCTTCAGCAAGCTCCCAAAATAATGAATTCTCTTGAGGAAGAGAGCTTGGAGTTACCAGAGATAGAAGACAAAAGATTAATATCAGAACTCTTCTAGAAATAAGGAAGGGAATTCGACAGAACACAGAAACAGCCAGGCAACATACAGACAGTAGTAGCAGAACGTAAAAAAGATATTCAAGAACATAATGCCAAATTTAATAGGCTGCAAGAATCCATAGAGAGCAATCAGAAATCCAGAAGATTAACAATAAAATTTCAGAATTAGACAACAGAAAGTCATAGGAGCAGAATTGAGGCAGTAGAAGTTAGTGACATTGAAGATAAAGCTATTGACACCAATTTATTTGAGGAAAAATCAGATAAAAGAAAAAGAATGAAGAAACTCTGAGTCATGTGGGACTCTATCAAGAGAAATAACCTACGAGTGATTGGAGTACCAGAATGGGGGGGGGGGGATAACAGAAAATACAGAGAAAATTGTTGAAGATTTGTTGACAGAAAACTTCCCTGATATCATGAAAGATGAGAAGATATCTATCCCAGATGCTCATCGAACCCCACATAAGGTAGATCCCAAAAGAAAGTCACCAAGACATATTGTAATCAAACTTACCAAAACCAAAGAGAATTTTAAGAGCGGCTAGGGATAAAAGAGAAGTCATCTACAAAGGAGAGTCAATTAGAATAAGCTCAGAGTACTCAGCAGAAACCATGCAGGCTAGAAGGCAATGGGATGACATATTTAAAGCTTGAAGGAAAATAACTGTCAGCCAAGAGTTATATATCCAGCAAAACTCTCTCAAATATGATGGCGAAATTAGGGCATTTCCAGATAAACAGGTTCAGGGAGTTTGCAAAAATGAAACCAAAATTACAAGAAATACTAAGGGGAGTCCTAAGGTTAGATAATAACTCCAGCTAACAACGCAAGACTAGAACACAGGATAGAGCAACCACGTATTGACTCAGATACGGAAATCGAAATTACATCAAAGCTAAAACATTGAAAATAGAGAAACAGATATCAATATGTAAAAAAAAAAGAATATTAAAACAAAAAGAGGGACTTAAAGAATGGAGACATTGATTTTTATATGGAGGGGAGGTTAAGGTGATACAAAGTAATAAAAGACTGGTATAAACTTAGAAAATTAGGGGTAAATATTAAGGTAACCACAAAAGAATATAACAATCCTACAAATCAAAATAAAAATGTAGAAAAACATAAAGACCCAGCAAACAAAATCTACAACAAAGAAAAAGATGAAAAAGAATACATAAAAACGACTCAGCACAGAAAACTGAGAACAAAGAAACTGTGAACAACACACAAAAAGAGATACCAGCGTGACAGTACTAAACTCATACCTATCAATACTTACACTAAATGTAAACGGACTTAATGCACCAATAAAGAGACGGAGAGTGGCAGATTGGATAAAAGAGCATGATCCATCTATATGCTGTCTACAAGAGACGGACCTTAGACTTAAAGACACAAACAGGCTAAAACTCAGGATGGAAAAAAAATATATCAAGCAAACAACACTCAAAAAGGAGCAAGAGTGGCAATATTGATCTCTGACAAAATAGACTTTAAAGTACACCACAAAAGATAAGGAAGAGCACTATATAATTAAAGAGTCAATACACCAAAGACATAACTATAATAAAAACTTATGCACCAAACAACAGGGCTCCAAAATACATAAACTCTAAGCTCTGAAGAGAGAAATAGACAGCTCCACAATAGTACTAGGAGACTTCAACACACCACTTTCAGTGAAGGACAGAACATCCAGAAAGAAGCTCAACAAAGACACAGAAGAGCTACATGCTACAATCAACCAACTTGATCTCATAGACATATACTGAACTCTGCACCCAGCAGCAGCCAAGTATACTTTCTTTTCCAACGCACATGGAACATTATCCAGAATAGACCTCATATTAGGCCACAAAGCAAGCCTTAACAAAATCCATAACATCAAAATACTACAAAGCATCTTTTCTGACCATAAAGCCATAAAAGTGGAAATCAACAACACAAAAAGCAAGGAAAAAAAATCAAACACATGGAAACTGAACAACACCTTGCTCAAAAACTACTGGGTTATAGAAGAAATTAAGGATGGACTAAAGAAATTCATAGAATCAAACGAGAATGAAAACACATCCTACCAGAACCTTTGGAACACAGCAAAAGCAGTGCTCAGAGGTCAGTTTATAGCAATAAATGCACACATCCAAAAACAAGAAAGGCTCATAATCAAAGCACTAACCCTACAACTGGAACAAGGAGAGAGCAGCAAAAGAAGCCTACAGGTGCCAGAAGGAAGGAAATAATAAGAATTAGAGCAGAATTAAATAAAATAGAGAACAGAAAAACAATTGAAAGAGTTAACAAGTCCAAAAGCTCATTATTTGAAAAGACCAACAAAATTGATAAGCCATTGGCCAAACTGAAAAAAGAAAAACTGGAGAAGAAGCAGATAACCCGTATAAGAAATGAGATGGTTGATATCACAGCAGACCCAACTGAAATTAAAAGAATCATAACAGAATACTAATGAAAAATTGTACTCTGACAAATTTGAAAACCTAGAGGAAATGGTCAAATTTCTAGAAACTCACTACCTACCTAAATTAACACAAACGAGGTAAAACAACTAAATAAACGCATAACAAAAGAAGAGATTGAAAAGATTATTAAAAAACTGCCAACAAAAAGCCCTAGCCCGGATGGCTTCACTGGAGAATTCTACCAAACTTTCAGAGACAAGATAACACCACTTCTACTAAAGGTATTTCAGAGTGTAGAAACGGATGGAATACTCCCAAACTCATTCTATAAAGCCAGCATAACCCTGATACCAAAACCAGGTAAAGACACAACAAAAATAGAAAATTACAGACAGATATTCCTCATGAACATTGTCGCAAAAATCCTGAACAAAATTTTAGCCTATAGAATTCAGTAACATATCAAAAAAATAATTCACCACGACCAAGTGGGATTTATATCAGGTATGCAGGGATGGTTCAACATTAGAAAAACAACCAACGTAATCCATCACATAAATAAAAGACAAGAACCACATGATCTTATCAATCGATGCAGAAAAGGCATTCGACAAAGTCCAACACCCACTGATGATAAAAACTCTCAACAAAATAGGAATAGAAGGGAAATTTCTCAGTATAATTAAGGGCATTTATACAAAACCAAGAGCCAACATCATCCTGAATGGAGAGACTTTGAAAGCATTCCCCTTGAGAGCACGAACCAGACAAGGATGCCCTTTATCACCACTATTATTCAACATTGTGCTTGAGGTCCTAGCCAGAGCAGTTAGGCTAGAAAAAAAAAAATAAAGGGCATCCAAATAGGTATGGAAGAAGTCAAAGTATCTCTATTTGCAGATGATCTTATACACAGAAAACCTCAAGGAATCCACAAGAAAATTACTGGAACTGATAGAAGATTTCAGCAAAGTTTCAGGCTACAAGATAAACATACAAAAATCAATTGGATTCCTTTACACCAACAAAGAACCTTGAAGAGGAAATCACCAAATCAATACCATTTACAATAGCCCCCCAAAAGATAAAATATTTAGGAATAAATCTAACTAGAGTTGTAAAAGATCTTTACAGAGAAAACTACGAGACACGACTGCAAGAAACTAAAAGAGACCTACATAAGTGGAAAAATACACCTTGCTGATGGATAGGTAGACTCAGCATAGTGAAAATGTCAATTTTACCCAAAGCAGTCTACAGATACAATTCAATCCTGATCTAAATTCCGATGGCATTTTTTAATGAGATGGAGAAACAAATCACCAACTTCATACAGAAAGGGAAGAGGCCCTGAATAAGTAAAGCACTACTCAAGAAGAACAAAGTGGGAGGCCTTACACTACCTGATTTTAGGACCTATTATACTGCCACGGTAGACAAGTCAGCCTGGTACTGGTACAATAACAGATACATAGACCAATGGAACAGAGTTGAGAATCCAGATATAAGCTCATCCACCTATGAGCAGATAATATTTGACAAAGGCCCAAAGTCCATTAATTGGGGAAAAGACAGTCTCTTTAACAAATGGTGCTGGCGTAATTGGATATCTATATGCAAAAAACTGAAACAAGACCCATATCTCACTCCATGTACAAAAACTAACTCAAAATGGATCAAAGACTTAAATATAAAATTGAAAACGATAAAGATCATGGAAGAAAAAATAGGGACAATGCTAGGAGCCCTAGTACATGACATAAACACAATACAAACCATAAGTATCAATGCAAAAGCACCAGAAGAGAGACTAGATAAATGGGAGCTCCTAGAAATCAAATACTTATGCTCACCCAAGACTTCACAAAAAGAGTGAAAAGACACCCTACAGATTGGGAAAAAAATTTTGGCTACGACAAATCCGATCAGCATTTAATTTCTAAAATCTACAAGATACTCCAAAACCTCAAGAGCAAAAAGACAAATAATCCGATTAAAAAATGGGCAAAGGATATGAATAGGCACTTCACCAAAGAATATATTTAGGCAGCTAACAGACACATGAAGAAATGCTCACGATCATTAGCCATCAGAGAAATGCAGATCAAAACTACAAAGAGATGTCATCTCACCCCAACAAGGCTAGCATTAATCCATAAAAGAGGTTGTGTAGAGACTAGAACACTTATACACTGTTGGTGGGAATGTAAAATGGTACAACCACTTTGGAAATCGATTTGGAGCTTCCTTAAAAAGCTAGAAATAGAAGTACCATACGATCCAGCTATCCTGCTCCTTGGAATATATCCTGGAGAAACAAGAGCCGTCACACCAATAGATATATGCACACCCATTGTCATCGTAGCACTGTTCACAATAGCCAAACGATGGAAGTAACCTAAGTGCCCATTGATGGATGAGTGGATAAACAAACTATGGTATATCCACACAATGGAATATTATACAACAATAAAAGAACAATGATGAAGCTGTGGAACATCGTATAAGGTGGAAGCTAGAACTTAAACTGAATGAATTTAGTCAGGCACAGAAGGACAAATACTGTATAAGTCCACTATTACAAGAACTCAAAAGGTTTAAACACAGAAGAAAACATGCTTTGATGTTTACGGAGGTGGGGAGGGAGGGTGAGGGTTATTCACTAGGTAGTAGATAAGAATGATCTTAGGTGAAGGGAAGGACAGCACACACTACAGGGGAAGCCAGCACAACTGGACTAAACCAAACCTAAGAAGTTTCATCAATACAATCAAATAGTTTGAGAGACAGAGTAGCAGGGATGCGGGGTCTGGGGACCATGCTTTCAGGGGACATCTGTGTCAATTGGCATAAGAAACTTTCTTAAAATGTTCTGCATCCTACTTCGGTGAGTGGCGTCTGGGTTCTTAAAAGCTTGCAAGTGGCTATCTAAGATGCATCAATTGGTCCCAACCTCTTGGAGTAAAGGAGAACGAAGAGCACGAAAGACACAAGGACAGTATTGGCCCAGGAGACAGAATGGGCCACATAAACCAGAGACTTCATCAGCCTGAGACCAGAAGAACTAGATGGTGCTTGGCTACCACCAATGAACATCCTGACAGGGAACACAACAGAGGGTCCCTGATGGAGCACTAGAATGATGGGTTGCAGAACTCAAATACTAGTAAGAAGACTAGACTTAATGGTCTAAGACTGGAGGCACCCTGGAAGGCATGGCCCCTGGTCTCTCCATCACCCCAGAACTAAAACAATTTCTGAGGCCAACTCTTCAGACAGGGATTGGACTGGGCTGTTGGACATAAAGTGATACTCGTGAAGAATATGCCTCTTAGAGAAGTAGATATAAGAGACCAAAGGGGCGGCTTCTGTCCAGAGGTGAGAGGGGAAGGCAGAGTTAGGAGCTGGTTGAATGTTCATGGGGAATCGGGTGGAGGGGAGGAGTGTGCTCTCGCAGAATGGGGTGAGTGATTGGGGGTCTCATAACAATGTATGTTAAAAAAAAATTCTGTATGGGAGACTAACTTGAAAAGTAAACTTCATTAATTACATCAATAAAAAAAGAAAAGTGATCTAACTGAATGTGCAAATTATCAAACAATATAATATATGCAAGTAAGATTTTGCTGAAGGTCATTCAAAAGCAGTTACAACAGTACATCGACAAGGAACTGCCAGAAATTCAAGCAGCATTCAGAAGAGGATGCGGAAGAAGGGATATATATCATTGCTGATGCCAGATGGATCGTGGCTGACAGAGAATACCAGAAAGATGTTCACCTATGTTTTATTGACTATGTGAATGCACGTGACTGTGTGGATTATCACAAATTGTGGATAACATTTTGAATAATGGGAATTCCAGAGCACTTAATCGTGCCCATGAGGAACCTATACATAGATCAAGAGGCAGTCGTTCGAACAGAACAAGGGGATACTGCATGGCTTAAAGTCAGGAAATGTGTGTGTCAGGGTTGTATCCTTTCACCATACCTATTCAATCTGTACACTGAGCAAATAATCCGAGAAGCTGGAGTATATGAAGATCTGGGCATCAAGATTGGAGTAAAACTCATTAGCAACCTGTATTATGCAGGTCACACAACCTTGCTGAAAGTAAAGAGAACTTGATGCATTTACTGATAAAGATCAAAGACCATAGCCTTCAGTATGGATTACACCTCAACATAAACAAAAATCCTTACAAGTGGACCAGCAAACAGTATGATAAATGGAGAAAAGATTGAAGTTGTCAAGGATTTCATTTTACAATAATTGCAATCATAGTGCTTATAGTTAAAAATAATTTTTTTTGTTTGGTAAATTAGACTGCAGCTGCTGTATCCAAAAGGCAATGAGTTCAGTGTCCCCTGGGTACTCCAGGGGGCTTATCTTTAAAAGGAATCTGATAAGGGGTGGGTATCTTTTTAAAAATTTTCCAATGTTCCAGCTTTTTGCAGTAATGGCACTGGAGGGTACCCAAGTTTTTCATAATAATAAAAAATAGCAGTCACAGATACCTTAAAGGGCATTTCAGAAGAGCAGCAGTAATAGATTAATTTCTTTTCTAGTGAGTCTTTAGGGGGAAAGGGAGCTCAGGGTGTTGTCCAAATGGTAGGAGGACAAGGGAGGATATGAAGAAGAGTTGGCCAGCAGAGGAGTACAGGGAACAGGAGTAGGAGGACTGAGAGTAGGTACCTGGCATTGCATTTCTTTCAGTTGTCTAGTTAATTTGGAAATGCTTTTTCCTTGGAAGCTTGGTTATTTTCTTTTTGAAGCTTCTAAGTATCAATCAAAATACGTATTGAGGCTATTTGACTTCGGAGCCACGTTTTTCTAATTTACTGTGAAGAAAAGTTAATTTAGAAAGGTTAAAAGATTCCCCCAAAGTGGCAACATATTATCCAAACTTTCCCTGTCAAAGTTATACTATTTTAGATTTGAACTTGCTTATGGCAAATCTTGATCCAAACCTTAAAGCTAAAGCGCCTTTACTACTTTCTAAAGTGTTCTCTCCACTTGAAAATACCAGGACAATCTCCTCTAGCAGCATTCTAGTGGAGGTTAAGCACAAAGCTCTCACTACTCTTGAACCAAATTACCAAATTCAAAGATGCTCTCAAACATTTCAGAACCAAATTAAATTCCATAGGGGAATTACCGAATTTGGAAAGGAAAGAGAGGTTGTGATATAAACAGTAAAATTCCCTCAGAAGGCTTCAACACAAACAAGCAAAAGCTCAACTCGATCCAAGAGTATTTACCTGGAAATGACTCCCAGAGTTTCATGGGAGCAGAGCGTCCAGATGAACCAGCCAGCACAATGTCTTGAGTCCTCAACACCGTGGGGGTGGGCTGCAGACAATACACTTTCGGATCCCACTTCTGTCACCAATAATGTCAAAGGGAAATAAAACCGAATCCCTTGCCGCCAAATTGATTCCGACTCAATACGACCCTATAGGACAGGGTAGAACTGCCCCATTGGGTTTCCAAGGTGCACCTGATGGATTCAAAATGCTGACATTTTGGTTAGCAGCTGTAGCTCTTAACCAGTATGCCACCGAGGTTTCCATAATTTTTGATAGTTTTAAAAGTTCTTATTCTAAGGCAGTAAGAATTGAGTGGAGGTAGAAGTCATTGGTAAAGAAACAGCGGTCACGTTACCACGATATGCAGAATCATTGAGAATTTTTTGTAGTTTGAAGGTGAGATCCAGACATAAAGTATCATTTTGAGTAGCATTTAGTAGAGAAGAAGGTATATTTGATATTCTAAAAAAAAAAAAAAAAGTTTTACAGGAGGAGAAGCTGGAAGCTTTTTGTTTAAATAACCGACAAAACCCCATTTTCCTTTTTCATAGGTATCACATGCCTATGCTTACATATTTGGCACTAGGTAGGTAAAAGAAAAAATGTAACACCTTTGTGTTTTATTAAAGAACAAGTGATATTCAGTCTTTTTTGCATATTAACTATGTTTTCATAGCATTGCAAAGATTAATGTGATTTGCTGCTCAATATTTCATTTGAGCCCCTTCTCACCCTAGTCATGCATCCTGTCACACTAATGAAGAAACTTAAACGTAAAGACTCGCGTAAATTCACATGAATCATAGTAATGGAGTCTCCGTTTTGAAGAGTTAATGAATGACACCACTTGTACTGGCACTGTCTAAAATTTTAATATTTAAAGACTAGAACAAAAGTGTAACTAGTTCATTTTACAAATATGACATCACATTTTACAAAAGGCTCCTAGGGCTGTATGGCATTCCTTTTAAATGACATCCTGGAAATGGTAAAGTGTAGAGATCGAAAACACATCGGTGTAAATGTGGGGGAGTACAAATGGGCCCCATAGGTGAGCTCTTTTGGGGTGATGAAGTGTTATGTATCTTGACAGTGGTGTAAATATGTCTTTATAAAAACTCAGAGCTACCCTTAAAATTGTTAATTTCAATGCATTTTTTAAAAGCAAATGAACATAAAACTACCAAGCAACAAGCATATGTGCTAAGAGGAAAATTACACTCTTGGACCTTGATTTCGGGAAATGCAACAATTTTTTCCACACCTTGGGATCTGTCTTGTGAAGAAATGAAGGACTGGGGAAGAAGGAGTTGTGCCCCATTAATTCTCTTTGGAAAACTTCATACTTAGGAAACATTGTCTAGGGCCACACCTGTCCTCAACTGACACATTAGATGACAGGCAGAAATCTGGAGTGTGTCTTTGAAATCACACCAGTGTCTTAGTTTCTTAGTGTTGCTATAACAGAAATACCACAAGTGGGTGGCTTTAACAAGCAGAAATTTATTTTCAAACAGTTTAGGAGGTAGAAGTCGGAATTCAGGGCTCTGGCTGTGGGGAAAGGCTTTCTCTCTAAATTAGCTCTGGGAGAAAGTCCTTGTGTCTTCATTGTTCCTCGGATCACTGGTGATGTTCATGTGGCATGGCATCTACACTCCCCCATTTCTGCTTGCTCGCTGCTTACCTGCTCTTTTATATCTGAAAAGAGATTTACTTGAGATAGGAGGCAGGGCCAAGATGGCGGAGTAGTCAGACACTTCTGGTGGATGTCCTACAACAAAGACCTGAAAAAACAAGTGAATCAATTACATATGACAATCTAGGAGTCCTGAACATCAAAGACAAAGTTGAGGAACAAGACTGAGTGGCAGGGGAAGGGAGAGAAGGCTTGTAGGCATGGAGGAGTTGTGAGATCCGACCCAGTGAGATCAAGAATTATATATCCAGCACAACTGTCTCTCAAATATGATGGCGAAATTAGGGCATTTCCAGATAAACAGAAGTAGAAGGAATTTGCAAAAACCAAATCAAGATTACAAGAAATACGAAAGGGAGTCCTGCAGTTAGAAAATCAGTAACATCAGATAACAACCCAAGACTAGAACACAGGACAGTGCAACCAGATATCAACCCAGATAGGGAAGTCACAAAAGTAAATCAAAGCTAAAACACTGAAAATAGGGAAATAGATGTCAATATGTAAAAGATGACAACGCTAAAACAAAAAAGATGGACAAAAATATAAAGACGCAGCAAACACAAAATCAACAAAATGAAAACGATGAAAAGTACATAAAAACGACTCAGCAAGAAAATTAAGTGGAATGAAGAAACTGAACAACACAAAAAAAAATACATCAAAATGACAGCACTGAGCTCAACTTCCAATAATTACGCTGAATGTAAATGGACTAAGTGCACCAATAAAGAGAGAGTGGCAGATTGGATTAAAAAAACGTGATCTGTCTATGTGCTGTCTACAAGAGACACACCTTAGACTTAAAGACACAAACTAAAACTCAAAGGATGAAAAAAATTTACCAAGCAAACCACCCTCAAAAAAAGAGCAAGAGTGGCAGTATTGATCTGACAAAATAGACTTTAAAGTAAAATCCACCACAAAGGATAAGGAAGGACACTATATAATGATTAAAGGGTCAATGCACTAGGAGGCCATAACTATAATAAATATGCACCCAATAACTGGGCTCCAAAATACATAAACTCTAACAGCACTGAAAATAGAGACAGCTCCACAATAGTAGTAGGAGACTTCAACACACCACTTTCGGTGAAGGACAACATCCAGAAAGAAGCCCAACAAAGACACGGAAGATCTAAATGCTTACAGTCAACCAACATGATCTCATAAACATATACCAAAAGCACATGGAACGTGTCATGGTTTGAATTATGTCCCCCCAAAAATGTGTGTATCAATTTGGCTAAGGCCATGATTCCTGGTACTGTGTGATTTTCCTGTATGTTATAAACCTGCCTCTGTGATGTTAATGAGAGAGGATGGGTGGCAATTGTGTTAGTAAGGCAGGACCTGATCTACAATACTGGATTGTGTCCTGAGGCAATCCCTTGAGATATAAGACAGAAGTGAGCACTGAGACAGGGGAACCTCATCCCATCAAAACTACTGGGAGCAGAGTGTGTCCTTTGGACCGGGGTCCCTGCGCTGAGAAGCTCCTAGTCCAGGGGAACACTGATGAGAAGGCCAACAGAGAGAGAAAGACTTCCTCTGGAGCTGACGCCCTGAATTTGGACTTTTAGCCTACTTTGACTGTGAGGAAATAAACTTCTCTTCGTTAAAACCATCCACTTGTGGTATTTCCGTTATGGCAGCACTAGATGACTAAGAACATTATCCAGTATAGACCACACATTAGGCCATAAAGAAAGCCTTAACAAAATCCAAAGCTTTGAAATATTACAAAGCATCTTTTCAGACCATAAAGCCAGAAAAGTAAAAAATCAATAACAGAAAAATCAAGGAGAAAAAATCAGACAAGTGGAAACTGACCAACACTTTGCTCAAAAACTAATTGGTTATAGAAGAAATTAAGAATGGAATAAAGAAATTAATAGAATCAATCAAGAATGAAAACGCATCCTACCAGATCCTTTGGGACACAGCAAAAGCAGTGCTTAGTGGTCAGTTTATAGCAATAAATGCACACATCCAAAAACAAGAAAGGGCTATAATCAAAACATTAACCCAATAACTGGAACAAGTAGAGAGCAGCAAAAGAAGCCCTATGCACCAGAAGAAAGGAAATAATAAAAATTAGAGCAGAATTCAATAAAGTAGAGAATAGAAAAACAATTGAAAGAGTTAACAAGACCAAAAGCTGGTTCTTTGAAAAGATCAACAAAATTGAAATATCATTGGCCAAACTGAGAAAAGAAAAAGAGAGGAAGTAAATAACCTGGATAAGAAATGAGTTGGGTGATATCACAACAGACACAACTGAAATTAAAAGAATCAGAACAGAATGCTATGAAAAATTGTACTCTAACAAATTTGAAAACCTAGAGGAAATGGACAAATTTCTAGAAACTCACTACCTACCTAAACTAACAAACAGAGGTAGAACAACTAAATAAACACATAACAAGAGATTGAAAAGGTAATTTAAAAACTCCCAACAAAAACAAAAGCCCTAGCCTAGATGGTTTCACTGGAGAATTCTACCAAACTTTCAGAGAAGAGTTAACAACCCGACTACTAAACGTATTTCAGAGCATAGAAAACGATGGGATACTCCCAAACTCATTCTATGAAGCCAGCATAACCCTCATACCAAAACCAGGTAAAGACACCACAAAAAAAGAAAATTACAGATCAAAATCCCTCATGTACATTGACCTAAAAATCCTCAACAAAATTCTAGCCAATAGAATTCAGTAACATATCAAAAAAGTAATTCACCATGATCAAATGGGATTTATACCAGGTATGCAGGGATGGTTCAACATCAGAAAAACAATCAATGTAATCCATCACATAAATAAAACAAAAAACAAGAACCACATGATCTTATCAGTTGATGCAGAAATGGCATTTGACAAAGTCCAACACTGATTCATGATAAAAACTCTCAAAAAATGGGAATAGAATGGAAATTCCTCAATATAATCAAGGGCATTTATACAAAGCCAACAGCCAGCATCATCCTAAATGGAGAGAGTTTGAAAGTACTCCCCTTGAGAACAACCAGACAATGATGTCCTTTACCACCACTCTTATTCAACATTGTGCTGGAGGTCCTAGCCAGAGCAATTAGTCTAGAAAAAGAAATAAAGGCATCCAAATTGGTAGGGAAGAAGTCAAAGTATCTCTATTTGCAGATGACATGATCTTATACACAGAAAACCCCTAAGAATCCACAAGAAAACTACTGGAACTAGTAGATTTCAGCAAAGTTACAGGATAGAAGATTAACATACAAAAATCAGTTCAATTCCTTTACACCAACAAAGAGAACCTCGAAGAGGAAATCATCAATTCCATTTACAGTAGCCCCCAAGAAGATAAAATACTTAGGAGTAAATCTAACTAGAGACGTAAAGGACCTGTACGATGAAAACTACAAGGCACTACTGCAAGAAACCAAACGAGACATGCATGAGTGGAAAAACATACCTTGCTTATGGATAGGAAGACTCAACATTGTGAAAATGTCAATTATACCCAAAGCAATCTACAGATACAATGAAATCCCGATCCAAATTCCAACAGCATTTTTTAATGAGATGGAGAAACAAATCACCAACTTCATATGAAAAAGGAAGAGGCCCTGGATAAGTAAAGTATTACTGAAGAAGAACAAGTGGGATGCCTCACACTACCTGATTTTAGAACCTATTATACCTCCATGGTAGTCAAAACAGCCTGGTACTAGTAGAACTACAGATATGTAGACCAATGGAACATTATTGAGAATCCAGACATAAATTCATCCACCTATGAGCAGCTGATATTTGACAAAGGCCCGAAGTCCATTAATTGTGGAAAAGACACTCTTTAACAAATATGGCTGCCATAACAGGTTATGCATCTGCAAAAAACTGAAAGAAGACCAATACCTCACACCATGCACAAAAACTAACTCAAAATGGAACAAAGACTTAAATATAAAAGCGAATACAATAAAGATTTTGGAAGATAAAATAAGGACTATCCTGGGAGCCGTGACACTTGGCATAAATAGAATATGAACCATAAGTAACAATGCACAAGCACCAGTAGAGAGACTAGATAACTGGGAGCTCTAAAAATCAAACACTTATGCTGATCAAAAGACTTTACCAATAGAGTAAAGACAGCCTACAGACTGGGAAAAAAAATTTGGCTACAACAAATCCAATCGGCGTCTAATCTCTAAAATCTACAAGATGCTGCAAAACTAAACAACAAAAAGACAACCGAATTAAAAAATGGGCAAAGACTATGAACAGGCACTTCGCCAAAGAAGATATTCAGGCGGCTAACAGACACGTGAAGAAATGCTCATGATCAGTAGCCACTAGAGAAATGCAGATCAAAACTACAACGAGATACCATCTCACCCCAACAAGGCTAGCATTAATCCAAAAAACACAAAATAATAAATGCTGGAGAGGTTGTAAAGAGACTAGAACACTTATACACTGTTGGTGGGAATGTAAAATGGTACAACCACTTTGGAAATCGATTTGGCGCTTCCTTAAAAAGCTAAAAATAGAAGTACTGTAGGATCCAGCTATCCCGCTCCTTGGAATATATTCTAGAGAAACAAGAGCTGTCACATAAATAGATATGTGCACATCCATGTTCATTGCAGCACTGTTCACATAGCAAAAAGATGGATACAACCTAGATGCCTGTCAATGGATGAATGGATAAACAAATTATGGTATATCCAAACAATGGAATACTACGCAGTGATAAAGAACAACGATGAAGCCGTGAAACACAACATGGAGGAATCTGGAGGGCATTATGCTGAGTGAATTTAGTCACAAAATGACAAATATTGTATATGGCCACTATTAAAAGAACTCAAGAAAAGGTTTAAACACAGGAGAAACCATTCTTTGATGGTTACGAGGGTGGGTAGGGAGGGTGAGGGTTATTCACTAACTAGATAGTAGACAAGTATTATCTTAGGTGAAGGGAAGGACAGCACACACTACAGAGGGAGTCAGCACAACTGAACTAAACCAAAGCTAAGAAGTTTCCTGAATACAAACACTTTGAGGGACAGAATAGCAGGGGTAGGAGTCTGGGGACCATGCTTTCAGGGGACATCTAGGTCAATTGGTATAACAAAGCTTATTAAGAAAATGTTCTGTATCCTACTTCAGTGAGTGGCGTATGGGGTCTTAAAAGCTTGCAAGCGGCCATCTAAGATGCATCAGTTGGTCCCAACCACCTGGAGTAAAGGAGAACGAAGAACACCAACAACACAAAGTATTAGCGCAAGAGACAGTAAGGGCCGCATAAGCCAGAGATTTCATTCAGCCTGATACCAGAAGAAGTAGATGGTGCCTGGCTACCACCAGTGACTGCCCTGACAGGGAACACAATAGAGATTCCCGGATAGGGCAGGAGAAAGGTGGGGTGCAGAACTCAGATTTTAGTAAGAAGACCAGACTTAATCCTCTGAATGAGACTGGAGGAACTCCCGAAAGCATGGCCCCCAGATTCTGTATCAGCCCAGAACTGAAACAGTTTCCGAGTCCAACTCTTCAGACAAGGATTGGACTGGACTGTGGGACATAACATGATACTCGTGAGGAGTGTGCCTCTTAGCTCAAGTAGATACAATAGACTAAACGGACAGCTTCTGTCCAGAGGTGAGATGGGAAGGCAGAGAGGGTTAGAAGCTGGATGAATGGACACGGGGAATCGGGGGTGGAAATGAGGAGTGTGCTGTCACAGTATGGGGAGAGCAATTAGGGTCACGTAACAATGTATGTATAAAATTTGTACGGGAGACTAACTTGAAATGTAAACTTCATTTAAACTACAATAAACAAAAATAAAAAGAGAATTATTGAGACACCATACACTAATATGGCCCCATTAACATAATCCCAAATTGGATTATAACTACAGGTATAGGGATTACGAGTGAGGAAGTGTATTTACAAAGCTAAACCCTTTGGTCGACTGGGACTTCCAGCTGGGGTCTGAGCGCAATCCTTTCTTGTCCTAAGTGACTCCATCTTGGAGTCTTTGTCGTGTAATTCAGCTTGTCATTTTCGCAAAGCCTTCCACTGTACTCTGAGCTACCTAGATAGAAGAGGTTTGGCCGCTAGAGGAAGCATTTTCAGTTAGAAATGGCTGATGTTAAAAACAGATTATTTAAGACCTATACAGGTGTTAGACAAAATTGTGAAAGATATGACTCTAACTACTATGCCAGTTCTCAGAAAAAGCCCCATTCACCCATCCTAGAAAAATGTTTTTCTAGTCTGTGCCTAGGTCCTTAGGAAGCACTGTATTTTTTCGAAACTTCTTCATCCAAAACCGAAGGGAACCTAACCCCTGTTAAAACTTTAATCTGTTACAAAATTATGGCTTTTCTGTGTCAAAAACCTGTTTTCCTTCATAAGCATTAGAGGTAATTATCCCAGAACTTTTGTTTTATATTTCAACAGAATCTTCCATCTTAATGCTAAAGTTAACTCAAGTTAACATAGACTACAGATGTTTGTCGTCTTCTGAACCCCTGGCAATCACTCATCTATTAATGTCTCTATCGTTTGGCCTTTTCAGAAGGCCGTCTAGTTGGAACCATGCAGGGTGTAGTTTTTTTCAGACTGGCTTTCTTTACTGAGCAATAGGCATTTCAGGTTCCTCCATGTCTTTTGGTAGCTTGTTAGCTCATTCCTTTTTATCACTGAATAATACTTTGTTTTCTGAATATACTGCCATTTGTTTATCCATTTACCTATTGAACATTTTGTTGTTAGGTCCCATAGAGTCGGTTCCAACTAATAACGACTATATGTACAGCAGATCAAAACACAGCTGGCTCCTGCACCATCTTCAAAATTGTCATACTTGAGCCCACTGTTGGAGCCACTGTATCAGTCCATCTTGTTCAGGGTCTTCCTCTTTTTTGCTGACCTTCTACTTTACCAAGCTTGATGTCCTTCTCCAGGGACTGATCTCTCCTGATAACATGTCCAAAGTATGTGAGATGAGGTCTCACTATCCTTTCTTCTAAGGAGCATTCTGACTGTACTTCTTCCAAGACAGATTTGTTCTTTCTTTTGGCAGTCCATGGTATATTCAACATTGTTTGCCAACAAAAATGATATTGTTTGATAATTTCCACATTCTGTTGGATCGCCTTTCTTTGAAATGGGTACAAATATGGATCTCTTCCAGTGAGTTGGCTAGGTAGCTGTCTTTCAAATTTCTTGGCATAGACAAGTGAACACTTGAGCGCCGTATCCATTTGTTGAAACATCTCAATTGTTATTCCATCAATTCCTGGATCTTCGTTTTTTGCCAATGCTTTCAGTGCAGCTTGGACCTCTTCCTTCAGTACCATCAGTTCTTGATCATATGCTGCCTCCTGAAATAGTTGAACATTGACCAATTCTTTTTGGTACAATGACTCTGTATTCCTTCCATCTTCTTTTGATGTGTCCTACATCGTTTAATATTTTCCCTGTTGTTGTTAGTTGCTGTCGAGTAGGTCCCAACTCATATCAACTCTATATACAACAGATGATGATGATGAATGATGATGTCAGATGGGTCATGGCTGAAAGCAGAGAATACTAGAATGATGTTTACCTGTGTTTTATTGACTACACTAAGGCATTTCCACCATTGTTGTTAGAAGTCGTTGAGTTGGTTCTGGCTCAGCTACACTATGTACAAGAGAATGTAACACTGTCTGGTCCTGTGCCATCCTTACAATCGTTATGCTTGAGCCCACTGTTGCAGCCTCTGTGTGAATCCATCTTGTCGAGGGTGTTCCTCTTTTTCGCTGACAATCTACGAAGTATGATGTCGTTCTCCAGGGGTTGATCTCTCCTGATAACATGCCCAAAGTATGTGAAACGTAGTCTTGCCATCCTTGCTTCTAAGGAGCATTCTAGCTGTACTTCTTCCAAGACAGATTTGTTCGTTCTTTTGGCAGTCCGTGGTATATTCAATATTCTTTGCGAACACCACAATTCAAAGGGGTCAGTTTTTCTTCGGTCTTCCTTATCATCCAGCTTTCTCATGTATATGAGGCGATTGATAACATCATGGCTTGGGTCAATCGCACCTTAGTCTTCAAGTTGACAACTTTGCTTTTCAACATTTTAAAGAGGTCTTTTGCAGCAGATTTGCCCAATGCATCGCATAGTTTATTTTCTTGACTGCTGCTTCCATGAGTGTTGATTGTGGATCCAAGTAAAATGAAATCCTTGATAAATTCAATCTTTTCTCTGTTTATCATGATGTTGCTTATTGGTCCAGTGGTGAGGATTTTTCGTTTTCTTTATGTTGAGATGTAATCCATACTGAAGGTTATAGTCTTTGATCTTCATCAGTAAGTGCTTAAAGTCTTCACTTTCAGTGAGCAAGGTTGTGTTATCTGCATAGCGCAGGTTATATTCACCATAGAATCCTTCAATATTGCAATTCCAGCCTTGAAGTTTTTCTTCAGTTCTTTCAGCTAGAGAAATGCTGAGCGTGTTCTTTCTTTTGGTTTTTTATCTCCAAGTCTTTGCACATTTCATTATAATACTTTATTTTGTCTTTTGGAGCCGCACTTTGAAATCTTAGGCTCTTTTACTTCTTCATTTTTTCCTTTCACTTTTAGCTACTCCACGTTCAAGAGCAAGTTTCAGAATCTCCTCTGACATCCATTTCAGTCTCTTCTTTCCTGTCTTTTTAATGACCTCTTGCTTTCTTCATGTATGATGCCCTTGATGTCATTCCACAACTTGTCTGGTCTTTGGTCATTAGTGTTTAATGCATTAAATCTATTACTGAGGTGGTCTCTGAATTCAGGTGGGATGTATTCAGGGTCGTGCTTTGGCTCTTGTGGACTTGTTCTAATTTCCTTCAACTTCAACTTGAACTTTCGTATTTGCAATTAATGGTCTGTTCCAAAATCAGCCCCTGGCCTTGTTCTGACTGATGAGATCGAGCTTTTCCATGGTCTCTTTCCACAGATGTAGTCAATTTGATTCGTGTGTATTCCATCTGGTGAGGTCCACGTGTATTGTCTCCATTTTGGTTGTTGAAAAAAGGTGTTTGCAATGAAGAAGTTGTTGGTCTTGCAAAAATTCTGTCATGCAATCTCTGGCATCATTGCTATCACCAAGGCCATATTTTCCAACTAGCAATCCTTCTTGTTTCCTGTAAGAGGAGCCCTGATGGCCTGGTGGTTAAGAGATCAGCTGCTAACCAAAAGGTTGGCAGTTCGAATCCACCAGGTGCTCCTTGGAAACCCTGTGGGGCAGTTCTACTCTGCCTTATAGGGTCGCTGTGAGTCAGAATTGACTTAACGGCAATGGCTTTGGGTTTTTTTTTTTCTTTTGGTTTAAACTGAGAGAATAAATTTGTATGTGTTAAAACCATCCATTTGTATTTCTGTTATAGCAGCACTAGATAACTAAGCAATTAGCATTCATTTTATTTCCTGATGTTAACTTCAATGAATATCTTCTAGGAGTAGTAAGATCAATGTTGCCATTTTTATAACTGTTTATTTGTGCATTTATTCTTAGTATTAATGTCAAGTCATTGTTTCCTTGCAGAAATATTTAAAACTGAAGATCTTCAGATAATTATATATAATTAGAAAATCCATTTACCCAATATATTGCAGAATTGAGTTAGTGACTTAGGGGTCCATTGAGCCCCCTTGGTTTGGGAACACTGGATTATTCTTCAAGGTATTCAGAAATACAGTGTATGCACAATAGTAGTCAGCAGTGGGAGCCCTGGTGGTGCAACAGTTAACTGTTCACCTCTTCACTGAAAAGTTGGCAGTGTTAACCCACCAGGCAGCTCTGCAGGAGAAAGACCTGTTGATCTGCTTCCCTAATGATAACAGCCAAGAAAACCCTATGGGGTACTTGTACTCTGTCATGCGGGGTCACTGTGAGTTGAAATCCATTTAACAGCAGCTAACAACAACAGCCAGTAGTGACAAATCTATGTCAAACTTTTATAAATAGCAGTTCTCTTTTGTGTTTAGGAAAAATGTTATTATAAGTACACATTTAATATATATATTTTTTATGAATCCTTTGGAACATCTTGAACTCCGTCTTGCATGTGATTCCACATTTCGGAGGCTGCTGGATTAGACCCTTTATTGGTATGAGTTATCTTGCTCTGTTGTTCAATTACTGTGAAATAATGGTATTCCTATACTAATTTCTCCCAATCAGTATCTAGCTCAGTTTCTAATAAGTCATGTCATATCCAGGACATGGTTACTATGTGCAAGAATACAAGTGGTTAACATAATTAGAAACATATTTCCAGAAGTCAAATCCTCTAGGGATAAAGTCAGGTTCTGGAAAGTTCAGGGGCACCCCGTTGTTATGTTAAAAAATAATCAAGGCACAAAGAAATTAGAGTATATAGGGTTTATTCAAGTATTTAATCTCTATGCATACAGGAAGGCCATTTTGTTTCTAAGAAACCAAAAATCTCAATGCTGGCTAGTAGCAATGAGGTTTTTAAGAAGAGGAGGAAATAGAGCAGAAAATTAATCATTCTCTGAATTTGACATGATTGATTGACTCGCACACCCCTTTCTGAGATCACCTGAGTCTGGAGTTCTGGTTACTAGGTGGCCTCTGGCCTGGCAGGGTGGCGGTGATGGGATGAGGTGGTGGGGAAGTGGGAGTAGGGGCCCTACTCATTTGCACATTCTCAGGTGTAGTATGGAGATTTTAAAATAATAAAAAGCACCTCAACTGCTCAGGAAATTCCTAAGATTTAGAATTGTCTTCTTAGGAGACAAGGGCAAAGACTAATTTACTCTTTGGTGAAGTTAAATTTTTATCCACAGTAAACTTTAAACAACTTTATGGTTAGCATATATTTTCCCGAAGTATTGGTATCTTTGAATTATGGTGTTGTCAAAGAATATTGAATGTACCATGGACTGCCAGAAGAACAAACAAATCTGTCTTGGAGGAAGTATAGCCCGAAAGTTCGTTAGAAGCAAGGATGCTGAGACTTCGTCTTGTACTTTGGACATGTTATCAGGAGGGACCAGTCCCTGGAGGACATCATGCTTGGTAGAGGGTCAGTGAAAAAGAGGAAGACCCTCAATGAGATGGATTCGCACAGTGGCTGCAACAATGGGCTCAAGCTTAACAATGTGAGGATGGCGCAGGACCAGGCAGTGTTTTTGTTCTGTTTTCGGAACTGTCCACGGCGCCTAAGAACAGCAAAGGTGCTCCCAGAAAGTGAGTCTGCGACGGCTTGATCACTGTTGTCAATCTTGGCTTCAGCTTCCTTATTATTAACAGTTAGGTTGATCTTAGTGCCGTGTAGTTTTCCTTTATCCTTATCTGAGGATTCAATATTTACAATTATTAGAGACTGTATCTTGGAACCAGACCCTTCATCACACGGGTGCCTTCACTGTTCAGTGTATGTGTTACAAACAGGAGGCAATTCCCTGGGTGGCCCCTGACCCCGTCCGCGCCCCTGAGCCCGGGGACACAACGCCCTTGTGTCCTCGCTTCGGTGCCCCTCCTGGTCTGGACAAGGGTCGGTTTCCTGAAATCCGAGTCTGGCGTTCCCTGCGCGCGCCTGTATCCCCGCGTCCAGGGAGGAGACACCAGTGTCCCCCCAGGGCCGCAGCGCGTGTGTCACATGCGGACCTCCCGGCAGCCGAGCTGGAGACAACCGGATCTGCTCGGCGGAGAGACCATGGACGCCCAACGTCTCTCAGCGTCGATGGGTCGAAGACTGTTTGTCCAGTCAGGGCCCCGAGGAGGGACGACGCTCCGTAAACCAGCTCAGACGTCATTGCCCCGCGCGGTCGCGGCGACAACGTTAGGTACGTGCGCCGCTCGGTCCCTGGTGTCCAGGTTCTTGCGGAGAGGACGCCGTGGGTCTCCAAAACTTAGAGATGGTGAGCGCGGGCCAGGGTCTCCCCGAGACGAGGCGAGGGGAGGGGACTGCTGGAACCGGCTGTAACTCGCCTGAGCGCGGCTGCCGGGACCCGGGCGTCTTGTCCGTCCCCGCGCGCGGCTACCTTGCCCCGAAGCCGGAGCCCCGCGTCCCGCACACACCGTGCGGCTGGGTTCGACTAGGTCTGCAGGGTCCTGCGTGCTAAGTGCTCACATGAGAACCGCCTCCCTACAGAGCCAGACCGAGTGAGCCCTGCGGGATGATCTGTTGATACCCGCAGGGGAGCCGGTGTCCCCTAAGACTTCCAGATGTGTTGGCACCAGGTTCCCAGATCCACGACCCTGTTCCCCTTTCCTAGCTCTTTCAAGGGCTGGCATTAAATCTGCAAATCCCAGATCCCTCCCCGCGTTCTCAAACGCCAGCCCGCCTCCTCCACGTCACAACATTATTAGCAACTCTCTGTGAACGAGCTGTAAAACTTCAATTGTACATTATTTTTACTAGGAGTAATAGATGGCCGTTATTAAAAGATTTGTTTCCTGTTTATGAACATTTTACATTTGAGTGCCTAGGGATAACCCCAGACGCCCACAGCTGCCATTTCTCTTGAGAAAAGTCACCTGGCTGTCACCTTCTCCTGATAAAGCCTGTGTGGAAAATTTTTTTCCCAGCCCCAGTTTTCAGTCCTTGGAGACTCATTAGTCTTCAGCTGACAGGATGATGTAAATTAATGGAAAAGAAGAAGATAATTCCTGCCGTCCAGGTTCTCACAAAGAAGTAATGGGAGAAAAGCTAACCCCAACGACGCGGAAGACCACCCCAGTGAGGAGGATGGAACACCTGAAAAGCAGCGTGCACTTCAGACACAGGGCGGGGCACTGTCCGGTGTTGGTTGAGGGTGGTCAGGAACAGCTCAGGGTGCAGGGTTGGGGGAGGCTGTGCCACGTGGGAGGTTGACTTGACTTTGAGTCAGACGTGTCTGCGTTCCAGTTCAACACTGCCCCTCCTTGGCTTTGTCACTTGAAAAGACTTATTCATTATTTGAGCCTCACTTTGCAGTAAATATAAAATACATTTAGTTAATAGGGCCTGAGACATAAGGTAGAATATTTCCAAAGCGGCAAGAAAGGGGTGAATTTCAGGGGAAAAAAATTAGAATTTTCCAGTCTTACGTTGTTAAAGCCTTCCTTTTTTTTTCTTTCCAGGAGGATATGCAGCAAGTTTCTCAGGTCTATTGTTTTCTTTCCATGATAACAAAGCAAATTCCAGGGTTTAGCCCTGAGAGAATGTTACTGGTAGAGGAATCTTAGAGAAAATCTCCTTTCCTTTATGACTGCAGGAAGGGAATACGTTCCTACAAATCAAGTGTGGTAGATACATTGTTGATTTATTAAGCAGCACCAAAACATCATATTCTAAAGAAATTGAGATAGTTGATCATTGTGTTCTGTATTCTATTATCCTTTTCGTGAACCATTCCTTTTCTGTTTTGAAGTTTTTGTTGATACCATGTGTTTTCATTAATGGAAGTATGCTGAATCATTGAGTGTGTATGAATTTTTGGTAGGTAGTATGGATTTCTTTCTTGCCCCTTCCCACAAGCCTACCCTAGTGTTTGGTGATACATATGAAGTACCACTAATTATACCCTAGGGTCTGTCTGCACCGGGGTCTATTGATTCATATGTGTAACAAATAAAATTTTTCAAAATTTCTATTTTTTGTACCAAAAATTCAGACAACTCATCCAATACCCTGTGAAAACAGTAACTTGTGGCACAGGCCCGTTTCTTTGCTTTCAAACAGTCATAAAGGTTCCTACCATATAGCAGCATGCACTGTTGGTGATACAACAGCATCCCAATAAACCTTCAGAGGCAGAAAAGTACTTGACCCCTAGAGGTCCCCGTGAGCAGGAAAGGGTTATCTGGATTTTGGAGATTAATGCTAAGTACTGTGTGAGTGACTTTGCTGTATTCTTCAAACTCTTGTGTCTCGTTTAAATATCAGTGGTGGTCCAAAGTGAGTGAATAACATTGACTGGCTAGTCAGTGGCCTGAGGACAGTGATTCCAAGCTAAAGCCAATCCCAAACCAGCAAAGGGAGGTGAATGAAGGAGGTTGTTCCTGGACAGCGTCCCCTGCAGGTGTCTTAGCTGCTCACACCCTCCTCAGAAGGAGGCTTTTGTGTTGAGGCACACTCCAGAGACTTGGAAAGCTGGAGAGCCTCCCGCGGACGACCTTGGGGACGATGCCCTTTCAGAGGTTGTCATTGCCATTGTCTTGAGGCTGTTTCTAAGCAGTAGGTGTGATGTCTGCATCCAGAGTTGGTGCAGCGAGAGTGTAATTTGTACGTGTTAGAAGGTCTGTGAGGGGCAGAGGTAGGGAGGACTCCTTTGCGTTCTGTCTCCTGGAGAAATGCTGTATGGCTGAGATTTCAGTTGTGTTTCAGCATCTTATGCTGACTCGGGGTGAGTGCTCTCATTTGTAAGAATTGAAGCCATGGAGGAGAGAAAAGGGGGTATGGAGGTCCCAGAGTTCATTCTTGTGACTGCTCAGGTCCCCCTCCCTCCATCACCAGGGAGTGACCCAACGTAGTGATTGTGTCTCAGCAGTAAGTCTGGACCCAAGACCTGGGCCTGTGTTTAACCTTCTCAGTGTGGGTTTTCCTGGTAAACTGCATTAAGCAGTCTGCTTGTGTGAGCTGGTTCAAATGTTTGCTTTCCTTCCCTTTGTATTCCTTTATCAGCATTGCTGCTATGCTGTTTCCCTAAGCATTTGGTCAGTAATCTTCCACTGTTTGTGTAACATTTTAATTTTCTTCGGAGAACGTAAGTGGATTGAGAGAAGGTGTAAGACAGGAGAATTCTGGAATCAAACAATTTTATTTCCTTTTGGTGAGAAAGTCTCAATTTATGAGATGGCTATATTTCAGTTCTTAGATACAGTTTTCATTTTAGAGAAAGTTTTTGTATGTGTATATGTCCCTTGAATTTTTGAAATTTAAAAGGTTATACTATTCCTAGGGGCCCTCATGGCACAGTTGTTAAGCTCTCAGCTGCTAACCATTGAGGTGGAATCGACTCGACGACAGTGGGGTTTTTTGGGTAGATATATAGAAAGAGGAGGCCTCGTAGCATAGTGGTGTGAACACTCAGCTGCTAAACAAAAGTTCGGCAGTTTGAAACCACCAACCGCTCCGTGGGCGAAAGATGTAGCAGTCTGCTTCTGTAAGATTTACAACCTTGGAAACCTTATGGGGCAGTTCTGCTCTGTCCTGTAGGGTCCCTATGAGTCAGAATTGGCTCGACAGCAACGGGTTTGGTTTTGTTTTGGTTTTCTCCAGGATGGACGTAAGGTTTTAGTGGTGTTACTCATATCATTTGAAACAGGGATTCAATTGCCTTAGGATCATCATACCAAAAACCAAACACACTGCCCTCAAGCCAATTCCGACTCATAGGGACCCTATAGAACAGAGTAAAACTGCCCAATAGGGTTTCCAAGGAGCGGCTGGTGGATTTGAACTGCTGACATTTTCTTTAGCAGCTGAGCTCTTAACCACTGTGCCACTCCATTAGGCCTCCAATTCTTGAAATGCCTTGTATATTTATTAGATCGTACCCCAACCCCTAGTATATTAAATAAGCATCTCATTCCTGATACTCCCCTTTGAAATAGAGTGGAAGTACGAGCTCTCATGCCCGTTGCAATTTTATTTACAAAGAAATTTTTTTAAAGTGTGGATTTTTTTAGGGTTTGTACTTTCATAAATGTTAGGGTTTAGAGGTTTAGATCTACATTTTCTTCTTGAAAAAGTGGATTCCGATTAAAACCTCTTAAAAATAAAATATGGTTTATAAAAATTCCTCTGATTATTTTAAACCAATAATGGGCATGTAAAAGTTCGAAAATATTTGCATGAAATTTCCACCTAATACAGGGACCTTGCTTGAGGCCTCTGTCCTTTCCTTTGATCTAGTTCTCCATACTCCTGCATACCATACTGTCTAGATTACTATAGTTTTTTTTCCGATACAAAAATTTATACATACATTGTTATGCGACCCTAATTGCTCTCCCCATACTGTGACAGCACACTCTTCTTTTCCACACTTGATTTTCCATGTCCATTCAACCAGCTCCTAACTTTCTCTGCCTTCCCATCTCACCTCTGGACAGAAGCTGCCCATTTAGTCTCTTGTATCTACTTGAACTAAGAGGCACACTCCTTACGAGTATCACTTTATGTCCCACAGTCCAGTCCAATACCTGTCTGAAGAGTTGGCCTTGGAAATTGTTTTAGTTCTGGCTGATAGAGAATTCAGGGGCCATGCTTTCTGGGGTTCCTCCAGTCTCATTCAGACGATTAAGTCTGGTCTTCTTACTAGAATTTGAGTTCTGCACCCCACCTTTCTCCTGCTCCATCCGGGACTCTCTTTTGTGTTCCCTGACAGGGCAGTCATTGGTGGTAGCTGGGAACCATCTAGTTCTTCTGGTCTCAGGCTGATGAAGTCTCTGGTTTATGTGGCCCTTTCTGTCTCCTGGGCTAATACTTTTCTTGTGTCTTTGGTATTCTTCATTCTCCTTCACTGCAGGTGGTTGGGACCAATTGATGCATCTTAGATGGCCGCTTGCAAGCTTTTAAGACCCCACATGCCACTCACCAAAGTAGGATGCAGAACATTTTCTTAATAAATTTTGTTATGCCAGTTGACCTAGATGTCCCCTGAAAGCATGGTCCCCAGATGCCTACACCTGCTACTCTCCCTCAAAGTGTTTGATTGTATTCAGAAAACTTCTTAGCTTTGGTTTAGTCCAGTTGTACTGACTCCCTCTGTAGTGCGTGCAGTCCTTCCCTTCACCTAAGATAATTTTTTTTTAAATTTTTTGGATTGTAATTAAATGAAGTTTACATTTCAAGTTACTCTCTCATACAAATTTTTTTTTACATACATTGTTATGAGACCCTAATTGCTCACCACATTCTGCGACAGCACACTCCTCCTTTCTGCCCGATTCCCCATGACCATTCAACCAGCTCCTCACTCTCTCTTCCTTCCCATCTCACCTCTGTACAGAAGCTGCCCCAAGATAATTCTTATCTACTATCTAGTTAGTAAATAACTCTCACTCTCCCTCCCCACCCTCATAACCATTAAAGAATGTTTTCTTCTGTGTTTAAACCTTTCCTTGATTTCTTATAATAGTGGTTTATACAATGTCTGTCCTTGTGAGACTAAATTCACTCAGCATAATGACTTCCAGCTTCTTCCATGTTATAAGATGTTTCACGGCTTCATCATTGTTCTTTATCGATGCATAGTATTCCATTGTGTGGATATACCATAATTTGTTTATCCATTCGTTGGTTGATGGACACCTAGGTTGTTTCCATCTTTCTGCTATTGTGAACAGTGCTGCAATGAACGTGGGTGTGAATACATCTATTCCTGTGACGGCCCTTATTTCTCTAGGATATATTCCAAGGAACGGGATAGCTGGATTGTATGGTACTTCTAGCTTTTTAAGGAAGCACCAAATCGATTTCTAAAGTGGTTGTACCATTTTACATTCCCACCGTGTGTAAGTGTACCAGTCTCTCCACAACCTCTCCACATTTATTATTTTGTGTTTTTTGGATTAATGCTAGCCTTGTTGGGGTGAGATGACATCTCATTGTAGTTTTTATCTGCATTTCTGTAATGGCTAAAGATCGTGAGCATTTCTTCATGTGTGTTCGCTGCGTGAATATCTTCTTTAGTGAAGGGCCTGTTCATATTAGATTATAGTTTTAAGATCCTTCCTGTATGCCAGACAAGACTGCACCTTGTTCTTCCCAACATTTGTGTTATTTGTAGACATTTGTTCTTCCTATTAGATTTGTAGGTGCCTGGGTGGGACAAGTGGTTTGGGATCCGCTGCTAACCTAGTGGTTGGCGGTTTGAACTGCCATGGAAGAAACACCTGGCAATCAGTTTCTGTAATGAATACAGCCAAGAAAACCCCACGGATCAGTTCTGCTCTGTAACACATGGGATCACTATGAGTTAGAATCGACTTGATAGCGATGGGTTTGGATTTTCCTTCATTTGAGTTGTAACAGTAGTATTTGTTAATTGCTTAAAAAACAAAGCTTGCTTGGGGGGGATTAGTGGGGGTTTTCAAAAGTCTGTAGTTTTCTTTAGGAGGAGCTGACACCTTGCTTACACTGAGTACTGCTTTCTAAAAATGTGTGCTGTTTTTCCATTCATTTCAGTCTGCTCTGATGTAATTCAATAATTTTTTTTAATAAACTTTATTTTTTAGACAAATTTTTGGTTTAAAGAGAAATTGTGCAGAAAGTCTAGGGAGTTTCCATACATCTCCACTCCTGCCCTGAACACTGTTTCTCCAATTAACATCTTGTATTCCATTTCTGTGGTATAATTATTACAACTGATGAACCATTATGGATAGATTACTTTTAACCAAAGTCCATAGTTTAACAACCTTTTGCTTTATTCTGTGATGTCTTTGATATTCCACAACTTTTTTGGTCTTTGGTCATTAGTGTTCAGTGTGTCAGATCTCTTCTTGAATTCAGGTGAGATGTACTGAGGGTCTACTTTGGCTCTCATGGACTTGTTCTAATTTTCTTCAGCTTCAACTTGAACTTGCATACGAGCAATTGATGGTCTGTTCCGCATTCTTCCCCTTGCTTTGTTCTGACTGATATTGAGCTTCTCCATTGTCTCTTTCCACAGAGGTAGTTGATTTGATTCTTGTGTGTTCCTTCTAGCGAGGCCCATGTGTATAGTCGTCCATTATGTTGAAGAAAAGTATTTGCAGTGAAGAAGTTATTGGTCTTGCAAAATTCTGTCATGCAATCTCCAGCGTCATTTCTATCACTGAGGCCATATTTTCCAACCACCAATCCTTCTTCTTTGTTTCCTGCCTTCACATTTGAATCATCAGTAATTATCAACACATCTTGATTGCATGTTTGATCAATTTCAGACCGCAGAAGTTGGTAAAAATCTTCAATTTCTTCATCTTTGGCATTAGTGTTTGGTGCATAAATTTGGATAATAGTCGTATTAACTGGTCTTCCTTGTATGGAATATTATCCTATCACTGACAGTGTTGTACATTAGGATTGATCTTGAGAAGTTCTCTTTGACAATGAATGTAACGCCATTCCTCTTCAGTTTGTCATTCTCAGGATAGTAGACCATATGATTGTCTGATTCAAAATGGCCAATACTAGCCCATTTCAACTCACTAATGCCTAGGATACCGGTCTTTATGCATTCCATTTCATTTTTGACGACTTCCAATATTCCTAGATTCAAATTTCATACATTCCACATTCAGATTATTAATGGATGTTTTCAGCTGCTTCTCGTTTTGAGTGATTTATCTTCAGGTGGGATAATTCCTTCATTTGGAACTAAGACCTCTAGACCCGCAGAGCATAGGGTCAGGGGAACAGGAAGCAAAAATTTTGCAAGTGTGTCATCAGGGGTAGTAGTGAGTGTTGCCACTCTGATCTCCAACCCTTGATTCCTTGACCCATAAATCCTGGCTATGAGAGAAACAGCAGCATGTATTGGACACTGGTTTAGACCATATACAGCCTCTTACAGAACATTGCTCCAGTCCTGCAATGTATTGCCACCTAGCTGGTGCCATAGTTGTGTTTTAGAAGGCGATTCCATCATTCTTTCAAGCCAGCTGCTTTAGGATGATGGGGAACATGTTAAGACTAGTGAATTCTATGAGTATGGGCCCATTGCAGCACTTCATTTGCTGTGAATTGAGTCTCTTGATTTGAAGCAGTGCTGTGTGGAATACCATGACAGTGGATAAGGCATTCTGTGAGTCTATGGATGGTAGTTTTGAAAGAAACATTGCATGCAGGGAAGGCAAATCCGTATTCAGAGTAAGTGTTCCAGTAAGAGCAAAAACGATGCCCTTTCCATGATGAAAGCAGTCCAGCGTAATCATCCTGCAACCAGCTTGCTGGCTGATCAAGGAATGCTGCCATATCGAGGACTCAGTGTTGGTCTCTGCTGCTGTCAAATTGCACACTCAGCAGGGGCTGTAGCCTAGTCGGCCTTGGTGAGTGGGAGTCCAAGTTGCTGAGTCCATGCATAACCTCCATCCCTGCCACCATAGCCACTTTTTTTGTGAGCCCATTGAGCAATGACGGGAGTGGCTGGGGAAAGTGGATAACGGATTTCCACAGAATGCATCATCTTATCCATTTGATTGTTAAAATCCTTTCCTCTGCCAAGGTCACCCTTTGGTGAGCATTCACGTGAGACACAAATATCTTCACTTCTTTGGCCCATTCAGAGAGGTCTATCCACATACCTCCTCCCCATAGGTCTTTGTCTCCAGTTTTCCAATCACATTCCTTCCAAGTCCCTGACCATCCAGCCAAACCATTGGCCACAGCCCATGAATCATTATATAGTGGCACATCTGGTCCTTTCTCCTTCCAAGCAAAGTGAACAACCAGGTGCACTGCTTGAAGTTCTGCCCATTGTGGGGATTTCCCTTCACCACTGTCCTTCAGGGAGGTGATCACATTATATCAGATCTTATACTGGAGGTGATTACATCATTATATGACTGTTAAGCTATATCGTAACTGACAAACCACTGAGAATGATGGCCCAGCAAAATTGATACACAACCTCAACAATCATAGTTGCTTTTTCCCTTACCCACTGTGGAAGCTCGAATGATTTTTTTCTTCCAGCTTTACAATGAGAACCTTGTGTAGCTCCTGGAGGTAAAAGTCAGAAAATTCTTGTGTCCCTTAACATCGGGTGTCACAGCTAATTTTATATGTCAACTTGGCTAGGCCATGGTTCCTGGGTGTTGGGCTAAACAGTAGTCTAATTGTCATGCTGTAGTCACGTGATTAAATCAGTTGGCTTTGGGTAGAGCATACCTTCCATTATTGTAATTCAATCACCTGCCGTAGTGCAGTCTAAGGGAATGTAATCAGTCACTTGAGGTCAAGTTAATGTATTGTGCATGCTGAAACTAGTCACTTCTGTGCCGTAAAAAGGTCAGAATAGACAGACACGTATACACATAGTAAAGACAGTGCACATTTTTCTTTGCTTTTCACTTTATAATTTTATTAAAAACATTACTGTAGGTATATATATGTGTATATATGTATATAAAACATTTTTTAAATTGTAACCGTATTTAGGTATGCAATTCAACAGGCATAAGTCTTTAAGAGCGTCTTTTCACAGTGGAATCACCCAGGTTGTACTTCTTTCCTCAAGGAGTGATTTATGGTAACAGTTGTGAGATTTAAGATAACAGTTGTGAAATGTGCAGTAGAGCAGCTTATTAGAGACAAAGTTCCCAGGATTTTTTTTGGCAGATGATCCTGTATGCACGTTCTGCCTAGCATATACCAAAATTCCAGACTCACTGTAGGAAAGCAGGGATTCAGCATAAACCATATTATGTGCAAAAACAGTTTAGGTACAGTGAACCACTTTTAACATTAATGGTTGTTAGAACCATCCTGAAATCCAAGTTCTCACACGATAACCAAGGGGCAATTTTGCCAACAGGCATTTCTAAGCATAAGGCCCATGCCTATGTCAACTCTTTTTTTGTACACTACATAATGGAACTTTGTTACTCGCGTGTATAAGATACGTTTACTATCAGCAGTTAAGGTTGACCCAGGGAGCTCGTTTCACTGTACACCAATAATAGGATGTCTTTGTTATCTAGTGCTGCTATAACAGAAATACCACAAGTGGATGGCTTTCACAGAAATTTATTCTCTCACAGTCTAGGAAGCTATAAGTCCAAATTCAGGGCATCAGTTCCAGGGGAAGTCTTTCTCTGTTGGCTCCGGAGCAACGTCCTTGTCATCAGTCTTCCCCTGGTCTAGGAGATTCTCTACCTAGGAACCTTGGGTCCAAAAGATGCACTCTGCTCCTTGTGCTGCTTTCTTGGTAGTATGAGGTCCCCATGGCTCTCTGCTCACTTTTGTCTTTTATATCTCAAAAGAGATTGACTCAAGACACAAACTAATATTGTAGATCGAGTCCTGCCTCATTAACATAACTGACGCTAATCCCATCTCATTACATCATAGAGATAGGATTTACAACACAGAAAAATCACATCAGATGACAGAATGGTGGACAAGTCACACAGTACCGGGAATCATGGCCTAGCCAAGTTGACAGATATTTTGGGGGGACACAATTCAATCCATGACATATGAGTATTCTTACACTGCTGCTACTTTTCTGAGTAGGTAAATTCTACTATCAGACTTTCTGCATGGTAGTATTTTCTCTTTTTGTTGCTCATGGATGTGAGTGGGCTGATTATCTTTTTCAGAGACCAGAATTTAGGAGGACCATGCTGCACAAAGGTTCCTAGGTTTAGGGATTGTATTGTCAGGTTTGTGTGTTCAATGAGTGTGAAAATGAGTGAAGTTGGGAGTGCAGCTTCTAGAGTGGCTCTGTGGAATCAGTTCTTCCTGGAAATTGTGGCAGAGAACATGTTCTTTTAGAAAAAACCACTCCTAACCCTTGATGTATGTTATAATGCTGGGAAAATTCACACTCCAATGTTTTTGGACTTCTGTTAACTTCTCACCAAAATTGAAATGATAACCTCTGCCTTAAAGTAACAGAGTACTTTTTTATGGCTCTGATGGAAAGAGCTTGAGGCATCTTATAACCTTACTCCCTGTGTGTGTGTGTATATGAGTGCGAACTCAAGATTGGTTGGTAGCAGAACCGAGGCTCAGGAGTGTAGGGAATGTGCGGGTGTCTAAATTCTAATGTTTTTTCCTTGTATGGGCTCTAACTTCTCAATAACATCCTATTTCCATGAAATGGCACAAAGAGGAAAGTTAGATACTGAGCTTGTGATAACTATTAAACACAAACAGTTAAAATTAATACTACAAAAAGATAGCTTCATTTAGCTGGTGGGACCTGTCCAGATCTAATGGCCTGGCATTTTAAAGATATTGTGTCTAGCTAGCCCTTGTTGCAACTTGGGTTTCCATAGGCCTGCTGGCACAGTGGTTAAAAGCTACAGCTGCTAACCAAAAGGTCAGCAGTTTGAATCCACCAGGTGCTCCTTGGAAATTCTAAGGGACAGCTCTACTCTCCTATAGGGTCCCTATGAGTTGGAATGGACTCAATGGCAACAGATCTTGACCTCACATATTTGGTGAAGGAAATAGAAGGAAAAACTGCCAGTCGTTTGAAGTGTTTTTATTTCTTAAAATCTCATCTAGGTTTGATCCTGTGATTCATGTAGTGCTGAGTGATGTGGTGAGCAGTAGGGAGACAGATGAAATAGTTTTTTCACAAGGCGTTGATCGTCTTATAATGGAAAGAGCTGTTTCATTTCTATAGTATTTCTCTCATTTCTCCATTATACCTTGAAGCCTTATGATAGAAATAAGACTTTTAGTGGTCACAGTGAAAATGTAGAGTCAAGTTCCATGTGTTAGCAGTGCTATTTAGTCTGTGAGTTAGTGCATGTAAACACAGGCTAAGAAATCTTATGACTGAGTCATCGGGTAGTTGTTGGGAGATCCCAGAATCTTTCAACTTCCTATGGATTGAGTCCAATCCCCAGTGCCATCTGCTTCACCTATCCTCCTGCATACATAAGGTGTATGTTTTAGGAATCAGTCGTCTTTGAGGATGTTGCTGTGGATTTCACTCTGGAGGAGTGGGCTTTGCTGGCTCTTGCTCAGAGGAAGCTCTACAGAGATGTGATGCTGGAAACCTTCAGGAACTTGACATCAGTAGGTAAGGATGATGCTACTTCTTCACTTAGTTTAGAGAATGAACATTTTTTGCTCATCAGGACTTTTCCAAAATTTGGAATATGGAAAGAGGAATACATTGGTCGGTAATTCAGACATGGTCACTACTGTCATGGAGTTAGAATCTCATTTTTTCTTCATGACAGTGAGAATCTAGGTATTAAACTGAGTTTGTCTTTCTGTCTTGGTTAAAAGACTTCAATCTCCCTTAAGACTTGAATCTCCCTTACTGTCAGCATTGCAGATATAGGTTTCACAGGTCATGTTGGGGCCCAGAGAAGTTTGTTTTTGAAAACTTTGTGAGGATTTTACTGCGTCTATGATGTGGCTTTCCATTTTGACCCCTTGTGCCTGTTACTCACAAAGTCTTTAAGTGTCGAACTCCTCAACGTTTTTTTTGTTTTGCTAACAGGAGCCTTCTTCCTTGTAAGATTTGTTTACTTTTTGCTTTCAGATGATGAAACTCCATTTAAGGCCAATGAGTCAGTTTCTCAGCAGAATATTCATGAAAAGAGAATATCCAAGGAAGATAAAATACTGAAATTTAGGAGAAATGATTCTTGGGCCTCTATTTTAGGAAAAATTGGGGAAGGCCTTAAGGTTGAAGATCAGCATAAAAACCAGGGTATACCTCTGAGGTGAGTAACACACACAAGAGAACAAAATATCCCAGGAAAGAAACTTAATTTTTCATGAATTAAAAAAAATATATGAATGAGCAAAAAACCCAGATATACCTACCTCTATCTTTGTTTATTCACAAGAAATTTTGACAGCAAATTTTTCATTAAATGTGACTTAGACATTGAGTGTTTGAAACATAATTCTGTTGGAAACAATGATCAAAAAACTATATGTAGGAAATGCTTTTAATAATAGCTGTTCTCTAGTCTCTTTATGAACATTCAGTTTATTCCACGTTCCAACAATTCACATAGGGTAGAAAAGGGGAAGGTCTAATCTGTATTTATTGCACAAATAGTTAAAATGGAATCCTAATAATTATTAACAAATATTAATAAATCATTAATAGCATGCTCTTGTGTTTTAACAGAGATTATATGGTTGAGAAACTCTGTGAAAATAATGAAGTTAATCTGTGGGGAGAAACGTTCACCCAGATTCCAAATCTTAATCTATACAAGAAAACAACTACTAGAGTTAATCCATGTGAATGCACTGAGTGTGGAAAAGTCTTTACTTCTCGTTCGTCATTTAAGAGACATATCACAAGTCACACTGGACAGAAACCATATCAATGTTCACAATGTGGGAAGGGCTTTAGTTTTCCATCAGAACTAAGAAGGCACGTGGGAATTCACAGTGGAGAAAGACCTTATGCATGTGAATTATGCTGGAAAAACTTCTTTCATGTCTGATCCTATCAAAGGCATGAAAAGGTTCATAGTAAAGAGAAACTTTATGAATGTAAACAATGGGGAAGTAATTTCAGTTTTCTCAAATCCTTTCAAAGACACAAAAGGACGCACAGTAAAGAGAAATTCAATGAATGCAAGGAGTGTGGGAAAGTCTTTAAGTGGCCTTCATCTTTAACAAGACATATGAGAACGCATAGTGAAGAGAAACCCTATGAATGTAAGCAATGTGGGAAAGCTTTCAAATGGCCCATATCTTTACAAACACATATGAGAACACACACTGAAGATGAATCTTACAAATGTAAGCGATGTGGGAAAGCTTTCTTTTGGCCCATATCATTGCATACACATAAGGAATCACACTGTGGAGAGAAATCCTATGAATGTAAACTATGCGGGAAAGCTTTCATTTCACCCATATACTTACAAAGACATATGAGAGTGCACACTGTAGAGAAACTTTATGAATGCAATCAATGTGGGAAAACATTCCATTGGCACTGTTCCTTACGGAACCATTTGACAACACATTCTGGAGTCAAACCCTATGAATGTAAAGATTGTGGGAAAGCCTTCAGGTGGTGTATATCCTTACGAGAACATAGAAGAAAGCACTCTGGCAAGATAGCCTATGAATGCAAGGAATGTGGGAAAGCGTTCTCTTATCTCCAATCCCTTAGAAGCCATGAAAGGACTCACAGCCAAGAAAAACTCCATGAATGTAGGCAGTGTGGGAAAGCCTTCATTTAACTCTTCTACCTTCGAAGACATGTGAGAATTCATACTGGAGAGAAACCTTATGAGTGTAAAGAATGTGGGAAAGCCTTCAAAAGTCCCTCATCTTTACCAGCACATATGAGACTACACACTGGAAAGAAACCATATGAATGTAAGAAATGTGGGAAAGCTTTTAATTCTTCTTCTGCTTTAAAATACCACATAAGAACACATATAAGAGAGGAATATTATAAACGTAAGGTGAGAAAGCCTCCTAAGAAGTAATTTATGTATCATGCTCTATAAAATTCATGCCAGGATGTAAATCTTATAAAAATTGTAAATGTGTTATTACCTTCATTAGTACCTGATCCTTAAAGTAATCTGGTTGGTTGTGTGTTTCTACTTATGCTTTTCAGAAATAAATGTTAAGTGAGAGAGAATTCTGTAAGGACTCATTTCACTATGGGACGTAAGTTTTGACCAAACGGATTGAATATTGTATCCTCCAAAAGTGTGTGTCGCCATGGCTAGGCCATGATTCCCAGTATTGTGTATTTGCCTGCATTTTGTGATCTGATGTAACTGTTCTATGTGTTGTAAATTATATCCTCTATGATGTTAATGAGGGAGGATTAGAGTCAGTTACATTAATGAGATAGGATACAGTTTACAGGATTAGGTTGTATCTTGAGTCAATTTCCTGAGATATAAAAGAGAGAATGAGCAGAGAAGACAGGGACCTGGTTGCCACCAAGAAGATCTAGAAGCAGAGCACGTCCTTTGGACCTGGGATCCAGGCACTGAGAAGCTCCTAGACCAGGGTTAAGATTGATGTAAAGAACCTTCCCCCAGAATCCACAGAGAAAGTGTTCCCTGGAGCTGGTGCACTCAATTCGGACTTCTCCTAAACTTTGAGACAATAAATTTGTTAAAGCCATCCACTTTTGGTATTTCTGTTATAACAGCACTAGATAACTAATACACAAACCCATTGCTGTCTCATCAATTCCAACTTGTAACGACCCTATAGGACAGAGTAGAAGTGTCCCATAGGGTCTGTAAGGCTGTAAATCTTTACAAAAGCACACTACCACATCTTTCTGCTGCAGATCAGCTGGTAGGTTTGAACCGCTGACCTTTTGGTTAGCAGCCAAGCATTTTAAGCAATCCGCTACCAAGGTTCCTCAGGTTTTGACAGTGTTTTTCTTAATATTTAGTAAGTAAAAGTTTTGTTTTTCTAATCTGAAGTCAGTAGACCTCTGAATGTTTTACGGTATATTTTTAATATGAACATAGGATTAAATTTTATGTATTTTTTAAGTGTTTTCTGAGTAATGATTATTAGAATAACAACGTGGAATTTGTTGAGTTTTTTTATTGTCCTAGTGTGGTAGATAGGCGTGTGTCAGGGCTGTATCCTTTTACTGTACTTGTTCAATCTGTATGCTAAGCAAATAATTTGAGTATGGTGGACTATATGAAAAAGATGTGACATCAGGATTGCAGAAAGCCTCATTAACAACACCATATGCAGATGACACAACCTTGCTTGCTGAAACTGAAGAGGACTTGAAGCACTTACTGATGAATATCAAAGACCACAGCCTTCAGTATGGATTGCACTTCAGTATAAAAGAAGTAGACCAATAAGCAACATTATGATAAATGGAGAAAAGATTGAAGTTGTCAAGGATGTCATTTTACTTGGACACACAGTCAACACCCATTGGATCAGCAGTCAAGAAATCAACATACTGCATTGGGGAAATCTGCTACAAAACACCACTTTAAAACGATAAAAAGCAAAATGTCACTTTGAACTCTAAGGTGCATCTGACCCAATCCATGGTGTTTTCAGTTGTGTCATATGCATCAGAAAACTGGATAATGAGTAAGGAAGACTAAGAATTGACAACTTTTAAGTTATGGTGTTGGCAAAGAATATTGAATATACCATGGACTGCCAAAAGAATGAACAGATCTGTCTTGGAAGAAGTACAATAAGAATGCTCCTTAGACACAAGGATGGCGAGACTACGCCTTACATACTTTGGATGTGCTGTCAGGAGGGATCAGTCCCTGGAAAAGGACATCATGCTTGGTAAAGTAGAGGGTCAGCAAAAAAGAGGAAGACCCTAAATGAGTTGGATTGACACAGTGGCTTCAATGATGGGCTCAAGCATAACAATGATTGTCAACATGATGTAGGAGCGGGCAGTGTTTCACTCTGTGGTACGTAGGGTCACTATGAGTCAAACCAACTTGACAGCACCTAACAACAACCATGGACTTCCAGAAGAATGTCCAGGCAGAATGCTCCTTACAAAAAGGTGAGACTTCATCTCACGTACTTGGGGCACGTTATCAGGAAGGACCAGTCCCTGGAGAAGGACATCATGCTTGGCAAAGTAGAGGGTCAGCGAAAAAGGAAGACCCTCAACGCGATGGTTTGACACGGTATCTGCAACAATGAGCTCAAACAGCAATAATTCTGAGGATGGTGCAGGACAAGACTGTTTCATTTTGTACATAGGGTTCCCATGAGTTGGAACTGACTCGATGGCACCTAACAACACCACCATACTACATTTCAGTGGCAATTCAATAGTCATATAGCTTTAAGATTCTTCACAGTACAGTCTTCCAGGATGTACTTCATTCCTCCAGCAGTGATTTATGATAATACATTTTAAATCTTGTCCAACAGTGCTGCTTATTTGATGCACAGTTACCAGGATTCTTAGCAGATGATCATATAAGTACCTACTGCCTAGCATGTACCAAAATTCCAGACTCTCTCTAGGAAAGCTGGATTCACTATATTATGTGCATAAATACTTCAGGCATAGTAAACCACTTTAACGTGCATGGTGGTTGAAATCATCCTAAAATCCAGGTTCTCACACAATAACCAATGGCCATCTTTGCCAGAAGGTCATTGTAAGCATAAGAGGGTCCTATGTCTATGGTAACTCTTTTCTGAACACTACATAATGGAACTTTGTTACTAGAAGGTATTAGAGAGATTTACCATCAGCAATTAAGACTGACCTGCCGATCTCATTTCAGTGTGCACCAACAGGGTATTCCTATACTGTAGCTGCTTTTCTGAATAGCTAAATAGTGCCCAAATTTCTTTTTTCTTTGCATTAAGTGAAAAGACATGAATCTCCCTTAACTGTCCTCAGTGTGGATATTCATGGGTTTGCTATGAGTCAGAATGTATTCCCTGGCCCTAACAAAAAACAACATGTGAGGTAAAAGTTGTATTTTCATTTTTTAAGTTCTTTGTTAGGTGCTGTAGAGTCCGTTATGAGTCATAGTGAACCTGTATTCAACACAACAAAACACTACTTGGTCCTGCGCCATCCTTACAGTTATTGCTATGTTTGAACCCATTATTTCAGCCACTGTGTCAGTCCATCTCATTGAGGGTCTTCCTCTTTTTCGCTGACCTTCTGCCTTACCAAGTGTGATGTCTTTCTCCAGGGATTGGTCCCCTCGATAGTATGTCCAAAGCACGAGACAAAGTCTTGCCATCCCCCCTACAAAAGAGTACTTGGCCGTACTTCTTCCAAGACAAACTTGTTCGTTCTTCTGGCAGCCCACTGTATATTCAATATTCTTCACCAACACCATAATTCAAAGGCATCAGTTCTTCGGTCTTCTTATTCATTGTCCAACTTTTGCATGCATATGAGGCAATTGAAAATACTGTGGCTTGGATCAGGCACAACTTAGTCTTCAAGGTGACATCTTTGCTTTTCAACACTTTAAAGAGGTCTTTTGGAGCATATTTTCCCACTGCAACGTGTCTTTTGATTTCCTAACTTCTGCTTCCATGGGCATTGATTGTGGATCCAAGTGAAATGAAATCAAATGTTTGACAAGTTCAGTATTTTCTCCGTTTATGATAATGTAGCTTATTGGTCCAGATGTGGGGATTTTTGTTTTTTTATGTTGACGTGTAATCCATACTGAAGGATGTGGTCTTTGATCTTAAAAAGTGCTTCAACTTCTCTTCACTTTCAGCAAGCAAGATTGTGTCATCTGCATAATGCAGACTGTTAATGAGTCTTCCTCCAATTCTGATGCCATGTTCCTCTTAATATAGTCCAGTTTCTGTGATTATCTCCTGTGCATACAGATTGAATAGGTACAGTGAAAGGACACAACCCTGACGATGCCTCTCCTGAATTTAAACCATGCAGTATCCCCTTGCTCTGTTTGACTCTTGGTCTGTGTACAGGTTCCTCATGACGACAATTAAGCATTCTGGAATTCACATTCTTCACAATGTTATCCATCATTTCTTATGATCCACACAGTTGAATGCTTTTGCACAGTCAATAAAACATAGGTAAACATATTTCTGGTATTTTCTGTTTTCAGCCCAAATCCATCTGATACCAGTAATGATATCCCTTGTTCCGCATCCTCTTCTGAATCCAACTTGAATTTCTGGCAGTCCCCTGTTGATTTACTGCTGCAATCATGTTTTAATTTATCTTCAACTAAATTTTGCTTGTGGTATTAATGATATTGTTTGATAATTTCTGTAGTCTATTGGATCACCTTACTTTGGAATGGGCACAAATATGATTCTTTTCCACTCGGTTGGCCAGGTAGCTGTTTTCCAAATTTTTGGACATGGTCAAGTGAGCACTTACAGTGCTGCATCTGTTTGTTGTAACATCTTAATATTCTGTCAATTCCTGGAGACATGTTTTTCGCCAGTACCTTCAGTTCAGTTTGAATTTCTTCCTTCAATACCATAGGTTCTTGATCATATGCTACCTCCTGAAATGGTTGAACTTTGACCAATTGTTTTTGGTACAGTGACTGTGTATTCCTTCCATTCTCTTTTGACGCTTCTTGTGTCATTTAGTACTTTCCCCATAGACTCTTCCAATGTTGCAACTCGAGTGATTTTTTCTTCCGTTCCTTCAGCTTAAATGCCAAGCATGTTCTTTCCTTTTGCTTTTCTAGCTACAGGTCTTTGCACATTCCGTTATAGTACTTTGTCTTCTTGAGTTGCCCTTTGAAATTTTCTGTTTACCTCTTTTACTTCATCATTTCTTCCATTTGCTTTAGCTCCTCTACATTTAAGAACAAGTTTCAAATGCTCTCCTGACATCCATTTTGGTCCTTTCCTCTTTTCCTGTGTTTTTAATGACTTTTTGCTTATTTTATGTATGATGTCTTTAATGTCATTCCACAACTCCTCTGGTCTTTGGTAATTAGTTTTTAGGACATTAAATCTATTCTTGAGATGGTGTCTAAATACAGGTAGGTTTACTCAAGTTCATACTTTGGCTCTTGTGGACTAGTTTTAATTTATTTTAGCTTTAACTTGAACTTGCATATCAAAAAATAATAGTCTGTTCGACAGTTGGCCCCTGGCTTCTCCATCATCTCGTTCCACAGATGTAGTTGATGTGATTCCTGTGTCTTCTATCCAGTGAGGTCCATGTCTATAGTTGCTGTTTATGTAGTTGGCAAAAGATATTTGCAATGAAGAAATCATTTGTCTTGCAAAATTCTATCATATGATCTCTGTTTCTATCACCAAGGCCATATTTTCTGACTACTGATCCCTCTTTGTTTCCAACTTTTGCATTCCAACTACTAGTAATTATCAATGCATCTTGATTGCATGTTTGATCAATTTTAAACTGCAGAAGTTGGTAAGAATCTTCAATTTCTTTGGTCTTAGTGGTTGGTGCGTAAGGTACATACCTGTTTCAATTTGGCAAAAAATATACATAACCAAGAAAATATTTACCAATATCCATTACAAAATTTTGTCTTCACAGCATTATAATATCTAGGCTCATTTGTCTTAAATTTTAGATACATCTGGTTAAATCACTGTTAGGAATTGAATTGTGTCCTCCAAAAATGTGTATCAGCTTAATTAGGCCACAATTTCCAGTATTTTGTGGTTGTCCTCTGTCTTGGTCATCTAATGCTATAACAGAAATATCACAAGTGGATGACTTTGACAAAGAGAGGTTTATCCTCTCACAGTCTAGTAGGCTAGAAGTCCAAATTCAGGGTGTCAGTTTCAGGGGAAGGCTTTCTCTGTCAGTTCTGGGGAAAGGTCCTTGTCATCAATCTTTCCCTGGACTAGGAGCTTGTCTGTACAGAAACCCCAGGTCCCATGGACGCGCTCTGCTCCCGGTGCTGCTTTCTTGGTGTTACGATGTCCCCACTCTCTGCTTGCTTCCTTTTGCTTTTATCTCTTGTAAGATAAAAGGTGGTGCAGGCCACACTGCAGGGAAACTCCCTTTACGTTGGATCGGGGATATGACCTTGGTAAAGGTGTTACCATGCCACCCTAATTCTCTTTAATATAAAATTACAATCACAAAATGGAGGACAACCGCACAATACTGGGAATCATGGTCTAACCAAGTTGACACATATTTTGGGGGGACACAGTTCAATCCATGACATCCTCCATTTTGTAATCTGATGTAATTATCTTCCATTTTATGATACGTTGTAAATCCTGACCTCTGTGTTAATGAGGAAAGGTTATATTTGTTAGTGAGGCAGGATTACGAGGTGCACGCAACACCCTTGCTGAGCTCACGGACCTGATCTGATGTAAGGGGAGATTCCCTGGGGTTTGCTCTGCATCTCCTTTTATCTTAATAGAGATAAAAGGAAAAAGAAGCAAGCAGAGGGAGAGGGACCTCAGTACCAACAAGAAAGAAGAGCAAGGAGCAGAGCGCATCCTTTGGACCTGTGGTCTCTTGCTAAGAACTTCTTAGACCTAGGGGAAGATTGATGCCAAGACACATGGAGATGTATAAGAGTCGCTGGGCCCACAGATGTTGAAAAGAGACAAGGACCTTCTCCCAAACTGAGAGAGACTTCGCCTAGAACTTGTGCCCTAAATTTTGATTTCTAGCAACCTAAACTTTGATAAAATAATTTGTGTTTGTTAAAGCCATCTACTTCTGATATTTCTCTTATGGCAGCACAACATAACTAAGATAATCACCATTTATTTTATCTCCTAAGGTTAGGTTCAATGAATATATTCTAGGAGTTATTGTTAGGTGCCATCGAGTAGGTTCCAACTCATAGCAGCCTTAACATACAACAGAATGAAACACGGCCTGGTCCTGCGCCGTCCTCACAAATGCTGCTATGCTTGGGTCCATTGTTATAGGCACTGTACGAATCCATCTTGTTGAGGGTCTTCCTCTTTTTCACTAACCCTCTACTTTACCAAGCATGAAATCCTTCTCCAGGGACAGGTTCCTCCTGATAACATGTCCAAAGTACATCAGACGAAGTCTCCCCATCTTTATTCTAAGGAGCATTCTTGCTGTGCTTCTTCCAAGACAGACTTGTTCGTTCTCTGGCAGTCCGTGGTATATTGAGTATCCTTCGTCAACACCATAATTACAAGGTGTCAATTCTTCCGTGTTCCTTATTCATTGTCCAGCTTTCTCATGCATATGAGGCGATTGAAAATATCTTGGCTCAGGCTATGTGCATCTTAGTCCTCACAGTGACATCTTTGCTTTTTAACACGCTAAAGAGGCCTTTTGCAGCAGAGTTGCCCATTGCAATGCGTCATTTGATTTCTTGACTCTGGGTTCTATGGGTGTTGATTGTGGATCCAAGTAAAATGAAATCCTTGACAACCTCAGTCTTTTGTCTCTTTATGATGATGTTGCTTATTGCTCCAATTGTTAGGATTTTTGTTTTCTTTATGTTCAGGTGCAATCCATACTGAAAGTAGTAGTCTTTTTTTTCCCCCAATAATATTGTGTTTCTGGTGTAAGTTTACACAGGAAATTAGGTTACCATTTGACAGTTGCTATAAAAATCTTTCAGTGAAATTAGTTACATTTTTCACAGTGTATCCACATTCTCTTTAATTGCATTCTGGTTGATCTGTTTCCAGTCCTCTAGTTTCCCTGCCCTCTTATTTTATTGAGAATCTTTGCTTTAGAGTAATTGTTGACCTTTTGAGTTTTATTTTCTATAAGCGGTAGTCTTTGATCTTCATCTATAAGTGCTTCAAGTCCTCTTTGCTTTCAGCAGCTAAGGTTGTGTCATCTGCATGTCTTAGGTTGTTAATGAGTCTTCCTCCAATCCTGATGCCCCATTCTTTATATGGTCCAGCTTCTCGAATTATTTGCTCAGCATACAGGCTGAATAAGTATGGTAGAAAGATACAATCCGTACACATACCTTTCCTGATTAAACCATGCACTGTCCCCTTGTTCTGTTCAACTGACTGCCTCTAGGTCTGTGTACAGTTCCTGCATGAGCACAATTAAGTGGTTAAAAGGTCAATTTTACCATTTTTATTACTGTTTATTTGTGTATCCTTATTATTAATGTCAAGTCATGGTTTTCTTGGCAAAATATAGAATTGAAGATCAGTTTTGTTTTTGTTGTTAGATGCCGTCTAGTTATTCCGACTCTTAGCAACCCCATGTACAACAGAACGCAACACAGCCCAATCCTGTGCCATCCTCATAATTGTTGCTGTATTTGAGTCCATTGTTGCAGCCACTGTGCCAGTCCATCTCGTTGAGGGTCTTCCTCTTTTATGCTGATCCTTTACTTTACCAAGCATGATGTCCTTCTCCAGGGACTGGTTCCCTCCTGATAACATATCCAAAATATGCAAAACAAAGTCTGGCCATCCTCACTTTTGAGGAGCACTCTGGCTGCACTTCTTCAAGAAACTAGTTCATTCTTCTGGCAGTCCATGGTAAGTTTCATTTAGATAATTATATATAATTGTCGTCATTGCTGTTGTTGTTAGGTGCCATTGAGTTAGTTCCGACTCATAGCAACCCTATGTACAATAGAACAAAATACTGCCGGTCCTGCACCATCTTCATAATCGTTGTTAGGTTTTAGCCCATTGTTGCAACCAGTGTGTCAGTCCATCTCATTGAGGGTCTTCCTCTTTTTCCCTGACCCTCTACTTTACCAAGCATGATGTCCTTCTCCAGTGACAGATCTTTCCTGATAAGATGCCCAAACTACGTGAGACAAAGTCTCACTATCCTCACTTCTAAGGAGCATTCTGGCTGTACTTCTTCCAAAGACAGATTTGTTCATTCTTTTAGCAGTCCATGGTATGTTCAATATTCTTTGCCAACACCATAATTCAAAGGCATCAATTCTTCTTCAGTCTTCTTTATTCATTGTCCAGCTTTCGCATGTGTACGAGGCGATTGAAAACACCATGGCTTGGGCCAGGCGCACCTGAGTCCTTAAAGTGACACTTTTGCTTTTTAACACTTTAAAGAGGTCTTTTGCAGCAGATTTGCCCAATGCAGTGTGTCGTTTGATTTCTTGACTGCTGCTTCCATGGTTGTTGATTGTGGATCCAGGTAAAATGAAATCCTTGACAACTTCAGTCTTTTCTCCATTTATCATGATGTTGCTTATTGGTCCAGTTGTGAGGATTTTTGTTTTCTTTATGTTGAGATGTAATCCATACTGAAGGCTATAGTCTTTGATCTTCATCAATAACTGCTTCAAGTCCTCTTCACTTTCAGCAAGTAAAGTTTCATCTATATATCGCAGGTTGTTAATGACTCTTCCTCCAATCCTGATGCCCCATTATTCTTCATATAGTCCAGCTTCTCTGATGATTTGCTCAGCATACAGATTGAATAAGTATATGATGAAAGGATACAGCCCTGACACATACCGTTCCTGACTTTTAAACCGCATAGTATCCCCTTGTTTTGTTCAAACGACTGCCTCTTGAACTATGTACTTGTTCCACATGACCACAATTATGTGTTCTGGAATTCCCATTCTTCGCAACGTTATCCATAAAATTTGTTATGATCCACACTGTCGAATGCCTTTGCATAGTCAACAAAACACAGGCAAACACCTTTCTAGTATTCTGTGCTTTCAGCCAGGATCCATCTGACATCAGCAGTGACTTCCCTTGTTCCACATCCTCTTCTGAATCCAGCTTGAATTTATGGAAGTTCCTGTCAATGTACTGTTGCAACGCTTTTGAATGATTTTAAACATAATTTTACTTGCGTGTGATATTAATGATATTGTTTGATAATTTCCACATCTAGTTGGATCACCTGTCTTGGAATGGACATAAATAAGGATCTCCTCTGGTCAGTTATAAATAAGGATCTCCTCTGGTCAGTTGGCCGGGTAGCTGTCTTCAGATTTCTTGGCATAGACGACTGAGCACTACTAGTGCTGCATCTGTTTGTTGAAACATCTCAGTTGGTATTCTGTCAATTCTTGTAGCCTTGTTTTTCACCAGTGCCTTCAGTGCAGCTTGGACTTCTTCTTCCAGTACCACCGGTTCTTGATCAAGTGCTACTTCCTGAAATGGCTGTCAACCAGTTCTTTTTGGTACGTGACTCTATATTCCTTCCATCTTCTCTTGATGCTTCCTGAGTCGTTTAATAGTTTCCCTGTAGAATCCTTCACCATTGCAACTTGAGGCTTGAATTTTTTCTTCAGTTCTTTCATCTTGAGAAATGCCAAGCATGTTCTTCCCTTTTCGTTTTCTAACTCCAGGTCTTTGCATATTTCATTATAATACTTTACTTTGTCTTCTTGAGCCACCCTTTGAAATCTCTGTTCAGCTCTTTTACTTCATCATTTCTTCCTTTCACTTAAGCTACTTGACATTCAAGAGCAAATTTCAGAGTCTCTTCTGACATCCATTTTAGATTTTTCTTTCTTTCCTGTCTTTTTAATGACCTCTTGCTTTCTTCTTGTACAATGTCCTTGATGTCACTTCAGAACTCATCTGGTCTTCGGTCATTAGCGTTCAGTGCATCAAATCTATTCTGAGATGATCTCTAAATTCAGGGGGGTTATGCTTGAGTTCGTACTTTGGCTGTTGTGAACTTGTTCTATTTTTCTTCAGCTTCAGCTTGAACTTGTGTGTGAGCCATTGGTCTGTTCCACAGTCAACTTCTGGCCTGTTCTGACTGATGATATCGAGCTTTTCCCTTATCTCTTTCTACAGATGTAGTCGATTTGATTCCTGTGTATTCTACCCGGTGAGGTCTGTGTGTATAGTTGCCATTTATATTGTTGAAAAAAGATATTTGCAATGAAGAAGTTGTTGGTCTTGAAGAATTCTATCATATGATCTCCAATATCGTTTCTATCACGAAGGCCATATTTTCCAACTACCTATTCTTCTTTGTTTCCAACTTTTGCATTCCAATCACCAGTAATTATTAATGCATTCTGATGTGTGTTTGATCAATTTCAGACTACAGAAGTTTGTAGAAATCTTCAATTTCTTCATCTTTGGCCTTATTCGTTGCTGCATAAGTTTGAATAATAGTCATATTAACTGGTGTCATGGTTTGAATTATGGCCCCCAAAAAATGTGTGTATCAATTTGGCTAGGCCATGATTCCTGGTACTGTGTGATTTTCTTGTATGCTGTAAACCTGCCTCTATGATGTTAATGAGGGAGGATGGGTGGCAGTTGTGTTGGTAAGGCAGGACCTGATCTACAAGATTGGATTGTGTCCTGAGGCAATCTCTTGAGATATAAAAGACAGAAGTAAGCAGTGAGACGGGAGACCTCATACCACCAAGAAAGCAGTGCCAGGAGCAGAGCTCATCCTTTGGACCAGGGTCCCTGCACCGAGAAGCTCCTAGTCCGTAGAACACTGAAGAGAAGAAGGCTGACAGAGAAAAAGCCTTCACCTGGAGCTGATGCCCTGAATTTGGACTTTTAGCCTACTTTACTGTGAGGAAATAAACTTCTCTTTGTTAAAACCATCCACTTGTGGTATTTCTGTTATAGCAGCACTAGATGACTAAGACAACTGGTCTTCCTTGTAGATGTATGGGTATTACCCTATCACTGACAGTGTTGTACTTCAGGATAGATCTTGAAATGGTCTTTTTGATGATGAATGCAACACCAATCCTCTTCAATTTGTTATTCCCGGCCTAGTAGACCATATAATTGTCTAATCCAAATTGGCCAATACCACTCCATTTCATCTCACCAGGATATTGATGTTTAAGTGTTCTATTTCATTTTTGACGATTTCCAGTTTTCCGAGATTCATACTAAATATACTCCACATTCCAATTATTAATGGATGTTTACAGCTGTTTCTTCTCATTTTGAGTCATGCCACATGAGCAAATCAAGGTCCAGAAAGCTTGACTTCATCCATGTCATTATGGTTGACTTAGAAGAGGCAGCTCTTCCCCGTCATGTTTTGAGTGCCTTCCAACCTTAGGGACTCATCTTCCAGCACTATACGACACAGTGTTCCACTGCTATTCATAAAATTTTTCACTGGCTAATTTTTTTCAGCAGTGGACCATTAGGTCCTTCTTCCTAGTCTGTCTTAGCTAAAACCTGTCCGTTAGGGATGACTTTGCTGGTATTTGAATACCAGTGGCATAGTGTGCAGCTAAACTTATGGGGTATTTCTGTTCTGTCATATGGGGTCAGTATGAGTTGAAATCATCTTGATAGCATCTAATAACAACAGTAGTTACAAATCTATGTTAAATTTTTATAACTAGCAATTCTCTTTTTGTTGTTAGGGAAAAGATAAGTAGACGTTTAATATTTTCTTAATGAATCCCTTGGAACATCTTGAACTGTGTCTTGTGTGTGATTCCCCCATTTTGGAGGTGGCTGGATTGTTCTCTTTGGTATGAGTCATCCTGCTCTGTTGTTCAATTACTGTGGAATAGTGGGATTCTTATACCAGTTTCTACCAATCAGTATCTAGAGCCCAGTTTCCAAAAGTCGTGTCATATCCAGGACATGCTTATTAAATACAACAATATGAGTAGTTAACATGATTACAGACTTACTTCCAGAAGTCAAATCCCCTAGGGATAAAGTCAGGTTCTGGAAAGCTCATGGGCACCTCGTTATGTTAAAAAAAAATCAAGGCACAAAGTAATTAGAGTATATAGAATTTATTCAAGTAGTTAATCTGTATGCATACAGGGAGACCATTTTGTTTCTAAAAAAAATACAAAAAGCTCAAGTAGGCTAGTGGGAATGAGGTTTTTAAGAAGAGGAGGAAATAGAGCAGAAAATTAATCATTCGCTTAATTTGACATGATTGATTGACTCATGCACCCCTGAGATCACCTGGCATTATGTTACTAGGTGGCCTCTGGCCTGGTAGGGTGGGGGTGATGGGATGAGGTGGTGGGCAAGTGACGATAGGGGCCCTACTCATTTGCACACATTCTCAGGTGTAGTATGGAGCTTTTAAAATAATAAAAGCACCTCAACTCTTCAGGAAATTCCAAGGGTTTAGAATTGTCTTCTCACGAAACTAGGGCAAAGACTAATTTTCTCTTTGTTGAAGTTAAATTTTTATAGAAAGTAAATTTTAAACGAGCTTATGGTTAACATGTTTTCCCAGAAAGTGGGTTTGCGAAGGCTTGATCATTATGTCTAGCTAGCTTTTTTATTATTAACGGTTATGTTGATCTCACTGGCGGGTAGTTCCCGTATATCCTCATATGAGGAGTCAAAGGTTATTTACAAATTTCCAAGAGTGTATCTTGGAGGCAGATCCTTCAGCACACGTGGTGCCCTCACTGTTCAGTGTGTGTGTCACAAATAGGGCGCAGTTCCCTGGGTGGCCCCGCAGCCCGGTCCGCCCTTCTGACCCTGGGGACATCAGGCCCTTCCGTTCTCTCCTTGCTTGGGCGCTCCTCCTGCTCTGGATGAGGGTCGGTCTCTTGAAAGTGTAGTCTGGATTTCCCTGCGAGCACCTGAGTCCCCGCGTCCAAGGAGGAGACGCCGCGTCCCCCTGGGCCGGGGCTTGCGTGTCAAATGCGTATGTCCCGGGAGGCGGGCTGGGAGAAAGCCCGGGCAGTTCAGCTGCGCGTCTACGGACGCCTCACGTCACTCATCAAGAAGGAGGCAGAGTCTCTTTGTCCAATCAGGAGCACTTGGGCGGAGGAAAACTATCCAATCAGGGGCCCCGAAGCGGGACGATGCTCCGCAAACCCGCTCAGACGTCATTGCCCCGCGCGGTCGCAGCGCGAGCGTTTCGTACGTGCGCCGCTTGGTCCCTGGTGTCCCGGTTCCTGCGGAGAGGACGCCGGGAGGTCTCCGGGAGCCGGAGATGGTGAGCGCGGGGCAGGGTCTACAGAGACTGGGCGAGGGGAAGGGTCGGTTCGAACCGGCTGAAACTTGCCCTGAGAGCGGCCCCCGGCCCTCCGCCTACCCTCCGCGGTCTCCAGCCCCGAGTCTGCGGACTGGCGGCTGGGCCCTCTGCATTCCCGCACGCAGCGCGACGTCGCGCCAGCAGCCGAGCCCAGGGCGTCTTGTTTGTCCCTGCTTGCGGCGAGTGAGCCCCGAGCTCCGCGTCTCTCATACACCGTGGGACTCGATTATGCGGGGTGCTAGTAGAGTTTGCTTTCAGGACCCCCTCTCCACGGAGCCAGACGGGGTGAGCCCAGCTGGATGGGCTGTGGATGCCCCCGGCGGATCTGGTTTCCTCTGAGACTTCCGGATGTGTGGGCGGCAGCTTTCTAAATCCCCGGCCCTGTTTATTCCTCCAAGCTCTAGGGCTGGCATTAAATCTGCACATACCAGATCCCTCCCGGCATTCTCAAATGCCAGCTCTCCTCCGCCTAGTCACAGCCTCATTAGCAACTATCTGTGAACAAGCTGTAAGACTTGTTCATTATTTTTTTCTAGGAGTAAAGGAAAGCTGTTATCAAAAGATTTGTTTCCTGTTTGTGAATATTTTATATCTCAGTGCCTAGGGATAACCCCAGACGCCCACAGCGCCTACAACTGTCATTTCTCCTGGGGGAATCTAGTGAACATCAGCCCCTGGGTTATCACCTTCCAGTGGATCCTTACCTCAGGTTTGGGAGGGGGGATCTCCTGTTAAAGCCTTTGTGGAAATCTTCACCAGCCCCAGTTTTCAATCCTTGGAGACTCATTAGTCTTCAGCTGACAGGATGCTGTAAATTAAGAGAAAATATGAAAATTATCCCTGTCTTCCGTGTTCTCACAAAGAAGTGATGGGAGAAAAACCAACTCCAAGGACAGGGAAAACCCTCCCAGTGCGGAAGATGGAACACCTGAAAAGCAGCGTGCACTTCAGACACAGGGTGGGGCAGTGTCCAGTGTTGGTTGAGGGTGGTCAGGAACAGCTCAAGGTGCAGGCTGGGAAGGGGATGTGCCACGTGGTAGGTTGACCTGACTTTGAGTCAGACATGTCTGCGTTCCAGTTCAACACTGCCCCTCCCTGGCTTTGTCACCTAAAAAGACTTATTCGTTATTTGAGCCTCAGTTTGCAGTAAATATAAAATACATTCAGTTAATAGAGCCTGAGACATAAGACAGAATATTTCCAAAGCGGCAAGAAAGGGGTGAATTTCAGGGGGAAAAAATTAGAATTTTCCAGTCTTACATTGTTTTTGTTAAAAACTCTTCCGTACTTCTTTTTTCCTTTCCAGGAGGATGCGTAGTAAGTTTCACAAATCTGTTGCTTTCTTTCCATGATAACAAAGCAAATTCCAGGGTTTAGCCCTGAGAGAATGCTACTGGGGAGAAGAATCTCAGAGAAAAAGAGAACGTCTCCTTTCCCTAAGACTGCAGAAAGAGGAATACCTTCCTACAAAGAAAGGATGGTAGATAAATCGTTGATTTGGAAAGATTTGCCAAAACATCTTATTATCCTCTGCAGGGTAGAAAATCTGAGATAGTTGATGATTTTGTTCTGTGTTCTGTATCTGGAGTTTGGAGGTTATTGCTAATTCCTGTGACAACCAAAAACAAACCCGTTGCCATGGAGTCAAATCCAACTCATAGCGACCCTATAAGACACAGTAGAACTGCCCTGTAGGGTTTCTAAGGAGCAGGCAGTGGATTTGAACTGACATTTTGATTAGCAGCCTGTTAACCACCGCGCCACCAGGGCTCCGGATTTACAAAACATTTTCTTACCATGAATATAACAACACACTTGCATGTTTTATTGAGCTATAGGAAGTCTTGGAATTTTATTTCTGTCTTTATACGTAAACATTGGGATTGAGTGACTTTACTATATTCTTCAAACTCTGTGTTTGTCCCGTTTAAATATCAATGGTGGTCCAAAGTGAGTGAATAACCATGACTGGCTAGTCAGTTGCCCGAGGACAGTGATTACTATAGTTTTAAAATCCTTCCTGTATGACAGACAAGACCCCACCTTGTTCTTCCCAACATTTGTGTTATTTTTGGACATACATTCTTCCTGTTGGATTTGTAGGTTCCAGGGTGGGGCAAGTGGTCTGTGATCGGCTGCTACCCTAAAAGTTGGTGTTTTGAACTGCCATGGAAGAAAGACCTGGCCATCTGCTCCCATAAAGATTACAGCCAAGAAATCCCCATGGACCGATTCTACTTTGTAACACATGGGATTGCTATAAGTTGGAATCAACTTGATGGCAACGGGTTTGATTTTTCCTTTATTAAATTTGTAAAAGTAGTATTAAGTACTAAAAAAAATCTAGTTTGGGTATTAGTGGAGTTTTTTAAAGATGGCAGCGAAGTGGTTAGGAGCTCAGCCACAAACCAAAAGATCGGCTGTTCAAATCCACCAGCTGCTCCTTGGAAACCCTTTGGGGCAGATCTGCTCTGTCCTATAGGATCGCTATGAGTCACAACTGACTCAAAGGCAATGGATAGGTTTCTTTAGGGGGAGCAGACACCTTGGTGACGCTGAGTTCTTCCTAAGAATGGTGCTGTGTTTCCATTCATTTCATTCTGCTTTGATATTATTCAATGGTATTTTAAAATAGATTTTATTTTTTAGACAAGTTTTTGGTTTACAGAGAAATAGTGCAAAAAGTATAGGGGGATTTCCATATATCTCCACCCCACCCGTGAACACTGTTTCTCCTATTCATGTCTTGTATTCCATTTCTGTGGTATGTTTGTTATAACTGATGCACTATTATGGATAGATTATTTTTCACTAAAGTCTATAGTTTACCTTAGGGTTTACTCTTTTTGTTTTCCAGTCCCTTGAATTTTGACCAGTGCTCAGTTGTCATATGTCCATCATTCCAGTCATAGCAGTAGTTTTCCTGCCCTACAGTGGCCATGTGCTCCATCTTCCTCTGAGCCCCTGGCAATCACTCATCTTTTAATGTCTCTGTAGATTTGCCTTTTCAGAAGGTCATTTTTTTTTTTTTTTAATTGTACTTTAAGTGAAGGTTTACAGAACAAATAGTTTTTCATTACACTGTCAGTATGCATATTTTATGACATTGGTTAACAAGCCCACAACATATCGAAACTCTCCCTTCTCGACCTTGGGGGACGTTTTTTCTTTTTTGGTGAAAATATACATAGCCAAAGACATACCATTTCAAAAATTTCAAAAGGTCATTTAGTTGGAACCATGCAGCGTGTAGTTTTTTCAGACTGGCTTCCTTCACCGAGCAATATACATTTCAGGTTCCTCCATGTCTTTTGGTAGCTTGTTAGCTCGTGCCTTTTTATCGCTGAATAATACTTTATTTTCTGGATATACTATAGTTTGTTGATCCATTACTTATTGAACATTTTAGTTCCAATTTTTTGGCAAGTATGAAGAAAGCTGCTCATAAACATTTGCTTGCAGGTTTTTATGTGGCCCTACTTTTTCAGTTCGTTTGGGTAAATACCTAGGAATGCAGTTGCTGGTTCGTGTGGTAAGCTTATGTTTGTTTAGCTTGTGAGAAACTGCCAGACTGTCCTCCAAAGTGGTTGTACCATTTTGCATTCCCACCTGCCATCAGTGAGAGTTTCTGTTGCTTCACATTCTTGCCAGTGTTTGGGGTTGTCAGCGTTTTGGATTTTAGCAATTTTAATAGTTTTGTGTTGGTATCTCATGTTTTATTTTGCAGTTCTCTAATGATGTAGAATATTGAGCATCTTTTCATATTCTTCTTAGCTATCTGAAAATGTATGTGTATATTGATATATTTGTAAATCTTTGGTGAAGTGTCTCTTCAAATTTTTTGCTCACTTTGTAATTGGATTGTTGGTTTTCATACCATCGAGTGTTGAGAGTTCTTTGTATATTTTGGAAAAAAGTCCTTCATCAGCTATGTGTTTTTTGAATCTGTGGCTTGTCTTTTCATTTTCTTAACAGTGTTTTTCACAGAGCAGAAGCGTTTAGTTTTAATGAAATTCAACTTACCAATTTATTCCTGTATGGGTCATGGCTTTGTTGTTTTTAAAAAGTCATTATCAAACCTAAGGTCACTTAGATTTTTTCTATGTTATCTTCTATAAATTGCATAGATTTGCATCTTACATTAAACCTTATGATGCATTTTGAGTTAATTTTTTGTGAAAGATTTAAGCTGTATGTCTAGATTCCTTTTTTTCCCATGTGCCTGTCCAGTTCCTGCACCATTTGTTGAAAAGACTGGCCTTTCTTCTTTGAATTGCCTTTATTTTTATGTCAAAGATCAAGTGACTACATTTGCGTTGGGTCTGTTTTTGGACTTTCTGTTCTGTTTCACTGATATAGTTCTCTGTTCCTTCATCAGTACCATTCTTTCTTGATCATTGTAGTTTTGTAGTAAGTCTTGAAGTGCGGTAGTGTCAGGCCTCCAGCTCTGTTCTTTTTCAGTATTGTGTTGGCTCTTCTAGGTGTTTACCCTTTTCATATAAACTTTATAATCAGTTTGTAAATAGCCAGAAAATAACTTGCTTGGATTTTGTTTGGGAATGTATTGAATCTATAGATCAAGTCAGGAAGAATGACCTCTTAATAATATTAAATTTTCCTGTGTATAAACAAGAAATATATCTCCATTCATTTAAATATTTCATCAAAGCTTTGTAATTTTCTTTGTATAGATCTCATACTTCTTTTAGATTTATACCTAGGTATTTGAACCTACCAGTCTCTCCACGGGAGAAAGATGTGGCAGTCTGCTTCCGTAAAGATTACAGCCTTGGAAATCCTATGGGGCAGTTCTACTGTATCCTACAGGGTTGCTGTGAGTCGGAATTGACTTGATAGTGTTGTTTATTGATATTTTAGTGTTAAATTAAATGGTGTTTTGTTTTTAATTTGTGATTCTGATTGCACATTGCTAGTATAGAAGAGGAGCCCTGGTGACACAGTGGTTAAGAAACTATGAGAAACTATTCTGTAAACCTTCACCTAAAGTACAATTAAAAAAAAAAAAAAATTAGCAAATTGAATCCAACAATTTAGAAAAAGAATTACATACCATGATCGAATGGAATGTATAACAGGTAACTAAAGCTGGTTCAACTCTGTAAAACAAGTGGTTAGGAGCTCGCTGCTAACCAAAAGGTCAGCAGTGCTAATCCACCAGCCGCTCCTTGGAAACCATATGAGGTAGTTCTGTTCTCGCCTATAAGGTTGCTATGAGTCGGAATCGACTGGACAGCAATGGGTTTGGTTTGGTTTTGGTTTAGTATAGAGGAAAGCAGTTGACTTTGTATATGGTATCTTACAAACTTGCTAGTTCCAGGCGTTTTGTGGTTTTTGGGAGGGGTTGTTTTTAGGGAGCTTCTGCATAGATAGCTGTATCATCTGCAGACAAAGACGGTTTTATTTCTTCCTTCCCTGTCTCTATACCTTTTATTTCCCTTTCTTGTCTAATTGAATTAGCTAGGACTTCTGGTATGATGGTGGTTAGAGGAGACGTCCTAGTCTTGTTGCGTATTTTAGGGGCACATCATGTAGTTTCTCACAGTTAAGTATCATGTTAGCTGTAGGTGTTTTTAGGTTGTATCAGGTTGAAGAAGTGCTCCTCTATTCCGAGTTTTCTGAGAGTTTTTATTATGAGTGAATGTTGGATTTTGTTAGTTTTATGTGTCTATTGATACGATCATATGATTTTTTTCTTTAGCTTGTTGAAATGATAAATTACATTACTTGTTTTACAGAGTTGAACCAGCTTTGCTTGCCTGTGATACATTCCATTCGATCATGGTATGTAATTTTTCTAAATTCTTGGATTCAATTTGCTAATTTTTTTTTTTTACTGTACTTTAGGTGAAGGTTTACAGAATAGTTTCTCATTAAACAGTCAGTACACATATTGTTAACAACCCTGTGACGTGTCAACACTCCCTTCTTAACCTTGGAGGACCTTTTTTTTTTGGTGAAAATATACATGAAGATACACCATTTCAAAAATTTCTACATGTACGATTCAATGACATTGATTACGTTCTTCCTCAATTTGCTAATATTTTCTTAAAGATTTTTGTATCTGTGTTCCTGGGATATAATTGGTTTGTAATTTTTTTCCTAGTAATGCATGTATCTGGTTTTGGTGTCTGGATAATGCTGCCCTCAGAATGAGTTCGGAAGTGTTCCTTCCTCTTCTGTTTTTAGGCATAGTATTGTAAGGGTTGGTGTTAATTCTTTCTTAAATTTGGTGGAATTTTTCTTTCTTTATGTAGATCTGAGTGTCTGGCCTATATCATTTTCCTTTTCTCTGAAGAACTTTTAACATTTTTTGCAAGGCAGGATTAGTCACTAGTTGCCGTCAAGTTGATTCCAACTCATGGAGAACTGTGCTAAGATAGAAGGCCAGAAGGGGGCTTTAGGTGGGTGATTCTTTTTTGCTTGTGGAATGCTAGAGGGGCTGAAGTTGGGTATGTCCCTGTCTCCAGGATGGTTAGGCTCTGCTAAAGTACTTTCCTTTGAGGGCAGGCCATTGATAAGTAAAATAGTGCACTATTTTATAATGGTGACTTTTTCCTTTGCCTCGTGGAAGTTTGAATGATTTTTTTCTTTACCAGCTTTACAATGAGAACCTGGTGTGGCTCTTGGAGGTAAAACTCAGGAAGTCTGGTATCCCGTAAGACTGGGTGTCATGGTTAATTTTGGGTGTCAACATGGCTAGGCCATGGTTCCCAAGTGTTTGGGCAAACTCTAGTTGTTGTGTCGTAGTTACAGTTGATTAAATCAGTTGGTCTTGTGTAGAGCAGATTACCTTTCGTACTGTAACTTAATCACTTTCCATAGTGCAGTCTAAGGGAATGTAGTCTGTCCCTTGAAGTCAAGTTAATGTACTGTGCATACTACAGCTAGTCACTTCTGTGCCATGAAAAGATCAGAATAGACACACACACATACACAGAAGACAGTTGCCATGTGAGAATTGCGTATAATAAGCCAAGAAAGGCCACGGGGCCAAGGAATGTGCAGAGCTGCTGACAAGGAAAGAAATGACATGGCCGCAACACTGATTTGGAGTTTCAGCCCCCAGAACTGTGACAAAATAAGTTTCTGTTCTTTAAAGCCATCCAGTTGTGGTATTTGTGTTATAGCAGCACTAGAAGCACTAGGTAACTAAGACAGAATTTTGGACCAGGAAGTGGGATGTTGCTTTATGAAATACCTGAAATATGGAAGTGGTTTTGCGGTTGGGTAGTGGTTAGAAGCAGGAGGAATTTTGATGGGCTTGATAGTAAGGCTTAAGATTGTCTTGATGAGGTTATTGGTAGAATTATGGACATTAAGGGTGATTTTAAGGAAGGCTTAGTGAGAATTGAGAGCTGTGGGGAAGACTTCTGTCATAAACAGAATGTTGCTAGAAATGTGCATGTTAAATGTGCTGTTGGTGAGGCTTTACACGGAAACAGTGAACAGGTTACTGGGCTTGGAGAAAATGGGATCCTTGTTATACAGTGACAAATAGTATTTCTAAATTATACTTGAATGTTTTGTGGAAGGTGGAACTTGTAAGCAATGAACTTGAATATTTGGCTGAGGAGATTTCTAAGCTTGGTCTTTAGAAGTGGTGTGGTTTTTCCTGATAGTAAAATTCAGGAGGAAAGAGATAGACTTAAAAGTGGAACAGTGAAAAAATTAATTTTTGCTCTTTATCACCACCCATGTGTGGTGTTTGTGTTAGAGTACTAGGTAACGAAGACACTGGGCCTCCAGGAGTGTTTTTTCTGTAAGCTAGACCACTCCTGTCTCCAGGAATTAGTCATTTTACCCTTTAAGTGTTCCTATCTGCATGGTTTCTGCCTCCAGTAAGTGGTGATTCTCTGTATCAGCCTGTCTTTTCAGTTTTGGGGCAGCTGGTTTGCCCTGTGACCTCAAGTGTCTGATGAATCTGAGAAGAGTGTTGATTTTCAGTTTTTCAGGTTTTTCCTTATCATGATCATGTGAATGCTGACATCCAAGCTCTTTTACAGGACCACAAATTGGAAATCTCTGTCTTTGCCCGTAATGTATTACAGTTTCCCCTTTGGGTTCTTATTATGTTTTTTATTAGACTAATTTACTTAATTAAATTTGGTTCTTGCTTCAATATGCATTAGCTTCTTACAATTAATTTTCCTACTTAAAACTATCATTATCTAAAAAGGTAGTGAGTTGTTTTTATATTGTTTATGAACTGGAATCTAGTTAAAAATCTTATTCTGTGATTACCTGTTTGTTGGGGTCTTCCATGCACACTTGTTAGAGCTACACATAAAAAGTTTTTTTCTCTATAATTTTTGTACATCTGTTTATTTTTTGGTGGCGCTGGCTTGGCTGTATAATACGGAGTTGATTGTTGTCGTTAAGGTGCCGTCAAGTCGTTTCCAACTCATAGCGACCATATGTACAAAAGAACAAAACACTGTCAGCCCCTGCACCATCCTCGTGATCGTTGTTATGCTTGAGCCCATTGTTGCAGCCACTGTGTCAGTCCATCTCATTGAGGGTCATCCTCTTTTTCGCTAACCCTCCACTTTACATAGCATGATGTCTTTCTCCAGGGACTGGTTCCTCCTGATAACATGTCCAAAGTATGTGAGACAAAGTCTCAAATCCTCGCTTCTAGGGAGCATTCTGGCTGTACTTCTTCCAAGACAGATTTGTTAGTTCTTTTGGCAGTCCATGATATATTCAATATTCTTCGCCAATACCACAACTCAAAGGTGTCAATTCTTCTTTGGTCTTCCTTATTCATTGTCCAGCTTTTGCATGCATATGAGGTGATTGAAGACACCATGGCTTGGGTCAGGCTCATCTTAGTCTTTAAAGTAACATCTTTGCTTTTTAACACTTTAAAGAGGACTTTTGCAGCAGATTTGCCCAGTCCAATGGGTCGTTTTATTTCTTGACTGCTGCTTCTGTGGGTGTTGATTTGGGTTCAGGTAAGATGAAATCCTTGACGACTTATGTCTTTTCTCCACTTATCATGATACTACTTTTTGGTCCAGTGGTAAAGATTTTTGTTTTCTTTATGTTGAGGTGTAATCCATACTGAAGGCTGTGTTCTTTGATCTTTATCAGTAAGTGCTTCAAGTCCTCTTCACTTTCAGCAAGCAAGGTTGTGTCATCTGCATAACACAGGCTGTTTATGAGTCTTCCTCCAATCCTGATGCCACGTTCTATATAGTCCAGCTTCTCAGAGGATTTGTTCAGCATACAGTTTGAATAAGTATGGCGAAAGGATACAACTCTGATGCACACATTTCCTGACTTTATGCCACACAGTATCCCCTTGTTCTGTTCAAACGACTGCCTAATGATCTATGTACAGGTTTCTCATGAGCATGATTTAAATGTTCTGGAATTCCCATTCTTTACAATGTCATCCATTATTTGTTATAATCCATATAGTTGAATGTCTTTGCAGAGCAATAAAACACAGGTAAACTTCTTTCTGGTATTCTATGCTTTCACCCAGGATCCATCTGACATCAGCAATGATATCCCTGGTTCCATGTCCTCTTCTGAATCCTGCCTGAATTTCTGGCAGTTCCCTGTGGATATACTATTGCAACTGCTTTTGAATGATCTTCAGCAAAATTGTACTTGCTTGTGGTATTAACGATAGTTTGATAATTTCCACATTCAGTTGGATCACCTTTCTTTGGAATAGGCATAAATATGGATGTCTTCCAGTCAGTTGGCCAGGTAACTCTCTTCCAAATTTCTTGGCATAGACAAGTGAACTCTTCCAGCACTGCATCCATTTGTTGAAACATCTTAGTTGGTATTCCATCAATTCCTGGAACCTTGTTTTTCACAAATGCCTTCAGTGCAGCTTGGACTTCGTCATTCAGTGCCATCGGTTTTTGATCATATGCTGCCTCCTGAAATGATTGAATGTGAACCATTTCTTGTGGTACAGTGACTGTGTGTATTCTTTCAATCTTCTTTTGATGCTTCCTATGTTGTTCAGTACTTAGCCCATAGAATTCTTCAGTATTGCCACTTGAGACTTGAATTTTTTTTTTTTTTTTTTTTTTTTCAGTTCTTTCAGCTTAAGAAATGCCAAGTGTGTTCTTCCCTTTTGGTTTTCTAACTCCAGGTGTTTGCACGTCATTATAATACTTTGTTTTCTCGATCTGCCCTGTGAAATTTTCTGTTCAATGCTTTTACTCATCATTTCTTCCATTCGCTTTAGCTACTCAATGTTCAGGAGCAAGTTTTAGAGTCTCTTCTGACATCCAATTTGGTCATTTCTTTCTTTCCTATCTTTTTAATGACTTCTTTCTTCTTGTATGATCTTAATGTCATTCCACAACTTGTGTGGTCTTCAGTCATTAGTGTTCAGTGTGTCAAATCTGTTCTTGAGATGATCACTCAATTCAGGTGAGATATACTCAAGGTCGTACTTTGGCTGTCGTGTACTTGTTCTAATTTTCTTCAGCTTCAACTTGAACTTGTATATGAGCAATTGATGGTCTGTTCCGCATTTGGCCCTGTCCTTGTTCTGACTGATGATTTTCCATCATCTCTTTCCACAGATGTAGTCGATTTGATTCCCCCACTTTTCTGTCAGTTTGTTGTACTGTGGGGGCTTGTGTGTTGCTGTGATGCTGGAAACTGTGCCACTGGTATTCAAATACCAGTAGGGTCACCCATAGTGGACAGGTTTCAGCTGAGTTTCCAGACCAAGACTAGGGAGAAGGACCTGGCGTCTACTTCTGAAAAAAAATTAGCCAGTGAAAAACTTAATGAATAGTAGCAGAATATTGTTTGATATATCATGGGAAGATGAGCCCCTCCGGTTGGAAGGCACTCAAAACATGACTTGGGAAGAGCTGCCTCCTCTAAATAAAGTCAACCATAATGATGTGGATGGAGTCCAGCTTTTGAGACCTTCATTTGTTGATGTGGCACAAGTCAAAGTGAGAAGAAACAGCTGCCAACATCCATTAATAATCAGAACTTGGAATGTACAAAGTATGAATCTAGGAAAATGGAAATCGTCAGAAATGAAATAAGACACATAGACATTGATATCCTAGTGATTAGTGAGCAAAAATGGACTAATATTGGCCATTTTGAATCGGACAATCATATGGGCAACTATGCCAGGAATGACAACTTGAAAGGTAATGGTCTTGCATTCATCATCAAAACGAAAGTTTCAAGATCTATCCTGAAGTACAACGCTGTCAGTGATAGGATAATATGCATACATCTACGAGGAAGACCAGTTAATACGACTATTTTCAAATTTATGCATGAACCACTAGGCCAAAGATGAATAAATTGAAAATTTTTACCAAGTTCTGCAGTCTGAAATTGATCAAGCATGCAGTCAGGATGCATTGCTAATTACTGGTGATTGGAATGCAAAAGTTGGAAACAGAAGGATGTGTAGTTGGAAAATGTGGCTTTGGTGATAGAAACAATGTCGGCGATCACATGCTAGAATTTTTCAAGACCAAAGACTTCTTCATTGCAAATACCTTTTTCTAGCAACATAAACAGCAACATACACGTGAACCTCCCCAGATGGAATACACAGGAACGATTAGCTAGGAAGTCTCAAAGGATTTGGGCATGTAGTCGTACTCAAAACTGTTATTACTTACTGCAAAAGAACACACAGCAAAACCAGCTCAGGGAAAGTGTCCATGAGGAAACATCCACAGTAAAGCCAGTGCACATTTTACTTTTTTCTTAGGTTTTCATTCCTTTTTCCCATTCAAAACATTATTGTGGTATTATATATATCACAGTTCGCTTGTCAGTGTGTCATACTCTGGTAACTTACATGCAGCTGTAATGCTGGAAGCCGTGGCACCCAGCGTTTCAAATATCAGCAGGGTCACCCATGGGGAACAGTTTTCATCCAGACTAAGACAGACTAGGAAGAAGGACCTGGTGATTTACTTCTAAAAACACTGGCTAGTAAAATTCTTACGAACAGCAGTGGAACATTGATATAGTGCCAGAATGAGCCCCTCAGATTGGAAGGCACTGAAGATACAACTGGGGAAGAGCTGCTTCTTCAAAGTAGAGTCAAACTTAATGATGTTGATGGAGCCAAGCTTTTGGGACCTTCATTTGCTTATGTTACACAACTCAAAACGAGAAGAAACAGCTGCAGATATCCATTAATGATTGGAGTATAAAATGTAGAAAACATGAAAATTGGAGCTGTCAAAAATGAAATGGAACACATAAAGATTGATATTCTAGGTGTTAGTAAACTGGAATGGACTGGTATTGGGCATTTTGTCTTAGACATTCATAGGTCTACTATGCCAGGAAGGACAAATTGAAGCAGAGTGGTGTCCCATTCATTATCAAAAAGAACATTTCATGATCTACCCTAAAGTACAACGCTGTCAGTGACAAATACCATACACCCACAAAGAAGACCAGTTAGTGTAACTATTATTCAATTTAAATACCAACCACTAATGCCAAAGATGAAGGAATTGAAGATTTCTGCCAACTTCTACATTCTGAAATTGATCAAACATACAATCAAGATGCGTTGATAATTTTACTGGTAATTGGAATGTGAAACTTGGAAACAAAAAGGATCAGTAGTAGGAAATACGGCCTTGGTAATAGAAACGATGCCGGAGATCTCATGATAGAATGTTGCAAGACCAACTTATTCATTGCAAATACCTTTTTTCAACAACATATACTGCTTCTATACACATAGACTTCACTGTGTGGAATACACAGGTATATAATTACCTTTGTGGAAGGTAATGATGCAGAAGCGGAATATCAGAACTAGGCCAGTGGCCAACTGCGGATTTCTCATATGCAAGTTCAAGTTGAACCTGAATAAAATTAAAACAAGTCCACAAGAACCAAAATATGACCTTGAGTATATCTCATCTGAATTTAGAGACCATCTCAGGAATAGATTTGGCTCATTAAACATTAATGACTGAAGACCAGAAGAGTAATGGGATGATATCAAGGACGTCATACATGAGGAAAGCAAAAAGTCATTAAAAATGACAGTTAAGAAAGTCCAAAATGAATGTCAGAAGAGACTCTGAAACTTACTCTTGAATGTAGAGAAGCTAAAGCAAACAGAAGAATTGATGAAGTACAAGAACTGAATAGAAGATTGCAAAGGGCAGCTGAAGAAAACAAAGTTTTATAATGAAGTGTACAAAGGCCTGGAGTTAGAAAACCAAAAGGGAAGAACACACTCGACATTTCTCAAGCTAAAAGACCTGAAGAAAAAATTCAAGCCTCCAGTGGCAATACTTAAGGAATCAAAATATTGAACGACACAGGAAGCGTCAAAAGAAGATGGAAGAATTGGTCGACGTTCAACCCTCAGGAGGTAGGTAACACATGATCAAGAACTGATGGTACTGAAGGAAGAAATCGAAGCTGCACTGAAGACATTGGTGAAAAACAAGGCTCTAGGAATTGATGGAATACCGAGATGTTTCACAAATGGATGCAGCACTGGAGGTGCTCGTCTATGCCAGGAATTTGGAAGACAGCTACATGGTTGACTGGAAGTGATCCATATTTGTGCCCATTCCAAAGGAAGGTGATCCAACAGAATGCAGAAATTATCGAACAATATCATTAATATCACAGGTCAGTAGAATTTTGCCAAACATAATTTAAAAAATGGTTGCAGCAGTACATCAACAGGGAACTGCCAGAAATTCAAGCCAGATTCAGAAGAGGACATGGAATGAAGGATGTCATTGTTGATGTTAGATGGATCATGGCTGAAAGCAGAGAATACCAGAAGCATGTTTTCCTTTGTTTTATTGACTATGCAAAGTCATTTGTGTGGATCATAAAAAAATCTGGACACTGAAAAAATGAGAAATCTAGAACATTTAATTGTACTCATGAGAAATCTGTACGTAGACCGAGATACAGTTGTTCGACCAGAACAAGAAGATACTGTGTGGTTTAAAATCAGGGAAGGTGTGCATCCTTTTATCATACTTATTCAGTCTGCATGCTGAGCAGATAATCCCAGAAACTGGATTATATGAAGAAGAATGTGGCATCAGGTTGCAGGAAAGACTAGCAACCTGCAATACGCAGATGACACAACCTTGCTTCCTGAAATCGAGGAAGATTGAAGCACTTACTGATGAAAGTCAAAGACTACAGCCTTCAGTATGGCTCATACCTCAACAGAAAGAAAACGAAAATCCTCACAATTGGATCAATAAGCAACATCGTGATAAACAGGAAAGACTGAAGTTGTCAAGAATTCCATTTTACTTGGATCCACAATCAATGCCCGTGGAAGCAGCAGTCAAGAAATCCAAGGACTTATTTCCTTGCCTAAATCTGCTACAAAAGACTTCTTTAAAGTGTTGAAGAGCAACGATGTCACTTTGAGGACTAAGGTGCGCCTGAATGAAGCAATGGTATTTTCAATGGCGTCCTATGCATATGAAAGCTGATCAGTGAATAGAGAAGATCAAAGAAGAATTGATGCCTTTAAACTATGGTGTTGAGAAAGAATATTGAATATACTGTGGATGAGAATGAATAAATCTGTCTTGGAAGAAGCACAGCCAGAATACTCCTTAGAAGCGAGGATAGTGAGACTTTGTCTGAAGTACTTTGGATATGTTATCAGGAGGGACCAGTCCCTGAAGAAGGACATCATGCTTGGTGAAGTAGAGAGTCAACAAAAAAGAGGAAGACCCTCAACAAGATGGATTTACACAGTGGCTGCGATGATGGGCTCAAATATAGCAGGGATTGTGAGGATGTTGCAAGACCAGGCAGTGTTTTGTTCTGTTGTACACAGGTTCACTGTGATTTGGAACCGACTCAATGGCACCCAACAAGAACATAAATATACATACATATATATGTGTGTGTGTGTATATACATATATATATATCATACAATTTGTAATTTTAACCACGTTTAAGTATGCAGTTTAGCAGGTGAAGTCTTCAGTCATTTCGCAGTAGAATCACCCAGTTTTTACTTTATTCCTCTAGCAGTGATTTATGATAATAGATATGAAATGTACAAGAAGATGGTTTATTAGAGACACAGGTCCAGGATTATTATTCACAATCATATAAGCGCCTTCTGCCTTGCATGTACCAAAATTCTAGACTCTTTTTAGGAAAGCAGGGATTCAGCAGTAACCATATCGTGTGCATAAACAGTTTAGATACAGTAAGCCATCTTAAGGTGCATGGTGGTTGGAACCAGCCTGAAATCCAAGTTCCTACACAATAACCAAGATCCAACTTTGCCAGCAGGACTTTGTATGCATACAGAATCCCATGTCTTTGTTAACCCTTTTCTGTGTACTGGATAATGGACCTTTCTTACTAGAATGTCTAAGATAGCTTTACCATCAACAATTAAGGCTGACCTAGGCAGCTCATTTCACAGTGTACCAACAATAGAGGTATTGCTATACTGGTTTTGCTTTTCTGAGTATGTACATTCTAGCATCAGAATTTCTGCATGGTAGTGTTTTTTCTTTTCCCTGCTTATGAATGCAAATGGGCTGATGATCTTTTTCAGAAACCAGTATTTAGGGGGACCATGCCGCACAGTGGTTCCTGTATTCAGAGGTTTGAGTGTCAGGCTTGTGTGTTCAACAGCGAGTGTGGAAATTAGTGAAGTTGGGAGTACACCTTCTAGAGTGGCTCTGTGGAATCACTTCTTTCTGGAAATTGAGGCAGGGAGTAAGTTTTTTTAGAGAAAAGCACTGCTAACTACAAAATTCATAGTCCAGTGTTTTTGAATTTCAGTTAACTCCTTATCGGAGTTGGAGTCATAACCTCTGCCTCAAAGTCACAGTACTTTTTTATGGCTCTGGCAGAAGGAGCTCTGAGGCATCATATAACCTTAGTGTGTGAAAGAATGTGTGTGTGTGTACTCAAGCTTGGGTGGACAACAGCACCAAGGCTCAGGTGTGTAGGGAATTGTGTGGGTTTCTAAATTATCATGTTTTTTCTTCTTTTCTGAGTCTGACTTCTCAATAACATACTATTTCCATGAAATGGCACAAAGAGGAAGGGTACATACTGAGCTTATGATAACTCTTACACCAATAAATCAAAATTAATATTGCTTCAAAAAGAGAGTTTCATTTAGCTGGTTGGACCTTTCCATCTCTAATGGCCTGGTGTTTTAAAGGTATTATGGCTTGCTGGCCGTTGTTGCAAGTTGGGTTCCCATAGCCCTCTTGGCCTCACACATTTGGTGAAGAAAATAGAGGAAAAAACTGCTAGTCCTTCAAAGTGTTTTCATTTCTTAAAACGTCATCTAGGTTTAATCCTCTGCCTCCTGTAGTGCTGAGTGATATGAGCAGTAGGGAAGCAGATAAAATAGTTTCTTCACAAGGCAGTGATGGTCTTAAAATGGAAAGAGTTGTTTCATTTGTATAATTCTCATTCCTCTATTGTATGCTGAAACCTTCTGATAGGAATAAGACTTTTAGTGGTCACAGTGAAAATGTAGAGACAAATTCTGTGTGTTAGTGGTGCTATTTAATTTGTGAGTTAGTGTGTGTAAACAGAGTAAGAGATCTGATAACTGAGGCATAGGGTAGTTGTTAGGAGATCCCAGAATCTTGTTTCAACTTCCTATGGATTGGGTTCAGTCCCCAGTGCTGTCTGCTTCACCTATCTTCCTGCATACATAAGGCATATGTTTTAGGAATCAGTCGTCTTTGAAGATGTGGCTGTGGACTTCACTCTGGAGGAGTGGGCTTTGCTGGATCCTGTTCAGAGGAAGCTCTACAGAGATGTGATGCTGGAAACCTTTAGGAACTTGGCATCAGTAGGTAAGATGACATTACCTCTTCACTTTGTTATTTAGACAACATTTTTTGCTCATTAGGACTTTTCCAAAATTTGGAAAGATGAATATATTGATCAGTAAGACAGACATGGTTACCAGCATCATATAGGTAGAATCTCATTGTTTATCCATAAGAATGAAAATCTGTGTATTAAAATGAGTTTTTCTTTTTGTGTTGGTTAAAACACTTGTGTCTCCCTTACTGTCACCAGTGTGGATATAGGTTTCACAGGTCATTTTGGGGCCTAGAGAAGTTTGCTTTTGAAAACTTTATGAGAATTTTACTGTGTCTGTGAAGCTGCTTTCCATTTTGACCCCTTGTGCCTGTTATTGATGAAGTCTTCACACACCTGCACTCAACTTTTTTTTTTTTTTATTATTGCTGACAGGAGCCTTCTTCCTTGTAAGATTGGTTCACTTTTTGCTTTCAGATGATGAGACTCTATTTAAGGCCAATGAGTCAGTTTCTCAACGAGATACTCATGAGAAAAAAATATCCAAGGAAGATAAAATACTGAAATTTACAAGAAATGATTCTTGGTCCTCCATTTTAGGAAAAATTTCAGAAGGGCTTAGCATTGAAGATCAGCCTAAAGACCAGGGGTTGCCTCTTCGGTGAGTAGCATACACAAGAGAACACAGTATCCCAGGAGATAAACTTAGTATTTAATGAAATTTTTAAAAAACATACAAATAAGCACAAAACCCAGGTATACCTAGCTCCATCTTTGTTTATTCGCAAGAAATTTACACAGCAAATTTTTCATTAAATGTGGCTTAGACATTGATTGATTGAAATATAATTCTATTGGAAACAATGATTTTTAAAAACTCCATATATGTAAGAAACACTTTTAAAAATGACTATGGGTCAAGTCCTGTTTCGAAACATTCAGCTTATTTCACTTTCGAACAATTCACATAGAGTAGAAAATTGGGAAAGTCTATGTTTATTACAGAGAGGGTTATAATTGAACGCTAATAGTTATTAACAAATATTATTAAATCATTAATATGTTAATAATATGCTTCTTTGTTTTAACAGAGATTGTATGGCTCTGAGACTCTGTGAAAGTAATGAAGGTCATCAATGGGGAGAAACCTTCAGCCAGATTCCAAATCTTAATCTTTACAAGAAAACGACTACTAGAAACAATCCATTTGAATGCACTGAGTGTGGAAAAGTCTTTATGTATCCTTCCTCATTTAAGAGGCACATCGCAAGTCATGCTGGACACAAACCTTATCAGTGTCCAGAATGTGGGAAGGGCTTTGGTTTTCCATCAGAATTAAGAAGGCATGTGAGAATTCACAGTGGAGAAAGACCTTATGCATGTGAATTATGCTGGAAAACCTTCATTCATCTCCGATCCTATCGAAGGCATGAAAAGGTTCATAGTAAAGAGAAACTTTATGAATGTAAACAATGTGGAAGCACCTTCAGTTTTCTCGACTCCTATCAAAGGCATGAAAAGACTCACAATAAAGAGAAGTTCAATGAGTGCAAGGAATGTGGAAAAGCCTTCAAGTGGCCCTCATCTTTAACAAGACATATGAGAACGCACAGCCGAGAGAAACCCTATGAATGTAAGCAATGTGGGAAAGCCTTCAAATGGCCCATATCTTTACAAACACATATGAGAACACACACTGAAGAAAAATCTTACAAATGTAAGCGATGTGGGAAAGCTTTCATTTGGCCTATATCATTACGTACACATAGGAGATCACACTGTGGAGAGAAATCCTATGAATGTAAGCAATGTGGGAAGGCATTCAGTTGGCCCATATGCTTACAAAGACATATGAGAGTGCATACTGTAGAGGAACTTTATGAATGCAGTCAGTGTGGGAAAACATTCCGTTGGCACTTTTCCTTACGGAGACATTTGATAACACACTCTGGAGCCAAACCCTATGAATGTAAAGATTGTGGGAAAGCCTTTAGTTGGCTTATATCCTTGCGAGAGCATATGACAAAGCACTCTGGCAAGATATTCTATGAATGCAAGGAATGTGGCAAAGCATTCTATTATCTCCAATCTCTTCGAAGGCATGAAAGGTCTCACAGCAAAGAGAAACTCTATAAATGTAGGCAGTGTGGGAAAGGCTTCAATCAACTCTTCTACCTTCGAAGACATGTGAGAATGCATACTGGAGAGAAACTTTATGAATGTAAGGAATGTGGAAAAACCCTTAAGTGGGCCTCATCTTTAACAATACATATGAGAATGCACACAGGAAAGAAACCCTATGAATGTAAGCAGTGTGGGAAAGCCTTCAACTGGTCTATCTCTTTACGAGCACATATGAGAATGCACTCTGGAGAGAAACCCTATGAATGTAAGCAATGTGGGAAAGCCTTCTATTGGTCCATATCTTTACGGGCACATATGACTACACACACTGGAGAGAAACCCTATGTATGTAAACAATGTGGGAAAGGCTTCAATCAGCTGTCATACCTTCGACGACATGTGAAAATGCATTCTGGAGAGAAACCCTATGAATGTAAACAATGTGGGAAAGCCTTCAAGTGTCCCTCATCGTTACCAAAACACATGAGGACTCACACTGGCGAGAAACCCTATGAATGTAAGCAATGTGGAAAGGCTTTCGTTTCTTCCTCAGCCTTACGATATCATGTGAGAACACACAGTAGAGTGGAACATTATCAACGTAATGTGGGAATGCCTTCTGAAAACTAATTCATGTATAATGCTCTTACAAATTCACACCAGGAGAAGAATCTTATAAAAGTTATAAATGTAACATTCCCTTTATCAGTACCTCATCCTTAAAGTGAATCCATTGGAATTTATTTTTAGTTTTTTAAGAAGTATTAAGGTAAGAAAGGATTCTGTAGGTAATCTTTTAGCTGTAATACAAAAGTTTTCCCAGGTAGTATTTTTTCTTATTATTAAGTTAATTTTTTACCTTTGAAGTTTAAAGTCTGTTGGACCCCTGGGTATTTTGAATGGTATTTTTAATAAGCAATTAGGTTTAATTTTCATAAAGTTTTTAAAATTGTTCTGGAAGTAAGCGATTATTAGTACTATGACACTTTGGTATTTGTTTGGATTTGCTTATAGGCTTAGTGTGGTAGGTACTAGGTACCTGTCACCCATTATTTACATTCTTCCTTACTGGAAGAACTTTTTTTTTAGTTGCCAGAGAGGCCTTATTCCATTTTTCTGGCTGGTACTTGGTAGAAATTAATAATTATGCAAAGTTGTTCTAAAGGAGTGAATTGTTATTTTCAAACTTTGTTACTTAAGCATCAGTCATATTGGAAATTACATTTACCAGAATCCCTTCCCTGTATGGTTCCATGTTCAAGCCTACTAATAGCCCAGTTGCATGAGATTTGGAAAACAGAAGTGAGGAGGGTATTGCTGAGGTTTTTGTACCACAGTGCAAGGAGAGAGGCACATACACAGGCGCTTTTATGGATACCAGTTCTCAGCTAGTTTTCCTGTTTTGTGGCCCTGCCATTCAAGAGTATCCTCAAAACAAACAACTGCTTGGCTTCCATTTTTCTCAAAGGTATAGCCTTCCAAAGATATCTCCACAGGGAGTCCACTTCTGTGATGAGACAACCAATTTGATTTCCCTGCAAATGGTAGTGTGTTCTCCAGATCACTGTTTAGACTGTCATGGTTGCTCATCTTTTCTGCTGCTCTGACTCTTCTATATATTTTAGTATGTTTTCATAAGGTCTAGTTTGTATAGCAAACACCTTGTTTTCTTCATTTCAAGTGGTTTTGTGTTCCTGATGTTAACCATGACAGCTACAATGTGAAACCAAAAACATAATAAACCATACAGATGGGTTTTGTTACATATGTATCTGATTCTTACATCGACTATCTCATCTGATATTTTACATTTACAGCAATAATTATTTTGAGCATTAATGATCCCACCGACCTGAGCACCCTCCTCACGCACAGCTCGCCCAGGGTGCGCCGAAGGAGGAGTAGCACCGCCCCCAGGGTATTTAATCTCACTCTGGAATCTGCAGGGTGACCAACAGTCCAGCTTCTCCTGACTCACACCTCCCTCCCTCCTGGCTCTATCCCGCATGCTTCACTCTGCCCCATGCTCACCTCGCGGGCACCAGGAATGGGGCACAGGTGGTGGGCAGCACTCATGTCTGTGGAGCCACACTTTGGCCAAAGCTACCATGTACCACCCAGCCTGTGCTGCCCTGCTTACTGCACCAGATCACTGCAGAGCCTGAGCTGGGATGCCAGGTGGCTGAGGACACCTGGCCAGCAGCCTGCAGCATGGATTTGGATTCTGGCAAGCAGAGCAAGGACCAGCCCGGGACTGTCGAGTATTTCACATAATGCCAATTTCTGCATAATGACCTGGTCGTTGGAATCTAACCATGTCGATAAGTGAGGAGTGGGTGTAACAATTAAAATTTTTTTAAAAATCCACACAGTATTTTGTTTCCCTACCACATTTGTTACCCTACCAGATTTTTTAGTGTGTGCTAACCTTGTCTTTCCATACACAAACAAGCATCGTTGTCATATAGGATAGACATGGGGAGCTTTCTGATACAGCTGAATACAATCCCTCAATATGTGTTCAGTTATGTATGATTCTGTGTCATTAAAAACAATGTATTTTCCCCAAAAACAATATGTAGATACTTCTTAGAAGTATGCTATTATTTTCTTCAAATCAGCTATATACTAACAAATGTTATTCTAAACCTGGTGGTGCAGTGGTTAAGAGCTACAGCTGCAAACCAAAAGGTCAGTAGTTTGAACCCACCAGGCACTCTTTGGAAACCCTGTGGGGGAGTTCTGCTCTGTCCTATAAGGTCACTATGAGTGGGAATCAACAGCTATGGGTTTTTGTTTTTTGGACATGATATATGAAAAGATTTTATTGCAGTTATGTTTCAAATTAAGTGTAAGTTTTTTGAATTATAACAGATTTTGAGTCAACATTACTAAATATCCATATATACATTCATTTTTATGTAGATTTTTTTATTGTGTACTAATGATATGTGTTATTCAAATAATTTCTTATCCATTGTTAATAATAAAAAAAGGTTTGGTCAATGTTTTCTGGACAAACGCCTTCAGGATCACACCTGCAGCCAAAGATAATTAGATGTATTGAGTTACAGCAATTAGAATAAACACGTTGTAAAGGACTGTAGAATGTTTCAGTCAATGGATTTATAAAAAGTCATCAAATTTGGACATCTGGTGGTGATTTGGGTAAGTGTTCAAGTGAGCCAGGCTTTCCACTGGATTAGATGCTTTCAGGTCATGAATGTGGTTAGAAATCAAAAGTTCTTATCTAGAAGGCAGAAAGAATTGAGTGGAGCTAAAACTTAGAGATGTAGCAGCTAGTTAGTTTAGTGAGAAGGTGGAAGCTTGTTTTAATAATCCAAAAGACCTAAAGTGATATTTTCGTTTTTCAAAGTATCATTTACATATATTTAGACTTCTAGCGCTAGATAGATAAGAAAACATAACTGTTTTCTGTGTTTAATCTTAACTATCCAATCTTTCTTCTTCCATGTTATGTTCTTGCAGCACTGCAGAAACCGATGTTATTTGGCAATCTGTTTCTCATTTGAGCTTTCCTTGCCCCCAGTCATCCTTCCTATCATACAAATGAAATAAGTTAATCACAGTGCATTCTTGCCCACACTTACATAGGTCATATTAACGGAGTACAGATGGGACCCCAGTAGTAATTTAGAGCAATGCAGTGTTCTGTATCTTGATAGTAGTGGCATAAATGTTCATATATGAAAACTCATGGAGCTACCCTTAAAATTGCAAATTTTACTGTGTGAATACATTGAAAATATACACAAAACATAATTCAACAATCTACATGTACAGTTCAGTGACATTGGTTCTTAATGAAGGTGTCCTGTTTTATCAGTAAATGTGAAGATAGCATGCTTAGAAGATCAGGAGGAAATTAATCCAAATCCACACTGGTAGTTTGAGGGGAAATTGAGATACAGAGGATACAACCGCCTCAGTTTCGTCAAAAATTTCTGCCAACTTTATTAATATGTGCTCGTGAATTCTGTCCTATGTGAGTGGAAGTCCAGTTTTCAATTCTTAATAGTTATATGTTCATTCTGACAAAGTACATATGATAATTTGTCAACAAAGGTACGTAACCAGGGAAATTTTATCTATCCGTTTCAGAATAATCTCATCACAGCAATTTGCTATCTTGACTCATTTATGTTATACTTAATGTCACATTTTATCTTCCAATATTAACCTCAATGAACATATTCTAGGAATAGAAGGATACGTTTTGCTATTTTTATGACTGTTTATTCGTACATTCACCATTAGTATTAATGTCAAGTCATGGTTTACATGCAGAAATATATAAAACTAAAGGTTAGGTTTTTTTCATCCATTAAACTATTGAAGGACATCTTTGTTTCTTCTGGGTTTTGGCAACTGTGAATAAAGGTTCTATAAACATTTGTGTAGAGTTTTTGTGAACATAAGTTTTCTTCCTTCATTAGGTTGGGATGTTAAATCACCTATCCCAGCTGTGGTACCTATTGGTGCATATGAACCAGTACTCTGGTATCTGATGTGCAGCTATTGATTTAGAAAATGCATTTGCCGATCAAATGCTTTTTGCCAAATTGATATAATGAGGATCAATTTAATTTACTTGGCAGACACCAGAGTGTACTTCTACTGTGTTATGGATAGATCAACTGTCCAGATCTTTCCCAGAGTAGAACCCAGACTGCTACATGTTGGATGGTGGGATATCAATGATGTGAAATTTCATGGACCAATATTCACTAGTTTTTGTTTCTAGGGTTTCAGATGTCTGAGAACACAATGAGATACCTTCTTATAATGTGTGCAACAAGTTGTGACACCCTGTAGTGCCAACCAAAAGAAAGAGGTCTCAATTTTATAGGAATCTTAGATTATGGAGGTTACATATACCATATTTGAGCATTCTACTCATTTACTGGGTGACGCAAAACTGCCAGTTTTGTGTATGGCCCAGAACAACAAAAAACCTTTTTGCCAACTTGCCTTGTTTTTCATGTCCTTGACAGTTTTGAGGCAAATGAGTCAGGTATTTTGTAGAATGTCCCTCTGTTCATGTGATGTTATTGCTTATTATTAGTCTGGGGTCATGAGTTCTAGGGAGGAAGACCACAGAAGTAAAGGGCAATTTTCATCACATCACATAAAGAGTGGTTGTTACCATCAAGTCAGTTCTGAGTCATATAGAGATCCTGTAAACAACAGAACAAAACACTGCCCCGCTCTGTCATCCTCACAATCGTTGCTATGTTTAAGCCCATTATATGAAGGGTAGATACTATGAATATGACATCACTGTCGACCTTGATCACCTGGCTGAGGAAATGTTTATCATGTTTCTCCGTTGTGAAGTTAAGTCTCCCTCCTTTCAGCCCTCGCTTTCCATTTTGTACTCTTTGGAAGTCACTATGGGCATAGGCCACACTTACCAAGCAGAGCTTTAAGTTTCACATCTTCAAGGTCAGAGTATCTACATAAAGTATTTGGAATTCTTAAAGGGAGGTTTTTCACTTTTCTCCCACGTGTTTACGTATTTACTCAATCCTTTATATCATTATGGACTTATGGATATTTATTTTAATTTTTGTGCTTATTCCATTTTTAATGCCTATGCAAAAAAGAAAGTTGCTGTTGAGTCAATTCCAACTCATAACAACCCTATAGGACAGAATAGCACTGTCCTACAGGGTTTCCAAGGAGTGGCTGGTGGACTTGAACTGCCAACCTTTTCTTAACCACTGCACCATCAGGGCTCCTTAATGCCCATAGTTTCCTGTTTTATTTTTTAACCCTTTACTATCTTATTTATCATGTTTGTTTTTTGTATCCTTGAGTGACTTCCTATTGCCAGTACATGAGTGAGCTTATTCAACTTTTCCGTCTCCCTTCTCCAATTTTATACTATTTGTACCTTGTTACAACTTGTAACATTTCTATATTAGTCTCCTAACTTTATCCCCATCTTTGCTTTAGTCTTATGTGTATTTATATATATTTAAATGTTCACCATTTGTTGACTGAAACTTTCCCGATTGTCCATGGGTTGGATGACATGCATCCTCTGTTAAGGCTCAAGAAGGATTGATAGACACAGAATTCCCTATATGCTTGTATGTTGAAAAATTTTCCTATGCCCTTGATATTTGAAGGACAGCTTGGCTGGATATAGGGTCCTTGGGTCATGCTTACCATCACTAAGTTCTTTTAAAAAATTTATTCCGTTCTTTTTTGTGTTACTTTTGAAAAGCCTGATGCTAGTCTAATTTGTGGGTTTTGTAAGTTACTTGATCTTTTTGACTGGGAGCCGATTATTTTAAATTTATCTCAGAAATTTAATGGTTTTTCTTGGATATGTGTTGGAATTTATTACTCTAGGTTACTTTTCCCAAGTACTCAATATGGAAAGGAGCCCTGGTGGTGCAGTGGTTAAGCGCTCACCTACTAACTGAAAGCTCAGTGGCTCAAACCCACCAACTGAGTCATAGGAGAAAGATGAGGCACTCTGTGTGCATAAAGATTTACTGCCTTGGATCCACCTATAAGCAGCTGATATTTGACAAAGGCCCAAAGTCCATTAATTGGGGAAAAGACAGTCTCGTTAACAAATGGTGCTGGCATAACTGGATATCCATCTGCAAAAAACTGAAACAAGATGCATACCTCACACCATGCACAAAAGCTAACTCAAAATGGATCAAACATAAAAGTGAAAATGATAAAGATCATGGAAGAAAAAATAAGGACAATGCTAGGAGCCCTAATACATGGCATAAACACAATACGAACCATAAGTAATGCACAAGTATCAGAAGAGAGACTAGATAACTGGGAGCTCCTAAAAATCAAACACTTATGCTCATCAAAAGACTTCACCAAAAGAGTCAAAAGACCTACAGACTGGGAAAAAAATTTTGGCTACAACAAATCTGATCAGCATTTAATCTCTAAAATCTACAAGATACTGCAAAACCTCAACAACAAAAAGACAACTCCATCAAAAAATGGGCAAATGACATGAACAGGCACTTCACCAAAGAAGATATCCAGGCAGGTGACACGTGAAGAAATGCTCATGATCATTAGCCATTAGAGAAATGCAGATCAAAACTACAATGAGATATCATCTCACCCCAACAAGGCTAGCATTAATCCAAAAAACACAAAATAATAAATGCTGGAGAGGTTGTGGAGAGACTAGATCACTTATACACTGTTGGTGGGAATGTAAAATGGTACAACCGCTTTGGAAATCAATTTGGCGTTTCCTTAAAGAGCTAGAAATAGAAGTACCATATGATCCAGCTATCACATTCCTTGGAATATATCCTATAGAATAAGAGCCGTCACACGAATAGATATATACACACCCATGTTCATTGCAACACTGTTCACAAAAGCAAAAAGATGGAAACAACCTAGGTGCCTGTCAACAGATGAATGGGTAAACAAATTATGGTATATCCACACAATGGAATACTACGCAACGGTGAAGAACAATGATGAAGCCGTGAAACATATAACATGGAGGAATCTGGAGGGCATTATGCTGAGTGAATTTAGTCACAGAAAGACAAATATTGTATAAGACCACTATTGTAAGAACTCAAAAAAAGGGTTAAACACAGAAGACAACACTGTTTGATGGTTACAAGGGTGGGGGGTGGGGAGGATGAGGGCTATTCACTAACTAGATAGTAGACAAGTATTGTCTTAAGTGAAGGGAAGGACAGCACACACTACAGGGGAAGTCAGCACAACTGGACTAAACCAAAGCTAAGAAATTTCCTGAATACAATCAAACACTTTGAGGGACAGAGTAGCAAGGGTAGGGATCTGGGGACCATGGTTTCAGGGGACATCTAGGTCAATTGGCATAACAAAGCTTATTAAGAAAAGGTTCTACATCCTACTTCAGTGCGTGGCGTCTGGGGTCTTAAAAGCTTGCAAGTGGCCGTCTAAGATGCATCAATTTGTCCCAACCACCTGGAGTAAAGGAGAATGAAGAACATCAAAGTCACAAGGAAAATATTAGCTGAGGAGACAAAAAGGCCACATAAACCAGAGACTATCAGCCTGAGACCGGAAGAACTAGATGGTGTCTGGCTACCACAAATGAACGTCCTGACAGGGAACACAACAGAGAGTCCTGGATGGAGCAGGAGAAAGGTGAGGTGCACAACTCAAATTCTAGTAAGAAGACCAGACTTAATGGTCTGACAGACTGGAGGAGCCTGGAAAGCATGGCCCCCAGATTCTCTATCAGCCCAGAACTAAAACAATTTCTGAGGCCAACTCTTCAGACAAGGACTGTACTGGACAGTGGGACATAAAGTGATACTCGTGAGGAGTGTGCCTCTTGGCTCAAGTAGACACAGGACACTAAATAAGCAGCTTCTGTCTGGAGGTGAGATGGGAAGGCAGAGAGGGTTAGGATCTGGTTGAATGGGCATGGGGAATCAGGGTGGAGGAAAGGAGGGTCTGTCACAGGGGAGAGGATTAGAGTCACATAACAATGTATGTTTAAATTTTTGTATGGGAGACTAACTTGAAATGTAAACTTTATTTAAACTACAACAATAAGAAATGAACTTAAAAAAAGATTTACTGCCTTGGAGACGCTATGGGGCAGTTCTACTTTGTCCTGTAGGGTCGCTGTGAGGAATCGACTCGATGGCAATGGGTCTGTTTGGGTTTTGGACCCAATGTTGGGTGCTGTTTTGATTCCGACTCATAGCGACACCATGTGACATAGTAGAACTGCCTCATAGGGTTTTCTTGGCTGTAATCTTTATGGGATCAGATCACCAGGAGAACCCATAGAACCACTCAGTGGCTTTGAACTGCCAACCTTTTGGTTAGAAGCTGAGAGCTTAACCATTGCACCACCAGGGCTCCTTTAAGTACCCAGCGGCATTTTCAATATGTATATTCAGGTCCTTTTATGTTTCTGGAAATTCGTCTTGCATTACATTAACTCTTGTGCATTATTTTTTCTTTTCCTGTAGGGATTGTGGTAATACACATATTTTTCGGTCCTTTCCTGACTTTCATTCCCAATACTTTCTGTCAATTTTTACTTTTTTAAAAGTCATTTTTATCTTGTGTGTTTCCCTGCCTTTCCTCTTTGAGACTATGGACCTATCCTGTGCCTCAACGAACTAGATTTAATATTCTTTAATGATTCCTGACCGAATCCCTTATTAGTATTGTAGGTATGAAGTATTGATTTTCTAATTCCAAGACTCTTTTTCATTCATTAATTTGCATTCTGCTGTAGGAAGAGCTTTTTCTTCTTCCCTATTTATATGAATTTTGGCTAATGGTTTCTTATATTGTTCAATAGGTTATGACCGGTTCCTTTATTATTGATTTTGATGCTTCAACTTTTCCAAATTTGGCCAGTGGGAGTCCTTTCAAAGTATCTTTCATTTCTAGGAATTAGCACAAATAGTTGGAAAATAACTATATAAAATTCCTAAGATTAGACTAATAAATCTTATGAAAAATCCTAGTGGAAGAAGAAAAAAATTTTCATGAATGACATCAAAGCAGACTAAAATAAACAGACTAAGAAATTTCTTTGAACAGAGAATCAAATCTTACTATGATATCAGTTTTCAACAAATAGTTCTGGCATTTTGTAGTGCCCTTAACTGGTTCAGTTAAGTGCTCAGTATTAACTGAAAGGTTGACAATTTGAATCTACCAAGAGATGCCTGAAAAGAAGGCTTGTGGAGTGCACAATTCTACTTTGAACCATATGAGTCACCACGAGTGTGAACCAACTCTAGTGAGTCTTCCACCAATCCTAATGCCCCGTTCTTTTCCATATAATCAAGCTTCTTGGATTATTTGCTCAGCATACAGATTGATAAGTATGGTGAAAGGATACAACCCTGACACACACCTTTCCTGATTTTAAACCACGTGGTATCCCCTTTTTCTATTCAAACTACTGCCTCTTAGTCTATATACAAGTTCCACATGAGCATAGGTAAGTGTTCTTGAATTCTCATTCTTCGCAGTGTTACCCACAATTTGTTATGATTCACACAATTTAATGCCTTTAAGTAGTCAATAAAACACAGGTAAACCTCTTGCTGGTATTTGCATTCAGCCAAGATCCATCCAACATCAACAATGATAACCCTCATTCCATGTCTTCTGAATCGAGCCTGAATTTCTGGCAGTTCCATGTTGATGTACTGCTGCAACCGTTTTTGAATGATCTTCAGCAAAATTTTACTTAACTTTGATATTAATGATATTGTTTGATAATTTCCACATTCTGCTGGATCACCTTGTTTTGAATGGCAACAAATATGGATCTTTTCCAGTTAGTTGGCCAGGTAGCTGTCTTCCAAATTTCTTGGCATAGTGAGTAAGCACCTCCAGCGATGCATCCATTTGTTGAAATATCTCAATTGGTATTCTGTCAATTTCTGAAGCCTTGTTTTTCTCCAATGTCTTCAGTGCAGCTTGGATTTCTTCCTTCAGTACCATCGGTTCCTGATTGTGTGCTACCTCCTGAAATGGTTGAACGTCGACCAGTTTTTTTTTGGTACAGTGACTCTATGTATTCTTTCCATCTTCTTTTGATGCTTCCTGCATCGTTCAATATTTTTCCCATAGAAGTCTTCAAAATTGAAACTCCAGGCTTGAATTTATTCTTCAGTTCCTTTAGCTTGAGAAATGCCAAGCATGTTCTTCCCTTTTGGTTTTCTAACTCCAGGTCCTTGCACAACTCATTATAAAACTTTGCTTTGTTTTCTGAAGCTGCCCTTTGAAATCCATTTACTTTAGCTATTCTACATTCAAGAGCAAGTTCCAGAGTCTCTTCTGACATCCATTTTGGTCTTTTCTTTCTTTCGTGTCTTTTTAATAACCTTTTGCTTTTTTCATGTGTAACGTCCTTGATATCATCTCACAACAGATCTGGTCGTCGGTCATTAGTGTTCAATGTATCAAATCTATTCTTGAGATTGTCTCAAAATTCAGTTGGAATATACTCAAGGTAATATTTTGGTTCTCTTGGACTTGGGTTAATTTTCTTCAGCTTCAGCTTAAACTTTCCACAAGCAACTGATGGTCTGTTCTACAGTTGGCCACTGGCCTTGTTCTGACTAATGATACTGAACTTTTCAATTGTTTCTATCCACAGGTTCTACCTAGGGCTGGCAGTAAGTCAGCCAAACCCCAGATCCTTCTCCGAATTCCCAAACAACAACTCGCCTCCTCCAAATCACAGCATTATTATCAACTCTTTGTCAAAAATACTGTGGGATTTTAATTGTCCAGTATTTTTACACAGGGGAATGAATGGCTCATTTTTTTAAATTTCTGTTCTTTATGGGAATATTTTACATTGCATTGCCTGGGAGTGGCCCCCAATGCCCACAGCTGCCATCTTGGAGAGTCGAATGAACATCAGCCTCTGGGTTCTCTCCTCCCAGGGGACCGCCTGCAGGGTGGGGGTACGGACTTCCAAGGAAGCTGCTTGGATGCCCTGGGCCTGGGAGGAATCCCCTAATATACTCTGTGTCTAAAAAGTCCCTCCCTTGGGCATCGCTACAGATTTTATTCCCCCAATCCCAGCTTTCATTCTGTTTGGAGACACATTATTCCTCAGCTTATAGGATGCTGGTTATGAGGTGAAAGGACAGAAATGAATCCTGTATTCCCAGCTCTCACGGAGATGTAAAAGGAGGAAAAAGTAACCCAAAGGACACAGAAACCACCCCAGTGCAGTGAGGTGGTGCCACACACTGAAAAGCAAAGTACACCTCAGGCACAGGGTGTGGCACAGTGGAGTGTTGGCGGGGAGGGTGGTCAAGGAGCAGCTCCATTAACAGGTTGGGGGAGGGGATAGGCCACGTGGTAGGTGACCTGACTTAAGCCTGATGTTTCAGTCAGACTTATCTGTGTCCCAGTTCAGCACTGCCCTCCTCTGGGTTTGTCACCTTGAAAAGATGGATTCGCTTGATTGGACCTTGGGTTTTCAGTAATTATGTTTTTAAAAATGACGGTGATGGCGTCTGACCTCTAACTTCACGAGGGAGAGAGAGAATCTGCATCAGTCCAAAGCTGATTCCTGTGAGGTTGAGGTCAGATAAACCTCCTCTGTACAATCTTTTTACCAACTCTGACACCACCCGTCCCTCCCATGGCACTTTCCTCTGCTGGGTTCGACAATTTGTTGAAATGACCACACAGAACTCACAGACCATACTCACAGTGACGGGGTTTATTAGGGAAGAAACCTGTTACGATTTAGGATCAGGAACGACTCTTCCTGAGGACAGCTTCTTGGTCGTGCCCACAGGCAGAACTCTCCCTGGCTCTTGGCTCTTGGCCCTCAGTCCTTCGGGCCTCTTGGGCCACCCCTGCCTCTACCCTACTCAGGTGTTACAAAGCTCTTTAGCTCCACCAATAAGTGCCCATAGGCACCCCACTCTGCCAGTAAACCTTGGCTCGAAGGTGCTCAGCTCTATCGCTCCATAGGGCCAGGAAGCCCAGCACGCCATCTCCTGCCAGTCTCCTGGTTCTGCTACCTCTGCCACAGCCATTTCTCTGCAGCTGCTTCTCACTGTCTTGCTGTCTCCAGTGTCACAGCTTTCTGTCTCCTGAGTCTAGGAGGTTCTCAGCACAAGAATTCTGGGTCCAAAGGACATGCTTCAGTCCTAGCCCTTCTTTCTTGGTGCTAGTGAGTTTCCCCCTGTCTGCCTCTAGGATGGCTCATTTTCAACCTAGGAGGACCACGAAACTGACCAATCCCCTCATTAGGGTTCCATACACCTTATTTGCATTGTCCCACCCCCGCCAGAATGCTATGCAACTTATTTGCATTATTAGCAAGCTATCCAATTCCCTTGGTGGGCCACAAGCACCTCATTTGCATAGTCCCACTCAATGATTGGGACTGTCTAGCATTACGAAACCATGGCTGGAAAGGCCGTATAAAAGTGATCCATCAAACGGAAATGTTGATGTCATTGTGTGCTGTAGAGTCGATTCTGACTCATAGCAGCCCCAATTGACAGAGTAGAATTGCTCCACAGGATTTCTGAGGCTGTAAATCTTTACGGGAGAAGATCACCAAGTCTTTTCTCCTGTGGAGTCACTGGGTGGCCTCAAACCACCAACCTTTCGGTTAGCAGCCAACCACTTAACCATTGAGCCAACAGGTCTCCACAGTAAATATAATATACATTAAATTAATAGTTCTTGAAAGGTAGGAGAGAGTATTTCCACAGAGGCAGGAAAGAAACAAATTTCAGGGTAAAATATACAAAAGTCCAGTCTTCTATTCCATTTGTTAAAAATTCTTGTTTACCTTTTTCTCCCCAGAGCATGTGTAGTCAAGTTATCAAGTCTGTTCTTTTCATTGATTACAAATGAACTTCTTCCTATTATCTGGAATATGCAGGTTAGTGGTAGATCCCATGAGTTGAGAAGTATTGAAATATGATTATTTAGAAAACATTTGGTTACCATGGCTTAATAATTAAATGACATCCTTATTTTCTGAAAGGGATAGACACTTGTGTGTTTTTTTGTTGAGCACTCAAAAGTACCTTACACTTTTATTTCCTGATTTATACATAAACATTAAGTTTGAGTGATTTTGCTAGGTCCTGCAAACACTGCATTTTTCTCTCTTAAAACATCCCTGGTGGTCCAAAATGAATGTACAACCTTGACTAGGAGCAGAGCCCCAAGGCCACTGGATCTAAGCTTTGAGGCTGCAAAGGGAGGTGAATGGAGGCGGTTATACCTGGGCAGTGTCTCTTGCAGGTGTTCTAGCCACTCGCACCCACCGCAGAAGGAGACATTTCCACTGTAAGGAGCTCCAGAGCATTGGAAAACTGAAGAAACTCATGCAGATGCCCTTGGGGGTGATTCCTTTTCCCAGGTTATAATTGCCATTGTCTTGGGGCTGTTTCTAGTCAATAGATTTGATTTGTGCATCCACAGACTTGCTGTGTAATTCTGTTTATACGTTCTTGGATTTAATTTGCTGATATTTTGTTGAGGATTTTTGCGTCTATATTCCTCAAAGACACTGGTTATAATTTTTCTTCCTAGTTATGTCTTTGTCTGGTTTTGGTATTTATGAAATGCTGGCCTCGTAGAATGAGTTAGGAAGTGTTCCCTCCTCTTTTATTTATTTATTTTTTTTTTTAAGAGTTTAAGAAGAATTTGGTGTTAATTTTTTAAGTGTTTTGTAGAATTCACCTTTCTGTAGATTTTCTGGCCTGTATCAATTTCATTCTCTCTAAAGAACTTCTTTTACAGTTTCTTGCAAGACAGAGTTACTGGTGATAAATTCCCTGCATTTTGTTTGAGAGAGTCTATCCTTCACTTTTTGTTAATGATAATTAAAAAAAAATTTTTTTTGTGCTTTAAGTGAAAGTTTACAATTCAAGTTAGTCTCTCATGGAAAGATTTATACGTATATTGTTTTGTGACCCTAGTTGCTCTCCCTATACTGTGACAGCAGACTCTTCCTTTCCACCCCAGATTTCCTGTGTCCATTCAACCAGCTCCTGACCTTCTCTGCCTTCTCATCTCACCTCCGGACAGGAACTGCCCATTTAGTCTCATGTTTCTACTTGAGCTAAGAAGCACACTCTTGACAAGTATCATTTAATGTCCCATAGTCCAGTTTAATCTTTGTCTGAAGAGTTGGCCTCGGGAATGGTTTCAGTTTTGGGCTAACAGAGAGTCTGGGGGCCATGTCTTCTAGGGTCCCTCCAGTCTCAATCAAACCATTAAGTCTGCTCTTTTTACTATAATTTGAGTTATGCACCCCACTTTTCTCCTGCTCCGTCAGGGACTCTGTTTTGTTCCCTGTCAGGGCAGTCATTGTGGTAGCCGGGCACCATCTAGTTCTTTTGGTCTCAGGTGATGAAGCCCCTGGTTTATGTGGCCCTTTCTGTCTTTTGGGCTAATACTTTCCTTGTGTCCATGGTTTTCTTCATTCTTTACTCCAAGTGGGTTGGGACCAATTGATGCATCTTAGATGGCCGCTCACAAGCTTTTAAGACCCCAGACGCCACTCACCAAAGTGGGATGCAGAACATTTTCTTAATAAACTTAGTTGAGCTAGATGTCCCCTGAAACCATGGTCCCCAGACCACTGCCCCTGCTACTCTGTCCCTTGAAGTGTTTGATTGTATTCTGGAAACTTCTTAGCTTTGGTTTAGTCCAGTTGTGCTGACTTCCCCTGTAGTGTGTTCTGTCCTTCCCTTTCACCTAAGATAATTCTTGTCTACTTTCTAGTTAGTGAATACCCTTCTCCCTCCCTCCCCATCCTCGTAACCACCAAAGAATGTTGTCTTCTGTGTTTAAGCCTTGAGTTCTTATAATAGTGGTCTTATACAATATTTGTCCTTATGTGACTAAGTTCATTCAGCATAATACCTTCCAGATTCCTCCAGGTTATAAATTTCATGGATTCATTGTTGTTCTTTATCATTGTGTAGTATTCCATTGTGTGAATATACCATAATTTGTTTATCCATTCATCCTTTGAAGGGCACCTAGGTAGTTTCCATCTTTTTGTTATCGTGAACAGTGCTGCAATCAACATAGGTCTGCAGATGTCTATCAGTGTAACGGCTCTTAATTCTCTAGGATATGTTCCATGGAGCAGGATACCTGGATCGTCTGGTACTTCTATTTCTAGCTTTTTAAGGAAGTACGAAATAGATTTTGAAAGTGATTGTACCATTTTACATTCCCACCAACAGTGTATAAGTGATCCAGTCTCTCCACAACCTCTCCAACATTTATTATTTTGTGTTTTTTGGATTAATACTAGCCTTGTTGGGGTGAGGTGGTATCTCATTGTAGTTTTGATTTGCATTTCTTTAATGGCTAAAGATCGTGAGCATTTCTTCATGTGTCTGTTAGCTGCCTGAATGTCTTCTTCGGTGAAGTGTCTGTTCATATCTTTTGCCCATTTTTTGATTGGGTTATTTGTCTTTTTGTTATTGAGATTTGCAGTATGTTAATGACAATTTTTATTGTGGTAAAAATACACATAACAAAATATTTTCCAATTGAACAATTTTTACATGTATAATTCAGTAACACTGACTACTTTCCATATGTTGTGTAACCATTATCACTATTCTCTTCTGAATCTTTCCACCATTATCATAAACTCCAAACCAAAAAACCAAACCCATTGCTATCCAGTCTATTCTGACTCCTAGAAGCCCTCTGTGTTACAGAGTAGAACTATTCCATAGGTTTTTCTTGGCTGTAATGTGTACATAAACACAAAGTCAGGCCTTTCTTTCACGGTGCCCTGGGTGGGTTTGAACTGCCAATGTTTAGATTAGCAAATGAGCACAAATCGTTTGTGCCATTCAGGGACCTGATGTAAACTCAGTGCCCCCTCTGCACTAATTTCCCCTTCCCTCATCCCTGCCACTTCTTTTAACCACTAATAAACTTTGGTTTATATATATTTGCCTCTTTATATAAATGAGGTCATATAGTATTTTGTCTTTTTGTGGCTGACTTATTCCACTTATTAACTCAGCAAAATGTATTCGAGGTTCATCAGTGTTGAGGCATGCAGCAGGACTTCATTTCTCTTTATGGCTGCATAATCCATTGTGTGTATATAGCACATTGTGCTTATCCATTCTTCTGTTGATGGACATCTCTATTGTTTCCACTTTTTGGCTATTGTGAAAAGTGCCGCAAAGTTGGTGTAAATGTTCTGTTTGCATTCCAACTTTCAAATCTTTTGGCCATATTGCTGAGGGTTTGTCGGAAAGGTGACAGTAGCCAACTACACAACTCTTACAGAGAAGTGGGGCCAAGGAGGGTCACTCCGAAGAGTCGACCCCGGCTTCAGTCCCAGGAGTTTATTTATAGTCAGTACAGCAAGTGGTGAAGCAAATCACAGAACAATGGGCTTTGGGTGAATAACAATAAGTTTCGGGCAAGGGAGAATGGACTTCAGGTAAACAAGCTAATCAGTAATGGGACAATAGGTTTTGGAAAAACAAGTCGTGACAAGTCTCAACATGTTGCTGACAAGTCTCAACATGCTGTGTGCAGCATATGGGCCTTTGAGGGGCTGAAGTTGTCACTGGTGTAGCCATATTTCAATGGCACATATCCCCACAAGGGTTTGCATGAATGACTCTGTGATCCCCTTGTCTGCAGTTGCCCTCCTCATTCCCCCGTCTTCTCTCCCTGCAGGTAAGCTTGTTTTGCAAGGTCTGTAGATTCTGTTCCAAGAGAAATCGCAAGGCTAAAAATGAACATAATGTTCAATGAAACTTAGATTAGCATCAGAACAGGAAGGCCTGAACCAGGATGTGGGTTCCAACTGCGCTTGGGCCATGTGTCTCGGAGTCTGGCTGAGCAAATATTGTCCAAAGCAAGCCCTATTCATAGCTTACTAAAACTGCTCCGTGGCTGGGGCCCCTCCCCTGTGAAAGGGTCCTATAAGATCCCTGGCTAGGGAGCCCTGTTTGTCGTTTTTTGGCACAACCAGGGGCACATAAGCTGTCACCTGTCTCCACTATCCTGGCTCTGGGGGACCAGCCATGATGTTGTGGATCTTTTCCCTGCTTATGATGGTTCTTGCAATAAAGAGGAAGTATAACTGATATTTGTCTGAGATCCCCTTTGACTTGCGTCTTCACCTTCTCTGAAACCACCTCTAAGACTCTACAGTTTAGTCGTTTACCTCATTTGTATAGCTATTTCCCTTCTGTTTCTATTGACTGTTCTGTACCAACTGGGAATCATATTCCTGTCCTAAACACAAGCCCGTACACTGCACGTATACCTAGGATTGAGGTAGCAAATGGATGCAGCACTGGAAATGCTCACTCATCTATGCCAAGAAATTTGGAAGACAGCTACCTGGCCAACCGACTGGAAGAAATCCATATTTATGCCTATTCCCAAGAAAGGTGATCCAACCGAATGGGGAAGTTATCGAACAATATCATTAATAACACATGCAAGTAAAATTTTGCTGAAGATGATTCAAAAGCAGCTGCAGCAGTATATTGACAGGGAACTTCTGGAAATTCAAGCAGAATTCAGAAGAGGACGTGAAACCAGGGATACCATTGCTGATGTCAGACGGATCCTGGATGAAAGCAGAGAATACCAGAAAGATGTTTACCGGTGTTTTATTGACTATGTAAAGGCATTCGACTGTGTGGATCATAACAAATTATGGATAACATTGCAAAGAATAGGAATTCCAGAACACTTAATTATGCTCATGAGGAACCTGTACGTACATCACGAGGCAGTTGTTTGAACAAAACAAGGGGATACTGCGTAGTTTAAAGTCAGGAAAGGTGTGCATCAGGGTTATATCCTTTCACCATACCTATTCAATCTGTATCTTGATCAAATCATTCGAGAAGGTTGACTATATTGAAGAAGAACGTGGCATCAGGATTGGAGGAGGACTCGTTAACAACCTGCGTTGTGCAGATGACACAACCTTGCTTGCTGCAGGTGGAGAGGACTTGAAGCACTTACTGATGATGATTAAAGACCACAGCCTTCAGTATGGATTACACCTCAACATAAAGAAAACCAAAACCCTCACAACTGGACCAATAAGCATCATCATGGAAAATGGAGAAAAGATTGAAGCTGTCAAGGATTTCATTTTACTTGGATCCACACTCAACGCCCATGGAAGCAGCAGTCAAGAAATCAAAAGATGCCTTGCATTGGGCAAATCTGCTGCAAAAGACCTCTTTACAGTGTTGAAAAGCAAAGACAATCACCTTGAAGACTAAGTTGTGCCTGACCTAAGCCATGGTGTTTTCCATCGCCTCATATGCATGCGAAAGCTGGACAAGGAATAAGGAAGACCAAAGAAGAATTGACGCCTTTGAATTGTGGTGTTGGCAAAGAATAGTGAATATACCATGGACTGCCAGAAGAATGAACAAGTCTGTCTTGGAAGAAATACAACCAGAATGCTCCTTAGAGGCAAGGATAGCGAAACTATGTTTTACATACTTAGGATATGTTATCAGGAGGGATCAGTCCCTGGAGAAAGACTTCATGCTTAGTAAAGTACAGGGTCAGTGAAAAGAGATGGATTGACACAGTGGCTGCAACAATGGGCTCAAGCATAGTAACGATCGTGAGGCTGGCTCAGGACCAGGCAGTGTTTCGTTCTGTAGTACATGGCGTCGCAATGAGTCGGAACTGACTCGATGGCACCTAACAACAACATGTTCAACTTTTTGAGGAACTACCAAATTGTTTTCCATAGCAGTTGTATCATTTTGCATTCCCAACAGTAGTGGATGAGGGTTTCAATTTCTCGAATCCTCTCCAGCGCTTGTTATTTTCTTTTTCTGATACTAAGTTTTTAAATTTTTTGATCATAGCCATTCTAATGTGGTGAGGTGGTATCTTATAGTAGTTTGGAATCGCATCTCCCTATTGGTTAATGAATCTTGATTGCGTGTTTGATCAATTTCAGACTGCAGAAGTTTGTAAAAATATTCAATTTCTTCATCTTTGGCCCTAGTGGTTGGTGTATAAATTTGAATAATAGTCGTATTAACTGATCTTCCTTGTAGGCTTATGGTTATTATCCTATCACTGACAGCGTTGTACTTCAGGATAGATCTTGAAATGTTCTTTTTGACGATGAAAGCGACTTCATTCCTCTTCAATTTGTCATTCCCGCACGGAAGACCATTTGATTGTTCAATACAAAATGGCCAGTACCAGTCCATTTCAGCTCACTAATGTCTAAGATATTGATGTTTATGTGTTTCGTTTCATTCTTGAAGACTTCTAATTTTCCTAGATTCATACTTCATACATTCCATGTTCTGATTATTATTGGACGTTTGCAGCTATTCTTATTTTGAGTCATGCCACATCAGCAAATGAAGGTCTCAAAAGCTTGACTCCATCCACGTCATTAAGATCAACTCTACTTTGAGAAGGCAGCCTTCCTCGGTCATATTTTGAGTCCTTTCCAATCTGAGGGGTTCATCGTCCAGCACTATATCAGACAATGTTCCCCTACTATTCATAAGGTTTTCCCTAGCCAATTTTTTCAAAAGTAGACTGCTAGGTCCTTCTTCCTAGTCTGTCTTAGTCTGGAAGCTCAGCTGAAATCTGTGCACCAGGAGTGACCCTGCTGATATTTGATACACAGGTGGCAAAGTGTCCAGTATCACAGCAACAAGTAAGCCACCACAGTACAACAAACTGACAGACACGTAATGATAATTACTGGTGAATAGAATGCAAAAGTTGGAAACAAAGGACTGGTAGTTGGAAAATATGACCTTGGTGATAGAAACCATGCTGGAGATCGCATGATAGAATTTTGCAAGACCAACGACTTCTTCATTGCAAATTCCTTTTTTCACCAACATAAACGGCGACTATACACGTGTACCTAACCAGATGGAATGCACAGGAATCAAATGGACTACATCTGTGGAAAGAGACGATGGAAAAGCTCGATATCTCAGTCAGAACAAGGTCAGGGCCCGACTGTGGAACAGACCATCAATTGCTCATATGTAAGTTCAAGTTGAAGAAAATTAAGAAAAAGTCCATGAGAGTCAAAGTACGACCTTGAGTGTATCCCACCTGAATTTAGACACCATCTCAAGAATAGATTTGACACGTTGAACATTAATGACCAAAGACCAGATGAGATGTGGAATGATATCAAGGACATACATGAAGACAGAAGAGGTCATTAAAAACACAGGAAAGAAAGAAAATACCAAAATGGATGTCAGAAGAGACTCTGAAAGTTGCTGTAGAACATCGAGTAGCTAAAGCAAAAGGAAGAAATGATGAAGTAAAAGAGCTGAACAGAAGTTTACAAAGGGCAGCTTGAGAAGATAAAGTATAATGAAATGTGCAAAGACCTGGAGATAGAAAACCAATAGGGAAAAACAAGTTCCACATTTCTCAAGCGGAAAGAACTGAAGAAAAAATTCAAGCCTTGAGTTGCAATATTGAAGGATTCTACCTTGCTTGCTGAAGGTGAAGAGGTCTCGAAGCGCTTACTGATAAAGATCAAAGACCACAGCCTTCACCAATGCCTTCAGTGCAGCTTAGACTTCTTCCTTCAGTACCATCGGTTTCTAATCATATGCTACCTCCTGAAATGGTTGAACGTCGACGAGTTCTTTTTGGTACAGTGACTCTGTGTATTTCTTCCATCTTCTTTTGATGTTTCCTGCATCGTTTAATATTTTCCCCGTAGAATCCTTCACTATTGCAACTTGTGATGGTTAAGATTGTGTGTCAACTTGGCTGGGCCATGATTCTCCGTGTTTTAATGTAATCACTCCCATGATTCAATATACTGTGAGTAGCCAATCAGATGAAAGGGAGTCTCCTTGGGGGTTTGGCCCGCATCTGTATATAAGCAGATGTTCTGGCTTTTTGCTCTCACTGGATCCTGCGGCTGCTTCCTATTGTCTCATCTCCCGTTCTTGGGACTTGAGCTGTCAGCTTATCTGCCGGACCTGGGATTCGTTGATCTGCACAGCCTGTGAGTGGGAGCCCTGCTCTGCGACCTTCCAATCTTGGGCTTGCCAGCTTCTGCAGCTTTGTGACTTGGGAGAGGCCTCTACCCTGATCCACGGACTTGGGACGTTCTAGCCTCTACAATCACGTGAGCTGTTTCCTTGATATAATCTCTCTATATACATATTTATACACTTTACTGGTTTTGCTTCTCTAGAGAACCCAGCCTAAGACAAACTCGAGGCTTGAATTTTTTCTTCAGTTCTTTCAGCTTGAGAAATGCTGAGTGTATTCTTTCCTTTTGGTTTTCTACCTCCAGGTGTTTGCACAAGTCATTAGAATACTTTACGTTGTCTTCTCGAGTGGCTCTTTGAGTCTTCTATTCAGTTCTTTGTCATTTCTTCCTTTCGCTTTAGATACGTGACGTTCAGGAGCAAGTTTCAGAGTCTCTTCTGACATCTATTTTGGACTTTTCTTCTTTCCTGTCTTTTTAATGACCTCTTGCTTTCTTCATGTATGATGTCCATTTATGATGAGGTGATTAGTTATGTCTAATTAGCGTCAACATCTGTAGCCCCCACCCCCCTTTTTTTGTTTGTTGTTTCCCAGTCACTTTAGAAGGATAATTCTTCTGGGTACAGAATTCAAGTCTGCTGGGTTTTTTTCCCAACACTTTAAATATTTAACTCAAATCTCTTCTTTCTTGCATGGTTTCTGAAGAGAAGTCCGATGTAATCCTTGTTCCTTTATAGATAAGGTACATTTTTCCCTCTGGCTTCTTTCAAGGTTTTCTCTATGTCTTTGATTTTCTGCAATTTGAATATGATAAGAGAGGGGTAGATTTTTGTTACTCTTCTTGGTGTTCTGTGAGCTTTGAGAATCTGTGTTTTGGTGCCTGTCACAATTTTTTTTTGGAGTTCTTATTTTGATTGTTGTAGTATAAATGAAGTTTACATTTCAAGTTAGTCTCCCATACAAAAATTTATACATACATTGTTACGTGACCCTAGTTACTCTCCCCATACTATGACAGCACACTCCTCCTTTCCACCCCTGATTACCCATGTCCATTCAACCAGCTCCTAACCTTCTCTGTCTTCCCATCTCACCTCCAGGCAGAAGCTGCTGTTTAGTCTCTTGTATCTTCTTGAGCCAAGAGGCACACTCCTCACGAGTATCACTTTATGTCCCACTGTCCAGTCCAATCCCTGTCTGAAGAATTGGCCTCAGAAATTGTTTTAGTTCTGGGCTGATAGAGAATCCAGGGGCCATGCTTTCTGGGGTTTCTCCAGTCTCAGTCAGACCGTTAAGTCTGGTCTTCTTACTAGAATTTGAGTTTTGCACCCCACCTTTCTCCTGCTCCATCCCAGACTCTCTGTTGTGTTCCCTGTCAAGGCGGTCATTGGTGGTAGCTAGGCATCACCTAGTTCTGGTATCAGGCTGAAGTCTCTGGTTTATGTGGCCCTTTCTGTCTCTTCGGCTAATAACGTTCCTTGTGTCTTTGGTGTTCTTCATTCTCGTTTACTCCAGGTGGTTGGGACCAATTGATGCATCTTAGATGGCCTCTTGCAAGCTTTTAAGACCCCAGACGCCAGGCACTGAAAGGATGCAGAACATTTTCTTAATCAGCTTTGTTATGCCAATTGACCTAGATGTCCCCTGAAACCATGGTCCCCAGATCTCTACCCCTGCTACTCTGTCCCTCAAAGTGTTTGATTGTATTCAGGAAACTTCTTAGCTTTGGTTTAGTCCAGTTGTGCTGACTTCCCCTGTAGTGTGTGCCGTCCTTCCCTTCACCTAAGATAATACTTGTCTACTATCCAGTTAGTGAATAACCCTCGTCCTCCCTCCCCACCCTCGTAACCATCAAAGAATGTTGTTTTCTGCGTTTATATCTTTTCTTGAGTTCTTACAATAGTGGTCTTATACAGTATTTGTCCTGTGACTGACTAAAGTCACTCAGCATAATGGCCTCCAGATTCCTCCATGTTATAATATGTTTCATGGCTTCGTCATTGTTATTTGTAGTTGCGTAGTATTCCATTGTGTGGCTATACCATAATTTGTTTATCCATTCATCTGTTGATGGGTACCTATGTTGTTTCCATTTTTTGCTATTGTGAACAGTGCTGCAATGAACATGGGTGTGCATATATCTATTCATGTGATGGCTCTCATTTCTCTAGGATATATTCCAAGGAATGTGATAGCTGGATCGTATGGTACTTCCATTTCTAGCTTTTTAAGGAAACGCCACAACGATTTCCAAAGCGGTTGTACCATTTTACATTCCCACTAACAGTGTATAAGTGATCTAGTCTCTCCACAACCTCTCCAGCATTTATTATTTCATGTTTTTTGGATTAATGCTAGCCTTGTTGGGGTGAGATGATATCATTGTAGTTTTGATCTGCATTTCTCTAATGGCTAATGATCATGAGCATTTCTTCATGTGTCTGTTAGCCACCTGAATATCTTCTTTGGTGAAGTGCCTGTTCATATCCTTTGCCCATTTTTTGATTGGGTTATTTCTCTTTTTGTTGTTGAGGTTTTGCAGTGTCTCATAGATTTTAGAGATTAGACGCTGATCAGATTTGTCTTAGCAAAAAAATTTCTCCCAGTCTGTAGGTTGTTTTTTGACTCTTTTGGTGAAGTCTTTTGATGAGCGTAAGTGTTTGATTTTTAGGAGCTCCCCGTTATCTAGTCTCTCTTCTGGTGTTTGTGCATTGTTACTTATGGTTCGTATTGTATTTATGCCATGTATTAGGGCTCCTAGAGTTGTCCCTATTTTTTCTTCCATAATATTTATCGTTTTTGCTTTTATATTTAAGTCTTTGATCCATTTTGAGTTAGTTTTTGTGCATGGTGTGAGGTATGGGTCTTGTCTCATTTTTTTGCAGATGGGTATCCAGTTATGTCGGCACCATTTGTTAAAGAGACTGTCTTTTCCCCAATTAACGGACTTTGAGGCTTTGTCAAATATCAGCTGCTCATAGGTGGATGAATTTATGTCTGGATTCTCAGTTCTGTTCCATTGGTCTATGTATCTGTTATTCTCCCAGTACTAGGCTGTTTTGACTACCGTGGTGGTATAATAGGTTCTAAAATCAGGTAGTGTGAGGCCTCCCACTTTGTTCTTCTTCTTGAGTAATGCCTTACTTATTCGGGGCCTCTTCCCTTTCCATATGAAGTTGGTGATTTATTTCTCCATCTCATTAAGTTTGGATTGGGATTGCATTGTATCTGTAGATAACTTTGGGTAGAATTGACATTTTCACAATGTTGAGTCTTCCTATCCATGAGCAAGATATGTTTTTCCACTTATGCAGGTCTCTTTTGGTTTCTTGCAGTCGTGTCTCGTAGTTTTCATTGTATAGGTCTTTTACGTCTCTGGTTAGATTTATTCCTAAGTATTTTATCTTCTTGGGGGCTATTGTAAATGGTATTGATTTGCTGATTTCCTCTTCGAGGTTCTCTTTGTTGGTGTAAAGGAATCCAACTGATTTTTGTATGTTTATCTTGTATCCTGAAACTTTGCTGAAATCTTCTATTAGTTCCAGTAGTTTCCTTGTGGATTCTTTGGGGTTTTCTGTGTATAAGATCGTATCATGTGCGAATAGAGATACTTTTACTTCTTTCCTACCAATTTGGATGCCTTTATTTCTTTTTCTAGCCTAATTGCTCTGGCTAGGACCTCCAGCACAATGTCGAATAAGACTGGTGATAAAGGGCATCCTTGTCTGGTTCCCGTTCTCAAGGGGAATGCTTTCAAACTCTCTCCATTTCGGATGATATTGGCTGTTGGCTTTGTATAAATGCCCTTAATTATGTTGAGGAATTTCCCTTCTATTCCTATTTTGTTGAGAGTTTTTATCATGAATGGGTGTTGGACTTTCTCAAATGCCTTTTCTGCATTGATTGATAAGATCATGTGATTTTTGTCTTTTGTTTTATTAATGCGATGGATTACATTGATTGTTTTTCTAATGTTGAACCAGTCCTGCATACCTGGTATAAATCCCACTTGATCATGGTGAATTATTTTTTTGATATGTTACTGAATTCTATCAGCTAGAATTTTGTTGAGGATTTTTGGGTCAATGTACATGAGGGATATTGATCTGTAATTTTCTTTTTTTGTGGTGTCTTTACCTGGTTTTGATATCAGGGTTATGTGGGCTTCACAGAATGAGTTTGGGAGTATTCCATCCTCCTCTATGCTCTGAAATACCTTTAGTAGTAGTGGTGTTAGCTCTTCTTCAAAAGTTTGGTAGAATTCTCCAGTCAAGCCATCCCTGCCAGGCCTTTTTTTGTTGTTGTTGTTGGGAGTTTTTTAATTACCTTTTCAATCTCTTCTTTTTTATGGGTTTATTTAGTTGTTCTCCCTCTGTTTGTGTTAGTTTAGGTAGGTAGTGAGTTTCTGGAAATTTGTCTATTTCCTCTAGGTTTTCAAATTTGTTAGAGTACAATTTTTCACAGTATTCTGTTACGATTCTTTTCATTTCAGTTGGGTCTGTTGTGATATCACCTATCTCATTTCTTATATGGGTTATCTGCTTCTTCTCCTTTTTTCTCTTGTCAGTTTGGCCAATGGTTTATCAATTTTGTTGGTCTTTCAAAGAACCAGCTTTTGGTCTTGTTAACTCTTTCAATTGTTTTTCTATTCTCTATTTCATTTAATTCTGCTCTAGTTCTTATTATTTCCTTTCTTCTGGCGCTTGAGGGCTTCTTTTGCTGCTCTCTTTCTACTTGTTCTAGTTGTAGGGTTAATGTTTTGATTATGGCCCTTTCTTCTTTTTGGCTGCATGCCTTTATTGCTGTAAACTGACTTCTGAGCACTGCTTTTGCTGTGTCCCAAAGGTTCTGGTAGGATATGTTTTCACTCTCATTTGATTCTATGAATTTCTTTATTCCGTCCTTAATTTCTTCTATAACCCAGTAGTTTTTGAGCAAGATGTTGTTCAGTTTCCATGTGTTTGATTTTTTTTCCTTGCTTTTCCTGTTGTTGATTTCTACTTTTGTAGCTTTATGGTCAGCAAAGCTGCTTTGTAATATTTCAATGCTTTGGATTTTGTTAAGGCTTGCTTTATGGCCTAATATGTGGTCTATTCTGGAGAATGTTCCATGTGCATTGGAAAAGAAAGTATACTTGGCTGCTGTTGGGCGGAGTGTTTTGTATATGTCTATGAGATCATGTTGGTTGATTGTAGCATTTAGCTCTTCCGTGTCTTTGTTGAGCTTCTTTCTGGATGTTCTGTCCTTCACCAAAAGTGGTGGGCTGAAGTCTCCTACTAATACTGTGGAGCTGTCTATCTCTATTTTCAGTGCTGTTAGAGTTTGTTTTATGTATTTTGGAGCCCTGTCATTGGGTGCATAAATATTTATTACAGTTATGTCCTCCTGGTGTATTGACCCTTTAATCATTATATAGTGTCCCTCTTTATCCTTTGTGGTGGATTTTACTTTAAAGTCTATTTTGTCAGAGATTAATATTGCCACTCCTGCTCTTTTTTGAGTGTTGTTTGCTTGATATAGTTTTTCCATCCTTTGAGTTTTAGTTTGTGTCTTTAAGTCTAAGGTGTGTCTCTTGTAGGCAGCATATAGACAGATAGTGTTTTTTTATCCAGTCTGCTACTCTCTGTCTCGCTATTGGTGCATTTAGGCCATTTACATTCAGCTTAATTATTGGTAGGTATGAGTTTAGTGCTATCGTTTTGATGTCTTTTTTTGTGTGTTGTTCATAGTTTCTTTGTTCCACTTAATTTTCTGTGCTGAGTCATTTTATTTTATGTATTTTCTTTTCATCTTTTTCATTGTTGTTGATTTTGTGTTTGCTGAGTCTTTATATTTTTCTAGTTTTTTATTTTGACTTGGAGATTGTTAGTTTCCTTTGTGGTTACCTTAATATGTACCCTTATTTTTCTAAGTTTATACCAGTCTTTTATTTCTTTATATTACTTTGACTTCCTCTCCATATGAAAAATCTATGTCTATGTTTTTTAGTCCCTCTTTTTTTCATCTTTTACATATTGACATCTGTTTCCCTATTTTCAGTGTTTTAACTTTGATTTATTTTTGTGACTTCCCTATCTGGGTTGATATCTGGTTGCTCTATCCTGTGTTCTAGTCTTGGGTTGTTATCTGATGTTACTGATTTTCTAACTGAAGGACTCCCTTTCGTATTTCTTGTAATTTTGGTTTGGTTTTTGCAAATTCCCTAAACTTCTGTTTATCTGGAAATGCCTTAATTTCGCCATCATATTTGAGAGACAGTTTTGCTGGATATATAATTCTTGGCTGGCAGTTTTTTTCCTTCAAGTCTTTACATATGTCATCCCATTGCCTTCTTGCCTGCATGGTTTCTGCTGAGTAGTCTGAGCTTAGTCTTATTGACTCTCCTTTGTAGATGACTTTTTGTTTATCCCTAGCCACTGTTAGAATTCTCTCTTTATCTTTGGTTTTGGAAAATTTGATTATAATATGTCTTAATGACTTTCTTTTGGGATCTACCTTATGTGGGGTTCGATGAGAATCTTGGATAGATATCTTGTCATCCTTCATGATATCAGGGAAGTTTTCTGCCATCAAATCTTCAACAATTCCCTCTGTATTTTCTGTTATCCCCTCCCTCCATTCTGGTACTCTAATCACTCGTAAGTTATTCCTCTTAATAGAATCCCACATAATTCTTAGGGTTTCTTTATTTTTTTAAATCCTTTTATCTGATTTTTCCTCAAATAAGTTGGTGTGATAAACTTCAATGATAAACTTCAATCTCAGTAATTCTGAATTCCATTGCCTCAATTCTGCTCCTATGACTTTCTATTGAGCGTCTAATTCTGACATTTTATTGTTAACCTTCTGGATATCTGATTGCTGTCTCTCTATGGATTCTTGCAGCCTGTTAAATTTGTCATTATGCTCTTCTCTAATCTTTTTAATTTCCTCTATTGTGTGTTCTGCATTTTGATTTATTTCCTTCCTAATCTCTTGAAGGTTCTTTATATTAATCTTTTGTATTCTGCCTCTGATAATTCCAAGAAATTTTCCTCCTCTGGAAAATTTCTAGATTATTTTGGGAGCTTGCTGAAGCCATCATGAACTGCCTCTTTATGTGATTTTATATTGACCGTTGTCTCTGAGCCATCAATAAGTTGTTATATTTAGTCATTTTATGTTTGCTTACTGTGTTCTAGTTTCTTTTGCTTTGATATGCCCAAATAGGCTGCTCGTGTAAGCTAGCTTAATTATTGGCACCTTTGAAGCTCTAATGTCCTGTCACCAGGTGGTTAGATCTGTTACTGGGTATGTGAGCTCGGGAGTCCACCTACTCCTCCTGTATGGATTCAGCTCAGGTGCCCAGGTAGATAGCCACCAAGTGTGTGGTGTAGGCTCTCATTTACAGTCCTAGACAGATATGGGTGATAGGCACAGGCATCTGACTGCAGCAGGGGGACACCCTCGGAGCAAGGCAGGGGGCTGATGGCCACCCCCAGGTGTCCAGGAGGAAGGTGTGTTCCTGTTCCTTAGAGCACATAGGTGGGAGGGTTTGCAGCTTGACTAGGAGCACACAATGCTGTTGGCTGTAAGGACTGGGGGCACCTCATATTCTTGGTCCCCTATTTCAGGTGGCTTGGTGGCATGTGTGGAGTCACCAGTCCTCAGGCCCCTGATGTGGGTAGGTGAAGACCCTGCTTAATGGGCAGAGCCATGTCAAATGTCACAAACCTGCCACTTCACAGCTGAAACCGTTGAAGATAGACTTCAGGTATATACCCTGTTGTACTGTGGTAATGAGGGCCTACACTGTTGACATGGGCCCACACAAGTCTATGCTGGCAGAAAGGCACTCAAAGTCTGTGGACCCCTTAGGCCTGTACCTAGGCAAAGGAGCTGTGCCTACCCTGGGTTTCTGGCTTACCGGAGCCAGCAATTTATTTTTTCCCCTGTTTGTTAATTTGTTCCCTCTCCATGGCCGGGAGAGTGGCTCAGGGTGTGTGACGGATCCTACTTCCGGCCCAGGGGACTCAGTAATTACTGAAGCCAGTCCAGGACCCAATGCAGAGCAGGGTTCGAGGAGGTAAATGGGAGAGAGGTTTTCCCTAAGAGGGTATTTTTGATCCGCGCTGTAGGCCGCATGCAAGTACTTATCTTTTACCCATCCAGGGCTGCTTCTCACTGGTTCTGAGTGGGCGAGTAGACTCTCTGGCACTGGGTGTCTCCTGGCGCAGAAAACGCACCTTCCAAGCACCGCTGCTTGCCTGCCTTACTGCTCACCCATGAGCTGATCAGGCCTGAAGGGCTTAGGCTCTTGCTGGGTAGGGCCTGGAAACTCCTCGCTGCTTCTGAATCATCTCTCCTTCTCCCTGCCACTCAGTCTGGTTCTTCAACTTTGCCTTAGATGTTCAGGACTCCTAGCTTGTCAAATATAAGTGATTCATTTGTTTTTTTCGGGTCTTTGTTGTAAGGGACTCCACTGGAAGCGTCTGACTACTCTGCCATCTTGGCCCCGCCTCTGCCTGTCACAAGTTTTGATAAATTCTCTGTCTTTATTACTTTGAATGTTACTTCTGATCCTTTTTCTTTGCCTTTTCTTCTGGTATTTTCATTATGCATATGTTACCCCTTTTGTAATTTTTCCACAGTTCTTGGATATCTGTTCCTTTTTTTTTTTTCCACCTAACCTTTTTTTCTTTAAGCTTTTTAGTTTGGAAAGTTACTATTGCCATATCTTCAAGGCTGATACCTCAGTGTATGTGCGTGTGTGCATCCAAAATTGGTTGGCAGCAGAATCAAGGCTCAGGAGCATAAGGAATGTGTGGAAGTGGAAGTTATCATGCTTTTTTCTCTTTTTTGAGCTATAACATCTCAATAACATTCTATTTCCATGAAATGGCACAGAGAGCAAAAATAGAAATGGAACCTGTGATAACTATTACCCCAAAAAGTTAAAATTAATACTGGTCCAAAAGAATATTTTCATTAACCCATTTGGATCTGTCTACTTCTGGAGTTTTTTGAAGATATTGTGGGTAGCAGACCCTTGTTGCAAGTTGGGTTTCCACAAGCTCCTTGGCCTTTCATATTTGGTGAGGACAATAGAAGAAAAAGCTCCCAGTTCTTCAATGTATTTTTATTCCTTAAAATCTCAGCTAGGTTTCATCTTTTGCTTCTTTAAGTACTGAGTGATATCATGAGCCCTAGGGAAGGAGATAAAATACTTTTCATTGTAAGGAATTGATGATTTTTAAAATTGTTATAAAATATATATAATACGTTTGATGATGGTAAAATGGTATAATATTTCTCTTTTTCCTCAGATGTATACTGAACCCTTCTGATGCAGAGGAATAAGACTTGAAATGGTCATGGTGAAAATGAAGAAACAAGTTCCATGTATTAGTGGTGCTATTTTAATCTTAATAAGTGTGGACAGACAATAAGAGGTCTGATCATTTAATCATAGGGTAGTTATCAGGAGACCACAGAATCCTGATTGAACTGCCTATGAATTGAGTCCTTTCCTCTAGTTCTGTCAGCTTAGCCAATCCTCCTGCACACATACATTGTCTGTTTTAGGAGTCAGTTGTCTTTGAGGATGTGGCTGTGGACTTCACTTTGGGGAAGTGGGCTCTGCTGGATCCTGCTCAGAGGAAGCTCTACAAGATGTCATCGTGGTTTCAATTATGTCCCCCAAAAAATGTGTGTATCAATTTGGCTGGGCCACGACTCCCAGAATTGTGTGGTTATCCTCCATTTTGTGATTGTAATTTTATGTTAAAGAGGATTAGGGTAGGATCATAACATCGCTCTTACCCAGGTCAACAGCCCTGATCCAATGTAAAGGGAGTTTCCCTGGGGTGTGGCCTTCACCACCTTTTATCTTTCAAGAGATAAAAGGAAAGGGAAGCAAGCAGAGAGTTGGAGACTTCATACCACCAAGAAGCAGCACTGGGAGCAGAGCGCGTCCTTTGGACCTGCGGTTCCTGCGCTGAGATGCTCCCAGACCAAGGGACAACTGATACATCACAAGGACCTTCCTCCAGAGCCGATACAGAGAGAAAGCCTTCTCCTGGAGCTGATGCCCTGAATTTGGACTTGTAGCTTTTGAATGATCCTCATCAAAATTTTACTTCAGTGTGATATCGCTGATATTGTTCAATAATTTCCACATTTGGTTGAATCACCTTTCTTGGGAATATGCATAAATATGGATCTCTTCCAGTTGATTGGCCGGGTAGCTGTCTTCCAAATTTCTTGGCAAAGACAAGTGAGCACTTCCAGTGCTCCATCTGTTTGTTGAAACATCTCAGTTGGTATTCTGTCAATCCCTGGAGCCTTGTATTTTGCCAGTTCCTTCAGTGTAGCTTGGACTTCGTCCTTCAGTACCATCGGTTCCTGATCATATGCTACCTCCTGAAAAGGTTGAACATGGACCAATTCTTTTTGGTACAGTGACTCTGTGTAGTCCACCTTCTTCTGATTCTTTTTGGTGTAGTGACTCTGTATATTCCGTCGTCTTTTGATCCTTCCTGCGTCATTTAAAATTTTCCCTGTAGAATCCCTCAGTATTGCAACTCGAGGCTTGATTGTTTTTCTTCAGTTCTCTCAGCTTGATAAATGCCGTGAGTGTTCTTCCCTTTTGGTTTTCTACCTCCAGGTGTTTGCACATGTCATTATAATACTTTACTTTGTCTTCTCGAGCCACCCTTTTAAATCTTCTGTTCAGCTCTTTGACTTCATCATTTCTTTCTTTTGCTTTAGGTATGCGATGTTCAAGGGCAAGTTTCTGAGTCTCTTCTGACATCCATTTTAGTCTTTTCTTTTTTTTCCTGTCTTTTTAATGACCTTTTGCTTTTTTCATGTATGTGTCCTCAAGGGTCATTAGTGTTTAACGTGTCATATCTATTCTTGCGATGGTCTCTAAATTCAGCTGGGATATACTCAAGGTTGTACTTTGGCTCTTGTGAACTTGTCAATTTTCTTTAGCTTCAACTTGAACTTGTATATGAGCAATTGATGGTCTGTTTCACAGCCAGCCCCTCGTGTTGTTCTGACTGATGATATTGAGCTTTTCCATTGTCTCTTTCCACAGACGTAGTCAATTTGATTCCTGTGTATTCCATCTGGCGAGGTCCACGTGTATAGTCGCTGATTATGTTGGTGAAAAAAGGTATTTTCAATGAAGAAGTCATTGGTCTTGCAAAATTCTATCATGCGATCTCTGGTGTCATTTCTATCACTGAGGTCATATTTTCCAACTACCTATCCTTCTTTGTTTCCAACTTTTACATTCCGATCACCGGTAATTATCAATGCATCCTGACTGCATGTTCGAACAGTTTCAGACTCCGGAAGTTGATAAAAATCTTCAATTTCTTCATCTTTGGCCTTAGTGATTAGTGCGTAAATTTGAATAATAGTCGTATTAACTGGTCTTGCTTGTAGTTGTATGGATATTATCCTATCACTTACAGCATTGTACTTTAGGATAGATCTTGAAATGTTCTTTCTGATGATGAATGCAATGCCATTCCTCTTCAATTGTCATTCCTCACATAGTAGACCATATGATTGTCTGATTCCAAATGGCTTATACCAGTCTATTTCAGCTTATTAATGCCTAGGATATCGATGTTTATGCATTCCATTTCATTTTTGATGATTTCCGATTTTCCTAGATACATACTTTGTACATTCTACATTCTGATTATTAATGGTTGTTTACAGCTGTGCTTCTCATTTTCAGTCGTGCCACATCAGCAAATGAAGGTCCCGAAAGCTTGACTCCATCCATGTCATTAAGGTCGACTCTACTTTGAGGAGGCAGCTCTTTCCCACTTATCTTTTGAGGGACTTCCAACCTGAGGGGCTCAGCTTCCAAAACTATATCAGAAAATATTAGACTGCTATTGATAAGGTTTTCACTGGCTAATTCTTTTCAGTAGTAGACTATTGGGTCCTTCTTCCTAGTCTGTATTAGTCTGGAAGCTCAGCTGAAACCTGTCTGCCATGGGTGATCCTGCTAGTATTAGAATACCGGTGACATAGCTTCCAGCATCACAGCAGCACACTAGCCCCCACAGTACAACAAACTGACAGATACGTGGGGGTACACTAGAATGGGACTGTATAAATATAATGTGAGAAATCCTCTTGAAAACAAATTCATTGTTATAATGCTCTTGAAAATTCTCACGGGGGAAAATCTTATAAAATTTATAAATGTGGTTTGCCTTTATCAGAGGACTCATTGCAGTTTATTTCTAGTTCTTACTTTCAGAAATATACATATAAGTGGGAAAAAATTCTCTAAGTATTCGTTTAAGGACTCTAAGGCTCTTTTATAGAGAAAAAATTCTCTATAGTGCATGTCTTAGTTATCTAGTGCTACTGTAACAAAAATACCACAAGTGGATGGCTTTAACAAAGAGAAGTTTATTTCCTTACAGTAAACTAGGCTAAAAGTCCAAATTCAGGGCGTCAGCTCCAGGGGAAGGCCTTCTCTCTCTGTCGGCTTTCTCATCAATGTTCCCCCAGACTAGGAGCTTCTCCGTGGAGGCACCCTGGGTCCAAAGGATACGCTCTGCTCCTGGCACTGCTTTCTTGGTGGTATGAGGTCCCCCTGTCTCTCTGCTCGCTTCTCTCTTCTATATCTCAAGAGATTGCCTCAGGACACAATCCAATCTCGTAGATTGAGTCCTGCGTTACTAACACAACTGCCACCTATCCTTCCTCATTAACATCATAGAGACAGGATTTACAACATATAGGAAAATCGCACAATACCGGGAATCATGGCCCAGCCAAACTGACACACACATTTTTGGAAGATATAATTCAATCCATGACAGTACATAAATTTGCATAGGTAGGTTTTTTTTTCCCTTATCATTTAGTTAACAAAATTTTATCTTTCAGTTTGAAGTCTGTTGAATCTATGGATGTTTTAAAGAGTATTTTTATTATGCAAGTGAGTTTAGTGCTTATGTAGTTTTAAAATTTTCTGGAAGTAGTTATTAGAACAATGACATTTTGTTATTAATTGGGATATTCTTATTGGTCTAATGTAGCTTCTGGATATCAGTTAACAATTATATAAGTCTAACTTTCTTACTGAGTGAATGTACCTTTTCTTTTTTTTTTTCATTCCACAAGGGCCTTATTGTTAGGTACCATCGAGTTGGTTCCAACTCATAGTGACCCCACGTACAACAGAATAAAACACTACCCGGTCATGAACAATCCTCCTAATCATTATTATGCTTGAGCCCATTGTTCAGTCACTGTGTCAATCCATCTTGTTGAAGTTTTCCTCCTTTTCGCTGACCCTCTACTTTACAAAGCATGATGTCCTTCTTCAGGGACTGATCCCTCCTGATAACATGTCCAAAGTACATGTGAGACGAAGTGTTGCCATCCTCGCTTTTAAGGAGCATTCTGGCTGTTCTTCTTCCAAGACAGATTTGTTCATTCTTTTGACAGTCCATGGTATACTCAATATGCCTTGCCAACACCATAATTCAAAGGCATCAATTCTTTAGTCCTTCTTATTCATTGTCCAGCTTTCCCATGTATATGAGGTGATTGAAAATACCATGGCTTGGGTCATTTACACCTTAGTCCTCAAAGTGACATCTTTGCTTTTTAACACTTTAAAGAGGTGTTTTGCAGCAAATTTACAAAATGTAATATGTCATTGGAAACCCTGGTGGAGTACTGGTTAAGTGCTACGGCTGCTAACCAAAAGGTCGGCAGTTCAAATCCACCAGACGCTCCTTGGAAACTCTATGGGGCAGCTCTGCTTTCTCCTATAGGGTCGTTATGAGTCAGAATTGACTCAAAGGCAATGAGTTTTAATATGTCATTTGATTTCTTGACTGCTGCTTGCACAGGCGTTCATTGTGGATCCAAGTAAAATGAAATCCTTGACAAATTCAATCTTTTCTCCATTCATCATGATGTTGCTTATTGGTCCAGTTGTGAGAATTTTTGTTTTCTTTATATTGAGGTGCAATCCATACTGAAGGCTGTAGTCTTTGATCTTTATCAGTAAATGCTTCAAGTCCCCTTCAGTTTCAGCAAGCAAGGTTGTGTCGTCTGTATATTACAGGCTGTTAATGAGTCTTCCTCCAATCCTGATGCTGTGTTCTTCTTCAGGTAGCCCATCTTCTAGGATTATTTGCTCAGTATACAGATTGAATAAGTATGGTGAAAGCATACAACACTGACGCTTACCTTTCCTGACTTTAAACCACGCAGTATCCTCTTGTTCTGTTTGAACGACTGCCTCTTGGTCTAAGTACAGTTCCTCATGAGCATAATTAAGTGTTCTGTAATTCCCATTCTTCCCAATGCTATCCATAATTTGTTATGATCCACACAGTCGAAAGCCTTTGCATTTGGACTTCAAGTAATTCCTTTGCAGAGTAGGACTCTTAATATCCTCCTTGTCATGGATTGAATTAAGTCCCCCAAAAAAGTGTATCGATTTGGCTGGGCCATGATTCCTGGTATTGTGTGATTTTCCTATATGTTGTAAATCAAGCCTCTATGATGTTAATGAGGGAGGATGGGTGGCAGTAGTGTTAGTAAGGCAGGACTCAATCTACAAGATTGGATTGTGTCCTGAGGCAATCTCTTGAGATATAGAAGAGAGAAGCGAGCAGAGAGACAGGGGGACCTCATACCACCAAGAAAGCAGTGCCAGGAGCAGAGCATGTCCTTTGGACCTGGGGTCCCTGCGTGGAGAAGCTCCCAGTCTGGGGGAACATTGATGAGAAGGCCAACAGAGAGAAGGCCTTCCCCTGGAGCTGACGTCCTGAATTTGGACTTTTAACCTACTTTACTGTGAAGAAATAAATTTCTCTTTGTTAAAGAAATCCACTTTGGATGTATTTCTGTTGTAGCAGCACTAGATGACTAAGGCACTCCTCAAGGTCAGCAAGGCCAAGAGTACTTCTTTATGGCTGAGGTGAAAGAGTTCTTTTGACAACTTATACCTGTGTGTGCGCGGGTGTATGCATGAACTCAAAATTGGTGGGTAGTAGCAACAAGTCTCAGGAGTGTAAGGAACTGTGAAAGTACAAGTTCTCATGTCTTTTTCCTCTTTCCTGAGCTATCACTTGATAACATCCTATTTTTATGAAATGGCAGATAGCAAGAGTAGAAACTGAATCTGTGGTGACTATTACACAAATAAGTTAAAATTAATACTATGACAAAGAAATATTTTCACTGAGCCAATTGGACCTGTCTAATTCTAATAGCCTGGAGTTCTTGAAGATATTTTGGTTATCTGGCTCTTGTTGCAAGTTGGGTTTACACAGGCTTCTTGACTTTTCATGTTTGGTGAGGGAAATAGAAGGAAAGACTCTCAGTTCTTCAATCAGTTTTTATCCCTTGAAACCTCATCTGCGTTTGAAACTTTGATTCACATAGTGTTGAATGATGTGGTAAGCAAAAAAGAAAGTGATGAAATTATTTTTCCACAAAGAATTATCTTAGAAACAAAAGTGTTTTTTTCATTTCTATAGTATATCTCATTTCTCCCGTGTATCCTGAACCTTTCTGAGAGGAATATGACGTCAAGTGATCATATTGAAAATGTAGAGACAACTTCCATGTATTAGCAGTGCAGTTTTATCTATGAGTTAGTGCATGTAAACAGAGTAAGAGGTCTGATGACTGAGTCATAGGGTAGTTGTTAGGTGACCACAGAAGCTTGATTGAACATCTTATAAATTGAGTCCAGTCCCCCAGTGCTGTCACCTTCACCCATCCTCCTGAACACATACCTCATATTTTAGGAGTCAGTGATCTTGGAGGATGTAGCTTTGGACTTGACTCTGGAGGAGTGGCCATTGCTGGATCCGCTCAGAGGAGGCTCTACAGAGATGTGATGCTGGAAACATTCCAGAACTTAATATCAGTAGGTAAGGATGACATTATTCCTTCATTTAGCTATTTAGAGAACCACTTCTTGCTTATCATGACTATTTTGAGATTTGTAATGTGGAGAGATGAATACATTGGTCAATGAGACTGACACGGTCACTGCCCATCATGGTGCCAGGAATAATAGTTTACCCATAACTATGGGAATCTATATATTAAACTGAGTTTCTATTTCTGTGTTGGTGAAGACTTGAAGTTCCCTTAGAGTTGTGAAGAGTGGAAGTTTTCCTAGTGTCATCAGTGTGGATATTGGTTTCCTGGCTCATTTTGAGGCCCAGAGAATTCTGTTTTTGTAAATCTTGTTATAAATTTTTATTACTAGGAAATTGCTTTCCATTTTGACCATTGCTGCCTGTTATTGATAAAGTCCTTAAATAGCTGAAACTCTTTAACACTTTTTTTTTTTTTACTAACAGGTACCTCCTTCTTTGTAAGATTTGTTCACTTTTTTTAAAGATGACAGTCAATTTACAAAGGGTCAATTTCTCTACAGAATATTTATGGGAAGAAAATATAAAGGTACATAAAATACTAAAGTTCACCAGAAATGATTCTTGGACCTCTGTTTTAGGAAAAATTTGGGAAGGTCTTAACATCAAAGATCAGCACAGTGACCATGGAAGAAATCTGAGGTGAGTTGCACTTACAAGAGAAAGCAGTATTCCAGGTGTGCATCTTGGTATTTCATGAAATTAAAATAGTAACCCAAAAGTAAAAAACAACATACACCTAGCTCTATCTTTGTTTTTCACAAGAAATAGTCACAAAAAGTTGTTGATTAATTTGGCTTAAACATTGGGTGTTACAGTCATAATTCAGTTGGAAGCAGTTATAAAGAAACCCTCTATATAAGAAACATTATTTTATTAATGGTTTTGGTTGAGCCGTCCTTCAGAGCATTCAGTTTATTCCATTCTAACAAAATAGTGCCAAATCCCCCTTTTTTTACTAAAATGAATAAAGTGGAATCTTAATATTTATTAATGAATATTAAGAAATCATTAATATACTATTAATTATTATGCTTCCCTATTTTAAGAGAAATCATATGGTTGAGAAACTCTGTGAAAGTAACGAATGTAATCAATATGGAGAAACCTTCAGCCAGATTTCAAGTCTTACTCTGTACAAGGAAACTGCTACTGGATTCAATTGATGTGAATGCTGTGAGTGTGGAAAAGTCTTCATGCATCATTCCCCGCTTAAGAGGCAATTTGCAAGTCACACAGAACAGAAACCACATCAATGTCAGGAATGTGGGAAGGCCTTTAGCTCTCCATCAATTCTAAGAACACACGTGAGAAATCACAGTATAGAAAGAAGTTTTGCATGTAAATTATGTGGGAAAACCTTCAGGTATATCTATTTCTTTAAAATGTGTGAAGGGACTTATAGTAAAGAAAAAACTTATAAATGTAAAGAATGTGGGAAAACCTTTAAATGCCTCTCATCCTTACCAATGCATGTAAGAATACACATTGGAGAAAACCCCTATGAATGTAAGCAATGTGGAAAAGCCTTCAGTTATAGCAATTCCTTCCAAGGCATGAAAGGACCCATAATAAAGAGAAAACTTATGAATGTAAGGAATGTGGGAAAGCCTTCAAATATTCTTCATCTTTACTAGTATATATGAGAATACACCGTGGAGAAAAACCCTATGAATGTATGCAATGTGGGAAAACCTTCAGTTGTAGAAATTCCATCCAAAAACATGAAAGAATGCATGGTCATTCCTGAAGCCCACTCTTCAGACAAAGATTGTTGTTGTTGCTGTTAGGTGTCTTTGAGTCAGTTCTGACTCATAGCAACCCAATGCACCACAAAATGAAACACTGCCCGGTCCTGCGCCATCCTCACAATTGTTGTTATGCTTGAGCCCATTGTTGCAGCCACTGTGTCAATCCATCTTGTTGAGTGTTTTCCTCTTTTTCGATAACCCTCTACTTTACCAAGCATGATGTCCTTCTCCAGGGCCTGGTCCCTCTTGACAACATATCCAAAGTATGTAAGATGTAGTCTCACCATCCTTGCTTCTAAGGAGCATTCCGGTTGCACTTCTAAGACAGATTCATTCAGTCTTTTGGCAGTCCATGGTATATTCAATATTCTTCGCCAACACCACAAGTCAAAGGCATCAATTCTTCGGTCTTCCTCATTCATTACCCAGCTTTTGCATGCATATGATGCGATTGAAAATATCATGGCTTAGGTTAGGCGCACCTTAGTCTTCAAGGGGACGTCTTTGCTTTTCAACAGTTTAAAGAGGTCTTTTGTAGCAGATTTGCCCAATGCAATGTGTCTTAATTTCTTGACTACTGCTTCCATGGGTGCTTTTGTGGATCCAAGTAATATGAAATCCTTGACAACTTCCATCTTTCCTCCGTTAGACAAAGATTAGACAGTACTATAAAACAAACAAACAAAAATACACATGAGGAATGTGCTTCTTAGTTCAATCAGATATACAAGACCAAATGGGCAGTAGCTGTCCAAAAGCAGGATGAGAAGCAGTAAGGGACAGGAACTGGCTGAATGGATACAAGAAACCCAGGGTGGAAAGGAGGAGTGTACTGTCACATTGTGGGGATTGCAACTAATGTCACAAAACAACATGTGTATAAATTTTTGAATGAAAAATTAACATGAATTGTAAACTTAAAGCACACACAAAAAAATTCACACCAAGAAAAAAATCTTACAAAAGCTATAAATGTGATATAGTCTTTATAAGTACGTCATCCTTAAAGAGGACCCATTGGGTGTTAATTTCGACTTCTTCTCAGGAATTAGCATTTAAGTGAGAAATATTTCTCTATGTAGTCTTTTTATTATAGTATATAAGTTTTGACAGGTAGTATTTTTCTTATTATTCAGTAAGTAAAAGTTATGTCTTTCCAGTTTGAAGTCTGCTGCACCCATGGGTGTTTTAAAGTGTATTTTCATTTATGTGAGTCAATTTAATTTTTATGTCATTTTTAATTTTTCTGGAAGTAAGTAGTTATTAGAACAATGACACTTTGATGAGAATTTCTTAGTGGCCTAGTGTGCAAGACGCTGGATATCAGTTATCCATTACATAGAGATAACTTTTCTTGCTTGGAGAATCTAATTTTTTTAATTGTCAAAAAAAAAAAAAGCAAAAGCTTTGCCGTCGAGTTGACTCATAGCGACCCTATAGGGCAGAGTAGAATTGCCCCATAGGGTCTCCAAGGAGCACCTGGTGGATTGGTGGATTCAAACTGCTGACCTTTTGGTTAGCAGCCGTAGCTCTTAACCACTATGACTCCAGGGTTTTCCACTATGCAGGGTTTCCTTTTTATTTCCAGAGGGGCCTTATTCCATTTTTCTTACTAATAAATACTAGAAAGTTTGTAATTATGTACAGTCCTTCCATAAGTGTAGCCTGAGGTGAACTGTTATTTTCAACTTTTGCCCTTTGGTTTTCATCCTTGCTTCTGAATGGAAATTGGACGCTATGCTTTGAATTTAGAAAAACCTGTGATATGACAATGAAATCTAGAGTTGGAGATGGATCTCTAGGATCGTGTTGTGTCAACATGGGACATGTTTGAAATTAAATTTACCCAAATCCCTTTCCTTTCTGGTTACATCTTCAAAATACCAATAACCTAACTAGTGTGAGATATGGAAGGAGAAAGTGAAGAAGCTATTCCTGAATTTTTGAAGCCATAATACACGGGGACAGGTATAAGTCCTCATGGACGCCGACTTCCAATTCATTTTTCTGACGCATTGCCCTGACATTCAAGACTATCTTCACAACAAACACCAAGTGCTTGACTTCCATTTTCTCAGAGGTGTAGGCTTCCAAAGACATCTCCACTAGCTCAGCATCAAGGACCCACTTCTGTGTTCAAACACCCACAGTTTGGTTTTTCTGCAAGACTTAACATGTCCAGGCCACTGATTTGGACTGTAATGGTTGGTCATCTTCTCTGCTGCTCTGACTTCCCTCTTCCCTAGATCTGACTATATTTTTGAAAGATCTAATCTGTATAGTGAACACCCTGTTCTCTTAATACTTCTAGTGGCTCTGCATTCCTAATTCCACCATGACAGCTGTGATGGTGCAGCCAAAAAAATACACGGGACTTTGTTCCCCTACTGCATTTTTGAGTGGCTGTGCTGGTCCAGTCCTTCCATGTGGGAACAAGCTCCTTCCTCATATTACAGAGGTTTGGGGAGGTTTCTGTTACTCAGAGCTGAATGTAATTCCTTAGTATGTCTTCTGTTATTGTGTTCAATTTTCTGTCATTAAAAATGGTCATTTTTTCCTCAAATGACTTTGTGTAGATATTTCTTAGAAATATTCAATTTACTTTTTGTTCAGATACTTATATACTAACAAGTCTTATTTTCTTGCTTTTTTCACTTATTCAGAGGATTTGTTAAAATATTCCATTGTCATTATGGATTTCAAATCAACTGTAACTTTTTTCCATTTAAGTATTATACATTATAAATCAATATTACCAGGTGCATACAAATACAGATATTTTTCTTTCATGTATTTTCTATTTTTATCACATATACTAACAACTCCTGTTATTAAAATAATTTCTTATCCATCCTTGACAATAAACACTTAAATAATGCGTTTATCAATGCTCTGTAAGAAAAATCCACCAAGTTCTCACTAGTAGTGAAAGTTAGGTGTATCGATTTGGTAATGAGTGTCTCATTTGGGCCTTCTCTTCCCCTAATCATTCCTCCTAACATACAAATGAAGAAAGTTAAACAGATACAGCATTGAGTCTTGCCTAAATTCATATAGCTCACAATAATGGAATCTGTCACTTTTGAAGTTTTAATCTGTGCCAAGACCAGTACTGGCACTGTTGAAAAATTAGAAATTTAGAATAACTCTTGAAGACAAGTGTGATTACTCAGCTTTACAAATATGACATCACATTTTACAAAAAGACTCCTAAGGCTGGATGGCGTTTATTTTATATGACATCATAGATGTGGCAAATGTATAGGGATCTAAAACACATCAGGGGTGAAGTGCGGGGGAGTAAAAATGGGTGCCACAAGAGTGTTCTTTTGGGATGCTGGAGTGTTTGGTATCTTGACAGCAGTGATGTGTCATGCATTGAATTGTGTCCGCAAAAATATGTGTATCAATTTGGCTAGGTCATGATTCCCACTATTGTGTGATTGTCCTCTATTTTTTTATCTGATATGATTTTCCCATGTGTAGTAAATCCTATCTCTATGATGTTAATGAGATGGGATTAGTGACAGTTGCGTTAATGAGTCAGGACTCAGTCTACAAGATTAAGTTGTGTCTTAAGTCAATCTCTTTTGTGGTATAAAAGAGGGAAGCCAGCAGAGAGACAGGGGAACCTCATACTGCCAAGAAAGCAGCTCCGGGAGCAGAGCGCATCCTTTGGACCTGGGGTTCCTGCACAGAGAAGCTCCTAGACCAAGGGAACATTGATGACAAGAACTTTCCTACACAGCCGACAAAGAGAAAAAGCCCTCCCCTGGAGCTGGTGCCCTGAATTTGGGCATCTAGCCTACTAGACTATGAGAGAATAAACTTCTGTTTGATAGGGCCATCCACTTGTGGTATTTCTGTTATAGCAGCACTAGATAACCAAGACATGATGTAAATATGCATTTAGGGAATCTCACAGAGCTACCTTTAAAACTGTGAATTTTCGACTTCCGGGCAACATGACGCTATACTCAGAAGCACCATGCTGTCCCTCCGCAGCAAAGATCAGAAAAACTAAGTCAAACAGAGTCACACGTAAATCCTGAAACCCTAAACATCAAATGAAGGATATCAGGAAAACAATACCATTTATAATAGCCCCTAAAAAACATAAAATGGTGTTGTTGTTAAGTGCCATCAAGTTGGTTCCGACCCATAGTGACCCTATGTACAACAGAATGAAACACTGCCCGTCCTGTGCCATCCTCACAATGGTTGTTATGCTTAAGCCCATTGTTGCAGCCACTGTGTCAATCCATCTGTTGAAGGTCTTCCTCTTTTTAAGCTGACCCTCTACTTTACCAAGCAACATGTCCTTCTCCAGGGACTGATGCCTCGTGATAACATGCTCAAAGTACGTGAGACATAATCTCGCCATCTTTGCTTCTAAGGAGCATTCTGGCCGTACCTCGTCCCAGACAGATTTGTTCGTTCTTTTGGCATTCCATGGTATATTCAATATTTTTCACCAACACTACAATTCAAAGGCGTCAATTCTTCGGTCTTCATTATTCATTGTCCAGTTTTCGCATGCATATGAGGCGACTGAAAATATCATGGCTTGGGTCAGGGGCACTTTAGTCCTCAAAGTGACATCTTTGCTTCTTAACATATTAAAGAGGTCTTTTGCAGAAGATTTGCCCAATGCAATATGTTGTTTAGTTTCTTTAATTTCTTCCATAGACATTGATTGTGGATTCAAGTAAAATGAAATCCTTGACAACTTCAATAATTTCTCCATTTATCATGTTGTTGTTTATTGGTCCAGTTTTGAGGATTTTTGTTTTCTTTATGTTGAGGTGTAATCCATAGTGAAGGCTGTGGTCTTTGATCTTCATCAGTAAATGCTTCAAGTCCTCATCGTTTTCAGCAAGCAAGGTTGTGTCATCTGCATAATTCAGGTTGTTAATGAGTGTTCCTCCAATCCTGATACTGCATTCTTCTTCATATAGTCCAGCTTCTTGGATTATTTGCTCAGCATACAGAGTGAATGAGTATCGTGAAAGGATACAGACCTGACACACACCTTTCCTGACTTTAAACCAAACAGTATCCCCTTGTTCTGTTTGAAAAACCGCTTCTTGGTGTATGTACAGGTTCCTCATGTGCACAGTTAAAAATAAAATAAGAATAAATCTAACCAGAGACGTAAAAGACCTATGCAGAGAAAAATATAAAACATTACTGCAAGAAACCAAAAGAGACTTACATAAATGGAAAAACATACCCTACTCATATATAGACTCAACATTGTGATAATGTCAATTCTACCCAAAGCAACCTATAAATACAATGCAATCCTGATCCAAATACGAACAGCATTGTTTAAAGAGATGGAAAAAGTAATCCTTAACTTTATATGGAAAGGAAAGAGGCCTCAGATAAGTAAAGCACTATTGAAGAAGAAGAATAAAGTAGGAGGACTCTCACTACCTGACCTCTAAACCTGCTATAGAGCTACGGTAGTCAAAACAGCCTGGTACTGGTAAAACGACAGACTTTAATGGAAAGGAAAGAAGCCTTAGATAGTAAAGTCTATTGAAGAAGAAGAATAAAGTAGGAGGACTTGTATTGACCAATGGAACAGAATTGAGAACTTAGATGTAAATTCATCCACCTAAGGTCATCTGACTTTTGACAAAGGCCCAAAGTCCATTAAATGGGGAAAAGACAGTCTTTTTAACAAATGGTACTGGCAAAACCGGACATCCATCTGCAAAAAAAATGAAACAGAACCCATACCTCATACCATACACAATAACTTATTCAAAATAGATCAAAGACCTAAATATAAAACCAAAAACTATAAAGATCCTAGAAGAAAAAATAGGATCAATGCTAGATGCCCTAATACACTGCATAAATAAGATACAAGCCATAACTAACAATACACAAACACCAGAAGATAAGCTAGATAACTGGGATCTTCTAAAAATTAAACACTTATGCTCATCAAAAGACTTCATCAAAAGAATAAAAAGAGAACCTATGGACCAGGAAAGAAAATTTGGCTATGATAAATCCGACAAAATTCTAATCTCTAAAATCTATAGAACATTCCAACACCTCTACAACAAAAAGGCAAATAATCCGATTGAAAAACGGGCAAAGGGTGTGAACAGACATTTCACCAAAGAAGACATTCAGGTGGCTAACAGACACACGAGGAAATGCTCGCTATCACTAACGTTGTTGTTGTTTTTATTAGGTGCTGTCCAGTATGTTCTGACTCATAGCAACCCTAGGCACAACAGAAGGAAACACTGCCCAGTCCTGTGCCATCTTTACAATCTTTGTTATGCTTGAGCCCATTGCTGTGGCCACTATGTCAATCCATCTTGTTGATGGTCTTCTTCTTTTTCACTGACCCTGTGCTTTACCAATCATGATGTCCTTCTCCAGGGACTGATACTTCCTGATAACACGTCCAAAGTATGTATTTTGCCCATAGAATCCTTTTAATGTTGATTCACCCTTATAATCTTGGTATGAATCCCACTCAATCATGGTGTATGATTTTTTTTGATATGTTGCTGAATTCTGTTGGCTAGAATTTTGTTGAAAATTTTTGCATCTAATTCATGAGGTATATGGGTCTGTAATTTTCTTTTTTGTGATGTCTTTGGTTTAGGTATCAGGGCTATGCTGGCTTCATAGAAAGAGTTTAGGAGGGGTCCTTTCTCTCTGTGTTTTTAAAGAGATTGTGTAGAATTGGTGTCAACTCTTCTCTGAATGTTTGGTAGAATTCCCCAGTGTAGCCATCTGGTCCTGGGCTTTTTTTGGTTGGCAGTTTTTTGATGACCTCTTTGATTTCCTCTTTTGTAATTGGTCTGTTTAGATTTTCTACATCTGTTTGTTTTAGTTTAGGTAGGTTCTGTGTTTCTTGGAATTTGCTCTTTTCATCTAGGTTTTCAAAGGTGTTGAGTACAATTTTTCATAGTAATCTGTTATGATCTTCTTTATTCTGGTTGGATCAGTTATAATGTCTCAAGTTTCATTTCTTAATTTGGTTATTTGCCTCTTCTGTTTTTTTCTTCTGTCAATCTAGCCAGTAGTTTGTCTATTTTATTGATCCTTTCAAAGAATCAACTTCTGATTTTGTTGATTCTTTCTATTGTTTTCCTACTTTCTATTTCATTTATTTCTGCCCTAATCTTTACTATTTTCTTTTTATGGTAGCTTTTCGCTTCTTTTGCTCTTTCATTTCTATTTGTTGAAGTTGTCAGTTTAAGTTACTGATTTTGGACGTTTCTTCTTTTTTAATGCTTTTATTGCTATGAATTTCTCTCTGAGTACTGCTTTTGCTGCATCCCAAAGGTTTTGATATGTTTTGTTTTCATTTTCATTTGATTCTAAGAATTTTTTAATTTCACTTTTGATTTTTTTTCTATGACCCAATAGTTTTGTAGTAATGTATTATTTAGTTTCCATGTGTTCACTTTTTCCCCTTATTTTACCTGTTGTTTAGTTCTAGTTTCATATTGTTATGGTCCAAGAATATGCTTTGTATGATTTCAAACATTTTAAATTTGTTGAGACTTGTTTTGTGTTCTAGCAGATGGTCTTTTCTGAAGAAGGATCTATGTGTGCTGGATAAAAATGTTTCTTGTTCTGTTGATGAGTGGAATGGTATATATGTCTGTTAGGTCAAATTGGCTTACGGTTTTATTTAAGTTCTCAATATCCTAGTGATCTTCTTTTTAGATGTTCTACCTAGAATTGAAAGTGGTGTGTTAAAGACTCCTGCTATTATTGTGGAGTTGTCTATTTCTCCCTTCATATCAGTCAGTATTTGTTTCATGTATTTTGGAGCATTGCTCTTAGGTGAACAGATATATTTATATTTATAATTGTTATGTATTCTTGTTAGATTAACCCTTTTGTTATTATGTGATTTCCTTGCTTATCTCTTGTAATAGATTTTGGTTTAAAGTCTCTTTTATCTTATATCAGTATTGCCACCTGTCTTAGTCATCTAGTGCTGCTATAACAGAAATACCACAAATGGATGGCTTTAACAAAGAGAATTTTATTCTCTCACAATCCAGTAGGCTACAAGCCCAAATTCAGGGCATCAGCTCCAGGGGAATGCTTTCTCTGTTGGCTCTGGAGGAAAGTCCGTGTCATCAATCTTCCCTTGGTCTGGGAGCTTCTCTGTTCAGGAAACTTAGGTCCAAAGGAAGCACTCAGCTCCTGGCACTCCTTTCTTGGTGGTATGAGGTTCCCATGTGTCTCTGCTCACTTCTCTCTTATATCTCAAAAAAGATTGGCTTAAGACACTATCTAATCTTGTAGAACTCATCAGTATAACTGCTGATAATCCATTTTATTACATCATAGTGATAGAGTTTACAACACATAAGGAAATCACATCAGATTACAAAATGGTACACAATCATACAATACTGGAAATCATGACCTAGTCAAGTTGACAGATATTTCTAGGGGACACAATTCAATCTATGACACCACCCCTGCTCTTTTTTGTTTACTGGTTTCATAGAATATTTTTTCCATCCTTTATTTTCAGTCTGTTTGTGTCCTTATGTCTAAGATGTCTTTCTTTTAGACAGCAAAAAGATGGATTGTGGGTTTTTTGTTTGTTTGTTTGTTTACTTTTTTGTTTGTTTATTGTAGTTTAAGTGAAAGTTTACATTTCAAGTTAGTCTCTTATACAAAAATTTATACATACATTGTTATGTGACCCTTATTGCTCTCCCTATACTGTGACAGCACACTCCTCCTTTCCACCCCTGATTTACCATGTCCATTCAACTAGCTCACCCTCTCTGCCTTCTCATCTCACCTCGGGACAGAAGTTTCCCATTTAGTCTCGTGTATCTACTTGAGCTAAGAAGCACACTCTTCACAAGTATCACTTTATGTCCCACAGTCGAGATCAATTTTTGTCTGAAAAGTTGGCCTCGGAAATTGTTTTAGTTCTGGGCTGACAGAGAGTCTGGGAGCCATGCTTTCTGGGTTTCCTCCAGTCTCAGTCAGACCATTAATTCTGGTCTTTTTACTAGAATTGGGGCTCTGCACCCCACCTTTCTCCTGCTCCATCAGGGACTCTCTGTTGTGTTCCCTGTCAGGGTGACCATTGGTGGTAGCTGGGCACCATCTAGTCCTTCTGGTCTCAGGTTGATGGAGTCTCTGGTTTATGTAGCCCTTTCTATCTCTTGGGCTAATACTTTCCTTGTGTGTTTGGTGTTCTTCATTCTCCTTTATTCCAGGTGGGTTGGGATCAATTGATGCATCTTAGATGGCTGCTCACTAGCTTTTAAGACCCCAGACACCACTCACCAAAATAGGATGTGGAACATTTTCTTAATAAACTTTGTTGTGCCAACTGTCCTAGATGTCTCCTGAAAGTATGATCCCCAGATCCCCACCCCTTCTGCTCTGTCCCTCGAAGTGTTTGATTGTATTCAGGAAAGTTTTTGGCTTTGGTTTAGTCCAGTTGTGCTGACTTCCCCTGTAGTGTGTGCTGTCCTTCCTTTCACCTAAGATTATTCTTGTCTACTATCTAGTTAGTGAATACCTCTCTCCCTCCCTCCCCACCCTCGTAACCATCAAAGAATGTTTTCTTCTGTGTTTAAACTTTTTCTTGAGTTCTTTAATAGTGGTCTTATACAATATTTGTCCTTCTGTGACTGACTAAATTCACTCAGCATAATGCCCTCCAGATTAAAAGGATGGATTGTGTTTTTTTATCCATTCTGCCACTCTCTTCCTTTTACATGGTGAGTTTAGACAATTTAGATTTAGGGTTATTACTGAAAACAAAGTGTCTACCTCATTCATTTTGTTATTTGTTTTTTGAGTGTTTCATATGTTCTTTGTCTTTATTCTCATTTTCTGTTTTTGTTTGTATTTGGCTGCTTTCTTACAATCAGCCTTTTTGCTTTCTTCCTTCTTTTCTTCTGTGTATTTTTTCTCAGTGATATCTTAGTGGTTACCACACGTATTATGTTACACGACTTACAATTGTGACAACGTTTAATATATAAACAACGGATAACATACAACCTTAACATATTAAATCTATTCCTGATATGCTCCTCCCTCCCCCGTTTCTGTTGGTAAGTCTCCATTAACATCATTGTACATCCTATACCTGATAGGTTTGCTTTGTACCTATTTCTTACAGTTTTGATGTATTGTTTGTAGGATTATATTATTGAGTTTATTCCCTGAAAATATCACATACTTGGTCCTTATGATTGCTCATTTTGTTGTATTTTTTTGGAGATCTCTCTCTCCCCTCCCCCCTCCCCGTGTATAGATTCGAGTGGAGCCCTTGTGGTGCAGTGGTTAAGAGTTTGGCTGCTAACCAAAAGGTCGGCAGTTCCAATCCACCAGTCGCTCCGTGGAAACGCTATGGGGCAGTTCTATAGGGTCTGTCTTATAGGGTTGCTGTGAGTCAGAATCGACTTGAAAGCAAGGATTTTTTTTTTTTTAGATTTGAATATTTAATGTTCTTTCCTTTCCATTTGGAGAACTCCCTATTTGCAGTGTTGGTCTGGTAGCGGCAGATTCCCAAACCTTCTGTTTATTGAGGAATGTTTTGATTTTCCCCTCATTTTTTAATGTCATCTTTACTGGGTAAAGAATTCTTGGCTGGCAATTGTTTTAGTTTAGTATTTTATATATATCACACCATTGTCTTCTGGCCTCTAGAGTTTCTTGGGAGAAATCTGCACTGACTCTTAAGAAGGACCCTTGGTGTGTTAGTTTGTGTTTTTCTCTTGCTGCTTTTTCTCTCCTTGTCCTTGGTTTTCAGGAATTTTTGTAGGATGTGGCAAGGAGTTGATCTTTTTGTATTTCTTCTAGTTGGGGTTCATGTAGCTTCCTGTATTTGCAGGCTTGGTTCTCTGTCCAGGTCTGGGAAGTTCTCTCTGATTATCTCTTGGAAAATTCTTTCCTTGCCTTTATTGTTGTCATGGTGCTCTTAAATTCCGATAATTCTAATGTTAGATTTCTTGATTGATTCCCATATTTCCATTTGGTTTTTTTCGCTTTTCTTTGTTCTTTTCTCGAGCCTTAATAAGTTCAGGTATTCTGTCTTCTAGTTCACTTAGTCTACCTTCTGTCTGTTCCACTCTATTGTTGAGTGTTTCTTTTGCTTTTTCTAATTCAATTGTTTTATTCTTCAGTTCCAGTAGTCCTCTTCATTTTTTTCATTTATGTTTTCAATTTTCTTGTTGAGTCTCTGATTTTGTTCCTCTATTTGTTTCCTCATCTCTGTTATTTTCTGTGTGGTTTTGCTTTCTTTAAACATATTTAGCACGACTGTCTGAAATTTTTCTGTATTTTTGTGTTAACCTGGCCTCCATAGGAGAAATTTCCTCTTCTTCCTGTTTTCTTTTTGATTTATTCCTCTTCTCTTGTGATTTTGTGTGTTTTAACTATTTTTTGTTGAACCTGAACCATTTTAATATATTTTTAATAGTTTAAATTCTGTTTTCTGATTTCATGGGAAAATTTTCTCGTTATACAGTTCTGAATGCAAGAACCTGTGTAAGGTGGAAACTTGTCAGAGAAAGAAAACTCAAAAGTTTTCCACTAATAGTGCTAGAAAAGTCATAAGACTCACCCCGTCAAAGGCAGAAAACTTGCAAGACCTGGAAAAACAAGCTAGTGCCATTGAGTTCCGGCTCTCACAGGTTTCACTGTACTTGGTTGATTTCACTTAGTTACAGTCTCCAGACAATAACAATAGTATAACCACCTAAGAACCACTAGAGGGCACTCTTATCCTTAGGTTTTCTCCCCCACATTGATTCAGAGGTTCTGGGTATTTGGCCTCTGGAGTTCAATACGCATGTGCAGTGGATTTTAGCTGCCTGCAAACACTGACATAAGTGGTGGTGTTTGGTGTTCGGTGTTCCCATGGTGAAGGTGGGGAGCACTCCATGTCTTTTCCTCACAGGTGTCTCTGCACAAGTTCTCCCACAGTGTCCCACTGTGGGCAGGGAGACAGCTGTTTCCTTCTGTCTGAAGTATTCCTCTCATCCTGATGCCTTTTCAGTACCTCTCGGTCCTAGTACTCATCCGTCTGGAGTGGTGAGATTCAATAGCGCTCTCTCACAGCACCACAGTCTCCCTTTGCCCCCTCCCAAGTGCACAGCCTGCAAACTCCCACAGTCAATTTGTGCAACCTTAGAAATCAGGCTACTGCTTCCTCAGTTTAGCTCCCATTCTGTGTTCTTTGTTTAGGGTGTTACCCTATGTTATGGATTGAATTGTGTCCCAAAAAAAGTGTGTCAACTTGGACAGGCCTTGATTCCCAGTATTGTGTGATTGGCCATCATTTTGTCATCTGATGTGATTTTCCTATGTGTTGTAAAGCCTACCTCTATGATGTTAATGAAGTAGGATTAGAGGCAGTTATGTTAATGAGGCAGGGCTCAATCTACAAGATTAGATTTTGTCTTACATCAATCTCTTTTGAGATATAAAAGAGAGAAGTGAGCAGAGAGACATGGAGACCTCATACCACCAAGAAACAAGGGCCAGGAGAATAGTGCATCCTTTGGACCTGGGTCTCTGTGCTGAGAAGCTCCTCAACCAGGAAAGATTGATGACGAGGACCTTACCCCAGAACCAACAGACAGAAAGTCTTCCCCTGGAGCTTGCACCCTGAATTCAGACTTCCAGCCTTCTAGACTGTGAGAGGATAAATTTCTCTTGTTAAAGCCATCCACTTGAGGTATTTCTGTTTTAGCAGCACTAGATAGCTAAGACACCCGACCTCGTCCCACAATGGCTGCAGTGAATGACTACTCCAAATGCTGGTGGGTAGGTTCTCCCAGCTTCTGTGCAGCCCTTGCTCCTTCTCTCCCCTGTTCCTGGACTCACCTTAACTCTCCAAAACCTCAACTGCCATCTGGAGTTCTGCGATCTAGGTCTGTGTTTGTTTTCATTTGTTATTTAGTGGGTTAGTTGCTTGGGGATAAATGGGGGTGACCACTCACTTCACCATCTTGCCCTGCCTCTGAACATTGGTCTCTTTGTATATAGTCAGCCCACAATATCCACTGGTTCCGCATCTGTTGATTCAACCAGCTGCAGATCAAAAACATACAGAAAAAAGAGAAAGTTCCAAAAAGCAAAACTTGAATTTGCTGTGTGCTGAGCACTGTCCTGAATCCACGAAAATGAAATAATGTGTAGGCATACCCTGCTGTAGCCTCCCACCATTTCACAGATACTCTGTCTCTCTCCAGCACTCGTTGTTTGAGCATTGTTCACCCTGTGTCTTGTCATTATTCCCTAAACCATAGAGTATAACAGCTGTTTACATAGCATTTACATTATATTAGGTATCATAAGTAACCTAGAGATGATTTAAAGAATAGAAGAGGATGTGTGTAGGTTATATACAAATACTATACTATTTTATATAAGACACTTGAGCATCTGTAGATTTTGGTATCCACAGTGAGTCCTGGAACCAATCCCCTGCAGATACCAAGTGACGACGGTATAGCTATTTTGTCTTCTTATAAAAGATGGATCATACAATATTTGTCCTTATATGCTTGATTTATGTCACTTAGCATTGTGCCCTCCAGGTTCATCCAAGTTATACTATGTTTTGCAGGCTCATCATTGTTCTTTATGGTTGTTTAGTATGCCATTGTATGTATTCACCACATTTCATTTATCCATTCATCTGTTGATGGGAACTTCAGTGGTTTCCATTTTTTTGCTATTGTGAATAAAGCTACAATGACCATAGGTGTGCATATGTCTGTTTGTGTCAGAACAGACTCTGAAACTTGCTCTTGAACATCGAGTAGCTAAAGCAAAAGAAACAAATGATGAAGTAAAAGAACTGAACAGAAGATTTCAAAAGGCGGCTCAAGAAGAAAAACTAAAGAATTATAATGACATGTGTAAAGAGCTGGAGATGGAAAACCAAAAGGGAAGAACAGGCTCGGCATTCCTCAAGCTGAAAGAACTGAAGAAAAAATTCATGCTTCGAGTTGCAATAGTGAAGGATTCTACAGGAGGAAAATATTAAACGATGCAGGAAGCATCAAAAGATGGAAGGAATACACAGAATAATTATACCAAAAAGAATTGGTCGATGTTCAACATTTCAAGAGGCAGTATATGATCAGGAACTGATGGTACTGAAGGAAAAAGTCCAAGCTGCACTAAAGACATTGGCTAAGAACAAGGCTCCAGGAATTGACCGAATACTAATTGAGCTGTTTCTACAAACGGATGCAGGGCTGGACATGCTCACTCATTTATGCCAAGAAATTTGAAAGACAGCTACCTGGCCTACCGACTGGAAGAGATCCATATTTATGCCTATTCCCAAGAAAGGTGATCCAACTGAGTGTGGAAATTATCGAACAATATCATTAATATCACATGCAAGTAAAATTTTGCTAAAGATCATTCAAAAGCGGCTGCAGCAGTACGTTGATAGGGAACTGCCAGAAATTCAGGCCAGATTCAGAAGAGGACGTGGGACCAGTGATATCATTGCTGATATCAGATGGATCCTGGCTGAAATCAGAGAATACCACAAAGATATTTACCTGTGTTTTATTGACTATGCAAAGGCGTTCGATTGTGTGGATCATAACAAATTGTGGATAACATTGTGAAGAATGGGAATTCCAGAACACTTAATTGTGCTCATGAAGAACCTGTACACTGATCAACAGGCAGTTGTTTGGACAGAACAAGGGGATACTGCGTGGTTTAAAGTCAAGAAAGGTCTGTGTCAGGGTTGCATCCTTTCAGCATACCTATTCGATCTGTATGCTGAGCAAATATTCTGAGAAGCTAGACTATAAGAAGAAGAATGGGGCATCAGGATTGGAGGAAGACTCATTAACAACCTGCGAAATGCAGATGACACAACCTTGCTTGCTGAAAGTGAAGAGAACTTGTAACACTTACTGATGAAGATCAAAGACCACAGCCTTCAGTATGGATTGCACCTCAACATAAAGAAAACAAAAATCCTCAAAACTGGACCAATAAGAAACATAGTGATGAATGGAGAAAAGGTTGAAGTTGTCAAGGACTTCATTTTACTTGGATCCACAATCAACACCCATGGAAGCAGCAGTCAAGAAATCAAAAGACGCATTGCATTGGGCAAATCTGCTGCAAAAGACGTCTTTAAAGTGTTGAAAAGCAAAGATGTCACCTGGAAGACTAAGGTGCGCCTGACCCAAGCCATAGTATTTTCAATCCCATCATATTCATGCGAAAGCTGGACAATGAATAAGGAATACTGAAGAAGAATTGACACTTTTGAATTGTAGTGTTAGCGAAGAATATTGAATATACCATGGACTGCCAAAGGAACGAACAAATCTGTCTTGGAAGAAGTACAACCAGAATGCTCCTTAGAAGGCAGGATGGCGAGACTACGTCTTACACACTATGGACATGTTGTCAGGAGGGACCAGTCCCTGGAGAAGGACATCATGCTTGGTAAAGTACAGTGCCAGTGAAAAAGAAGAAGACCCTCAACGAGATGGATTGACACAGTGGCTACAACAATGGGCTGAAGCATAACAACAATTGTGAGCATGGCACAAGACCGGGCAGTGTTTTGTTCTGTGGTGCATAGGGTGGCTATGAGTTGGAACTGACTTGACGGCACCTAACAACAACAAAGGTATATACCTAGGAGTGAGATTGCTGGATCATAGAGTAGTTCTATTTCTAGTTTTATGAGGAAGTGCCATACCATTTTCCATAGTGATTGTACCCATTTTACAGTCCTACAAGCAATGGATAAATGTTCCAGTCTCCCCATATCCTCACCAGCATTTGTTGTTATCTGTCTTTTTGTTTGTTTTTTCAGTCACTACCTTTTTAACCAGGGTTAGATGGTATCTCGTAGTTTTGATTTGCATCTCTCTAATAGCTAATGATCGTGAGCATTTCTTCATGTTTACTGGCCACTTGGATGTTCTCTGTGGTGAAGGTTCTGTTCATATCCTTTTCCCATTTTATAATTAGGTTTTTGTCTTTTTGTTGTTGAGTTGTTGCAGTTTTCTATAGATTTTAGACATTAGACCCTTACTGGATATGTCGTTTCCAAAGATTTTTTTCTCGGTCTGTAGGTTGCCTATTTACTGTTTTGATAATATCTTCTGATGAGCATAATTTGTTTTATTTTTATGAGGTCCCATTTATCTATTTTTCCTTCTATTCGTGCATTTGTTGTTATGCTTGTTATTCTATTTTTACAAAAGATTAGGTCCCACAGTTTTCTCCCTAATATAGTTTTATAGTTTTAGGTTTAGCCAGAATTCTCCTTAGAAGTAAGGATGGCGAGACTTTGTCTCACGTACTTTTGTCATTTTATCAGGAGGGACCAGTCCCTGGAGAAGGATATCGTGTTTGGTAAAGTAGAGGGTCATCAGGAAAGAGGAAGACCCTCAAAGAGATGAATTGACACAGTGACTGCAACAATGGGCTCAAACATAGCAACGATTGTGAGGACGGTGCAGGACCAGGCAGTGTTTCGTTCTGTTGTACACAGGGTCACTATGAGTCAGAACCAACTCAGTGGCACCTAACAATAACAAGTTTAACTTTTAGGTCTTCTATCTATTTTGAGTTAATTTTTGTGTATGGTGTGAAGAATGGGTCCTGTTTCATTTTTGTGCAAGACAGGCTCCTCTTGGCCCCCTCAGGACAGGCTCTTCTTGGCCCTGCCATCTGCCACCACCAACTGTGCCTCAGGTCCCCTTCTGGGCCTTTCACCACTTTCGCTGCTGCTGGGCCCCTTCTGGGCCTCTCGCTGTCTTCAACGTTACAGCCCTTGAGCCGTGTTAGAGCTCTTTTAGGAGGTTCCTTGTTTCCTCTCTCTGCTTTTTTCTTCTCTCTTCCTTCTGCTTCTCCTCCTGCTTCTTTCTGTCTGGAAAACCTCTGTGGGGCTGGCTGCATATATGCGCAATTCCTTATCAATTTCAAGACATAGTCCAGTGGAGCCACAAAATGACCAATCCCTCTCAGTAGGCCACAGACACTTAATTTGCATAGCAGGCTACAGTTACCTCATTTGCATAGTCCATGTCACCTCATTTGCTTGGGTATATTGACTAATCCCTGTAAGGTGCATACCAATTACAGGGCAGGCTGCAGCCCAGGACCAGACAAAAAGTCAAGTAGTTTACAGCTTGCCCAGAAAATTTCAATCAACCTGGACAAAAGTAGCAAACCCTCTGGGATAGAAAACTAGGGCAAAGGCAACTCTTCAAGGATTAGTGGAAAAATCTATCAAGTTGTTTTTCCAAAGAACCAAGGCAAAAGGCCACGTAAAGGAACTCATATTATCACAATGTATATATTTTCACCAAAAATAAAGTAATACTCAACAACAACAATAAATGTCTTTGTTTTCCAAAATAGCTGGGCAAGTAGGGACTACACAGACCCTACACCTGGCGGGCAAACTAACTTCAGGAAGGGAGGGGGCCTGATGCAGTCATGCATAGTCATTGATTGAATCAATTATAACTATGCATTAAGGCCCAAGTCATGCACATGCATTGAGGTCCCAATGACTAGGGGACCTAGAACCTCAGAATGCTCTCTTTGGGGCTTCCTGGCTTGGTGAGAACATCCATGCTGAGGTAAGTGTACAGCACATTCCTGGGGACAATAGAAGCCTCGTGGTGCAGGGACCTCTCCCATACCTTGCCTGATGTGTCTCTTCAATTTTATCCTTTCTGATGATAATAAATGAGTAACTGTAAGTACAGGTAATAGTCTGAATTCTGTGAGTCATTGTACAGAATTAGTGAATACACAGGAGCAATGAGTCAGCAGGGGCTTGCAGTACAGAGATGATTTGTGTAGACCCAGCTCTGGGTGGTTGGGTGATACACAAAAGCTGCACAGGAAGTCAATGAAGAAGAATAAAGTCCTTCTAGCTTGTAACCTAGTCAAAGGGGACTACAGGGTCAGAGAGAAAGAGGAATTGCCACAGAAGGGGCTGGAAACTAAGTATAGAGATGTGGAAAGGTGATGCTGGGATCAGTTTCCAACTGGGAATTGGATTCATGCCAATCCTTGCCACACAATTAGTGATAAAAGTGGGGTTCACCCACCTGGCCCCCATTATAGTGCAGTTTGTACAGTAACCCTTGCAGCAGTCACCTTTTAAAACCACCATGGCAGGCATACTTGAATCTCCTACTTGCAGAAACTGCAAAATGCAGACGTTTGGTTACTACCTAGGTGGGAATAGAAAAACAGTCTTTTCAATATTTAAATGGAGGTACATCCTCTTGGTTATGAAACCTTTCCACATCTGAACGTCTCATGAAAACAACACGAATCATTAACAGTGTTGATAAACCCCTCCTATCCTCTCTAGTAGCTTTCAATGCCCCTGTCCCTTTCCCCTTCCATCACCTCATCTCCTGTGACCCTGGTCTGATCTCAGTTTTCAACCTCATCGAACTTTTTTTAATTGTAGTTTAAAAGCTTACATTTCAAGTTAGTTTCTCATACCAAAATTTATACATACATTGTTATGTGACCCTAATTGCTCTCCCTATACTGTGACAGCACACTCCTCCTTTCCACCCCAGATTTCCCATGCCCATTCAACCACCTCCTGACCCTCTCTGCCTTCTCATCTCCCTTCCGGACAGAAGCTGCCTGTTTAGTCTCATGTATCTATTTGAGCTAAGAAGCATGCTCTTCACAAGTATCATTTTATGTCCCACAGTCCAGTCCAATCTTTGTCTGAAGAGTTGGCCTCGGGAATTATTTTAGTTCTGGATTGACAGAGAGTTTGGGGGCCAGGATTTCCGGGGTTCCTCCAGTCTCAGTCAGACTATTAAGTCTGGTCTTTTTTACTAGAATTTGAGTTCTGCACCCCACTTTTCTCCTGCTCTGTCAGGGACTCTGTTGTGTTCCCTGTCAGGGACGTCATTGGTGGTAGCTGGGCACCATCTAGTTCTTCTGGTCTCAGGCTGATGTAGTCTCTGGTTTGTGTGGCCCTTTCTGTCTCTTGGGCTAATACTTTCCTTGTGTGTTTGGTGTTCTTCATTCTCCTTTACTCCAGGTGGGTTGGGAACAATTGATGCATCTTAGATGGCTGCTTGCTAGCTTTAAAGACCCCAGACACCACTCACCAAAGTAAAATGCAGAACATTTTCTTAATAAACTTTGTTATGCCAATTGATCTAGATGTCCTCTGAAAGCTTGGTCCGCAGACACTTGCCCCTGCTACTCTGTGCCTCGAAGTGTTTGTATTCAGGAAAATTCTTAGCTTTGTCAACCTCATCAAACTCTTGATCCAGCATCATCATGTGAGCTTTTGCTTTAGCCTGGAACACTGTCTCTGTCTCTTTTTTTTAAACATGCTTAATTCATAAATACAGCAAAAATCCTCACAACTGGACCAATAAGCAACATCATGATAAACGGAGAAAAGATTAAGGTTGTCAAGGATTTCATTTTAATTGGTTCCACAACAACTCCCATGGAAGCAGTAGTCAAGAAACCAAAGTATGGATTTCATTAGGCAAATCGGCTGCAAAAGACCTCTTTAATGTGTTAAAAAGCAAAGACGTCACTTTGAGGACTCAGGTGCGCCTGACCCATCTCCTCATATGCATGTGAAAGCTAGACAATGAAGAAAGATGTCCAAAGAATTGATACATTTAAATTATGGTGTTGGCAAAGAATATTGAATATACTGTGGGCTGCCAGAAGAACCAACAGGTCGATCTTGAAAGAAGTATAGCCAGAAGGCTCCTTGGAAGCAAGGATGGTGAGACTTCTTCTCACATACTTTGGACGTGTTATTAGGAGGGACCAGTCTCTGGAGCAGGACATCACGCTTGGTAAAGTAGAGGGTTATCGAAAGACAGGAAGACCCTTAATGAGATGGATTGGAACAGTGGCTGCAACGGTGGGCTCAAGCATAGTAATGATCGTGCAGATGGCGCAGGATCGGGCATTGTTTCATTTTGTTGTACACGGGGTCGCTATGAGTTGGAACCAACTCGATGGCACTTAACAACAATGATTTTTATTATTTTCTTGGTAAGCAGTTTAGTTTTGTATTTTTGGATAACATTACAAAGAATGGGAATTCCAGAACACTTAATTGTGGTCATGAAGACAATTGATAGCAGCTAACAACAACAACAACATTGTCAAGATAGTTATTGATTGTGATGGCTTCGTACTAGATGATGGAACTTTTTTATGAAAAAGCACTACAGATAGGCCATATGGAGACAGATGAGGGCTGACTCAGGCAGCTGGGTTCACTCCCTGCAACAGTAATGGGGATGTTTGTATTCTGCTGCTGATTTACTGATTCACAATTGTAGCATCACAATTGTGATGTGGCAGATTTGGGGGATTTCTCTGTCCCCTTCACATGGAAGTCAATGGATTGATGATGTTTTCCAGACAGAGGGTGTAGGAGAGCAATGGTTCCTCTACTCAGAGGTTGGGTGGTCATGCTCATGTGCCCAAGGGGGAGCATGGAAATGACAGAAGTTGGGAGTACAGCCTCTAGAGTGGCTTGTGGGGAATCACTTCCTCCTGGGATATGTGACAGAAGAGTGTATGTTCTTCTGGAGGAAAGCACTCTTGAGCCCTTTACGTATTTTATAATCATGGACAAACGCACCATCAGTCTTGGACTTCAATTAACTCCTTTGCAAAGTGGGACTCTAGACCTCTTCCTCAAGGATAGCACATCAAGAGTACTTTTTTATGGCTGAGCAACATCAAGAGTACTTTTTTATGGCTGTGATGCGAAGAACTGTTTTGGTACCTTCTCATCTCCTTGTGTGTGTCTGTGTGTGAATATGTGTATATGTGTCTGTGTGTGGATATCTATGTTTATATGTGTCTCTGTGTCTCTCTCTGTGTGTCTATGTATGTATATGTGTCCTTGTGTCTCTGTGTCTGTGAGCATCTATGTTTCTGTGCGTATTTGTGTGTCTCTGTGCGTGTGTCTCGGTGTGTGTGTGTACATATTCAACACCAAAGTGCATGACAGTAGGGATTGTGTTCTCTTCCCTGAGCTTTAATTTCTAAATACCTTCCTTTCACCACAAAACGGGACAGAGAGGAAGAATAGAAAGTGAGCCTGTGATAATTATTACCCAAATAAATTCCAATGACTACTGCTTCAAAAGAATATTTTCATTCAGCTGGTTGGACATGTCTACTTCCAATGGCCTGGAATTTTGAGGATGTTGTGACTAGCAGACCCTCATTGCAAGTTGGGTTTCCAAAGTCCCCTTGGCCTCTCAAGCTTGGTGAGGGCAATAGAAGGAAAAGCTCCCAGTTCTTCAATATGTTTTTATTCATTAAATCCTCATCTAGGGAAGGTGGAGCCAAGATGGTGGAGTAGCCAGACGCTTCTGGTGGTCTCTCCTACAACAAAGACCCGAAAAAACAAGTGAATAGATTATATGTAAACAATCTAGGAGCCCTGAACATAAAAGGCAAAGTTGAGGAATGGCCTGAGTGATAGGGGGAGGGAGAGATGGTTCAGAAGCAGCGAAGAGTTGCCAAACCTGACCCAGCAGGAGCCAGAGCCCTTCAAGCCAGATCAGCTCGTGGAGTAGGGTGAGGCAAGCAAGGGTGCTTGGGAAGCTTTTTCCACATCAGGAGAGACCCAGCGGCAGAGAGTCTACTCGGCCATCCAGAACCAATGACAAGCAGCCCTCAATCGGTGAAAGATAAGCACTTGCATCTGGCCTACCGTGAAGATCAAAAACACCTCCCTTTAGAGCTACATAAATGGAAAAACATACCACGTTCATGGATAGGTAGACTCAACTTTGTGAAAATGACAAGTCTACCCAAAGAGATTTACAAATACAGTGCCATCCCTATCCAAATACCAATATCATTCTTTAAAGAGAAGGAAAAACACATCATTAACTTTATATGGAAAGGAAAGAAGCCCCGGATAAGTAAAGCACTATTAAAGAAGAAGAATAAAGTAGGAAGACTCACACTACCTCAACTCAGAACCTACTATACAGCTATGGTAGTCAAAACAGCCTGGTACTGGTACAATGACAGATATATTGACCAATGGAACAGAATTGAGAACCCAGATGTAAATCCATCCACCTACAGTCACCTGATCTTCGACAAGGGCCCAAAGTTCATCAGATGGGGAACAGACAGTCTTTTTAACAAATGGTGCTGGCAAAACTGGATGTCTATCTGCAAAAAAGTGAAACAGGACCCATATCTCACGCCATACACAAGAACTAATTCAAAATGGATCAAAGATCTAAATATAAAGCCCAAAACTATAAAGTTCATAGAAGAAAAAATAGGTTCAACACTAGAGGCCCTAATACATGGGATTAACAGGATACAAACCATAACCAACAACACACAAACTCCAGAAGATAAGCTAGATAACTGAGATCTTCTAAACAAGTAAACACTTATGCCTTTTGAAAGACTTCACCAAAATTGTAAAAAGAGAACCTACAGACTGGGAAAACATTTTTGGACATTACAAGTCAGACAAAGGTCTAATCTCTAAAATCTAGAAGAAAATCCAACACCTCTACAACAAAAAGACAAATAATCCAATTAAACAATGGGCAAAGGAAATGAACAGACACTTCACCAAAGAAGACATTCAAGCAGCCAATAGACACATGAGGAAATGCTCACGATCACTAGTCATTAGAGAAATGCAAATTAAAACCACAACGAGATACCATCTCACCCTGGCATTACTGGCACTAATGAAAAAACTGGAAGTAACAAATGTTGGAGAGGCTGCAGGGAGATTGGAATTCTTACGCACTGCTTATGGGAATGCAACATTTTACAACCATTTTGGAAAATGATATGGCACTTCCTTAGAAAGCTAGAAATAGAAATACCATTCGATCCAGCAATCCCACTCCTAGGAATATATCCTAGAGAAATAAGAGTCATCACACGAATAGATATATGCACACCCGTGTTCACTGCAGCATTGTTCACAATAGCAAAAAGATGGAAACAACCTAGATGCCCATCAACAGATGAATGGATAAACAAACTATGGTACATACACACAATAGAGTATTATGCAACAATAAAGAACAATGATGAATCTGTGAAGCATCTCATAACATGGATAAAACTGGAGGACATTATGCTGAGTGAAATAAGTCAATCGCAAAAGGACAAATATTGTATGAGACTTCTACTGTAAAAACTCGTGTAAAAGTTTACATACAAAAAGAAACAATCTTTGTTGGTTATGAGGGATGGGATGGTGGGGGAGAAATACTAAATAGACAATACGTAAGTGGTAACTTTGGTGAAGGGTAAGACAGTACACAATACTGGGGAAACCAGCACAGCTCGTACAAGGAAAGGTCATAGAAGCTCCATAGACACTTCCAAACTCCCTGAGGGACTGAATTGCTGGGCAGAGGGCTGTGAGGACCATCGTCTTGGGGAACATCTAGCTCAATTGGCCTAACACAGTTTATAAAGACAATGTTCTACATTCTACCTTGGTGAGTATCGTCTGGGGTCTTAAAAGCCTGTGAACAGTCATCTAAGATCCCCCATTGGTCTCACCCCTTCGGGAGCAAGGGTGAATGAAGAAAACAAAATACAAGGAAAACATTAGACCAAAGGACTAATAGACCACAACTACCAAGGCCTCCACCAGACTGAGTCCAGTACAACAGATGGTGTCCAGCTACCACCACTGACTGCTCTGACTGGAATCACAACAGAGGGTCTCAGACAGAGCTGGAGAAAAATGTAGAACAAAATTCTAACTCATGACCAGACTTACTGGAATGACAGAAACTGGAGAAACCCCAAGAGCATGGCCCCCAGAAACCCTTTTAGCTCAGTAATGAAGTGACTCCCGAAGTTCACCGTTCAGCCAAAGATTAGACAGCCCCATAAAACAAAACAAGACTAATGGGGCACAACAGTCCCGGGACAAGGACTAGAAGGCAGGAGGGGACAGGAGAGCTGGTAATAGGGAACCCAAGGTTGAGAATGGACAGTGGTGACATGTCATGAGGTTGTTAACCAAGATCATAAAACAATGTGTACTAACTGTTTAATGAGAAACTATTTGTTCTGTAAATCTTCATCTGAAGTACTATATATGTATATACATATATTTAAAAACCTCCCTTTGAGAAAAACCTCTGTCCCATTAACCTCCCTAATCCCTGCTCTGCACTGGGTCTGGGACGGCTTCAGCAATTGCTGAGTCCCATGGGATGGAAATAGGACCTGTCACACACCCTGAACCATTCTTCTGGCTTAAGAGAGGGAAAAAATTAACAAACAGGGAAAAAAATAATCTGCCAGCTCCCCTAAGGCAGAAAACCAGGGTAGGCACAGCTCCTCTGCCTAAGTACAGGCCTAAGGGGTCCACAGACTTTGAGTGCCTTTCTGCCAGCATAGACTTGTGTGGGCCCATGTCAACAGTGTAGGCCATCATTACCACAGTACAACAGGATATATACCTGAAGTCTAACTTCAACTGTTTCAGCTCTGAAGTGGCAGCTTCGTGACATTTGGTGCTGCTCTGCCCATTAAGCAGGGTCTTCACCTACCCACATCAGGGGCCTGAGGACTGGTGACTCCACACACCACAAAGCCACCTGCGATAGGGGTCCAAGAATATGAAGTGCCCCCCAGTCCTTACAGCCAACAGCATTGCATGCTCATAGTCAAGCTGCAAAACCCCACCCACCTACCTGCTTTAGGGAACTGGAACATGCTTTCCTCCCAGACATTCGGGAGCAGTCGTCAACCCCATGCCTTGCTCAGCATGTGACCCCCTTGCTGCAGTCAGATGCCTGTGCCTTCATAGTAATCTGTTATGATCTTCTTTATTTTGGTTGGATCAGTTATAATGTCTCAGGTTTCATTTCTTAATTTGGTTATTTGCCTCTTCTGGTTTTTTCTTCTGTCAGTCTAGCCAGTAGTTTGTCTATTTTATTGACTAGCACTGTAGGTGAGAGCCTGCACCACAAATTTGGTGGCCAGCTACCTGGACACCTGAGCTGAATCCATACAGTAGGAGTGGGTGGACTCCTGGGCTCACTTACTTAGTGGCAGATCTGGCTACCTGGTGGCAACACGTTGGAGCTTCATGGGTGACAGTGATTGGGCTAGCTCACATGAGCAGCCTATTTGGGCATAACAAAACAAAACAAAAAAAGAAACTAGGACACAGTAAGCAAACATAAAGTAAATAAATATAATAACTTATTGATGGCTTGGAGACAACAATCAATAACAAATCACATAAAGAGGCAATCCAGGATGACTTCAGCAAGCTCCCAAAATAATCAATAAATTTTCTGGAGGAAGAGAATTTCTTGGAATTACCAGAGGTAGAATACAAAAGATTAATATACAGAACTCTTTAGGAGATCAGTCAAAACACAGAACAAGCAACAGAGTAACTTAAGAAGATTACAGAAGAGAATAATGACAAATTTAACAGACTGCAAGAATCCATAGAGAGACAGCAATCAGAAATCCAGAAGATTAACAATAAAACGTCAGAATTAGACAACACAATAGAAAGTCATAGGAGCAGAATTGAGGCAATGGAAGTCAGAATTACTGAGATTGAAGATAAAGCAGTTGACACCAACTTATTTGAGGAAAAAATCAGATAAAAGGATTTTAAAAAATGAAGAAACCCTAAGAATTATGTGGGAGTCTATCAAGAGGAATAACCTATTAGTGATTGGAGTACCGAATTGCGGGGGGGGGGGGGAGATAACAGAAAATATAGAGAAAATTGTTGAACATTTGTTGGCAGAAAACATCCCTGATATTTGTGAAAGATTAGAAGATATCTATCCAAGACGCTTATCAAACAACACATAAAGTAGATCCCAAAAAAAGTCACCAAGACATATTATAATCAAACTTGCCAAAACCAAAGATAAAGAGAGAATTTAAGAGCGGCTAGGGATAAGCAAAAAGTCATCTACAAAGGAGAGTCAATAAGACTAAGCTCGGACTACTCAGCAGAAACCACGCAGGCAAGAAAGCAATGAGATGACATATATAAAGCCTTGAAGGAAAAAAATTGCCAGCCAAGAATTATATATCCAGCAAAACTGTCTCTCAAATATTATGGCAAAATTAGGGCATTTCCAGATAAACAGAAGTTTAGGGAATTTGAAAAAACCAAATCAAAATTACAAGAAATACTAAAGGGAGTCCTCTGGTTAGAAAATCAATAACATCAGATAACAAACCAAGACTAGAACACAGGACGGAGCAACCAGATATCAACCAAGATAAGGATCGCAAAAATAAATCAAAGCTAAAACACTGAAAATAGGGAAACAGAGATGTCAATACGTAAAAGATGACAACATTAAAACAAAAAAGAGGGACTAACAAATGGAGACATAGATTTTTCATATGGAGAGGACGTCAAGGCGATATAAATAAATAAAAGACTAGTTTAAACTTAGAAAAATAGGGGTAAATATTAAGGTAACTCCAAAGGAAACTAATAATCCTACAAGTCAAAATAGAAAACTAGAAAAATATAAAGACTCAGCAAATACAAAATCAAAAACTATGAAAAAGATGAAAAGAAAATACATAAAGAAAAATGACTCAGCCCTGAAAATTAAGTGGAACAAAGAAACTGTCAACAATACACAAAAAAAGACATCAAAAATGACAGAACAAAGCTCATACCTATCAATAATTACACTGAATGTAAATGGACTAAATGTACCAGTAAAGAGACAGAGAGTGGTAGAATGGATAAAAAAACATGATCCGTCTGTAAGCTGCCTACAAGAGACACAACTTAGACTTAAAGAAACAAACAAACTAAAACTCAAAGGACAGAAAAAAATATATCAAGCAAACCACACTCAAAAAAAGAGCAGGAGTGGCAATATTAATCTCTGACAAAATAGACTTTAAAGTAAAATCCACCACAAAGGATAAGGAAGGACACTATATAATGATTAAAGGATCAATACACCAGGAGGACATAACTATAATAAATATTTACCCACCCAAAGACAGGGCTCCAAAATACATGAAACAAACTCTAACAGCATTGAAAGGAGAGATAGACAGCTCCACGATAATAGTAGGAGACTTCAGCCCACCACTTTTGGTGAAGGACAGAACATCCAGAAAGAAGCTCAATAAAGACACGGAAGACTAATGCTACAATCAACCAACTTGATCTCATGGGCATATACCAAATGCTCCACCAACAGCAGCCAAGTATACTTTCTTTTCCAATGCACATGGAACATTCCCCAGAATAGACCACATATTAAGCCATAAAGCAAGCCTTAACAAAATCCAAAGCATCGAAATATTACAGAGCATCTTTTCTGACCATAAAGCCATAAAAGTAGAAATCAACAACAGAAAAAGCAAGGAAAAAAAAATCAAACACATGGAAACTGAACAACACCTCACTCAAAAACTACTCAGTTATAGAAGAAATTAAGGACGGAATAAAGAAATTCATAGAATCAAACGAGAATGAAAACACATCCTGCCAGAACCTTTGGGACACAGCAAAAGCAGTGCTCAGAGGTCAGTTTATGGCAATAAATGCACACATCCAAAAAGAAGACAGGGCCAAAATCAAAACATTAACCCTACAACCAAAACAAGTAGAAAGATAGCAGCAAATGAAGCCCTCAAGCACCAGAAGAAAGGAAATAATAAGAATTAGAGCAGAATTAAATGAAATAGAGAATAGAAAAACAATTGAAAGAGTAAACAAGATCAAAAGCTGGTTCTTTGAAAATATCAAAAGAATTGATAAACCACTAGCCAAACTGACAAAAGAAAAACAGGAGAGGAAGCAAATAACCCATCTAAGAACTGAGATGGGTGATATCACAACAGACCCAACTGAAATGAAAAGAATCATAACAGAATACTATGAAAAATTGTACTCTAACAAATTTGAAAACCTAGAGGAAATGGACAAATTTCCAGAAACTCACTACCTACCTAAACCAACACAAGCAGAGGTAGAACAACTAAATAAACCCATAAAAAAGAAGAGATTGAAAAGGTAATTTAAAAACTTCCAACAACAACAAAAAAAGGCCTGGCAGGGATGGCTTGACTGGAGAATTCTACCAAACTTTTGAAGAAGAGTTAACACCACTACTACTAAAGGTCTTTCAGAGCATAGAGGAGGATGGAATACTCCCAAACTCATTCTGTGAAGCCCACATAACCCTGATATCAAAACCAGGTAAAGACACCACAAAAAAAGAAAATTGCAGATCAATATCCCTCATGTACATTGACCCAAAAATCCTCAACAAAATTCTAGCTGATAGAATTCTGTAACATATCAAAAAAATAATTCACCATGATCAAGTGGGATTTATACCAGGTATGCAGGACTGGTTCAACATTAGAAAAACAATCAATGTAATCCATCACATTAATAAAACAAAAGACAAAAATCACATGATCTTATCAATCAATGCAGAAAAGGCATTTGAGAAAGTCCAACACCCATTCATGATAAAAACTCTCAACAAAATAGGAATAGAAGGGAAATTCCTCAACATAATTAAGGGCATTTATACAAAGCCAACAGCCAATATCATCCGAAATGGAGAGAGTTTGAAAGCATTCCCCTTGAGAACGGGAACCAGACAAGGATGCCCTTTATCACCAGTCTTATTCGACATTGTGCTGGAGGTCCTAGCCAGAGCAATTAGGCTAGAAAAAGAAATAAAGGCATCCAAATTGGTAGGGAAGAAGTAAAAGTATCTCTATTCGCACATGATACGATCTTATACACAGAAAACCCCAAAGAATCCACAAGAAAACTACGGGAACTAGTAGAAGATTTCAGCAAAGTTTCAGGATACAAGATAAACATACAAAAATCAGTTGGATTCCTTTACACCAACAAAGAGAACCTCGAAGAGGAAATCAGCAAATCAATACCATTTACAATAGCCCCCAAGAAGATAAAATACTTAGGAATAAATCTAACCAGAGACGTAAAAGACCTATACAATGAAAACTACAAGACACTACTGCAAGAAACCAAAAGAGACCTGCATAAGTGGAAAAACATACCTTGCTCATGGATAAGAAGACTCAACATTGTAAAAATGTCAATTCTAACCAAAGCGATCTATAGATACAATTCAATCCTGATCTAAATTCCGATGGCATTTTTTAATGAGATGGAGAAACAAATCACCAACTTCATACGGAAAGGGAAGAGGCCCTGAATAAGTAAAGCACTACTCAAGAAGAACAAAGTGGGAGGCCTCACACTACCTGATTTTAGAACCTATTATACTGCTACGGCAGTCAAAACAACCTGGTACTTGTACAACAACAGATACATAGACTAATGGAATAGAATTGAGAATCCAGAGGTAAATTCATCCACCTATGAGTAGCTGATATTTGACAAAGGCCCAAAGTCCATTAATTGGGGAAAAGACAGTCTCTTTAACAAATGGTGCTGGCATAACTGGATACCCATCTGCAAAAAACTGAAACAAGATGCACACCTTACACCATGCACAAAAGCTAACTCGAAATGATCAAAGCCCTAAATATAAGATTGAAAACGATAAAAATCATGGAAGAAAAAATAGGGACAATGCTAGGAGCCCTAATACATGGCATAAACACCACACGAATCATAAGTAACAATGCACAAACACTAGAAGAGAGACTAGATAACTGGGAGCTCCTAAAAATCAAACACTTATGCTCATCAAAAGACTTCATCAAAAGAGTCAAAAGACAACCTACAGACTGGGAAAATGTTTTGGCTACGACAAATCCGATCAGCATCTAATCTCTAAAATCTACAATATACTGCAAAACCTCAACAACAAAAAGACAAATAACCCAGTCAAAAAATGGGCAAAGGATATGAACAGTCACTTCGCCAAAGAAGACATTCAGACAGCTAAGAGACACATGAAGAAATGCTCACGATCATTAGCCATTAGAGAAATGCAAATCAAAACTACAATGAGATACCATCTCACCCTAACAAGGCTAGTATTAATCCAAAAAACACAAAATAATAAATGTTGGAGAGGTTGTGGAGAGACTGGAACACTTATACACTGTTGGTGGGAAGGTAAAATGGTACAAACACTTTGGAAATCAATTTGGTGCTTCCTTAAAAAGCTAGAAATAGAAGTACCATATGATCCAGCAATCCCGCTCCTTGAAATATATCCTAGGGAAATAAGAGCCATCACACGAATAGATATATGCACACCCATGTTCATTGCAGCCCTGTTCACCATAGCAAAAAAAGATGGAAACAACCTAGGTGCCCATCAAAGGATGAATGGATAAACAAATTATGGTATATTCACACAACAGAATATTACGCAACGATAAAGAACAATGATGAATCTGTGAAACATCTTATAACATGGAGGAATCTGGAAGGTATTATGCTGAGTGAATTTAGTCAGTCACAAAAGGACAAATATTGTATAAGACCACTATTATAAGAACTTAAGAAAAGGTTTAAAAACAGAAGAAAACATTCTTTGATGGTTACAAGTGTGGGGACTGAGGGAGAGGGTTATTCACTAACTAGATAGACAAGAATTATCTTAGGTGAAGGGAAGGACAGCACACACTACAGGGGAAGTCAGCACAATTGGACTAAACCAAAGCTAAGAAGTTTCCTGAATACAACCAAACACTTTGAGGGAGAGAGTAGCAGGAGCAGGAATCTGGGGACTATGCTTTCATGGGACATCTGGGTCAATTGGCATAACAAAGTTTATTAAGAAAATGTTCTGCAACCTACTTCAGTGAGTGGCGTCTGGGGTCTTAAAAGCTAGCGAGTGGCCATCTAAGATGCATCAATTGATCCCAACCCACCTGGAGTAAAGGAGAATGAAGAACTCCAAAGTCACAAGGAAAGTATTAGCCCAAGAGACAAAAGGGCCACATAAACCACAAACTGCATCAGCCTGAGATTAGAAGAACCAGATGGTGCCCGGATACCACCAATGACGTCCCTGACAGGGAACACAACAGAGAGTCCCTGACAGAGCAGGAGAAAAGTGGGGTGCAGAACTCAAATTCTAGTAAAAAGACCAGATTTAATGGTCTGAGACTGGAGGAACCCCAGAAAGCATAGCCCCCAGACTCTCTGTCAGCCCAGAACTAAAACCATTCCTGAGGTCAACTCTTCAGACAAATATTAGACTGGACTGTGGGACATAAAATGATACTCGTGAAGAGTGTGCTTCTTAGCTCAAGTAGATACATGAGACTAAATGGTCAGCTCCTGTCTGGAAGTGAGATGAGAAGGCAGAGAGGGTCAGGAGCTGGTTGAATGGACACAGGAAACCAGGGTTGGAAAGGAGTGTGCTGTTACAGTATAGGGAGAGCAATTAGGGTCACATAACAATGTATGTATAAATTTTTGTATGAGAGACTAACTTGAATTGTAAACTTTCACTTAAAGTACAACAATAAAGTTAAAAATTAAAAAAACCAAACACATCATCTATGTTGCTCCTGTGCTTGATATAGTGCTGAGTGATGTGGTGAGTAGCAGGGAAGGAGATGAAGTAGTTTTTGTCTCAAGGAGTTAATTTTAAAATGGAAAGAGTTGTTTCAGTTATATAGTGTTTCCCTCATTTCTTCACTTTAATGTGCTCTAGAACCTTCTGCTAGAGGGGAATAAAACTTGAAGTGATCACAGCGAAAAAGTAGATATATGTTCCCAGTGTTAGCAGTGCTGTTTAATCTGAGATAGTGAGTGTAGACAGAGTAAGAGGTCTGATGACTCAGTCATAGAGTAGATGTTAGGAGAGAGGAGAATCTTGTTTGACCTGCCTACAAATTGAATCCAGTCTCCAGTGCTGTCAGCTCCATCCATCCTCCTCCATACATGCATCATATGTTTTAGGAGTCCGTGATATTTGAGGATGTGGCTGTGGACTTCACTCTGGAGGAGTGGGCTTTGCTGCATCATGCTCAGAGGAAGCTCTACAGGGATGCGATGCTGGAACCTTCAGGAACTTTATATCAGTAGGTAAGGATGACATTGCTCCTTCCCTTAATTCTTTAGGGAAGAAGCACTTCTTGCTCATCAAGTCTGCTCCAAGACTTGAAATATGGAGAGAGGAATATGCTGGGTCAGTACGACAGATGTGTCACCACCGTCATGGTACTAGAGTCTAATAGTTTGTGACCAAGAGAATCTATGTATTAAACTGAGTTTTTCATTCGGTCATGGTTATAAGAGTTGAATCTCCTTTAGTGTCACCAGTGTGGATATAGGCTTCATGGGTCACTCTGGGGACACTGAAAAGTTTGTTTTTGGAAAACTTGTGAGAATTTTACTTTGTTTACAAAATTGCCTACCATTTTTACCCCTTGCGCTGTTCTTGATGAAATTCTGAAACAGCTAGTCTGCTAAACAGCTTTCTTGGTTCATAGCTGCTCTCCTTCTTATATGATTTGTTCACTTTTTGTTTGACATGAAGAGACTCAAGTTAAAAAACAAGACTAATGGGGCCCACCAGCCCAGGGACAAGGACTAGAAGGCAGGAAGGGACAGGAAAGCTGGTAATAGGGAACCAAGGTCAAAAAGGGAGAGTGTTAACATGTCGTGGGGTTGTTAACCAATGTCATAAAACAATATGTGTACTGTTTAATGAGAAGCTAGCTTGTTCTGTAAACCTTCACCTACACTACAATTGAAAAAAAAAAAAACACTGAAAAAAAGAAAAAAAGAGAGAGAGATTCAAGTTAAAACTAACGGGTCAAATTCTCAGCAGAATATTTATGGAAAAAATATCCAAGGAACATAATTTCACAAGAAATTATTCATGGGCGTCCAGTTTAGGAAAAATTTGGAAAGACCATAGCATTGATGATCAAGAGAAAAACCACGGGAGACATCTGAGGTGAGGTACACCTTAGTAGAGGTGTGATATTCTGGTAGAGGTGTATCTAACAGAATTTTAATAATAATAATCAAAACAAAACAAAAAACCACATGAGGCAATTTGCTTATTCACAGAGAAATTTAAAAAAAAATTTCTTTTTCTTCAAATGTGAGTTAAAAGTTGAGTGTTTGAAACATAATTCAGTTGGAAACAGTTATCCAGAAACCCCATGCATAAGGAACACTGTTTAAATAATAGCTATGATTGAGTTCTCTTCCACAAATTTTGTCTTATTCCACTTTCAAACAGTTTACACAGGGCAGAAAACCTACACTTTCACTATAAATTGTAATGATGTAATTGTAATAGGTATTAATAAATCATTAATAAATAAGTTATAATGTGCCTCTCATTTTTGACAGAAACCATATGGTTGAGGGACTCTATGAAAGTACTGAACCTAATAATCAGTGTGGAGAAATCTTCGGCCAGCTTCCAAATCTTCATCTGTTTGAGAAGACTCCTTCACAGTTCATGTGAACGCAGTGAACGTGGAAAAGTCCTCATGAATCATTCCTCCCTTAAGAGGCCCATCGCAAATCACACTGGGCAGAAACCGTATCAATGTCAAGAATGGAGGAAGGCCTTCTCCATCATACCTAAAAACACATGGGAGAACTCACAGTGGAGAAAGGCCTTCTGCATGCAAATTATGTGAGAAAGCCTTTCTTCATACCTCTTCTGTCAGCTGGCATAAAAAGGATTCATACTAAAGAGAAAACCTATGAACGTAAGCAATGTAGGAAAGCCTTCGTTTATTTCTTCAATTTTACTAGTCATGCAAAAACGAACACTGGAGAATATCCATATAAATGTAAGGAGTGCAGGAAAGACTTGTTTGCCTTGTTTACTTCGAAGACATGAAATTGAGCACACTGGGGAAAAATCCTATGAATGCAAACAATGTGAGAAAGCTTTCAAGTGTCCTTCATCTTTATCACTTTGTATAAGAATTCACACTGAAGGGGAATCCTACACATGCAAGTAATGTGGGAAAGCCTTCTGGTATCACAGGTCACTTCAAAGACACATGAGAGTGAACACTGGAGAGATATCTTATGAATGTAAGCAATATGGGAAAGCCTACCCTTGACCCTCATCCTTAAAACACACACTGTACACTTCTTACCATGTGAGAAACCCTGCAAATGCAAGCAATGTGGGAAAGCTTTCAGGTGTCTCTAGTTATATCAAAGGCATGTGCAAACACACACTAGAGAGAAATGTACCCAGAGGAAACATGGAAGAAAGGCTTGGTGATCTATTTCAGAAAAATCAGCCACTGAAAACCATATGGAGCACAGTTCTACTCTGACACACATCCGACCACCATGAGTTGGAGTCTACTCGGTGTCAACTGGTAATCCTTAGGCATCTGCATCATGTCTTTTCTGGGCTTGTTCCGAGGCCACTTCCAGTTCTAAAGTTTCCATTGATGATTGCTTTCTGGTTATTGTGACAGATTCACACCCATCCCACCATTGGGAACACTTCTTTGTGAGGTGAGAGCATGGAGGGAAGCAGTGGCAGAACAGATGAGACCGAGGTCCCTTGGCCACAGCAGCTCCTGCTGCCCTGTAAGTATCAGATCACCATCTGCAAACACCATCACATGCAAAATAGTCTCAAAACGCTAAGGAGAGAAAGTGAGGTGGAGAAAGGTGCAGAGGGCCTGGGCTGTGTGTATCTCCAGGAGCATCTGTGACTGCATTTATCTCTGCAGGCATGTGTCATGGATTGAATTACATCCCCCAAAGAATGTATGTATTGATTTGGCTGGACCATGATTCCCAGTGTTGTGTGGTTGTCCTCCATTTTGTGATTGTAATTTTATGTTAAAGAGGATTAGGCTGGGATTGTAACACCCTTAACTAGGTCATATCCCTGATCCAATGTAAAGGGTAAAGGAAGTTTCCCTGGGTTGTGGCCTGTACCACATTTTATCTTACAAGAGATAAAAGGGAAGTAAGCAGAGATTTGGGGACCTCATACCACCAAGAAAGCAGTGCCGGGAGCAGAGCGCGTCCATTGGACCCAGGGTCCCTGGGTGGAGAGGCTCCTAGTCCAGGAAAATATTGATGAGAAGGCCAACAGAGACAGAAAGTCTTCCCCTGGAGCTGACGCCCTGAATTTGGACTTTTAGCCTTTTTTTTTACTGTGAAGAAATAAATTTCTCTTTGTAAAGCCATTCACTTGTGGTACTTCTGTTACAGCAGCACTAGATGACTAAGACAGCATGTTTGTGATTTTGTGTGCCTGTGAACTTGTGTGTCATCGTGTGTGTTCCCCTATATGTCCCAGTGACAAAATCTGTGTCATGTTGTACATCTGTTTCTCCGCCATGTGTGTATGTTTAGGAGGACTCATGTGTCCCTGTGGCTGTCCGTGTGTCCAGGCAGGAACGCCTGCAAGTGTCCATGTATCTTACTGTATGTCTGTGGCGTTTCTTTGTCTCTGTGTGTATTGAAAGTAGACCCACAGTAGACCTGGTTGAACTTAAAAAGTGAGTTGTATTTGACCTTTAAGAGACGGGTTTTTTGTTTTGTTTTGTTTTTTGGCCTTTAAAGAACAGAAATTTATTTTCTCATGGTTCTGGAGGCTAGAAGTCCAAATCAGTTCCAAAAAGGAACTGTTCCATGTCTCTTCCTAGTGTTTGGCTAGTAGTCCCAGGCATTTGTGGGTGCTTCTTGGCTTGTAGACAGATCTTCACATGGTATCCTCCCTCTGCGTGTGACTGTGTCCTTGTCTGCCTTTCTCTTTTATAGAAGGCCACTCAGAAGGGATTAGGATTCCACTACCACCCACCAGTTGCCTTCAAGTCAATTCTTTTTTTTTTTCTTTTTTTAAAGGTCACATTTATTATATATATTTATTGTACTTTAGATGGAGGTTTACGGAGCAAACTAGTTTCTCATTAAACAATTTATACACAGATTGCTTTGTGACATTGGCTGCCAACACCATGACACGTCAACACTCTCCTTTTCTAGACCTTGAGTTCCCCATTATCAGCTTTCCTGTCCCCTCTTGCCTTCTCGTTCTTGCCCCTGGGCTGGTGTATCCATTTAGTCCGGTTTTGTTTTATGGGCCTGTTTAATCTTTGGCTGAAGAGTGAACCTCAGGAGTGGCTTCATTACTGAGCTATAAGGGTGTCCGGGGAGTATACTCTCAGTGTTTCTCCTGTAAGAGATGGGTTGTTTTTCTTGTTAGTTACCATTGAGTAGGCTCTGAGTCATGGAAACCCCATGCACAAAGGAACAAAACGTTGCCCAGTCCTTCACCATCTTTTTGATCCTCAAAATGGTTGAGTCCATTGTTTTGGCTATTGCAGTGCCATACAACCTAGGGGATGCATCTTCCAGCACTATATCAGACACTGTTCTCTTGTGATCCCTAGGGTTTTCATTGGCTGATTTTTAGAGGTAGATTGCCAGGGCTTTCTTCCTAGTCTGTCTTAGTCTGGAAACTCTGCTGAAACCTGTCCACCATGGCTGACCCTGCTGGTGTTTGAAATACCAGTGGCCTGCTTCTAGCCTTACAGCAACATTCAAGCCACCATAGTTCAACACACTGACGAGGGGTAGCAGAAGAGGAGGGTAGTTATTGTAATTTTGATTCTTCCAAAGTGTATACAAAATGAAAGTTTAATAACTGTTTTTAATAAGTTGGTGTGAATCCAACATGCTGCAGAGTGCTGACTCCTAAATTGCCAGTATGGCATACCTTGGCAGTAGTTTAGCCCTCTTCCTAGAATTTTATCACATCTAACTTTCCAAATATATTAATTTTTATTGTTTTCCAACACCAGCAGCAGCTCCACCAGATGACAAACTCTTAAATGATAGTTGTCATGTGACAAGATATTTTAGATCATGATAGTTGTTAATGTTAAAATAAAAGCACAGTTGACACAAAAATCTCCCTCTGACGTGTATGTAATCTGACATGGTTCCAGCAGTGTTGCCTGATTGCCTGGTTGTTCTATAGAATAGCCAGAGAAACTATGTGGCAAGATTATAGACACAACTTATTCTTTAGTTTGAGTTCATTTGGTCCTTGAGTAATAAGTTCACTTTTGTGTCATTATTTTAGTAAGATTTTATTTCCAAATATTTCAAATTCATACCATTTTATTTGTATGAAGTAAGGTAATGCAAGCACTCAGTAATAATTCTGGCATGAAGGCTTTCTTGATCCTTTGTCAGTCTTACAAATTCTCCATTCTCTAACCTACTACCACCACCTCCACGAGTTGCCATGGAGTCGACCCCGACTCATGCTGACTCCATGTGTGTCAGAGTAGAGCCATGCTCCATTGGGTTTTCAGTGACTGATCTTTCAGAAGTAGATCACCAGGCCTTTCTTCCAGGGCGCCTCTGAGTGGACTTGAACCTTCAACCTTTCAGTCAGAAGCTGAGCACATTCTCTGTTTGCACCACCCAAGGATTCCCATCTATCCATTAGCTGCCTTCAATAATTTTTAATCAATTTTCATCTCTACTTCACCCATTTCCTTCTGGATAATTTTGAAACAATTCTCAGATATCATAGTTCATCCATAAGTATTTTGGAATATGTCTGTTTTTTTCAACATGACCACAACGGTGTCATCCACAGCAGAAAATGAACAATTATCTCTTCATATACACAAATAAGTACACTGGTAATGGTCAATACACCTAATGGTCTCTGTCATGGATTGAATTATGTCCCCCAAAAATGTCTGTCTACTTGGCTAGGCCATGATTCCCAGTATTGTGTGATTGTCTACCATTTTGTCATCTGATGTGATTTTTCATATGGGCTGTAAGTCCTGTCTCTATGATGTTGATGAGATGGGATTAGCAGCAGTTGTGTTGCTGGGGCAGGACTCAAGCTACAAGATTAGACTGAGTCTTAAGCCAATCTCTTTTGAGACATAAAAGAGAGAAGCAAGCAGAGAGACAAATGGACCCCACACCACCAAGAAAGCAGCGCTGGGAACACAGTGCGTCCTTTGGACCGGGGGGTTTCTGCTTGGAGAAGCTCCTGGATCAAGGGAAGATTGATGACAAAGAACTTCCTCCAGACCTGACAGAGAGAGAAAGCCTTCCCCTGGAGCTGGCACCCTGAATTGGGACTTCTAGCCTACTAGACTGTGAGAGAATAGATTTCTCTTTGATAAAGCCACCCACTTGTGATATTTCTGTTATAGCAGCACTAGATAACGAAGACAGTCTCCATAACTTTTAAACTTTTAGCATTGGATTCTCTGTATTGAAACTCAGTAAGATTCATACTTTCAATGTATTATGTGTCCTTTATATCTATTTTAAGGAAACTTGGTGGCACAACGGTTAAGTGCTCACCTATTAACTGAAGGTTGGCTGTTCAAACCCACTCAGCAGCTCCATGCTAGTAAGACCTGGTGATCTGCTCCCGTAAAGATTGCAACCTAGAAAACTCTATGGGGCAGTTCTACTCTGTCACGTGGGGTCAATATGAGTCAGAATCAACTTGATGGCACCCAACAACACATGTGAGGACTATATGTCCAGGCTCAGAGTAGTTTCCATGTCAGTAAAAGGTGGAGAGGTTCCCAATCAGACTCCACAGAGCCATTTGGATCAGGCAATGGATGGGAATGACAGAGCTAGGTGCCCCTGACACCAGCCACCACTTTATCCTTCTTGGTGAGGTGACCTTGAAATTCAGAATCGTGGGGATAGTTTTGACCAAAACAACCACAGTAAACACAACTCCAAAGGTGGTTTGTGGGTGTGGATTAACTTAAGTTGAAAATGTGTTTATTTTTAGTGGAAAATTTGTTTAATTCATTGCTGAGCTGCCAAATGAATGCTCAGTTCAGTCAAAACGGAGCCCATGGCGGCTAACCAAAAGGTCAGCAGTTTGAATCCACCAGCAGCTCCTTGGAAACTCTATCAGGGCAGTTCCACTCTGTCCTATAGGGTCTCTATGAGTCAGAATCCACCCAACGGCAATGGGTTTATTTGGTTTCAGTGAAAACAGCACCAAGTTTCTTTAAAAATGTGGATGCAGGCAGCTACGTTGGAACAGCCAGTGACGAGTAAAGAAAATAAAGAACAAAGAAGCGCAGGGTGAGGGTGATGAAGAGGATGTAACTGTCTTAGGGTTCTCTAAAGAAACAGAACCAGTGAGACACACACACACACAGTGATTGATTTACTTCAAAGAAATGGCTCACGCAATAGCGGGGGCTGGCAAGTCCTAAATCCAAAGGTCAGGAGGGCAGGCTGGAGACCTCTGCTGGGTCATGGGATTGTGGAGGCTGGTAAATCCAAAACCTGCAGGTCAGGCGGCAGGCCAGAGACTTCTGCTGGCTTACTTCCCAGGAACTGAGGCCAGGCGACAAGAAGAGTGCAGGGTCAAGAGAGCATGAGCTTTGCCAGAACATATATTCATATTCAAGAGGCAGACCCCACCCCCCAAGGAAACTCCCCTTTCAACTGATGGGCAGATCACATCAAATCCCACCATGGAAAGTGATTACTTTATATTACATTATGAAAGAGTAACCAGTCCAGTAGCTGGCCAAACTACTGGGAATCATAGCCTCGTCAAGTAGACACGTAACATTAACCACCACAGTAGCTGAGAGTCTGGTGCCTGGTCTTGTCTATTGGAGTGTCTCAGTGCTTCCCCAAAGAGCAGAGTTGTGAAGACACAAAAGCACAGATTTGTGCAGACCAGAGCCACCCCTAAAGGGTCTTCATAGCCCAGGAAGATCACCACCTATGGGAGACAGCAAACTCTGTCTGGGTTCTGAGGCTTCACACACGGCATACACAGCCCTAGGTTTAATGAAAAAAAGCAGAGATGCAATTTCTGAATTTTAGCAACTTAGGACCAAAAGTTACTCACATCTGGCAACTTAGTGCACGTCCTTCACCCTGAAGCTGCCTCCCGCACAGAGCTAGAGGGAGGTCATGAATACTTTCTAGATTACAATGCCCACTGCTTTGTTTTAATCGATAAAATGACATTTTATTTTACTTTGCATGTTCCCCGTGAAAAGGATCCCTTTATTTTTCCCTATGAAAGTTCTGTAGACTTATTGAAATTTTAATAATGCTAGTTACCGAATGACGTTGTTGTTGTTGTTAGCTGCTTTCAAATCAGCTCTGACATGTGGAGACCTCTTGTGTAACAGAATGAAACACTGCTTGATCGTATGCCATCTTCATGATCATTGGTATGCTTAGGCTCATCTCCCAGCACTATATTGGACAATATTCTGTTGTGATTCATAGGGTTTTCATTGGTTAATTTTCAGAAGTGGATCGCCAGGCCTTTCTTCCTAGTCTGTTTTAGCCTGGAAGCTTTGCTGAAACTTGTCCACCATGGCTGAACCTCTTGGTATTTGAAATACTGGTGCAGTAGCTTCCAGCATCACAGCAACACAGAAGCCACCACAGTAGGACAGACTGACAGACGAGTGGTGGAATAACAACCTAACCGGGTCTGAATATCTTGAATCACATTTCTTTTCCTTCATACTCTCTCATTATTTGGTATGATCACACCGAAGGAGCCGGCTGACACAATGGTTAAGTGTTCAGCTGTTAACTGCAAGGTCGATGGCTCAAACCCACTAGCTGCTCCACAGGAGAAAAAATCTAGTAATCTGCTCCAGTAAAGATTTAAAAAAAAAACAAAAACCAAACCCGTTGCTCTTGAGTCAATTCTGACTCATTGCGACCCTATAGGACAGAGTAGAACTGCCCCATTGGGTTTTCAAGGAGCAGCTGGTGGATTTGAACTGTCACCCTTTTGGTTAGCAGCCTGAGCTCCTAACCACGGCGCCACCAGGGCCTCAATTCCTGTAAAGACTATAGCTTGAGGGGTGGGGGAGCTATAGCCTAGGAAAACTTATGGGGCAATTCTATGTCCCATGGGGACGCTATGAGTTGGAATCAACTCGATGGCACCCAACAACAACATGATCCCACTTATATGAAATATCTAAACATCATTAAAAAACCCATTGCTGTTGAATCGATTCCGACTTATAGCGACCCTATAGGACAGAGGAGAACTGCCCTATAGATTTTCCAAGGAGGGCCTGGTGGATTCAAACTGCTGATCTTTTGATTAGCAGCCATAGCTCTTAACCACTACACCACCAGGGTTTACCTAGAAGAGGTAAATGTAGAGAGACCAAAGTTTATTATTGGTTACCAGGGGCAAGTGGGAAGGAGCCTAGACGGCACAAACTTAAGTGCTCGACTACTAGCGAGAAGGTTGGCAGTTCGAACCCACCAGTGGCTCAGTGGGAGGAAACACCTGGTGATCTGCTCCCGTAAAGATTATACAGCCTAGGAAACCCTATGGGGCAGTTCTACTCTGTCTCACGGGGTCGCTAGGAGTCAGAATCGACTCACGGCACCCAGCAACAACAGAGGCGGGAGGGAGGGGGACACTGAGCTACTGATAAGTGTGACGGAAAAATCTGGAAACCTAATGGGGATGATGGTAGCACAACACAGAGAATGTAATTAATGTCACTGAACTGTATACACAAAAAATGTTTAAATGGCAAATGTCTTGTATATATTTTTACCACGATAAAAAAATAATCAGTAACTCCCCCAAAATTGCAGTGAAATAATGAATGACATCAAAGCAGACTGAATAAATAGAAACATATAGCAGTTCTTAGAAATAACTCAGTGATACCATGATATCAGTTCTCAACAAATAGATCTACAGATTTAATGAAATTTCATTAAAATCCTGCCTTAGCTTCATAGTGCTGCTATAACAGGAATACCACAAGTGAGTGGCTTTAATGAACAAAAATTTATATTCTACAGTTTGCTATTGTTAGTTGCCATTGAGTCAATCCTGACCCATGGAAACCACACGTGTGCAGAGGAGGACTGCTCCGTAGGGTTTTCCAGGCTGTGGCCTTTCAGAAGCAGATTGCCAGGCCTGTCTTCCTAGGTGTCTCTGGGTGGGTTCGAACCAGCAACCTTTCAGCTAGTAGTCGAGTGTTTAACCAAGTACACCATTCAGCTACCACTACACTTCCTAGTACATTTGAAAACTGATAATTTACAACCCAGGAATTATCTCCAATACATAGAAAATTTATGAGATAAAAACAAGAATGATTCTAGTAGCATGTTGACAAGAACAAAAAATAAATTTGAACAACCCATAAACACTGGGGTGGGTGACCCACACACAGCCTCAGAGCCCAGCATGAGTGAGACCCACTGTGGTAAACAAACTGCCAGTTGCCGTCAGTTGATTCTAACTCCTGGCGACCCCGTGCGTGTCAGAGGAGAACTGTGCTCTCTAGGGTTTTCAGTGCCTGATTTTGCAGAAGTAGATTGCTAGACCTTCTTCCACAGCACCTCTGGATGGGTTTGAACCACCAAACTTTCAGTTAGTAGCTGAGCACCCAGCCATTTGTACCACCCAGGGTTGTAGGGTAAAACCCATCACAAAGTTTAGTAAAGCAAAAAGGAAGGTTTTGTTTGGCATATGTTCAAAGAGGCAAAAGCGGGAAATCAGACAAGCATACGCCAGAGCCACGTCTGCCTGAGTCCAAGGAAATTACAGATGAGACAAAAGTGAGAAAACGGACAAGCATGCGGCCACCGCCATGTCTGCCCGAGTCCGAGGAAATATTACAGAGTCATCAGTATATATTTACATCACAAAATGGGCAAAACCGTTGAAAGCTTCACCTTTTCATAGGTTGGCTAGAAACGGTGATCCTACATTTTGAATTGTCTTTCTTAACAATCATTGGTACAGGTTTCAGTAATGACAGTCAGGAGGGTCTTCATTTGAGGCAGGCAGCCTCAGAGCCCAACCCTTCTAAGAGATACCTGCTCTGGCTTATTCTCTTACACCGAGCAGAATAAGCTGCACATTCTTCTGAAATTGTCCTCGTCAAGATAAGCACAGAATGGGCCACAGATGGCCTCAACCCGCCTCTGGGTGGAGACTTAACATCCTAACGAAAGAAAATTAACTTCTTCCTCTATCCTGGGGGACCAAACCCTTGTCTAAAGAAAATGCATAGTCGTCCCCAGGCTCTGAAGGTCAATCCTGAATATTCCTGATGAATTTGCATTTCCTTGTCTGCTCTCTGTAAAAGCCCACCTCCCCAAGCTGCCTTCGAGCAGTCTTGGAGGCAACAGCCCCAATGGCTCCTTTCCTTGTGCAACGAAATAAAGGCGTCTTTCTGATGTTCCATCTCAGCCTCTTGTTTGTTGGCTGTAACAAGTCATGCCCAGGGAAACCCAGGGTTTTCACCCGGCAGCACATTGGTTCCACAAATTTTGTATTCACTAAATGCTAATAGAAAAAGATAAGAGTGGAAAGTCTTTTGTGTTCTGTTTTGTGATTTGTTTATGTGAAAGTTTTCCTAAAAGATATTTTCCAAGATTGTCCTGGCTATTGTCTTTATACCTCAGGGTCCAGTTGATGTATCCTTGTGAGTCCAGCTACAGCTAGGTCACAATCTCTATGCTCAAGGATAGGGAATAATGACTCCAATATTATCTCCTAAATCACCAGGGACTCCAAAGAAACCTCAGAAAAGCCTTTTCAGTATTGTCTTAGTTATCTAGTGCTGCTATAACAGAAATACCACAAGTGGATGGCTTCAACAAATAGACGTTTATTCTCTCACAGTTGATAGGCTAGAAGTCCAAATTCAGACCATCAATCCAGAGGAAGGCTTTCTCTCTGTCAGCTCTGGCGGAAGGTCCTTATCATCAATCTTCCCCTGGACTAGGAACTTCTCAGAACACGGACCCCAGGTTCACAGCACGCTCTATTCTCCTGGCTCTTGTTCCTTGATGGTATGAGGTCCCCTTGTCTCTCTGCTTGCTTCTCTTTTTTATATCTCAAAAGAGATTGATTCAAGACACAACCTAATCTTATAGATTGAGTCCTGCCACATTAACATAACTGCCTCTAATCCCAACTCATTAACATTGTAGAGGTAGGATTTATAACACATAGGAAAATCACATCAGATGACAAAATGGTGGACAATCACACAATACTAGGAATCATGGCCTAGCCAAGTTGACACATATTTTGGGGGTACACAATTCAATCCATGACAAGTATAATACCAGCAATATTTACTGAAAGTTCGAAAGAGGCACAATTAAACAAGACAGTGCTGAGTGATAAATTAATAGCTAGGAAAGCTATAAAAAAAGACCCCTGTTGGTGTGATGGAAACCCTGGTGGTGTAGTGGTTAAGAGCAATGGCTGCTAACCAAATGGTCGGCAGTTTGAATCTACCAGGTGCTCCTTGAAAACCCTATGCGGCAGTTCTACTCTGTCCTATAGGGTCTCTATGAGTCAGAATTGACTCGACAGCAATGGGTTTCATTTTTGTTTTTTGGGGGTTTTTTTGGTGGTGCAAGGGTTAAGTGCTCCGCTGCAAACGGAAAGATTGGCAATTTGAACCCTCCCAGTGGCTCCTCAGAAAGAAGACCTGTTGATCTCCAGTAAAGATTACAGCCTAATCTGTCACATGGGGTCAGTATGAGTCAGAATCAACTCAACAGCACCTAAAGACAACAGCAAAAGCTATAAAAAATAACCAGAAAATTCCAGGTAGTAGCCACCTATACGGGCAGGAGGGAAAAGAGGTCAGGGTGGGATTCACGCGTTAGACTAACCACTGCCCATGGTTCATGTAGGAATGTGGTGCTCAGTCTAGGGAATTTTATACAACTTTAGTATTGAAACATAGCACGAAATGTGCAATGCATTGTTTTCTGAGTATGCTATAGTTCCCAGTGAAATTTGAAGAATTATTTAAGCATGAAAAAATTCACAATTTTCACATATTTATTTTACCATTTTATCAGGCTTAGTCTGGAGGGCTACCCACGCCTTTTATAGGAGTTTGTGTCAACATTAGACAAATACAAACACGTGAGGAGAGCCCGCTGCTGGAGAAAATACACAGCCCCCAGAGGGGCAGCTGGTGGGACCACCTGCATGCATGTGAAGTGGGGGTTTCTTCGCAAACACAGCTGCACTTCAACATTCAGCAACCAAAACGAGGAAACGATAGTTTATGACTCAGAGGTCCGGGAAGGGAGAACAGTTGAGGGCCGCTTACCGAGCCCACACGGGTGCCGACGAAGGAAAGAATCAGAGCCAGCAAGAAAAGACCTGGGCTCTCTGGTGGCGCAGTGGTCTGCTAACCAAAAAGTTAGCAGTCTGAATCCACCAGCCGCTCCTTGGAAACCTTATGGGGCAGTTCTACTCTGCCCATTAGGGTCGCTATGGGTCGAATCGGCTTGATGGCAACGGGTTTTTGGTTTACTTTGGAGAGGAGCACACTTTATTTCTCTGGCTTAGGGAGTATTGGCTAAGTTAAAGCAAGTGGCAGGAAAATGGGAGTCTGGAGTGTGAACCCGGCAGGGAGGGCAGGGAGTCCTTATCTGGATTCCCAGATGGCACTTGTGGATGGAGAAAAGGAGAGCCCTGGAGCGGGGAGGAACTGCCTCTGGACTGCTATCTAGGATTTTCCATCCTGGTGTGAGCTGATTAGGAAGGCGAGCAGGTCTGCTATGTTGAAATATTTTGGTAATGTTTAAGCAGAGGCTGGAAGAAAAGGGTTGCCGAGACATCAGAAAATAGAGTTCGGGTTTCCTGTGACACGGGTCTATGGAAATTTACCTTTTATTCATTTTAGCAAGACTTGAGTCTCAAAAGTTTGGAAGGAAGCCCAGTGTCTATTTAGACATAACTGGTTACATAAACTTATATCTTACAGTTACAAAAATTAAGGAAGTTACCGATTGATATAACAAGAGTTGTAGGATTTATTTTTTAATTGTTTTTATTGTGGTAAATCTGTAGGTAGCAAAACATTTGCCATTTCAACCATCGTCACATGTAAAGTTCAATGACGTTAATTACGTTCATCATGTTCAACCATCACCATTAACTGTTAGGAATTTTTCCATCACCCTTAACAGAAGCTCAGTGTCCCCTAAGCATCGTGTCTTCCTCCCCCCACCCGCACCCCATGTTTTTGTTGTTTTGTGCTATCCGGTTGATTCCAACTCAGAGCAACTCTAAGGACAGAGTAGACCTGCCCCATAGGGTTTTCCTAGGGTGTAGTCTTTATGGGAGCAGATCTCCAGGTCTTTCTCCCTGGAGCCATGGTGGGTTCCAACCTCCAGCCTTCTGGTTAGCAGTGGTGCCCTTAATCATTGCCCCAGCAAGGCTTTGCCTACCATGTGGATTTCTTTTTAATTGACCAAAAAACCAAAGTGTATTGCAGTCTGTAAACTATGTTACCTTTTTATCACAGAGAACCAAAAAAAAAAAAGACAAAAACAAACTCACTGCCGTCGAGTTGATTCCGACTCAGAGTGACCCTACAGGACAGAATAGAACTCCCCATAGTTTCCAAGGAGCAGCTGGTGAATTTGAATTGCCGACCTTGATGGTTAGCAGCCATAGCACTTAACCACTACACCACCAGCGTTATCACAGAGGAAAGGAAGAAAAACACGTCTTTGAAATTGCTCCTCTTTCTACAAAGAAACGCTGATTAGATGTGTAAGAAACTAATAGAATTGTTATCTAGGGGGCCTGGGGATAGCAGACACGGGCCTTGGAGGACATCCTAGGGGCAAGTCTTAACACAGACTTCTCAAACTCAGCCTGATTGTTTTTAGAATTTGCTGTTAATTCGTAGTAAACAAAGAAATTTAGATTAATTATATTTTGTTTTTAATACTTTATAAGTCAAAAGATCTTTAATTTGAAGCCACTTTTCCAAGTCTTAATCCCCTACACACTATTTTTCATGAAAATGTACACCTTTTCGAAAATCATAAAAAATGAATTTTTTCTATTGTTTGTAAATAAAATGACAATAGTAGCACCTGTACTTCCACTCCATCTCAAACAGGAGAGTATTTTCTGCAATGAGCAGCCTATTCCCTTCATTAAGAGTTTTGGCCCAATCTGTAAGCGGAACTAAGAGGTTCCAGGTTGTCAGAATAATGCAGGCACCAAAAGCAATTAAAGTGTGTAGGGTTTATTGGAGCAGTTAATCTGTATGCATACCAGGAGAATTTTCTGTTCAGCAATACAAGATGGCTCCTTTTAAGCTAGTTACAGTGTTTTTTTAATGAGAAAAAGGAGGACGTGTATCGTGGAGTTGCAAACATTCAATCGCTCCACTGTTATCTGAAACACTGGCGATTCGAACCCACCCAGAAGCACTTGCGTGAGACAGGCTGTGACCTCACAGCCTTGAAAACCCATGGAACAGTTCTTCTCTGAACTGATGTTTTGCATAATATCTGGGATTCTTTGCACAAGGAAAACTTTGAGCAGCCTTACGGTTAAAAGATGTTCCATTAAAAGGGTGGGTTTGCGCGATTTTATGGTCGCTGTGTCTCACTGTGTCGCCTATGTTGCTAAGCTCTTAGGCTTATCTGTTCTTGCGTACAGTCTACAACCGTCAGTGGCCCCTGTTAATTTTCATAAGCACTCAGAGGCCTCCACTTAGTCCTCAGTTTCTCTTTAACAACTACCAACTCAATTTATACACGCTTTTAATTTTTTTTTATACCAGTTAAAATAGGAATTCAATCGCCTTAGGGACATCATAGTCTTTACATTTCACAATTCTCTAGGAACACACTCAAAAACTTATCTAAAATTTCCTTACGGTGTAAAACGTCCACCTGAGAATTGTAATGAACACATCTCGTTGATTCTGGCTGGTCTGAGGAGTTCCTGCGACCAGGCCAGCGCTGCGGGATTCAAACGTCCAGCCAGCGACAAAGGAGCAAGACGCAGGAGGCAGACGTAGGAGGCCGCTGGGCTGCCTGGAGACGCTTGTGTCCGCCCGGGGCGGGAACGCTAGTGACAAATGCGGACGTCCCGGGGGCGGAGCTAGAGGAAATCCCACCCACCCATCAAGTGTGCTCCCGCCCCGCCTGTCACTCTTCCTTCCAGCTGTCCAATCAAGGGTGTCCGGGGCGGGACTTGGAGACTCGTCCAATCGGCGGGCACCAGGGTCGAGACGACTCTCCTCGAACGCACGAGAACGTCCTGCTTGGAGAGTCGCAGCGCGATCGTGTCTCACCTGTACGGTGCGTCCGCAGGTGGCGCCGTCTCCACGGAGAGGACGCTGGGAGATTTCCAGAAGCTTGGAAATGGTGAGCGCGGGCCCGGGTGTCGGAGACAGGGGTGAGGGGAGAGCCGGTTGGAACCGGCTGGAACCGGCTGTGCGCGCGGCCCCGGACTCGTTGAGGAGAGACTGGGTCCCCAGGCGGGCGCTATGGGGACGCTGCGACCTCAGGGCCTGCGGGGTCTCCTCACGAGGGGACGGGCGAGGTCACCGGGGACTGAGGAGAGGTGGACACGCCCGGGGTAAGAGGATCGCGGTCCTGCCGAGGTCACCCCATTCTCGGGTGGGCGGATGAGAGGGGGCGTTCTGCCCAGGGGTGTCCGCTCGGGGCCGGTAGGGCCGGAGCCGCCCGCAGCGCTGCGGGGACACAGCGGGCCCGGAGCGGGCGGGGCACCTGGTCAGCCCCCCTGCTGCGACGCCTCGGCCGCGTCCTGCCCAGCGCTCAGGTTCTTTCGCTAAGCGAGCCTCAAACCAACCAACCCCCACTGCTGTCCAGGCGACTCAGAGCGACCCCGTAGGACAGGCTGGAACTGCCCCTTCGGGTTTCCGTGGCTGTGATCTTTACGGAAGCAGACTGCCGCAGCTTTCCCCCGCAGAGCGGCGGGTGGGTTTCAACTGCCGACCTTTGATTGGCGGCCGAGCGCTTTAACCACTGCGCCACCAAGTTCCCCTTAATGTAGAACCATTTCTTGTCGCCTTGTTTGTTCTCCTTGCAGTGGGTGGTGGTAAGTTTCTGTTCTTTCCCTTCCACTGCTGGCTGGAGTTATTCCGGGCCTCAGTGGAGACCGCTGCGGGGAAAGGGTCTCAGGAATGTTCTCTGCTATCGGAATTGCGGGTGAATGCACACAGTTGCACGCCTTAAACTGAGGTGGATGAAGAGATGGATTGAAAATATTCATCGAAATAGTTACTCTCCTATGCCGGGCGTGGAGTTTGTGACTTTGTGTGATTCTGGTCCACTTCGGTTAACATCCGGGAGTCAGAGATTAATGCACTTTCTGTGAAATGTGACCTGTAAAGCTGAGAAGGGTTCAATTCTGATTACTTGATTTGCAAACAGTTTGTTACCATGAGGATAATGGCTACCTGCTTGACACATGTTTTCTGAAAGGCGTAAGCATTTTCCGGGTACTGAAGCCTAACAACAATTGTGAGGATGGCGCGGGACCGGGCAGTGTCTGTTGTACATAAGGTCGTTAGGAGTCGGAAATGACTCCACGGCACCTCGCAAGAGCAAAGCTGTAAAGAGTGCTTTAGCAGATGTATAGAGACTGTTAAAGAAAAATGTTGATCGTAGGTAAATTTTGCAGAGTTTATTTGGTTCTTCAGAGATTTTTGAATTGGGCAGCAGTGTTTCCAGTAATCCTGAGAAGTGTCCCGCGGAACAAAGGCTGGGAGTTTATATAGGAAATAAGAGACAAAGAAAACGGCAAAACAAAGCATACTTTATATATTTTGAACATTAGTTTTATCATAGAGTGAGATACACAGAATAGGTAAAAATGTAAACTGTTTTTTTCACGAGGGTCTTGTTAATGTCTGAGCTCAATTGTCTAAGCTTGTAGGCCAATTAAAATAGGCCAGCAGAAAAGTTTGTGCATACCAATGAGATCAAAGGAGATAGGAATTTCAAACCCTGGGGTGGGGAAACCCGCCCGGCTCTCTGGCTCCAGTTAGTCTGGAGGATGAAGCCCAGATTTAACAAGACCCAAGTCTGTTAGTGGTTACCAGGGGCAGGCGGGAGAGGGGGAGGGGGAGTCATTGTTTAGCAAGAATTGAGTTTCTGTTTATGGTGCTGGAAAATAAGGCATCGGATTTGAAGATGGTTGCAGTGTGATTAATGTAATTGATGTCACACAGCTGTACATGTGAAAAACGTTCAATTCCCAAGTGTTGTGTTATATATATTGCAACAAAAAAGAACCAGAAAACCAAACAGGTTGCCATCGAGTCGATTCCAACTCATAGCGACCCTATAGGACAGAGTAGAACTGTCCCATAGAGTTTCCAGGGAGCACGTGGTGGATTCGAACTGCCGACCTTTTGGTTAGCAGCCGTAGCTCTTAACCACTACGCCACCAGGGTTTCCTACAAAAAAGAAAGGATGCCTTAAAATTTCTCAGCCCTTTATCCTTGAACACAAAGCCAAAACCGGTTGCCTTTGAGTCGATCCAGGAGCGGCTGGTGGATTCAAAACTGCCCACTTTTTGGTTAGCAGCCATAGCGCTTAACCACTGCACCACCAGGACTCCCCTCGAACATAGGCTGAAATTAATGACTCTGCTGGGTCCTTAGTGAAACACTGGGGTTCAGGGCCTTTTTCTCAGTAAACTATCACTGGTGGCGGCAGGCAGGTGCGTCTCAGCTGTATCACCTGGAGTGGGGAGAAGAGGCCTGAGGCCTGTGACTCCAAGCTGAGTCCACCCTTGAGCCTGCGAAATAGGTGAAGGAATGTCTGGTCGAGTCTTTTGGGGATCCTCCCTCCACCCCCACCCCGCAAGTGGCAGGTGGCCCTGGCCACTCAGAACAGCCCAGAAGGAATTGTTTATGCTGAGAAGCTGGGAGCATTGGAGGGGGAGAGCCACATGCCAGTGTTTGGTCTTTCGTCCTTTCTGAGGTTGTAATTGTGGTTGCCTTGGGGCTGTTTCCTGTTAGCTTGAATTTGGCATGGACAGAGCTGGTGGAGTAATCTGGACAGGTTGAGAAAGTCTGCAAAGATCAGACTTGGGGGAAGACTCCTTTGGGTCTGACTCCTGTAGAAAGGGCTTATGCATGTGAGCATTTATTTGGGTCAGAACCTAAAACCTACTCAGGTGGAGAGTTCCATACTGGTGAGAAGTAGGTCCCGCAGGGGGGAGCGTTTCCACACTGTGAGGAGGGAGAGGAGGGCTGTGAGCTCCCAGTGTGCAATCCTCTGGGACCCCGGGGCTACATTTCAGCTGGGAGAGTCTGGTGGGTAACCTTCTGAATGGGGAATTTCCTTGGAAACTGTGGGTGAAGCAGTTTCCTCATCTGAGCTGGGCCTTCCCTTTTGTTTCCTTTAGAGAATATTGCTGCCAGATAACTGCAGGCATTTAAGAATTTTATTCCTTTGCTTGGATGTGTAAAGTTTTTGTTTTCATGATGGAAGTTTGAGTGGATTGAGTGATACGGTCTGAGGAAGCCAAGAAAATTCTGGAAATAGTATTTGTTTCATACTGAGTATAAACCAATAATGTAAACACCTCTGAACTCACCACCCAGGTAAACAAATAGGCCTTGGCAGGGTGGTAGTTTCTCCCCTGTGTCTCCCTGATCTTATTACCCTGCCACCCTAGTGGTGAACAATGTCCTCCTGTTATTTTTTATACCTTTACCTTCTATTATTTATCAGCAAGCAGTGTGTAATTTTGCTTGTTTTGAACTTTCAATAAAAAATACTACAATTATTTCACCATTAACTCTACACTGAAGGGCTTGTCTGGACTTTCTTTGCCTTAGACTCACACCTGCTGGCCTGGGGCTGTGGGCCGCCCCCCCCCCCCCCCCCCCACCCCCCGTTCCCTTCTCCATTCCAGGGCTGGTGGGACCTGGGTTGTTTCGAGTTTATTTCTTGCTCTTGTCGACAGTGCTGTTACAGTCACTCCTGTTTTTGTCTCCAAGTGCAAATGCATCCCCAGTTTTCCACACATTGGAGAAACGTTGCTGGTTGTAGATTATAGATAAATTCTAACTCGCTAGGAAATGCCGCTGGAGTGTCTGACTGGATCGTGCACGTATGTGCATATGTGTGTATTTCACATGATTTCTAACACTTGGAGTTACTTACTACGTTTTTGCCCATCTCCGTGGGAAATTGCTTCTCCGAGTGCTTCTGTATTGGCTTTTACGGATTACCATTGAGGCTGAGCATATTTCTTATGTGATGGTTCTTTTTCTCTGAAATAATACTGAAGCGTTTTCTCACCTTTATTGCCTTGGTTTGTTTACTGATCTCTTAGGTTTCCTTTCCATAGTCTGGACGCTAATCCTTTTTCGTTTGTACTCATTGGAAATATCTTTACCCGCCCTTTATTCTACGCTTTGATTCTTAATTTTAATACGGTTGAATTTGACAGTCTCTTCCTTTGTCGCTTACTCTTGTTCTTGGGTGAGAACCCTGCCTACTCTGAAGTGATAAAAATTGCCTCAGCGTCTTCTGCAAGTGTTCTCCTTTTATCTTCTCACATTAAATCTGCAATGCCTTGATGATTGTGTGGGGGGGTTAATAGGAAGATTGATTTTTCCCCTGTAATGACAAACCATTTGTCACTGTCCCAAATGTTAAAGTGTCCATCATGTCTTCCTCTGCCTGGCAGTGCCTCCTGCGTCATAGATTCATACCATAAATAGGTGGGGCTGTTTGTCCATCCCTCTCCTGATACCACGCTGTCCTAATTACTGTGGATTTAAAAGTGTGTTTGGGAAATGCACTCCACCTTGATCTGTCGAAAATCTCAGCTTGAACATTTGTCTTCCATTTCAGTTTTTAGAAGTAGTTTTTTCTTTTAAGTTCGGACAAACCGAAAACCAAATCTGGTTGTAGATTTAATGGAATTTTATTAAAACTCTTGTATCTGTTTGAGGGGTGACTTCATGGTGACACTGAGTATCCTTCGCACTGTCTTTCCATGTATATCATCCTCCGTAGACGTCAGTCAGTAATGTTTCAGTCTTTCCACCGTTATCTTTTCCGATCTCTCATGAGGCATATTTTAGGACTTAAATTAGTTGTAATAACAATTAGTTTTGATTGTGTCTGTTGTCTTCTAAAAGGTCCCTCTGTAACGCAAGCAGTTTGTGCTTGACTACTAACCTAAAGGTTGGCGGTTTGAGCCCACCCAGTGGTACCACAGAAGAAAGACCTGGCAGTCTGCTTCCATTAAGGTTACAGCCAAGAAAACCCTATTTAGCAGTTCTACTCTGTAACACATGGGGTCGTCATGAGTCCAGATCAACTGCAATAGGCTTGGTATAGTTATCTTATAAAAAATTTACTTTTCCACCCTGAGAGTATGGCCCCAGGATACCCTAACAGCTCAGTACTGAAGTCACTCCTGAGGGTCACCCTTCAGCCATAGATTAGACAGGCCCATAAAACAAAACAAGACTAAAGGGGCACACCAGCCCAGGGGCAAGGACGAGAAGGCAGGAGGGGACAGGAGAGCTGGTCATAGGGAACCCAAGGTAGAGAAGGGAGAGCATTGACATGTCGTGGAGTTGGTAACCAATGTCACAAAACAATATGTGTACTAATGGTTTAATGAGAAGCTAATTTGTTCTGTAAACCCTCATCTAAATACAATAATAAAAAAAAGAAAAAGTTTCAACTGCATTTGGCTAGAATTCAGAATGCACGGAAATTTATTTTTATATTGAGTTTGCACTCTGGAAGCTTACTAAAAATCTGATTCTATGATTATCTTCACATTCTTTTTGTGTCTTACATACACAGTCATTTGAGGTATGAATTAAAGCAAGTTTTTTTGTTTTGTTTTTTTCTGTTCTAATTCTTCTTCTTTTTTTCCTCCAGCAGCTCTGGATGGGATCTCTAGTAAAATGCTGACTGGGAGTGAGGTAATGGGAATCCTTGTTTTTACCTGATTTTATTGGGAACAGCTGGCACTTTACATCGTTTGTATGTTCTCAGATGAACATTTCCTTTGAGTATGCCCTTTGCTGGGCGATGCAGGCTCCCACCAGTTCCTAAACTGCAAAGAATTTTGGATCTGGATGGGTGCTGCAGAGTATAAACGATTTCTGCATCCATTCAGATGATTCTCCATCTTTTTCTTACAGTGAGGTACTGTGATAAATTGTATCAAATGATTGCCTAGCATTTTATTATCAAATATAATGGTTATAGGAAGTGCATAAACTAATTCCACAGTAAACTGAAACTCTCTAGAAGGAACGTCTGTGGAAAGACAACAACCAGGGCAGGGTTTTTTTGGAAGGCATCCTCACACCAGAAGCCCGCTTGAAATGGTTCCTAAAGGCAGGGCACCCCTCGCCACATGTCTCTGCCTTAATTTTGACCCAAAGGGATCTGCGAGTGTATTGAATGGTCTGTGAGGTGCAGCCAGAGGACGTGAGCCTCACACAGGAATTTAGCACTCACAGGTCCCAGAAAGGAAGCTACAGCATGCCTGGACGTGGGACCACACACGGGGTTGCAACCAGGGACGAGGCCACAACAAGCTGGCATTGTAGGAGAGGGCTTATGTATGGCAAGCCAGGGTGGGTTTGGCTGGGTTTTGTGAGCTGAAGTCTTATTGTTCAGTTTAAGGGTTGGTACGGCATTAGCATGGGAAAAGGGAGACATTTTAACATGGGGAATCATATGGGACTTGGCCAGGAGGGGTATGGGGTAACTATTGCTGCAGCTGAGAGACTGGGTTATAAGAGAGTGACAGCATTTGTGGCAGAAGACTATGGGGTGTGGCCTGGAGGCCTAGTCGGAGACTAACTGTTGAGAGACTGTGAGAAGATAGGACGTGCCATGTTGGAAACCGGGTGAAAGGGCCAGTAGGGGGAGAAAACGGATGCTGGGCCAGCAAATTATGTAGGCCACAAATTGGCCTTACGGCAGTTGCCAATCTCTGGAATTACAAGAAGATAATTTTCTTGTTTTTCTTTGTCTCTGTGTGCTTTTCTTTACCTGTCTGTGCATCTCTCAGCCAAAATATTTTGTTTCTGACTGTTTATTTTGTATGCCAGTGGCATGATATGTATTCCTCTAGGTTAGGTTTCTGTTTTTCCACGGTTGTATCTGTCTTCCGCGGAATGACGGTTCACTCACTTCTGTTGCTCTGTCGTGTTCCCTCATGAGATGACACCATTTTCATCTGTGGATTCTACTGCGAGTACCATGGGGATGGCTTCAGAGTGTTCTGTTATGACCAGTGCTTCTAAAAACATTGTTACCTGGGTATCTTCTACATTTGGGTGTCTTCATCTTTTTCACAAAATTCCCCATACTGAACTCCTGTTTCTCACCCCAAAACTTTTTCCATGTTAACCCTTCTGTTTATGGTTGGCCCCAAAATGGACTAAGATGTCAAGATTGATGACATCACACACGAGAGGGTAAGGAAATACTCAGGTAATGGGACTTTCTGGAGAGAACTGGTCCAGGTGGTTTAAGGGAAGCAGAGTGGGTTGGGCCTTTGTAAGTGTCTTTGTAGTGATTGAGGAGCCCTGGTGGTGCAGCAGTTACTCGGCTGCTAACCTTTAGGTCGGCAGTTCAAACCTGTCAGTTGTTCCACAGAAGAAAGATGTATCAGTTGGCTTCCCTAAAGATTAGCCTTGGAACCGTGTGGGGCAAATCTGCTCTGTCCTGTAGGGTCACAAAGAGTCAGAATCGACTTGACAGCAACGGGTTTGGTTTGGCTTTGGTTCACCTTGACAGTGTTATCTACCTACATGCCACAAGAAGCCCCTTTAAGGGAAAAAATCCCTCCCCGCTGGCCAAAAAAACAGTCCAAAGCTGAGTGGTCATTAGTTCCCAAGGCTGCCAGGGAGAGTGGGCCTCCCTGGATAGCATCTAAATATTAGCTGTCTGCTACATGGGTTTAGAGTATTTTGGACACTTGGGATTGGATGATATCATGTGTGCCCAGGGTAATGGCCAAGACTCCCATGATCTGAGAAAAGTGAATGTAATTGGCAGGAAGAGAGCACGTTTGTGTCAAGAGAGACCAGAGGAGGTTTGGGGGTGTGTGTCCAAAATGAAATGTAAGCACCCAGAGTATACAGGGTGTAGGTGATGTTAGTAGGAAGGCCTGGAGACGGAATATAAGAACAGTGGACTAGTGCACACTATTACCATAAACTGCGTACCAGCAGGAATATCCATTTTGAAAGAAATGCCTGGTATGGGAAGGATTTTACTCATTAAGTACCTGTAAGGCAGATGTCTAGTACCAAGTAATGGTCCCTCAAGACTGGGAGTTCAGTCTAACTAAAGCTGCTAACAAGAGGGAGACCCTGAGACTGTGCTGTTCTGTATTATCAGCAGGGTTTGTTAAGTAAGCAGATACGGCGATCTGTGAGGCCTCTAGCCTGAGGTTGGCACTTGTGTGTTGGTTTCCTATAGCTAGCATAACCCCAGTGTCTGCCTCCGTGGTCACATTGTCTTCTCCTCTTTGGTCTATGGTCTCATCTCCCTTTGCTTCTCTCTTACAAGGACATTTATAAATTACATTCAGGGCTCACCTAGATAATTCAGGACAATCTTCAATTTCATGGGCCTTAACTTGATCACAGGTAACATTTGCAGGTTTCAGAGTTAGAACTTGATATCTTTGGGGAGCGTCATATCTAAGAAACTGTTGCGTAACCCGAGGTCATGAGATTATGTTCTAAATTTTCTTCTACGAGTTTTATAACTTTAGCTCTTAATGTTAAGTTTATGATCCATTTTGAGTTAATTTTTGTATGTGGTATGAGAAAAAGGACCACTGTCATTCTTTACATGTGGATATCTATTGGTCACATTGAATTTTTCAGTGTTCATCTTGATCGCTGTGACTTTGGTGAAGTCGTGCATTACAGTATTTTTCAGTGGATTCCGTGTATTTTCTGTATAAAAGATGATTTGTGAATAGAGTTTTACTTCTCCCTTTCCAATCAAGGAAACCTGGTAGCGTAGTGATTAAGAGCTATGGCTGCTAACCAAAAGGTCGGCAGTTCAGATCCACCAGGCGCTCCTTGGAAACCCTATGTATGGGGCAGTTCTGTTCTATCCTGTAGGGTTGCTATGAGTCGGAATCGACTCGACGGCAATGGGTTTTTTTCCAGTCAAGATGCTTTTTATTTTATCTTTTTTTTGCCTAGTTGCCCTGACTAGAGCCTGCAGTACAATGTTGAATAGAAATTGTGAGATTGAGGATGGACATCCATGTCTTGTTCCTGATCTTAGAGGAAAGCGTTCAGTCTTTCACTTAAGCATGATTTTAGCTGTAGGTTTTTATGTAAATCCCTTTATCAGGTTGAGGAAATTCTTTTCTATTCCTCCTTTGTAGACTACTATGAAAGGGCTTTGGATTTTTTGTTAGGTGAATTCTGCCATTGTTTAAATGGTCATATTGTTTTTGTCCTTCATTCTATTAATATACATTATGTTAATTGATTTTTAGATGTTAAACAGACCTTATACTGCTGGTGTAACTCACACGTGGTCATCATGATGTATAATTCATTTTACGTATTCCTGCATTCCATGTGCTAGCACTGAATTATTGATGATTTTTCTATCTGTATTCATAAGGGATAGTGGTGTCTCGTTTGCTTTTCTTGTGTTCTGTTTGGTCTTGGTATCAGCATAATACTGGCCTCATAGAGTGAGTTTGGAAGTATTCATTACTCTTCTATTTTCTGAAAGATTTTACGAAGGATTGGTGTTAATGCTTCTTTAAATGTTTGTAGGATTCACCAGGGAAACCATTGGCCTGAATTTTCCTTGTAGGAATCTTCATAAGTACTATAAGTCAATCCTTCTATTTGTTTTATGTCTATCAGATATTCCATTTCTTCTGAGTCAGTTCAGTAATTTTGTCTAAGAATTTGCCCATTTCATCTAAGTTACCTAATTTGTTGGCATACATTTATTCATGGTATTCTCTTAGGATCCTGTTATTTCTGTAATGTTCGTAGTGATGTGTCTCCTCTTTCCTTCTTGATTTTAGAAATTGCATTTTCTCTCTTTTTCCTTTATCAATCTAGCTAAAAGTTTGTCAATTTTTTTAATCTGTTCAAAGAAGCAATATACGATTTTCTTGATTTTTCTATTATCAATTTCATTGATTTCCACAATAATCTTTGTTACATCTTTCCTTCTGTTTGCTTTGGTTTGAGTTTGATCTTTTTCTAGTTCTTCAGGGCATCAAGATAGGTTATTGATTTGAGATCTTTTTTATTTTTAATAAAGGCACTAACAGTTACCTTTCAGAACTGCTTTAGATTGCTTTAGATGCATCCCAGAAGTTTTATGTTTTTGTTTTCATTCCTTTCAAAGTATTTTTTAATTTTCTTTTTGCTTTCTTCTTTGACCTATTGGTTACTTAGGAGCATGATGTTTAATTGTCAAGTAATTGTGGACTTCTTTTTTTCATGACTAAGTGAATTCGCAAATAATGGGATCTTGGGATATTGACCGTTTTAGCCTCAACACAAAAGTTTTGGTATTTGTACAGCTGAACAATGATACTACTGTTTACAGTATTTCCTTACATACACTTTAATTTTTCCTTGTTTTAAACTTATTTATAAATGTATAAATTTCCAACCGATAGTTATTTTCTCCTAGAGACAATGATATATGAAAGACCAGAATTCTATGTATTCAGTCCTAACTTTATGACACAGTATAGAGTCTGTGCTAATCATTTTTACAGTGTGATTGAAAAAAATGAGCATTCTGGACTTGTCAGGTGTCTCTGTATGCTTGATAGTTGAAGCCTGTTATTAATCCTATTTAAGTATATTACGTGTCAGAGTTTTTGTTTTGTCTAGTGACCTATTAATAATGGAGAGATTGTTCTGGAGTCTCCTAATGTGAAGGCAGATTTTTTTACTTCTCTATGTGGCTCTGTTGGGCTGTCCACCACATATGTATTAAGGTTTTGTTACATGGTGTAATTTTAGAATCGTCATATTTTCCTGTGTGTATAAAACTGCTGTTGTAATATCATGACTGTCTTTATCTCTAGAAACACTTCTGGTTTTAAGAAGTCGAGAACGTGATATACTTCACACAAACTCATATTCTGTAATTTGAATTTGCCTTTTACCTGGAATACTTTCTTGGCCTTCAGTCTTTTCCTTTATGTTTTTGGCACCATGCATAGCTATTTCATTTTTGCTTCAGTATGATCATATTTTCTTTAAGACTGGGAAGGTTAGTCCAGTTGCATTACTATCAATATTGATATAGTTTGAATTTTTCTGCATTTTTCCTTTGAGTCTTGTGTTTGTGTTAGATTTTTTGATTCCATGTTCTCTTGCTGTCTTTAGGATTGATTGAGATACTATATCCCTCTTTTGTTACTTTTTTTCTCATTCTTAACTCCAAATTATACCCTCATTGTCACTTCTTCAGTTAACTCTCCTAGAAAGGCTAATGTGCATACCTACATGAACAACCTCATTTTTCAAAAGGTACAGATATACGTAGTGTAGAACCACACAGGCAATTGTAATACATTCTTTTGGATTTCAAATAAGATGCAATTGAACTGATACATAAATTTAAGGTGAAGTGACATCTTCATGAGGTTCAGATTGTCACATAGGTTTCCTTCAATTTGTTTTACTTCTGTTATCTTCAGTAGAGCTTTCAAATGTTATTTATGTGGTAACAGGCACATCACTGAACGGACCCTGTTGGCACCACGTTACTGAACGTGAAATGCACCGTTATTTTATACACAAAACAAATTAGGAAGAGGAACTCTGAACAGTCTGACACAGTGCTATAGTCTCTTTGAGTGTAAAGTGAAGCCCAGTTTACAAAGGTGTTAAGGTGGAAACTTACACATCCTCCCATTGATAAAATACAGTAGGCGACCTGCTTAACCATTGTGGGCTTTTCGGGCTTATTTTTTCCTATAGTCTACTTTTCTATTTTTTAATCCCTTTTAATTTGGGGGAGGAATCTTATTTTAATCTTTATACCTTATGGAGCTGACTCCATTTCCCTCTACCTAACTTTAGTGAAGTAGCAGCCCCTTCTTTGTAGCCGATACACCAAACCACCAAACCCATTGCCGTCGAGTCAATTCTGACTCATAGCGACCCTATAGGACAGAGTAGAACTGCCCCATAGGGTTTCCTAGGCTGTAAATCTTTACGGAAGCAAACAGTCACATCTCTCTCCCGAGGAGCAGCTGGTGGGTACTAACTGCCAAGCTTTCAGTTAGCGGCCAAGCTCTTTAACAACTGCACCACCAGGGCTCCTTGTAGCTGATAGAGTTGGGACTGTTTTTCTTCTTTAGATTTTGAGAATTTTTTGTTTAGATGATCTTTGATTTTTTTCACATTGGGTCTTTACTTCATGGGTGTGGTGTCCTCCTCCCCTATTTCTCTAAAGATACTGATTGTGGTGGTTGGGTGCTATCGAGTCAATTCTGACTCATACCAACCCTATAAGGCAAAGTAAAACTGCCCCATAGGGTTTCCTAGGCTCCTTATGGGAGCAGATCACCAAGACTTCCTACTGTGGAGCTGCTGGGTGGGTTTGAACTACCAAACTTTCTGTTAGCAGCCGACCTCTTAACCACGGCACCACCAAGGCTCCTTAAAGAAATTGATTAGGAATGTTTTTTTCTCACTTGAAATCATCTTTGGTTCTGTTATGATCAGACCCGTCAGTGACTCTCTTTGTGGTGCACCTTTCCTCTAATTGTGGTACTCAGATATTGATTTGAGAGGCCCTGCTGGCTTGGCGAATGCTGCAGGAACCAGGTGTTCCTCATACCTGACAGGTAAACACAGGCCTCAGGGCCCTGCCCTCCCACTCTGCCACAGCGTCCACATCCTCTTTGGAGGAGACTGGTTGAAATCAGCAGTGTACCCTAAATGTTTGCAATACCCAGACATTCTGGTTCTAGTTCTTTGTGTCTGTTAAAACAATATCTGAGCAAACCAAGTTTCTGTTTTTAGTGTTATATGAATGACGATTGTACTTGTCAGTCTTTACCATATGTTGGAATCTGCGCTATCTCAGGACAAATAATGCTTTTAATGATGTGAGCATATGTATATATCCGTTGTTGCCATCTCACTTCATGTTTTCAAAGCACTTAACCATCCCCAAGTATACTTTATTGCCTTAATGATTATCATCTCCCACAAGACTGTCAGGTCCCTGTGGTTCAGAAATCCTGTGACTTGAGTCTAGTATCTCAGGCCAGCAACCTCCCCCATCCTCCTGCACACACTGGGGAGGTGGTACCTTGCTGAAACAATAAGTGGGCTCTTTTAGGACTCGGTGGTCTTTGAGGATTTGGCTGTGAACTTCACCCAGGAAGAGTGGGCTTTGCTGCATCCTTCTCAGAGGGACCTCTACAAGGATGTGATGGTGGAAACCTTCCGGAACTTGGCCTCAGTAGGTGAGGATGGTTTCATTCCTTTACTTAGTCTTTTAGGGAGCAAATGTATCTTCCACATTGTCCTTTTTCATTTGGGCTGAACAATGGGGATATGTTGGAGAAAGGACAGGCACAGTCCCAGCCCTCATGGAACTTGAGATCCCATAGCTTTTGCATGAAAACAGAGTTTTGTATATTAAACTGGCTTTGCATTTCTCTTGGTCAAAAATGTCAAGACTCCGTAAGTTTCTAAGTGTGGGCAGTCCCCAGTGTCACTGTGGAGCACAGAAAGAAGATTCATGGTTTTCACCCGTGAGAGTTATACTCTGATGACTGCCCATTGGTAATTTTGCTGCAGTTGAACCTGCTCTTACCCATCTTCAGCGACTGCAGACACTAAGGCTTGGCCCATCTCATGGAAATGCTTGTTACCCTTCAGTGTCCTCCCTCATCTTTCACCCTTCTCCAGGAGAGTGTCAGCCACACATACCTGTGTCATCTGGGGACAGTGGAAGGGGAACTCCTCTAGGGCATCTGTGCCTATGAGCACCAGGAATCCAAGGGTCCTTGGGAGGAACAGGGCTTGGATAAGGGAATTACCTTTGGAAATACCAATTAGAAAAATAAATCAAGCTTTGAGAAGGATGAAGTTTGCCGTTTATGTTGACTTGTTTCACTTTTTATCCATCCTCACCCTTTCCTTCTCAGCAAAAGATGTTCCTTAGGTCTCAAAGGTAGCATTTGGACATGCGCATTTTCCTCAGTTCCTCCCTACTTTGCTTTTCTGATAATATCCTGTTTATAGACATCAATCTCCATTTTAAGAAGTATTTCTTAGTAGGTGGAGTCCCAGGGTGATGCAAAAGGTGAATGCACTTGGCTACTGACTGAAAGATTGGACGTTCAAATCTACCCAGAAGAAAGGCCTGCTGACTTAGTTCCACAACTAAGCACTGAAAACCATCTGGGGCACAGTTGTATTCTGATACACATAGGGTCGCCATGAGTTGCAGCAACTCCATAGCCACTGATTTCTTATTAGAGAGGCTGCTTTTGTGACCCATTTTCCCAATTAATTGTGAAAGTCCTCAAGAGTTTTCCTTTTCTCACATGGCCATTCTTCCTTATAAAACCTGTTTCCCTTTCTGCAACAGCATATGAAAAGAAATCTTTATATGGTTTGTTTTCTTTCCTTTATTGACTATACTTACCCCGTAATATTTGTTTTACAAATTTTTGCAGATTGTTGTACTCAAGTTAAAACTACTGGATCAACTCCTCAGCAGGATATTTTTGGGAATGAAATAACCACTGAAGAAAAAATAAGCTCACTAGGAAATAATTCCTGGTATAATTTGGTAGAAAAAGGGAAACTCAATAACATGGAAGATCAGCACCAAATCCAGGAGAGGCATTCGAGGTAAGTGACACAAGTGGAAGGAGTATTGGCAGCAGAGTGTTAGAGTGTCTTGAAAATAAAGAAAAAGTATACATGTAGCTAAACAAGTTGGTACTGAGAGAGAATTTTCACAATATTTTTATAAGTGTGAAATAGATACCGGGTGACTGAGATATAATTCATTTGTAAACAATGGTCAGCAAACTCTATAGTGAGAAAGAGATTGAAAGCAATGTCTTTATTCAAACCCTCAGCCAAGCATTCAGGTTGTTCCACTTTGAAACAATTTAGACAGTGCAGAAAACATACCCATTTACTGAGAAAGGCAAATATGTGGTCATAATTATCATTCACTTGCCTCTGATCTTTAGGGAACGTGTGAGCAGTCACAAAGGACAGAAAATCCCTGCATGTGAAGTATGCGGGAAAACCTTTATGCATTCCTCCTCCCTTAAACTACATTTAAGACGTCACAGTGGAGAAAAACCCTATGAATGCAAGGAATGTGGGAAAGCCTTCAGTTGTCCCACATACTTTCGAGAACACGTGAGAATGCACACTGGAGAGAAACCCTATGAATGTAAGTACTGTTGGAGAGCCTTCAGTTTTTACTCATCCCTTCAAGAACATGAGAGAACGCACACTGGAGAGAAACCCTATAAATGTAAGCAGTGTGGAAAAGCCTTTACTTGTTACTCCTCTCTTCACGGACATGAGAAAACACACAATGAACAGAAAACTTATGAATGTAAGCAATGTGGCAAAGGTTTCAGTTGTCCCAAATACTTTCGAATACACGTGAAAATGCACAGTGGAGAGAAACCCAATGAATGTAAGCAATGTGGCAAAGTCTTCATTTGTCCCAAATATTTCCGAAAACATGTGAAAATGCACAGTGGAGAGAAACCCTATGAATGTAAGGAATGTGGGAAAGCCTTCATGGTTCTCTCATACCTTGAAAGCCATGTAAGAACGCACACTGGTGAGAAACCCTTTGAATGTAAACAATGTGGGAAAGCTTTCAATTGGCCCACCTCCTTACAAGCCCATATGAGAACGCACTCTGATGAGAAACCCTATGAGTGTAACCAATGTGGGAAAGCTTACAAGTGTTCCAAATACTTTCAAATACATGTGAAAATGCACAGTGGAGAGACACCCTATGTATGTAAGGAATGTGGAAAAGCCTACAGTTTTCCCTCATCCCTTCGAGAACATATGAGAACCCACTCTAACAAGAAAAGTTATGAATGTAAGCAGTGTGGCAAAGCATTTAGTTGTTCAAAATCCTTTCGAATACATAAGAAAACGCACAGTGGAGAGAAACCCTATGTATGTCAGGAATGTGGAAAAGCCTACAGTTTTCCCTCATCCCTTAGAGAACATATGAAAACACACACTGGAGAGAAGCTCTTTGATATTAAAAAGAGACCATATGAATGTAAGCAGTGTGGGAAAGCCTTCATGTTTCCCTCATGCTTTCAAAGACATGCAAGAACACATAGTAAAGAGAAGCCCTATGAATGTATGCACTGTGGGAAAGCCTACAAATGCCTTGAATCCCTTCAAGGACACCTGAGGAAACACACTGGAGAGCAACCCTAAGAATACAAAGAATGTAGGCAGGCCTTCATTCACCCTTAAAGCCTTGTACATGCAAGAAAACACACAGGAAAAAGCCCTTATGAGTATAAACAATGGGAAAACATTCAGGTACAGCAATCCTCTTATTGTGTACACAGAAACTTGGAACAAAAAAGAGATCTTTTAGTTGTTACGATATTGTTTTTGCATCTCATCCTTCATATGGATCTCGTGTATTATGCTTTTGATATAAGCATCTAAGATAGTATCTCTCTGTGTCCTTGGGTGGCACAAATGATTAATTGCCAGACTACTAACTGGAAGGTTGGCAGTCCCAATCCATTCAGAGGTGCCTCAGAAGAGAGTCCCGGTAATCTATTTCCAAAACAATCAGCCATTGACAACCCTATGAAGTGGGGTTCTGTTCTGAAACACGGGGTGCCATGAGTCGGAATCGACACAACAGCAACTGGGTTGGTTTTTATGTACTCTTTCAGCTGTGCCACATATATTTTGTTATATGAAACTTTAATTGTATGGTTACATAAAACTTGTCTCATTTCCATTACGGTGTTTATTAAACTCGGTTTTTGTTTTTTAATGGGCAACATGGTGTAATTTTATATAAAAAGTTTTTGTTTCCTGTTTTGTATTATGTTTCTGATATCTAGTCATGATGCTATGAGACATTGGGGTTGTTTACATTATTTTCTGGTCCACTATTGCAGATAGTGGAATTGACTGACTCGATACTGACCTTTCCCTTTATTCTTTATTATTAAAAGATGTATCTTCCACATTTGTTTGTTGCTAATCGATACCACGTCCTGTGTTCTTAGCAGTAATTAGTAACTGTGCCAGCATTTTGAAAGAGAACAGCCTGGTCTAACTTATGTTCCTATTTTGAGCTTTGCTCATTTTCCCTGAGCTTGATTGGAAATGTCACATGATGCACTGAATTAAGAAGAGAGGCCTTATAGCATGAAGATAATCTAGAGTACAGATGGTTCTACTGAATCGCACTGTCAACATAGGTAAGGTTGTGAACTATGTCTCCCAGAGTCTCTTCTGTTTGTGGTTCTGGGTTAAAGTTCACAAGAAGAGGAAACTGCACCGGTGAGTGTTGGAAGGCAGAAGTGAAGAAGCCTTTCCTCTCCATTCTGGGCCATCAGGAGAGAAATATGCATAGGAACCCAGTAGCCTAGGTTACAGCTCACCTTTGACATCTGGCTTTTTCACTCAAGAACAGCTCAAACCACACACCGCCTGTTTGACTTTAGTTCCCTCCTAGGCTGCAGCTTCCAGAGGCTTTTCCAGAAGTTCCCCTGTTGGGGACCTTCTTTTGTACTCAGGCACACACAGCTTCATCTTCTGACCCCTTTTATCTCCAACTCTTCCATATTACCTGATTTCTATCATAAGCACCTTTTTGTTACAATAGTCGTTCTTTTTCCTGATCCCACCCCAGCAGATTAATGCTTCAGCCAAAAAGGCAGGAAACCTAGTTCCCCGTGGCTTTCTTAAGAGACTTCACTAACCGTGAAGTTATTTTTTCTGACATTTCCGTGATTGAAATACAGACTTGGAATATATATGGCAGATTGTGGGCGTTTTCTGTTAGAGCTGAATGCTATCTTTGAATGATAAACCCGCAATATTTAACTGATTTTTGTATGTATTACCTAGTGTTTGTTTCATTTTTATATATGATTCAAAACAATTAGCATTTTTGTCAGTTCTGTACATGTTTCTTGAAAAACTCATAGGTTTTATAATGTGTACATTACCAATGTTATGTTTTATGTTTAATTAACTGTTTCCTTAGCCAAGACAAAATGTTACAATATCCTATTCTGATTGTTAATTCATCCTTGTATCTATTTTTCTTTATATAGTCTGAGGTTATAATACTAAATATATACATATACCTTTTGACTATTTTCTTGTGTATTTTTTTTCAATTCCTATAGCTACCCTGAGGTTTTTTCATTCCTAATAGTGAAAACCTAATGTTCATGTCGACATCCTCCAGTGAAAGAAAACCAGGAGTACACCTACGGTCACACAAAGTTGAGACTCCTGACTCATTGCAAAGGTAGAAGCCACATACCATGAAGTCACCTTGGGTATCTCGGTATGAGGGTGTTATAAGAATAGAGTGTATTTGACCAGTTTGTGAAAGGTACAACGAAGCCGGGCTTTATACTAGATTGGAAGCAATGAGGAAGGGAGAGTAATTTTATGATTGGGAATCTAAATTCATATCCAATGTTGGAAAGATAGACTGAAGCTAAAGCTGTTACTGGAAAGAAGCCTGTCACCCCTGTTGGCCAGGTTAGAAGTTTGTGGGTCTTTTGTGTTTGGGACAATGTCCTTGTTTCTCTGCTCAGAGATCCTTATGGGGTGTCCTTTTGTCCTGACCCATCACGGTCACAGAGTACTGTCTCATACTGGTGTTTCATGAAGCCATTTGTGTTAAACAGGGTGATGCCTTGTCCCTCTGTGAATGCCTGGCCAGCCCCTAGCAACGCCAAGGCCAGTTGTGTCATGACAGGTTCCATGTGTCATGTCCAACTTCCTGTTTCACAGTCTCCCCCTCGTAGAGGACAGATAACGTCATTCAGCAGGATACTAACCTGTGATAGCCACATCTTAATTACCACATTGAGTTGATCAGGAGGCTGTCCACAGTGCCCTGTCTGTAATTGGATTAACATTAGTCTCTCTTTGTCCCCTCTGTTTCCAGATGAGTTAATTGAATTCTTTAATGTGACCATAAGGAGGCCTGGTGGTGCAACAGTTATGCACTTGGCTGCTGACTGAAAGGGTGGAGATTTGAACCCACCCAGTGGCTCCATGGGAGAGATATCTGATGATCTACTTCCATGAAGATTGCAGCCTAGAAAACCCTTTGGGGCAGTTCTACTGTGTCACATGTGGTCAGTATGACTTGAAATTGACTCAATGGCACCTAACAACAACAGTGTGACCGTGCTTTGCAGTAGCATTTTATCCTCAGGACAGGGAAATGTTTCCAACTGGAACCAGGCAATTACCAGACAGAAAGGACACATCTTAGTCCTAGTCATGTTCATTGAACACGGGGGTCTTGCTTCCCAAGCATAGGCAATGCAGAACATGTCCCAAAGTCCACCGGACACTTTCTAGAGACCCAGGTGTTTTTTATCCTTTAGTCTAATCATGGACTGTTGTACTTCACCTGCAGTGTTTTTATAGGTGCAGGAAAATGTGCTTGCTAAAGCGTGAATTCCCCCTCGGCTTGTCAATTTTAATCAAAGGTGTTGGGCTTCCTGGCAGAACTTGTGTTACTCTGCTAACATCAGAGACAGGTGTTGATGTGCTGCTCCCTTCCTCTTGAGCTTCCAGCTCTCAGAGACTGAGACTCTCAGCTGCTTGTTGCTGTTCTTGGACAACCAGCAATATTCTTAATATTAGCTATCACCATCATGAATATTCAGAACAAATAATGCCTCTTAGTTGAATTCTTTTTACTATAAAAAACATTGTGTATTTGTGGGACATAAATTCACAAGTGCTAAAAAGGATGATTATTAAAGACCTTTCTGTAATCTCAGCATTTGGAGAAAAATAATTTTCGTTTTTGCAGACTCTTGCTTTCTCTAGAAATGGAATTTGGGGTGAGGATTCCCTTTGAATTTTAGTCACTTCATGTAAAATTCAGCCCATCATTGAACTCGACTGAATTTTGGTCCAGAATCTAGGTGTTGCACCTGAGAGCAGTAACGCCATGATATCAACTCCCCTTTACTGCCTAAAAGATGCCTCGACTGTGCTCTTCCTGTGCTACAGGTGGAGGAGGCGGGGGTTGTGGTAGGTGTCACTGATTTCCCTATGGCTGAGAGGAAGCAATCTAGAGGTTGAGACCTGGACCCTGCATTCTTTTTTTTTTTTTTTCTTTCTGTTTATTGTAGTTGAAGTGAAAGTTTCCATTTCAAGTTAGTCTTGGACCCTGCATTCTGATGGGCTTCAAGACCAACCTGTTCCAAAGACTCGCTTATGTCACTAAGGACATCCCCTCCCACATTTAAGAAATATTTGGTGGGCCCAGACCAGTTCTAGATGTAACTGAATACTATAGTCATCATCTCTACACTAAGGAGGCTCTAGGTTTTGAAAAGCATAAAGTAGGGAAAAGGGCCCCTAAACAGAAGGTAGCGTGGAGAGATCTTTGAATTGGGAGCAAGGAGACTTGCCCCCTTGGAAGGCGCCATCGCGATGTAGGAGGGAGTCTTGTCGCTGGTGGTGTGTGCCTTCTCCTGGCTTTGAGGTCAGACATACCTCGGAATCCTAGAAGGACTGCAACTGATCTCGGTGTCCTTAGCCAACACACTAACCATCCTGTGCCTCAGTTTAAGGTCACCATCGAGATCATTCCTTATTCATCGATTTAATTTTAGATTTTAAAAGAAATTCTAGTATCGGAGATTTTAAAATGTGAAAACGAAGCCGCTGGCAATGTTATGATACTGTTAATAGCATGATACATCCCAATTCCAGAGAGATTAGATGATGAGAAATCCTGCATTTTAGAGTCCGAAAAACGGCAAGAGTAAGCCTTCTACAGGGGTAACTAATTCCTCAAATGATAGAAAAGGTAATCGGTTGGTGTATTCATTCCTTCATTTACCACCTGCCATGGAGCTGTGAGTACTCTGTCAACGCGCGTAAGAAATCTCCTTGGGGAGAGTGTTGACATGTGGGGTTGGCAACCAATGTCACAAAACAATATGTGTATTAATTGTTTAGTGAGAAACTAGTTTGCTCTGTAAACCTTCATCTAAGCTACAATTAAAAAAAAAATCTCCGTAGAGGTCTCCCTAAAATGCAGATTCTAACTCTGGGCTGTGAGCTGGGTCTGAGGGTGCACTCTGGGTAGGAGGGGTCTGGAGTATGACGAAGGGTCTACCCAGGTGCCGCGCAGACTCAACGTTGGAGAGGGAAACAGTGGCCATGGGCTTTCTTCCTGTGGAGTTTCAATTAGGTCAGGAAAACAGAAAAAGCCCTAAATAAACTAAAGGAAGACTTGACCATGAAAGTGAGGGAGATTATTCCACAGATCATTAACGAAAGAGAAGATACTGTTCACAAGGAGAATACTGCTCTGAAGATAATGTGAGTCGTTTAAACGGAGACCACCAACGAACAGAGTCAGCCTTGTGGGGAGAGGGAGAGCAGAAACGGAAATGCAGTGTGAGAAGGCTCCCCGCAGGAATGTATTTTGTAATCATCTGGGTCTGATGATTAGAGGGGGTCATTGTGTGGATTCATCTGTCTGCAGGAGTTGGGGAAGTGGGGCCCAAGTACATGATTGTAAACAGAATAACTGCGGGGAGGCAGAAGAATCCAAATTTGAATATTGATAGCAAAAATCCTGATCATACGTTGAAGTGTTAATTCAATGGAGTTTTACGATATCAAATCTGTTTCAATGAACGTAATAGGAAATCAATAATGATAGGTTCCGAGAGCAAACTAGGAAATACGTTTTCCCTGAAAATTCATCCAGGATAATATCATTTTTTAGTGCAAATGTTGACGTAATACCGGCAGACGTCCCTGGGTGGCCCCACAGTCCCATCCGACACTGACCCCGGGGACTCCAGGCCCTTCTGTCCGCGCCTGGTCGCCCCTCCTGCTCTGGACCAGGAATGAGTCCCCTGGAAGCTGAGTCTTGAGTTCCTGCGCGCACCTGTGTCCCCGCGTCCTGGAGGAGACACGGGAGGCCCCAGAGCTGCGCGGAGACGCGGGTGCCCTCCTGGGGCCGGAGAGCCAGTGTCTAAAAAAATGCGGATGTCCTGGGGGCGGGGGCGGGAGGAAGTCACGCCCACTCAGCCACGCCTCTTCCGCCCTCCTGTCACTCAGCCTCCCAGTGGTGGGAACGCTTGGGGCAGTGTCCAATCGGGCTCAGGGGGCGGAACTGCGAACACTGCCCAATCAGAAACTTCCAAAGCGTCTGGCGGAGCGTCGGTTTGCAAGCCTGCTCTACCTCGTTTCTCTGCGCCTCGGCTCCGAGATCTAGGCTTCCCTGGCTGGCGCGGCCCGAGGTGTCGTGTCCTCGCGGACAGGACGCCGGGAGATCTGCGGAAGTCGGACATGGTGAGCGCGGGGCCGGGTGTTCCAGATGGGGCGAGGGGACGGCCGGAAGGAAATGGCTGGAAGCGGCGCTGCGCGCGGCCCCGGGTGAAGACGCCCCCACCCTGAGGGACCGACCGCAGGAGAAGGACCAGTTCCCGGGGCGCGGAGGAAACGCCGGAGCCTGTGAGGGAAAGCGGCCCGGGACTCGCTGATGAGAGAGACTCAGTCCCCAGGCGGGCGCAGTGGGGACACTGGGACCTCAGGGTCTGCGGGGTCTCCTCACGGGGGACAGGTGAGGCCATCGGGGACTGAGGGGAGGTGGACACGGCTGGCAGAGGGTCACCGGGGACTGAGAGGAGGTGGACATGGCTGGGAGAGGGTCACCGGGGACTGAGGGGAAGTGGACACAGCGGGGAGAGGGTCACCGGGGACTGTGAGGGGAGGTGGACAAGCAGGCGGAGAGTCACCAAGGACTGAGGGGAGGTGGACATGGCTGGGAGAGGGTCACCAGGGACTGGTGGGAGGTGGACATGGTTGGGAGAGGGCCACAAGGGACTGTGAGGGGAAGTGGAAATGGAGGGGAGACGGTCACCGGGGACTGAGGGGAAGTGAGCGCAGTAAGGAGAGGGTCACCAGGGGACTGTGAGGCGAGGTGGACACAGAAAGGAGAGAGTCAACGGGGACTGAGGGGAGGTGGGCATGCAGGCGGAGGGTTACTAGGGACTGTGAGGAGAGGTGGACACGCCTGAGGAGAGGGTCATCAGAGATTGTGAGGGGCAAGTGGACACGCCCGGAGAAAGGTCACCAGGGACTGTGAGGGGAAGTGGACATGGAGGGGAGAGTGTCACCAGGGAGTGTAAGGGGAGGTGGACACACCGGGAGAGGGTCACTGGGGACTGTGAGGAGAGGTGGACACACCTGAGGAGAGGGTCACCAGGGATCTTGAGGGCAAGTGGACACGCCCAGGGAAAGGTCACCAGGGAATGGGAGGGGAAGTGGATATGCCCTGGGAGAGGTCACCATGGACTGTGAGGGGAGGTGGACACTCACGCGGAGGGTCATTGGGGACTGAGGGGAAGTGGATTCGCCCAGGGAGAGGTTTACTGGGGACTGAAGGAAGGTGGACACACTGACATAGGGCCACCAGGGTTTGGGAGGGGTGGTGGACACGCCTGGCTAAGGGTCACTGTGGACTGTTTGGGGAGATAAAGATGCCTGGTGAGAGGGTTACCTGAAAATCAAAGACAAGCACAGACCACATGGGTCCAAGTGTTGTTGAGGATTGTGGATGGCACTTGGAGCAGCCACTGCGAACATGGGGACAGTGGGGAGTGATGGGTGAGGGCAGCAGAGGTTTTATAGGCACCGAGGAACGGAGTTTTTAATTCTTCAGTAATTCCAGATTACAAGCTGTGATGGAGGTTGAGGGGACCTACTTAAACAATCACCATGAGATAAGATTTGAACCTCAAGCCTTGAGCAAACTGCACCTTTAAGTCCAACAGTAGCCTCGCCTACTTAGTAAAAGAATATTTTGCCTTGGGCATCGTGCTCTTCTAAAAGAACTGTCTTTGTGCTGTTTCAAGAACAGAAATCCCAAAGGTCAAAATTCAAGCCCTGTTTTAGGTTAAATAGTCTTGAAAGAGATGCAGCCAGAATGCTCATTATAAGTGAGGATGGCGAGACTTTGTCTCACATACTTTGGACATGTTATCAGGAGGGACCAGTCCCTGGAGAAGGACATCATGCTTGGTAAAACAGAGGGTCAGCGAAAAAGAGGAAGACCCTCAAGGAGATGGATTGACACATTGGCTGCAACAATGGTCTCAAGCATAACAACGATTGTGAGGATGATGCAGGAACCTGGCAGTGTTTCCTTCTGTTGTACATAGGGTAGCGTGAGTCAGAACTGACTTGACAGCACTTAGCAACAACATTCAGAAGCCATGAAACCAATTAAAGTCCAATGTGGTCTTCCTGGAGACACCCCCACCCCGCAGGTGGCCCCAGCTACAAAGAACCATCCAAAATGTGCCGAAGAAGCTATGGTGCATTGGAGGGGAGATACACATGCCAGTGTGCTTGAGGCATTTTGTCCTTTTTGAGGTTGTAATTGTTGCCTTGAGGCTGTTTACTGGCAGTTGGTTTGGATTTGGCCTGCACAGAGGTGGTGGAGTCAGAGTGTAATTGTGCAAATTGAGAAAATCTGCGAAGGTTGGATTTAGAGAAGACTCCATTTGGGTCCGACTCCTAGGGAAAGGGTTTATGGGTTTCAGCATTTATTTTGGGCAGAACCTTAAACTGACTCAGTTGAAAGTTTCACACCAGTGAGAAGTGAGGCCCTGAAGGAGGGATGCTTCCACACTATGAGGAGGGCAGTGAAATCCTCTGGCTGCTCAGGTTTCCCACTTAACACCTAGTAGTGAGCCATCCCCAGGCTACATCTCAGCAGGGAGTCTGGTGTATAACCTTCTGAATGGGGAGTTTCCTTGGGAACGGTGGTGATGTAGGGTGCTTATCTGAGCTGGGTCCCTTTTGTTTCCTTTATAGAATTTTGCTGCCGTATAACTCCAATTTGCCCAAGCATTTAAGAATTTTATACATTATTAAACTGTGTATGATTTTTATTTCGTTGGTTCAAAATCTGAGTGGATTGAGTGACAAGGTCTTTGGGAGCCAAGAGGATTCTGGAAATAAAATGACACTTGATTTGTTGAATAGGAAAATTAATAACAGACATCCTACATTGAGTTTAAGTTTTGTCTTATCCAAGAAACCAAATATTAACCATAAAAAGCTGACCCAAACTGCAAAATCCTGCCAGAAACTGGCTTACAGCAATGTAAATTTGTCTTATCATGCTATAAAAGGGTAATTGTCAAACCGTTACCTTCTAATTTAAATCTCAAAAAGTCTCATGGCTTCAGATAGGTAGATGGCCAAACTATTAGCAGCCTGGCCAAAAGTAACTTGTTGGTAGCTGATCTCAGTAAAGGGAGGAAGTCAGGGTTTGGTCGAGCTCGTTAAGATTAGCCAATGGCTGATCTTCTATATTTCTCCCTTCTCTTCTCTTTGTAAGGCTCATTATACCTACCTTCTTTGAGCCATTTGCTTTTTCTGGAATCAAAATTGTGTCCTAGTAGAATCACTGGACCGATGCTCCAATAAATATTAAAACAAAAATTTTATTGAAGGAATAATTTGATTCTGCAGAAGAACACGTGACATTCAATTCAACTGCAACAGGTGTTCTCTTTTGTAGGCAGAACAATAAAGGATTTAACAGGCAGTGTAAACAAATGTAACAAGTTCACTTCAAAGCAGTTTCAGAGGAAGGGAGGAAAATTTACAAGGGGTGATTAACTATAAACTTTCTTAACATCAATTTCTAGTCTAACAAATTTCTCATTCTTGATACAGTTTGACCAAGGCAATATTTCTAAAAAGAAACGTATAAACATTCTTGATATGGAGGTTTAGTGATGTATTGCAGGCCGAGTCAACTTAATTGGGGTCCTTGAATATAAATCGACCATTAGTTAGGAAAGAGTAAAGATTAGATCAGCTCTAAATCTAAGCCTTTTAAAATGTGAAAGCTGCTTATTCAGGTAAAAGGGAGAAGGAGATAAAGCCCAGGCTTCTGCTGCGGAAATACCCTGAAAGTAGTTGAGACGAAGAGTTTATTTACATAAGTTAAGGCCTGAATCTGTGTGCTCTTAGGTTACAGACAGTCAAAACCTTCTTTATTCTCACAAACTTAGTTTCTATCTAGTTACCCATTTAAGAAGACTTAGTAGATTGCAGTGGAAATATCTCAATGAGTGAAAATTAATTTGAGTGTGAGAACAGGGATAAAGTCTGAAAGTTATTTGTAGGTTCTAACTTTATTTAATTGATCAGTGAGATACCTTCTCTGGGGCCAGCTGTGTAAACATTCTTAATAAGCACTTTTTAAAAAAAAAAATCCCTTGTGGTCGAGTTGATTCTGACTCATAGTGACCCTATAGGACAGAGTAGAACTGCCCTATAGGATTTCCAAGGAGCGGCTGGTGGACTTAAACTGCCAACCTTTTGGTTAGTAGCTGAGCTCTTAACCAATGTGCCACCATTGCTCCTAACAAGCACTAGACATTTGTTTTTCAAGCAGTAAAACCTTGACAAAGGCTAAATTTTTTTTAGAAGAGTAGCAGTGAAATTCTCAGTTAAATTCAGAATGTAAAAAAAAGAGAAAACCTGTTGCTGTTGAGTCGATTCTGACTCATAGTGACCCTATAGGACAGAGTAGAACTGCCCCATAGGGTTTCCAAGGAGTGGCTGGTAGATTTGAACTGCCCACCTTTTGGTTAGCAGCTGAGCTTTTAACCACTGCACCACCAGGGTTCCAAATTCAGAATGAAATATATAATTTTAGTTCTGAAATCACCTAATTCAGATATGCCAACACCTCAGATTTAAAGAATCCACACAAACTGGTCTCCCTATATGCATATAGAATTAACTGCTCTGAATAAACATTAGGTTCAAATTTTGGTGAGTTTTGATTATTTTTACCAGATCAATGATAAGTTTAAATTATAATCGTATAAACAGTCATGGCCTCACCACCCAGGTAAAGAAATAGGTCTTGAGTGGATGTTCTTTTCTCATTCGTGTGCCTCCCTAGTCTCATCTCCCTCTCAACCACTGTCCTGATTCTATTTGTTATTCTTTATACCTTTACCCTCTTATTTATTACCAAGCAGTATTTTACTTAATTTTGCCTTTTTTGAACTTTCAATAAATGAATACTGTATTACCATCAATTTGGAGTCCTTGGATGGTGCCATCTGTTAACGTGCTTGGCTGCTAACTAAAAGGCTGGAAGTTGGTGTCCACCTAGAGGCACCTTAGATGAAAGGCCTGGTGATCTACTTCTGAAAAGTCAGCCATTGAAAACCCTATGAAGCACAGTTCTACTCTGAGGTATAGTTTTGTCTTTCACATTAAATCCACAATGGCATTGAGTTGATAGGAAGAAGATTCATTTTTTCCCTGTGATAACCATTTATCTCTGTGCCAGGGTGTAAAATGTTCATCATTTCTTCCCCTGCCTGCAACGTCTGCTGTGTTATAGATTCACATACCATAAATGTTGCTGTTGTTAGGTGCTGTCGAGTTGCTTCTGACTCATAGCGACCCTGTGTACAACAGAATGAAACACTGGTCCTGCACCATCCTCATGATCGTTGTTATGCTTGAGCCCATTGTTGCAGCCACTGTGTCAGTCCATCTCATTGAGGGTCTTCCTCTTTTTTGCTGACCCTCTGTTTTACCAAGCATGATGTCCTTCTCCAGGGACTGATCCCTCCTGATAACATGTCCGAAGTATGTGAGATGAGGTTTTGCCATCCTTGCTTCTAAGGAGCATTCTGGCTGTACTTCTTCCAAGGCAGGTTTGTTCATTCTTTTGGCAGTCCATGGTGTATTCAGTATTCTTCCCCAACACAATAGTTCAAAGTCATCAATTCTTCTTCAGTCTTCCTTATTCATTGCCCAGCTTTTGCATGTATATGAGGCGATTGAAAACACAATGGCTTAGGTCAGAAGTACCTTAGTCTTTAAAGTGACATCTTTGCTTTTTAACATTTTTAAATAGGTCTTTTGCAGCAAATATGCCCCATGCAATGCATTGTTTTGATTTCCTGACTGCTACTTCCATGGGCGTAGATTGTGTATCCCAGTAAAATGAAATCCTTGACAACTTCAATCTTTTCTCCATTTAGCGTGATGTTGCTTATTGGTCCAGTTGTGAGGATTTTTGTTTTCTTTATGTTAAGGTGTAATCCATACGGAAGGCTGTGGTCTTTGATCTTCATCAGTGAGTGCTTCAAGTCCTCACTGCTTTCAGCAAGCAAGGTTGTCTCATCTGCATATCAGAGGTTGTTAATGACTCCTCCTCCAATCCTGATGCCCCATTCTTCTTCATATAGTCCAGCTTCTTGGAATATTTGCTCAGCATACAGACTGAATAAGTATAGTGAAAGAATACAAACTTGATGCACACCTTTCCTTACTTTAAAGCACACAGTATCTCCTTGTTTTGTTTGAACAACTGCTTCTTGATCTATGTACAGGTTTCTCATGAGCACAATTGTTTTGGAATTCACATTCTTCACAATGTTATCCATAATTTGTTATGATCCACACAGTTGAATGCCTTTGCATAGTCAATAAAACCCAGGTAAACCATCTTTCTAGTATTCTCTGCTTTTATCCAGGATCCATCTTACATCAGCAATGATCTCCCTGGTCCCACGTCCTTTTCTAAATCCAGCTTGAATTTCTGGCAGCTCCCTGTTGATGTACTGCTGCAACCGCTTTTGAATGATCATCAGCAAAATTTTGTTTGTGTGTGATATTAATGATATTGTTTGATAATTTCCACATTCGATTGGATCACCTTTCCTTGGAATAGGCATAAATATGGATCTCTTCCAGTCAGTTGACCAGGTAGCTGTCTTTGAAATTTCTTGGCATACACGAGTCAGCACTTCCAGCGCTGCATCCACTCACTGAAACATCTCAGTTGGCATTCTGTCAGTTCCTGGAGCCTTGTTTTTCGCCAATGTCTTCAGTGCAGCTTGGACCTCTTCCTTCAGTACCATCAGTTCCTGGTCATATGCTGCTTCCTGAAATGGTTGAACGTCGACCAGTTCTTTTTGGTATAGTGACTCTGTGTATTCCTTCCATCTTCTTTTGATGCTGCCTGTGTCGTTCAGTATTTTGCCCATAGAATCCTTCACTATTGCAACTCGAGAATTGACTTTTTCTTCAGCTCTTTCAGCTTGAAAAATGCTGAATGTTTTCTTCTCTTTTGATTTTCTAACTCCAGGTCTTTTCACATGTCTTCATAATACTTTGTCTTCTTGAGCTGCCCTTTGAAATCTTCTGTTCAGCTTTTACTTCATCATTTCTTTTGTTTGCTTTAGCTACTCTAAGTTCAAGAGCAAGTTTCAGAGTCTTCTGACACGCATTTTTGTCTTTTCTTTCTTTCCTGTCTTTTTTAATGACCTCTTTCTTCGTGTATGATGTCCTTGATGTCATTCCATACCTTGTCTGGTCTTTGGTCATTAGTGTTCAATACATCAAATCTTTTCTCGAGATTGCCTCTAATTTCTGGTGGGATATACTCATAAATAGGTGAGGCTATTTCAGAAGTTTTTGTTCTTTTCCATTGGTCTATTTGTCCATCCCTCTCCTAATACCATACTGTCCTAAATACTGTGGATTTAAAAGCACTTTGAATTAAGGTGTTGGTGAAGAATATTGAATATACCATAGATTGCCAGAAGAATGAACAAACCTGTCTTGGAAGAAGTACAGTCAGAATGCTCTTTGGAAGCGAGGATGGTGAGACTTCGTCACATGTACTTTGGACATGTTGTCAGGTGAGACCAGTCCCTGGAGAAGGACATCATGCTTGATAAAGTAGAGGTCTGCAAAAAAGAAGACCCTCAATGAGATGGATTGACACAGTGGCTACAACAATGGGTTCAAACATAGCAACGATTGTGAGGATGGCGCAGGACTGGGCAGTATTTCGTTCTGTTGTACATAGGGTCACTGTGAGTCAGAACCAACTTGACACCACCAACAACATAATGATTGAATTGAACAGATAGATAAGTTTAAGGAAAATTGATTTAGTCACAAAGGTCACAGTTGCCACATAGATTTCCTTAAATTTTCTTTTATCAGCTTTAGTAAAGCTTTAAAAAATTATTTAGGCTGTAACAGCTACATCTCTGAATGGACTCCCTTGATACAATGTGTCACTGAATATGAAATGCACTATCTGTTTTATACACAAGTGAAAACTAGAAAAAGAAACAGCAATCTATGACACAATGCTACAGTCTCATTGAGGGTAAGGTGAAGTTCAATTTCTGCAGAGGTTAAAGGTGAATACATATACATCTTCCTATTGATGCTGTACAGTTAGATTACCTATTTAACCATCATGGGTTTTCCAGGCATATTTTTCATATGTTCTGCTTTTATACTTTTTAATCCCTTTTAATTTCTTTGGGATCATATTTTTGTCTTTTTACCCAATGGGGTTGACTCTCTTTCCCTGCTACCTACTATAGTGGAGTAGGAATCCCTTCTTCCTAGCCGATATATATTTCATTTTTTCTTTAAATTTCAAGAATCATACTTTTTGTTCAGATGATCTCTGATTTTTTTCATACTTGCCTTTATTTCATGGGTGTGGTGTCGTCCTCCCCTATTTATATTGATTAGGAATGTTTTCTTCTCTCTGTTGACATCACCTTGGGCTTCATTAGGGTCAGACCCTTCAGTGACTATCTCTTCTCTAATTCTGGCACTTGGTTATTGATTTGAGAGCCCCTGCTGGCCTGGAAAATTCTGCGAGAACCAAATGTTCCTTATACTTGACAGGTCTCACGGTGTCCACACTGTTCTGGGAGAAAACTGTGTCTCTGCCTCTACTGGGTCTGAGGGGAGCAGCCTAGGCCCTGTGACTCTACTTCCTCCACCTGAGACTTGATTCAGTCGGGCAGCATCAGCAACGTACCCTAAGTGTCACAACACTCCAACATTCTGGTTCAAGTTCTGCGTGTCTGATAAGAAAACAATATCTGAGCAGAGTGTTTATATCCAGTGTTATCTGAATGATAATTTTACTTATCATTCTTTACCCTGGCCTAGAATGTGAGCTGTATCTCAGGAATAATGATGATTTTAATGGTGTAAACATACATATTTATCAATCATTATCATCTCACGTCATGTTTTCAAAGTACTTACCTTCCCTGAGTATATTGTATTTTATTGCCTTAATGATTATCTCCCATAAGAATGCCAGATCCCTGTGGTTCAGGAATCCTGTGAATTGAGTACAGTGTTCCAGGCCGGCAGCCTCCCCATGCTCCTGCAGCCACTGAGGAGATGGCGCCTTGTTGTAGCAATATGTGGGATCTTTTAGGACTCGGTGGTCTTGGAGGACGTGGCTGTGAACTTCACCCGGGAAGAGTGGGCTTTGCTGAATGCTGCTCAGAGGAACCTCTACAAAGATGTGATGCTGGAAACCTTCCAGAACATGGCCTCAGTAGGTGAGGATGGCATCATTCGTTTACTCAGTCTTTTAGGGAACAAATATATCTTCCATGTGGTCTTTTTTCATTTGGTCTGAGAAATGGAAATGTGTTGGAAAAAAGGCAGACACAGTTCCAGCCTCATGGAACTTGAAGTCAGATAGCTTTTCCATGAAAACAGAGTTTTATATATTAAATTGACTTTTTGTTTCTTCCGGTTAAAATCTCAAGTTTGCCTAAGTTTGTAAGTTTAGGCATTCTCTCCCGTATCACAAAGCACAGAGAGAAGCTTTGTGGTTTTCACCCTGCGAGAGTTCTTCTATAACTAGTACACATTTGACATGGTCATTTTGCTGCAGTTGAACCTACTTTTATCCATCTTTAGTTGCCCAGAAGACTAAAGCATGGAAATGCTTCTTGCCCTTCACCGTCCTTCCTCATCATTAGCTTTTCTCCATGAGCAGGGTGTCAGCCACGCATACCCATGTCGTCCTTCAGTGAGACCTGTGGGCAGTGGAGGGAGGACTCCTCTAGGGCATCTGTGCATGTGAGCACCAGGAAGACAAGGGTCCTTGGGAGGAACAGGGCTTGGACAAAGGAATTATATTTGGAAATATCAAGTAGAAAAATAAATTAGTCTTTGAGAAGGATTAAGTTTATTTTGGGATAAGTGTTCCCATAGATGTCTAGTAGAATGTAGTTTATCTTGGCTTCCTTCTTTCACTTTTCATCTGTTCTCATGTTTCTCTTCTTCTCAGGGAAAGACTTTCCTATTTCCTTTTTTAAAGGTAGCATTTGGGCATATGCATTTTTCTCAATTCCTCCCTACTTCACTTTTTTGAAAATATCCTCTTTATATCAACACCAGTGTCTATCATTTTGGAAGTATTTTGTAGTAGATAGTGTCTGGGTAGCACAAACTGATAACATGCTTGCTGCTAACTGAAAGATTGGAGGTTTGAGTCTACCCATACATACCTCGGAAGAAAGTCATGGTGATCTACTTCCATAAAATCAATCACTGCAAACCCTATGAATCACAGTTCTACTCTGAGATACATGGGGTCATCATGAGTCAGGTGGATTCTACAGCAACTGGTTTCATAGTGGATAGGCTGTCATTTTCCCAATTGTCAAAGTCCTCAGAGTCTTCCTTTGCTCACATGTCCATAATTCCTTATAAAATTTGTTTCCCTTCTATATTAGTACATGAAAAGAAATTCACAAATGGTCTTTTTTTCTTTCCACCATTTTTTCCCCAAGAAATTATATTGTGTTACCAATTTTTGCAGATAGTTGTGCTCAAATTAAAACCAGAACATCAAGTCCTCAGCAGGGTATTTTTGGGAATGAACTATCCAATGGAGAGAAAATAATAAGTTTCTTAACAAATGATTCCTGGTCCAATTTGGAAGAAAAAGGGAAACTTCATAACATTGAAGATCAGCCCCAAATCCAGGAGAGGAATATGAGGTGAGTAGCACTCACACAAGAGGAAGGAGTATACCAGCAGAGTGTTACACTGTCCTGAAATTAAAGAAAAATATAAATGTAGCTAAACAATTGTGTACTCAGGGAGAATTTTCACAAGACAATATTTTCATAGATGTGATGTAGATATTGAGGCTCTGAAACATAATTTAGCTGGAAACAGTGGTCAGGAAACCCCATAGTGAGAAAGAGTTTGAAAGCAATGGCTTTATTCAAGCCCTCAGCCAAGGGTTCAGGTTGTTCCACTTTGAAACAATGAAGACAGAGCAGAAAAAATACCCATTCAGTGAGAAAGGAAAATGTCATAATAATCACTTGCCTTTCGTCTTTAGGGAACATGTGAGTGGTCACAGAGGACAGAAAATCTCTTCATGTGAAGTATGTGGGAAAACCTTTATGCATCCCTCCTCCCTTAAACTACATTTAAGACGGCACAGTGGAGAAAAACCCTATGAATGTAATGAATGTGGGAAAGCTTTCAATTGTCCCACATACTTTCGGGAACATGTGAGAATGCACACTGGAGAGAAACCCTATGAATGTAAGTACTGTTGGAGAGCCTTCAGTTTTTACTCATCCCTTCAAGAACATGAGAGAACACACACTGGTGAGAAACCCTATAAATGTAAGCAGTGTGGGAAAGCCTTCACTTGTTACTCCTCCCTTCATGGACATGAGAGAATACACAGTACGCAGAAACCTTATGAATGTAAGCAATGTGACAAGGCCTTCAGTTGTCCCAAATACTTTTGACAACATGTGAACATGCACAGTGGAGAGAAACCCTATGAATGTAAGCAATGTGGGAAAGTCTACAGTATGTCCACAAACCTTCAACAACATATGATAACACACAGTGGTGAGAGACCATATGAATGTACACAATGTGGGAAAGCCTTTAGATGGCCTACCTCCTTACGATTACATATGAAAACACACTCTAGTGAGAAACCCTATGAATGTAAGCAGTGTGGGAAAGCCTTCATGTTTCCCTCATGCTTTCAAAGACATGAGAGAACACATAGTAAGGAGAAGCCCTATGAATGTATGCACTGTTGGAAAACCTACAAATGCCTCAAATCCCTTCAAGGACACCTGAGGAAACACGCTGGAGAGCAACCCTCAGAACACAAAGAATGTAGACAAGCCTTCATTCACCCTTAAAGCTTTGTTGTACATGCAAGAAAACACATGAGAAAAAACTCTATGGGAATGGGAAAATCTTCAGGTACAGCAATCCCCTTATTGTATACATGTAAACTCAGAACAGGAAAGAAATCTTTTAATTGTTATACATATGATATTGCCTTTGTGCCTCATCCTTCGCATGGATGCCTTGTGTATTAATTTCTAGTTTCTGTTTCTAATATAAGCACCTAAGATAATATCCCTTTATGTCCTTGGGTGGCACAAGTGGTTAAGTGCTAGACTACTAACCGAAGGGTTGGCAGTCCCAATCCACTCAGAGGTGCCTCAGAAGAGAGTCCTGGCAATCTCTTCCAAAAACCAGCCATTGAAAACCCTATGGAACACAGTTCTATTCTGAAATACACGGGATGCCATGACTTGGAATCAACTCACCAGCAACTGATTTGGTTTTTATGTACTCTTTCAGCTATACCACATATATTTTGTTACATGAAACTTTAAATAATTGTACAGTTACATGAAACTTGTCTCATTTCCATTACGATGTCTATGGAACTGATTTTTTTGTTTTTGTTTTTTTAATGGGCAACATGGGTGAAATTTTATATAAAGAGTTTTTGATTCCTGTTTTGCATTATGTTTCTGATATATAGTGATGATGACACGTGACATTTGATTTGTTTAAATTTATTTTTGATCCACTATTAACAGATACTGGAATTGGCTGACTGGATATTGATCTTCCCCTTCATTCCTTATTATTAAAACATGTATCTTCCACATTTGTTTGTTGCTAATTATGTTCCTAGCCAGAATTAATTACTGTGCCAAGATTTTGAAAGAGGACAGCCTGGTCAGACTTATGTTTCTATTTTGAGCTTTGCTCATTATCCTTGACCATAGTTGGAAATCTGACATGATGCATTGAGTTTAGAAGATCTTGTAGCATGAAGATGAAAGCTAGGGTTCTACAGAATTGCACTGTCAACATGGGTAAAGTTGGGAACTACATATTCCTGAGTCTCTTCTGTTTGTGGTTTTGGGTTAAAGTTCACAAGAAGAGAAAGGTGCATGAGGTAGTGTTGGAAGGCAGAAGTGAAGAAGCCATTCCTTTCCATTCTGCTGGACAATCAGGAGAGAGAGATGCGTAGGAACCTAGTAGCCTAGGTTACAGCACATTTTTTACATCTGTCATTCAATGATAGTCTCAATGGTGGTGGAATAACTAGGAAATGGATAGAAAGAATGGTTGTACAACTTGAAGAATGTAATCAATGTCATTGAATTATACATGTAGAAATTTTTGAATTGGTGTATGTTCTGAACATATTTTCACGACACATACACAGAAACAACACAAAACAAAAAAAAAGGCCTCAAACCAAACACCACAGTCCTTTCCAGAAGCTCCCGTCAGGGGTATTCTTTTGTACTTAGGCACACACTGCTTCATCCACTGACCCCCTTTACCTCCAACTCTTTCATATTACCTGATTTCTGTTGTTAGCACCTTTTTCTTACAATAGTAATTCTGTTTCCTGATTCCACCCTAACATTTAAAGGTCTGACAATCTACTTCTGGAAAAAATCAGTCACTGCAAACACTATGGAGCACACGTCTACTCTTAAACACACGGAGCTCCATTAGTCAGAGTCAACCCAGGGGCAACTGGTTTGGTTTTTTGTTTTTATGTTGCCTTTCAGCTATACCTCATGTATTTTATTATAGAAAACTTTGTGCAGTTACGTAAAACTTACCTCATTTCCATTGCAATGTCTTATGGTACCAGACCTTTTTTGTTTGTTTGTTTTATGTGCAACATGGTATAATTTACTTTTAAAAGTTTTTATTCCTATTTTCCATTATGTTTCTAATATGTAATCATGACGGTATGAAACTTAGGAAATTCTGAAATTTATTTTCTGGTCCACTATTGCAGAGACTGGAATTTTGCTGGCTGGATATTTACCTTCCTCTTCATTATTTATTAAAAGATATATCTTCCTCATTTATTGGTTGTTAGTCGCTGCCACTTCCTATGTTCCTTTATGGAATCTCCCAAAGAATGCTTTTTACCAAACTCCTGAGCTGATTCTCAGTTTGCTTCACCATCCGTTTCCCAAATATGTCCCTTCTGAAGCATGTAAGTACATACAACTGTGAATTAATATGCCCATTCTCAAAATGCTCTACCCCTTGGCACAACCTCGAACAAATTTAATTAAAAAATAACTGAACCCAATGGTACCCTTTGTCTCTCCATCCACATAAAGTGTGTTCTGTGTCTGCCACTTCTCTCAGCTGGCTTTTAACATCGTTACCACTGACTCTCCCCTTGTTGAATTACAGGATTTCTCCTCTTCTCACCCCAGCTGCCTTTCCTCTCAGGCCATGCGTCTCACTGGTCACTACCTCTCCTGGAGAATTTTCACCCTCTGGCTCTTTAGACTCACATGCCTCTGGTTTCTCTCCCAGCTCACTGGCCATTCCTTTTCACTTATTTTGACAACAGCACATTTGATTAATTTCATTATTTCTGGAGTACTGTGATTTAACCCTGGGCCTGCTTATATTCTTCCTTTACAATCTCTACTTCATTAAAATCAATCTGTACTAAGGCTTTAAATAGCTTTTATACTCATAACGTCTCCATCTCTCCCTTGCTTCTGGATCACACACTGCTGTGTCCAGCTGCCAATTTGAGATCTCCACTTGGATGAGTCAGATGTCTCTGAAGCTTAACGTGTGCAAACAGGCTTTCAAATCCCATCCCAGGCAATCTGCTTCTCACCCTGGTTTCCCCATGTCAGCCAATGGCACCAGCACCCATTCTCTTGAGCAGGACAAAGTTCTCTCAGTCTTGCTAGCTTAATATGTCTGAAAAGGTAGAAAAGGCAATAATGTATTGGTATATTCATTCCTTCAGCTACCACCTGCTATGGAGCTGTGAGCGCACCTCACATTTCCCTGGGGTCTCCATAACATGCAGATTCTGACTGCGCTGTGGGCAGGGTCTGAGGGTGCACTCGGATAGGAAGGGTCAGGAGCATGACCAAGGGCCACTCTGGTGCTGTGTCGATTCAACATTGGAGAGGAAAACAGTGGTCACAGTTTTAGCAGCGGAGTTTAAATTAGGTCAGGGAGATGGACAACAAGCCCCTAAATATGGCAAAGAAAATAGGGGTATAGATGTCAAGGAGGGACTTATATAGATCCATTAACAAAAGGGAAGACAAGGCTCACAATGGCAATATTGCTCAGAAGATGATGTGACACCTTTAAATGGAGAACAAGGAACACAGTCAACCTTGTGGGGAGAGGGAGAGCAGAAAGGAAATGGAGTGTGAGAGGGTCCCCTGCAGGGATGTATTTTGTAATTAACTGGTTGGGTCTGAGGATGAGAGAGGGCGGTACTGTAGACTCATCCAAATCTCTGAGTGCAGGAGCATGGGATGTGGGGCCCTGCGAAGAGTGACTGTAAACAGAATAACTGCGGGGAGGCAGAAGAATCTAAATTGGGATGTTGACAGGAAAAATCCTGATCATACATAAATTGATACAAATTCAGAGGAGTTTCACAGAAGCAAACTAGAAATGCATCTTTTTTTCACAATTTTTAATTTTTATTTTTCCCATACGAAAATTTATAGATACATAGTTATGTGACTCTAGTTGCTCTCCCCCTACTGTGACAGCACACTCCTCCTTTACACTCCTGATTCCCCATGTCCATTCAACCATCTCCTAACCCTCTCTGCCTTCCTTCCCATCTCACCTCCGGACAGAAGCTGCCTGTTTACTCTCTTGTATCTACTTGAGCTGAGAGGAACACTCCTCACGAGTATCACTTTACGTCCCACAGTCCAGTATAATCCCTGTCTGAAGAGTGGGCCTCGGAAATTGTTTTGGTTCTGAGCTGATAGAGAATCCAGGGGCCATGCTTTCCGGGGTACCTCCAGTCTCAGTCAGACCATTGAGTCTGTTATTCTTACTAGAATTTGAGTTCTGCACCCCAACTTTCTCCTGTTCCATCAGGGACTCTGTTGTGTTCCCTGTCAAGGCGGTCATTGGTGGTAGCTGGGCATCATCTAGTTATTCTGGTCTTAGACTGGAAATACATCTGTTTTAATTAACTTAATAAACAAGATTCCGAGTGCAAACTAGGAATAACATTTTCCCTGAAAATTCATCCAAGATAATGTTTTTTAGTGTATGTGTTGAGGACACTGGGTGGCCCCACAGTCCCGTTCAAACCCTGGTCCTGGGGACACCAGGCCCTCCTCTCCCCGCCTAGGCGCCCCTCCTGCACTGGACGAGGAGTCGGTCCCCGGGAAGCCGAGTCTGCGCCTGTGTCCCTGCAACCAGGGAGGAGACGCAGGACGCCGCGCAGCTGCGGCGAGACACTGGTATCCTCCCGCGTCCGGAGCGCATGCTTCAAATGCCGATGTCCACGGGGCGGGACCAGGAGGAAGCCACGCCCGTAGGTCACGTGTGCTCCCGGTCTCCTGTCATTCAGCTCTCCAGAGGTGAGCCTGCCTGAATTTTTGTGCTGTCAGGCTTTAAGGGGACGGGATGGGGGGGGGGGGGGGTCACTGTCCAGTCAGGAAAAAGGGGCGGGAAGACTTCTTAATCCTACCCAGAGCAAGGGTTCCGCGAGCCCAGGATTTGAAATCCCTGTTCCCACCAATAGGATGCAGGGAGATCTGCAGAAGCTGGACATGGTGAGCGCGAGGCCGGGTGTCTGAGACCTGGCAAGGGGTGTACCAGCTGGAAGTGGCCGTGCGCGCTGCCCCGGGTGAAGACACCCTCCCTGAGGGGACAGACGAACGGACGAGGGGACCAGCCCCCAGGGTCTCTTCACGGGCCGGGTGGTCAGGGCGCTGGGAGGCGCGGAGAGGACGCCGGAGCCTGTGAGGGGAAGTGGCCCTGGACCGGGTGAGGTGGACATGACGGTGAGCTGGTCACGGGGGACTGTGAGAGGAGGTGGACACTGTGGGGAGAGGGTCACCGGGGACTGTAAGAGGGGGGTGGACATGGTGGGGAGGAGAAGGTCACCGGGGACTGAGGGGAAGTGGACAGGCCCAGAGGGAGGGTCATGGGGACTGTGAGGGGAGGTGGATACGGCGGGGAGGGTCACCAGGGACTGAGGAGAGGTGGACACAGCGGGGAGAGGGTCACCGGCGACTGTGATGGGGGTGGACATGGTGGGGAGAAGATCACCGGGGCCTGAAGGGAGATGGACAGGCCCAGAGAAAGGGTCATGGGGACAGTGTTGGGAGGTGGATACACCCTGGGACACAGTGAGTCTGGAGCAGGCGGGCCGGGTACCTGGTCAACCACCCCCTGCGATCGCCCCAACTGTATCAGGCTCAGGGCTGCAGATTCCTCTAAATGTAAAACGAAGATTCCTTTTCACCCTTTTTGTTCTCCTTGCCGAGGGTTGTAAGTTTCTCTGGTTAGTTTGTTCCCCTTCAGGGCCGGCTGGGGTTATTCCGGGGCTCAGTGGAGACCGCTGCTAGGGCAGTGTCTCAGGAATGTTCTTCCTTCCATCGGAATTTCAGGGAAATGTAAGCATTTGCACACCTTAAAGTGAGGTGGATGAAGAGATGGATGGAAACTATTCATAGAAATAGTACTGTCCTGTGCAGGGCAAGGAGTTTGTAACATTGTGTGATTCTGGTGCATTTCCTGTTAGTATCTGGGTGTCAGAGATTAATGCAAATTATGTCAAATGTGACCTATAAAACGGAGTACCAAAATGAAAAGACCAGAAGAGACTCTGAAACTTATTTTTGACCATAGGGCAGCTGAAACGAACAGAAGAAATGATGAAGTAAAAGAGCTGAACAAAAGATTTTAAAAGACAGCTCCAGAAGACAAAGTATTATAATGAAATGTACAAAGACCTGGAGGTAGAAAACCAGAAAGGAAGAACACGCTGAGCATTCTCAAGCTGAAAAAACTGAAGGAAAAATTCAAGCCTCATGTTTCAATATTGAAGGATTCTACAGGGAAAATATTAAACGACGCGGGAAGCATCCAAAGAAGATGGAAGGAAAACACAGAGCCATTGTACCAAAAGGAATTGGTCAACGTTCAACCATTTCAAGAGATAGCTTATGATCAAGAACTGACGGTACTGAAGGAAGAGGTCCAAGCTGCACTGAAGGCACTGGCGACAAACAAGGCTCTAGAATTGATGGAGTACCAATTAAGATGTTTCAACAAATGACACAGTGCTGGAAGCACTCACTCATCTATGCCAAGAAATTTGGAACACAGCTACCTGGTCAACCGACTGAAAGAGATCCATATATGCACCCATTCCAAAGAAAGGTGATCCAACAGAATGTGGAAATTATCGAACAATATCATTAATATCACACACAAGTAAAATTTTGCTGAAGATCATTCAAACGCAGTTACAGCAGAACATCGACAGAACTGCCAGAAATTCAAGCCAGATTCAGAAGAGGACATGGAACAAGGGATATCATTGCTGATGTCCAGCTTTCACAAGCATATGAGGCGATTGAAAATATCATGGCTTGGGTCTGGTGCACCTTATTCCTCAAAGTGACATCTTAGAATGGATGAAATAAAGTACTGTAAAATGGATTGATGGGATCCTAGCAAACAAAGGATCTACTGCTGAACTTTGGGATGCTGATTTTATAAATAGGGAGCTTGGCTCATAAGCTTAAGTTTATGCAAGCAACATTGTGCCAGATGATCAAAACACTCTGACACAATTTGCGCTTGCTATAGCAAGAAAGTCTAATCTACTCCGGTGTTCTTTCCTCAGTAGGGCAAGCCATTATATAGACTTAAACAGTATCTGAGCTGTTGGCTAAAGCCTAGTTGAGATTTGGTCTTATTCCAAGTTCATGAGGGGTAGAGGCTAGAGGTCATAGGGACAATTTTCACTATCTGATCTTTGAACCATCAACACTTCATTCTAATCTTATCTAAAAGTTAAGTTTTTAGAAATTTCTGGAAGACTAAATAAAAGTGAAAGAATGGGAACTAAAAGTACCTCTATATTTAATATTAATTCTACTACTAGTATTTTGAGTCACTCTATTTTTAGCCTAAGTTTCTTAACCCGTGAAATATGGTACATAAATTTGATCTGTGAAGCCCGTTACAATTACAGGTAAACATTTTTTTGTCTGTGGTTTTCTAAGGGAAGGTGTCCATAGCATTCCTTGGACTCTTCAAACCAGGGGTGTATATGATGCAAAACACCAGTGTTTTAAATGTTTCTAATGGTTACTGAGGTGATGTAACATGTGGGGTTAAACTTTTATTTCCCCGTAGAGAATAGTGACAGTGGTACAGGAAAAAAAGAAAAGGAAAACAGAAAGGGCAAAGACAAGGAAAATGGCTCCGTGTCCAGTAGTGAGACACCACCACCTCCACCTCCAAAGGAAATCATCCTCCTTCCCATGCTGTGGTGACAGCCAGGTGATGGCGGGTGGGCTCTTGAGTTGGGCAAAGTCAAAAGCATTGGCTGAGGTGGGCAGAAATCACGAAACTAGCTTTCAGTGTAACATGACAATAGCATTTTTATTTCTAGTCCTGTTGATTGCTTGAACTAAGATGAACCCAATTTATTTTAGTGGAAAATGAACTGAATGCTGTTGTTGTTGTTAGGTGCCATGGAGTCGCTTCCAACTCGTAGCGACCCTATGTACAACAGAAGGAAACACTGCCCGGTCCTGCACCAACCTCACAATTGTTGTTATGCTTGAGCCCATTGTTGCAGCCACTGTGTCAATCCATCTCATTGAGGGTCTTCATCTTTTTTCACTGACCCTCTACTTTACCAAGCATGATGTCCTTCTCCAGGGACTGATCCCTCCTGATAACATGTCTGAAGTATGTAAGACAAAGTCTCACCATCCTTGCTTCTAAGGAGCATTCTTGCTGGTTTTCTTCCAAGACAGATTTGTTTGTTCTTTTGGCACTCCATAGTATATTCAGTATTCTTCGCCAACTCCATAATTCCAAGGCTTCAATCCCTCTTTGGTCTTCCTTATTGATTCTCCAGCTTTTGCATGCATATGAGGCAATTGAGAACACCATGGCTTGGGTCAGGTGCACCTTAGTCTTTAAGGTGCCGTCTGTTTTTTAACACTTTAAAGAGGTCTTTTGCGGCAGATTTACCAAATGCAATGTGTTGTTTGATTTCTTGGCTGCTGCTTCCATGGGTGTTGATTATGGATCCAAGTAAAATGAAATCCTTGACAACTTCAGTCTTTTGTCCGTTTATCATGATTTTGCTTATTGGTCCGGTTGCGAGGATTTTTGTTTTATGTTGAGGTGTAATCCACATTGAAGGCTGTGGTCTTTGATTTTCATCAGTAAGTGCTTCAAGTCCTCTTCACTTTCAGCAAGCAAGGTTGTGTCATCTGCATATCGCAGGTTATTAATGAGTCTTCCTCCAACACTCATGCCCTGTTCTTTTTCAGACTCCAGCTTCTTGGATTATTTGCTCAGCATACAGATTGAATAAGCATGGTGAAAAGATACAACCCTGACGCACAACTTTCCTGACTTTAAACCACACTGTGTCCCCTTGTTCTATTTGAATGACTGCCTCTTGGTCTATGTACAGGTTCCTTGTGAGCACAATTAAGTGTTCTGGAATTCTTTGCAATGCTGTCTATAATTTGTTATGATCCACACAGTAGAATGCTTCTGCATGGTCATTGAAAATCTGATATTTTTCCTATTTTAAAAGTTTTTGACCAAGTGTTTCTGTAAACAGGAAGAAGAGGAGAGGAGGAGGATTCGGGGGAGGATACAATTGAGGAAGCTCAGACTTGCAGAATGGATGAAATCAGCGACCATTGAAAAGTTCTGATCCTTGGTGAGGATCTGGAGAGGACCATTGAAGAGCGGGTCAACAACCTGTTTGGTTTTATGGTAAAAACATATAGTTCAAGGTTAGTCTGTAAATCAGCTTCCACCCAACCTCAGGCTTTTAATTACTACTTTAAACTGGTTGACTGGTAACTTTTTCTCAGGATTGTTATCTTTGGGATACTCAAACACAAAGCTTATTTTCACTCCCGCCCACGCCCCCATATTTTTGTTTTGAAGTCATTTCAGACTTGCAAAACAGTACATTGACTTTAAAAATTACTCAGCATTTATTTTAATGATACTATCTTTCTGTTAAAATTTTTCACTTTACCTCCTTCCTCATGAAAGGCCAAACACCTGTGGATCCAATCTGACATGTCCCCAGAGAAACCAGAGGAAGTCATAGATCCAGATCTGTGGTGCAGGTAGAGCAGAATCCATGGTGGTTGTGTGACTGACTATTAAGATCCACCTTCTTCAACACTCAGGTCCTCTTACTTCCTAGGTTTTGTGGGCCTAGGACTCATTTTTAAAACTGTCGTATTTTATTAATTCTTGATCATCTTGCCTGTTCTCTCATAGGGTTTTTTCTCTGAAAAATGAGTGTTCCACCAATGGAAACTATTGTTTATATATTAAATTTCAAAGCTGGAACTTTTTCACAGTGGAGTGTTTCCTTTCTTATAATTCTCAAGGACGCCTAATCCAGAATGGGGACTAGTTGTGAGAGAAACGCTGAGACCACGAGAGCCGGGACTCACCGTGGTGTCTTGCGCCTGGTAGAATGAGCCAAAAATTCATCTCACTGAATTTTGCTTCCTCTGATTTTCAGAAAAAGGAAGAGGAAGGTATTATTGATTTATCTGACAAAGACATTGTGGCTGAAGCAGCCATTTGGGTAATCTGTGTCTTCCTAAGAATTTGTCCATTTCATCAGCATACATTTATTCAGAGCATTCCCTTCTGATCTGTTTATTTCTGTGAGGCTGATCTTTCATTTTTGAGTTTAGAAAATTACGTCTTCTCTATTTCTCTTTTTTTGTTTGTTCACTCTAGCTAAAGACTTGCAATTTTAAAGATATCTTTAAAAGAACCACCTCTTGGTTTTGTTGATTTTCCTCTATTTTCCTATTCTCATTTTCACTCCTTTCCACACTGATCATTATTTCCTTTCATCAGCTTGCACTGGTTTTGGTTTGTGCCTTTTCTTGTTCCTTAAGGTGTGAAGTTAAGTAGTTGATTTGAGATCTTTTTATTTTTAATATAGACACAGTGATAAGTGTATCTTTAAGAACTGCTTTAGACCCATTCCAGAAGTTTTACGTTTTTGTTTGCTTTCCTCTCAAAGTATTTTCTAATTTCCCTTGTGATTTCTTCTTTGATCCCTTGGTTGTTTAGAAGAGTATTGTTTGATTTTCACATAACTGTGGCTTTCCTTTTGTCGTAAGTGAATTCACAATATGGAAAGTGGGAATAATGAAGGTCCACTGTCTTTCTCTATGACCGTTTTAGCTGCAACATACAAATTTTGATACTTATATTGAACAATGAATTACTTTTATTTCCTTATGTGCACCTTAACTTTTTTCCTTGGCCTTAAAATTTATTTATATATCTATTTTAAAAATTTCCAAATGATAGTTTTTTTCTCGTAGATTGTTGTTTGAAACTTCCATTTAATTGCATCGTGATTAGAGCCAATGATATATGAGAGACCAGTATTCTACATATTTGCGCCTGTGTGGTGTTCTTTTTGATTCTCTACTCTCTTGCCTTCTTTTGGAATGATTGAGGTACTATATCCCTGTCTTTCATTTCTTTTTTTCTCCTCCTTAACTCTAAATTATACCTTCATTGCCACTTCTTTAATTGATTATACTAGAAAGGTTAATAAGCACCAAAACCAAAACCAAACCCACTGCTATCGAGTCAATTCCGACTCATAGCGACTCCATAGGGTTTCCAAGGCCATAAATCTCTACTGAAGGAGACTGCCACATCTTTCTCCCACAGAGCCGCTGGTGGTTGCAAACCGCTGACCTTTTGGTTAGCAGTCAATTGCTTTAACCACTGCACCACCAGGGTTCCTTGTTAATAAGCACACCTACCTGAAAACATTATTTTAAAAAGTTACAGCTATACATAGTTTAGGACCAGATAGGAAATTATACTTTTTTAAAAATTTATTTTGAATATGACTGAATTGAACAGATAGATAAATTTAAGGAGAATTGATCTCTTCAGAAGGTTCAGAGTTGTCACGTATGTTTTCTTCATTTTTTTTTTTTTTTGTTTGTTTATTTTTTACCTTTATGGGTAGCACAAATGGTTTAGTCCTCAACTACTAACTGAAAGTTGGTAGTTCAGATCATCCCAGAAACACCTCAGAAGAAAGACCTGGAGATCTACTTCTGAACGATCACATCTATTGAAAACCCTATGGAGCACAATTCGGGTCACCATGGTGAGAATCGACTTGATGACAATAGGTTTGTATTTGGTTTTATCATCTTGGGAAAAGCTCCAAAATATTAGTTATTCGATACCAACTATATCACTGAATGGACTCCTTTGACACCATGTGTCACTGAATATGAAACGCACCATTGTTTGATACACAAGTGAAAATTAGAAAAAGAAATTTGCATCAGTCTATGACACAATGCTATGGTCTTATTCAGAGTAATGTGAAGTCCAATTTCCAGAGGGGTTAAAGGTGAAAACATGCACATCTGCCCATTGATGTGTACGTTAGTTTACCTATTTAACCATCATAGGTTTTCCAGATTTATTTTCCCTCTGTTCTGCTTTTATACTTTTCTAATCCCTTTTAATTTCGTTGGGATCATATTTTTATCTTTTTACCTTATAGATTTGATCTATTTTCATGCTTCCTAACTCGTTGAGTAACACTCCCTTCCTTAAGGTATATGAATCATGTTTTTTATAAGACGATCTCCAATTTTTTTTCATAACTGGTGGCTCTTTATTTCCTGGGTGTGGATGTCCTCCTTTCTTATTGCTGTAAAGATATTGATTGTTGTTGTTGTTGTTAGGTGCCGTCGATTCGGTTCTGACTCACAGCAACCCTGTGTACAACAGAACGAAACACTGCCTGGTCCTTCACCATACCCACAATCGTTGTTATGCTTGAGCCCATTGTTGCAGCCACTGTGTCAATCCATCTCGGTAAGGGTCTTACTCTTTTTCACTGATCCTCTATTTTACCAAGCACGATGTCCTTCTCCAGGGACTTATCCCTCCTGACAACACGTCCAAAGTATGTAAGACATAGCCTCACCATCCTTGCTTCTAAGGAGGATTCTGGCTGTACTTCTCCCAAAACAGGTTTGTTCATTCTTTTGGCAGTCCATGGTATATTCAATATTCTTCACAAACACCACAATTCAAAGGCGTCAATACTTCTTTGTTCTTCCTTGTTAATTGTCCATCTTTCACATGCATATGATGTGGTTGAAAATACCATGGCTTGGGTCAGGCGCACCTCAGTCTTCAAGGTGACATCTGGAATTTTTTTTTCCTCTATTGAAATTGCCTTGGGCTCCATTAGGGTCAGACCCTTCCATGACTCTGTGGCACCACTTTCCTCTGATTCTGGAGCTCGGTTATTGATTTGAGAGGCCCTGCTGGCCTGGTGAATTCTGCAGGAACAAGGCTTCCTCATACCTGACAGGTGTTGCTGGCCTCTGGGCCCTGGCCTCCCTCTCTGCCCACAGTGTCCTCATACCCTGGGAGGAGAAGGTCTCTGCCTCTGCTGTGCCTGAGGGGATCAGACCAGGCTCCGTGACTCTGCTGCCTCCAAGCGGAACTTGTTGAAATCAAGCAGCGTTGGAAATGTACCCTAAGTGTTTTGCAACACCTGGACATTCTCGTTCCAGCTCTTTGTATCCAATAAGAAAATAATATCTGAGCAAACCAAACATCTATTTCCACCGTTATCTGAATGATGATTTTATTTGTCAGTCTTTACCCTGCCCAATAATCTGCAATATCTCAGGACAAATAATGATCGTTAATGATGCTCATGTATATATATATCAAAGATCATCGGTTCACATCATGTTTTCAAAACACTTACCATCCCTGAGTATGCTGTATTTTATCGTCTTAATCACTATCTCCCACAAGAATGCCATCAGCCTCCCCTGTCCTCTGCACACACTGGGGAGATGGTGCCTTGCTGAAACAAGGGAACTTTTAGGACTCAGTCTTAGAGGATGTCGCTGTGAACTTCGCCCAGGAAGAGTGGGCTTTGCTGAGTGCTGCTCAGAGGAAGTTCTATGAGGATGTGATGCTGGAAATCTTCTGGAACTTGGCCTCAGTAGGTAAAGATGACATCATTCCTTCATTCAGTCGTTTGTGGAACAGATACGTCTTCCACATTCTCTGTTTTCATTTGGGCTGAGGAATGAAAATATGTTGGAAAAAAGAAAGTCCCAGCCCTCCTGGGACCTGGAGTCAAATAGCTTTTGCATGAAAATGGACTTATTTCTCTTGGCTAAAACTCTTAAGGCTCCCTATGTTTATAAGTGTGGGTAGTCTCCAATGTCACTTTGGGACATTGAGAGGTTTGTGGCTTTCACCCCTGTGAGAGTTATACTCTGATACACATGTGAAATGGCAATTTTGCTGCAATTGAACCTACACTTCCCCATCTTCAGCCATTGCACAGATGAAAGTATAGACCCATCTCATGGAAATGTTTGTTGTCCTTCACTGTCCCCCCTCTTCATGAGCTTCTCTTTGGGTGTCAGCCAAACACACCCACATGATTCCCCAGTGGGACCTAGAGAGAGTGGAGAGTGGGCTTCTCTAGGGCTTCTGTGCACGTGAGCACCAGGAAGGCAAGGATCCTTGGGAGGTACAAGGTTTTGTATCAATACAGGAGTTATATTTGGAAATAGCAATCTTTGAGAAGGATGAAGCTTATTTGGGGGATAAGTATTCCCAAAGATGTCTTCTAGAATGTACTTTGTATGTTATCTTGGCTTCCTTGTTTCACTTTTCTTCTATCCTTACATTTTACTTCTTCTCAGAGAAAGACTTTTTGATATTTCTTCTTTAAAGATAGCATATGGGCATATGCATTTGACTCAATTTCTCCCTACTTTGCTTTTCTTATAATATCCTATTTATATCAACACCACTGCCCATCTTTTTAGAAGTATTTATTAGTAGATAGAGTTCCTGGGTGGTGCAAATGGTTACTGCGCTTTGCTTGTAACCAAAAAATTAGAGGTTCAAGCCCATCCTTCAGCACCTCAGAAGAAAGACCTGGTGATCTATTTCTGAAAAATCAGCCATTGAAAACCCATGAAGCACAATTCTACTCTGACACACATGGGGTTGCCATGAATCAGACTGACTCCACAGCAACTGGTTTCTTAGTAGAGAAGCTGACTTTTTTTTAGAAGATATTTTATTGAGTTTTTCAGTGAAAGTTTACACAGAAAATTAGGTTCCATTTAATAATTACTACAGAAATTGCTCAGCTATATTGGCTACATTTTTCACAATGTGTCAGCATTCTCATTAATTCCATTCTGGATGTTTCATTTCCAGTTGTCTCATTTCCCTGTCCCCTTACCCTTTCATTTTTGCTTTAGAGTAATTGCCCATTTGGTCTCATATAGATGATTTTTTAAGGGTGTGTAGTACTCATGGGTAATATTCTTTATTTTATGAGCCAGTCTGTTATTTAGCTATATCATAGTTTTGATTCAAGGTTTATGAAGTATCTCGTGGCGATAGTCATAGGAAGTCCTCTAGTCTATACTTGTCCACTAATTCTGGACTTTTTAAGAATTTGAGTTCTGTTCCACATTTTTCTCCTCTTCTATCAGGATCTATCTATTGTGGCCCTGATCAGAACGGTTGTTAGCGGTAGCCAGGTACCATCTAGTTCTTCTGGTCTCAGGGTAGATGAGGCTGTGGGTCATGTAGACTGTTAGTTCTGTTGATAGTTTCTTCATTGAATCTTGGTTTCCTTGGGAGGCTGCCATTTTGACCCATTATTGTGAAATGGCTCAGAGTCTTCCTTTGCTGACATGTCCATTCTTCCTTATAAATTTGTTTCCCTTTCTGCAACAGTATATGAAAACAAATCCTCATATGCTGTATTTTCATTCCTTTATCCACCAATTTTTCCCCTAGAAGTTAAACTGTTACCAATTTTTGCAGACTGTTAAACTCAAGGTGAAACAACTGGATCAAGTCCTCTGCAGGATATTTTTGGGAATGAAATATGCAATGCAGAGAAAATAGTTAAGATTCATGAGAAATAATTCCTGCACCAATTTTGAGGAAAAAAGGAAATTTCATAGTATTGAAGATCGGCACCAAATCAAGAAGAGGCATTTATGGTGAATGGCACTCACACAAGAGGATGGCTTTAACAAACAGAAACTTATTTTCTCACAGTTTAGGAGCTTAGAAGTCAGAGTTGAGGGTGTCGTCTCTAGGGGAAGGCTTTCTCTCACTTCTGGCCTCCATTGTCCAATCACATGTTCATCATTTTCTTTTAAAGCCTCACCAGAAGCACATTTAAATGTTCACATTTCTAGCAGCATTCTGTTGCCAGTGTCATATGTACTCTCTAAGACAATAGAGGCTTTCTCTATGGTTCTTTTCACTTCCTTCTGTGCCCTCACCAGAATTGCTTTTAACGTCCATAATTCTACCAACACTAACTTCAACACAGTCTATGCTTTTGCTACTAGGCACCTTAAAACTCTTTAAGGCTCCACTCATTATCCAATTCCAAAACCACTTCCACATTGTAGGTATTTGTTAAAGTAACACCCTACTCCTGGTACCAAATTCTGTCTTAGTTATCTAGTGCTATTATAACAGAAATACTACAAGTGGGTGGCTTTAACAAACAGAAATTTATTTTCTCACAGTTAGGAAGCTACAAGTCCAAATTTGGGTTGCCGACTCTAAGAGAAAGCTCTGGAGGAAGGGCCTTGTCTCCTTGAGCTTCTTCTCCTGGGTATCTTCATGTGGCTTGGTATCTCTCTCCCCTACCTCTGCTTCTGCTCACTTGTTTAATCTCTTTTATATCACAAAAGAGATTGAGCCAAGATACACCCTACACTAATCCTGTCTCATTAATATAACAAAGATAATCCATTCCCAAATGGGATTATAACCACAAGCATAGAGGTTAGGATTTACAACATATATTTTGGGCGGAAACAATTCAATCCATATAACACCTATTCACTGAGAATTGCAAATATGTGGTCATATTAATAATTCGCTTGCCCTTCATCTTTAGGAAACACGTGAGTGGTCACAGAGGACAGAAATCTCTGCATGTGAAGCATATGGGAAAACCTTTATGCATTCCTCCTCCCTTAAACTACATTTAAGATGGCACAGTGGAGGAAAACCCTATGAATGTAAGGAATGTGGGAAAGCCTTCAGTTGTCCCACATACTTTTGAGAACACGTGAGAATGCATGCTGGAGAGAAACCCTATGAATGTAAGTATTGTTGGAGAGCCTTCAGTTTTTACTCATCCCTTCAAGAATACAAGAGAACACAAACTGGAGAGAAACCCTATAAATGTAAGCAGTGTGGAAAAACCTTCACTTGTTACTCCTCCTTTCATGGACATGAGAAAACACACAGTGAACCAAAACCTGATGAATGTAAGCAATGTGGCAAAGGTTTCAGATGTCCCAAATACTTTCAACAACTTGTGAACATGCACAGTAGAGTGACACCCTATGAATGTAAGGAATGTGGAAAAGTCTACAGTATGTCCGCCAGCCTTTGACAACACATGATAACACATACTGGAGAGAAACCGTATGAATGTAAGCAATGTGGAAAAGCCTTCCCTTGGCATACCTCCCTATGACAACATATGAGAAGACACTCTAGTGAGAAACAATATGAATGTCACCAATGCAGGAAAGCATATAATTGTTCCAAATACTTTGATGTGCGTATGAAAATGCACAGTGGAGAGACATCCTATGTTTGTAAGGAATGTGGGAATGTCTACAGTTGTCCCTCATGTTTTCAAAGGCATATGAGTGGGCACTCTGGCAAGAAACCCTATGAATGTAAGGAGAGTGGGAAAGCCTACATGTGTCTCATATCTCTTCAAGGACCTCTGAGAAATCACACTGTAGAGAAACCTTAAGCATATAAGGTATGTTGGAAAGCCTTGTGAAAATGGGACTAGAAGTAGTGTTAGTACCTGTCTAACTTAATGGGGGATAATGAGAATCACTGTCAGCACAAAGCTGATTCCCGTGAGGTGGAGGTCAGACATACATCCACTCGCAAACCTTTTTACCAATTCTGACACCAGCTGTCCCTCCCACAGCATTCTCTACTTTTTTGGTGGATTTGATCATCCATTGCAATGACCACACAGAACTCACAGACCATACTTAGTTAAGTGGTTTATTAAGGAACAGGCTACAACTCAGGATCAGGAAGCATGCAAAGTCTCCCTTACTGCAGGACAGCTCTCTCAGCAGGCTTCCTCTCAGCCCCCTATGGAGAGGATCCTTTGGCCCCCTCAGGACAGGCTCCTCTGGCCTTGCCATCTGTCACCACTAGCTCTGCTGCTGGACCACGTCGGGCCCTCTCGCTGCCTTTAGTGTTAGAGCCATTGACCAGTGTTACAGCTCTTTAGGAGGTTCCTTTCCTCCTCTCTCTGCATCTTCTCTTGCTTCTTCCTGCTGCTTCTCTTCCTGCTTCTTTCTACCTCTGAAAATACATCTGTGGGGCTGGATGCAAGTAAATATATACAACTCCTTATCAATATCAAGGCATATTTCCTCCCAATGGGAGCCACAAACTGACCAGTCTCCTCTCTGTAGGATACAGACACTTCATTTGCATAGTAGGTGCAGCTGGACTACAATGCATCTCATTTGCATAGTCTATTGGTCAATCCCTGCAAGGTGTGTAACAATCACAAGGCAGGCTGTAGCCCAGGACTAGACCAAAACTATCAAAACCAAGTTGTTTACAGCTTACCCAGAAAATGTCAGTCAACCTGGCAAAAGTAAAAAAACCCTCTGGGGTAAATAACTAGGGCAAAGATAACTCCTCAGGGCTTAAGGGGAAAATAACTCTCCAGCTGTTTTTCCAAAGAACTAAGGCAAAAGGCCACATACTGGAACTCCTTTCACTATGAATGTCATCATGGGTAAGTTTGGGAGCTACATCTCCCAGAGTCTCTTCTGTTTGTGGTTCTGGGTTAAAGTCCATGAGAAGAGGTTGGTGCACCAGTGAGTGTTGGAAGGCAGAGCTGAAGAAGCCATTCCTCTCCGTTCTGCTGGGCCATCAGGAGAGGTGCATAGGAACCCAGTAGCCTAGGTTACAGCACGTCTTTGACGTCTCGCTTTGTCACTCAAGAACAGCTCAAACCACACACCCCATGTTTGACTTTAGTTCCCTCTTAGGAAGCAGCTTCCACTGGCTTATGCAGAAGTTCTCCCATCAGGGACCTTCTTTGGTGCTCAGACACACATTGCTTCAGGCTGTTGTAGTGAGTGATCTCTCATCCTCTGAACTTTTTCATCTCCAACTCTTTCATGTCATGTGATCTCTGTTGTAAGCACCTTGTTCCTGCAATAGTAGTTTTAGTCCCTGATTCCACCATGACAGATTTAATGCTGCCGCCAAAAACGCAGGAAACAGTTCCCTGATGGCTTTGTTCAGAGGCTACATTGACCATGAACTTACTGTTTCTGACATTTCCATGATTGAAATAATCATTTGGAATATGTTTCACAGATGATGGGAGTTTTCTGTTACAGCCAAATGCCATCTATAAGCAATAAATCCACCATATTGAATCACTTTCATTTTTATATGTAATTACCCAGTGTTTAATTCCTTTAATTTTTTTATATGTGATAGAAACAATTAGCATTTTTTGTCAGACACAGTTCTATACGTTTCCTAGAAAATCTTACCTAGGTTTTAAAATCTCTTCTATACTTATAAATGTATTATTAATGTTTTATGTTTCATTAACTTAGATGGCATGTTGAAATATTCTATTCTGATTATGGATTGTTAATTCATCCTTGTGATTGTTGCTATTTTTAATATGTTCTGGGGTGATAGTATTAAATACATACACCTTTTCACATTTTTCTTTCTAGTATGTTTTTCTTTAATTCCTATATCACTCCCATCTTTTCCCATTAAAATGACTTTTTATTCATTGCTAATAGTGAAAAATCTAAATATTGCTCATGCCAAAGCCCATCAGCCAAAGAACACCAGGAACACACCTGCTATGGGCAAACAAAGTTGAGGCTCCTGACTTATTGCAAAGGCAGAATGCACATGCCTTGAGGTGACCTTGGGTGTCTCAGTAGGAGGGTCTTCTAAGATTTGGGAGTGTGTTTGGCCAGTTTGGGAAAGGTACAAACTAGAGCTTTTCACTGGACTGGAAACAATCAGGAAAGGCAGGTAATTCCATGATTGCAAATCTTAATAATTTGTATCTACAATGTTAGAAATATAGACTGAATCTCCATGAGTAGCCATCGACCAGTTACTGTCGATTGTGATTCATGGCGCTTCAGTCCATTTTTCCAACATTGTAGATAGCTGTTACTGGAAAGATGCAGCAGTCACCCCTGGTGGCCAGGGTAGAAGTAGGTTGGTCTTTTTTGTGCTTTGGACGATGTCGTTTCTCTATCTGCTCAGAGATCCTTATGGAGAGGACTTGCTTTTGTCCTGATCCATCATAGTCAGGGTAGCCCCGTCTCATACTGGTGTTTCAGGAAGCTGTTTGTGTTCAACAGGGTGACGCCTTATCTCTTTGTGAATGCCTGGCCAGCTCCTAACAACACCAAGGCCGAGCCACAGGCTCATGCCAGGTCTTGTCTGTCACAGCCGTTTTCTTTAAATAATATTGTGATTTCAGTGAAAGTTTACACAGCAGATTAGGTTCCCGTTCAAAAATTTTTACACAAGTTGTTTGGTGACTTTGGTTACATTCTTCACAATGTGTGAACATTCTCATTCTGGTAGTTTCGTTTCCAGTAATCTAGTTTCCCTGCACCCTTACCTTCTCATCTTTGAGAGGAGTGTTGACCATTTGTTCTCATACAGATGGTTTTTTAAAAGAACACGGTGCTATCAGGTGATATTATTTTGTGAGCCAACCTGTTATTTTGTTAAAAGGCAACCTCAGGATAGTTTTGTTCCAAGGTTTAAAGAGTATCTCAGAGCAGTAGTCTCAGGGAGTCCTCTAGGCTCAGCCGGTCCAGTGAGTCTGGATTTTTAAAGAATTTTCAGTTCTGTCCCACATTTTTCTCAACGTTCAGGGTCAGGATTTTTTAAGAATTTAAGATTCTGTTCCACATTTTTCTCAACGTTCTCCAAGGGTCAGGATTTTTTAAGAATTTAAGATTCCATTCCACATTTTTCTCACATTCTATCAGGGTCAAGTGGATGACCAGGGGCCACCCTGGTGCTGTGCGGACTCAGCACTGGAGAGGAAAATAGTGGCCACAGGCTTTTTTCTGGTGTTTAAATTAGGTATTGGAGATGGACAACAAGCCCCCTAAATATGAAAGAGAATGGGGTGTGAATGTCAAGGAGAGACTTCTATAGATCCATTAACAAAAGGGAAGAGAAGGCTTACAACGGCAATACTGCTCAGGAGATGATGTGACACCTTTAAATGGAGCCCACCAAGAAACAGAGCCTTATGGGGCAAGGGAGAGCAGAAACGGAAATCGATTCAGAAGGCTCCCTGCAGGGATGTAGTTTGTAATTAACTGATTGATTGGGTCTGAGGATGAGAGAGGGCGGTGGTGTGGACTCATCCAAATCTCTGCAGGAGTGTGGGAAATGGGGCCCCGCGCGTACAGGAATTGTAAACAGAGTAACTACGGGAAGGCACAAGAATCCAATTGGAATATTAACAGGGAAATTTCTGATCATACATAAACTGATACAAATTCAGTGGAGTTTTACAAAAGGAAACGATATCAAATTTGTTTTCATGAACACAAAAGAAAATCAACAACATTGACAGATTCCGAGAGCCAACCAGGAAAAATGTCTTCCCGGAAAATTCATCCAGGATAACGTCATTTTTTAGGGTAGGTGTTGCTATAATACAGGCAGGGGGTCACTGGGTGGCCCCTCAGCCCCATCTGAGACCCTGGCCAGGGACAACAGGCCTCCTTGTCTGGGCCTGGTCACTGTGGGCATGCTGGGACCTCAGGGTCTATGGGATCTCCTCACGAAAAGACTGGTGAGGTCACCGGGGACTGTGAGGGGAGGTGGACACGTCAGGGAGAGGTAACGGACTATGGGGAGTTAGACACACCCTGCAGAGGGTCACCAGCAGGGTAAAAGATTGAGATCTCAACGAGGTCACTCCATTCTCAGATGAGCTGATTAGAGGGGGCGATCCACGTGGTATTTCTCCAGGGCCAAAACGTGGGCCAGACACAGGTCGGAAGCGGGCGGTCAGGGCACCTGCTTAACCTTCCTGCTCCTATCACCCTGGCCACGTCCCGCCCAGTGCTCAGGTTCCTCCTCTCATTGTGGCTGCAAAACCCAAAAATCCAAACCCGTTGCCCTGGAGTCGATTCCAACTCATCGCGACCCTACAGGACAGAGTAGAACTTCCCCATAGAGTTTCCAAGGAGGAACTGGTGGATTCGAACTGCCGAGCTTTTGGTTAGCAGCAGTGGTACTTAACCACTACACCACCAGTGTTTCCATTATGGCTGCAGGTTCCTCTAAATAGAAAACAACAATTCCTTTTCTCCGTTTTCCCCTCTTTACTGAGAATAGTGAGAGTCTCAGGTTTGTTCATTCCCTTTCAGGGCTGAGCCAGGTTATTCCAGGGCTCAGCCCAAGACCACTGCTGGGGAAGTGTCTCAGGAATGTTCTGTCTTCTCTTAGAATTGCGGGGAAAACACAGAGTTGCACACCTTAAAGTGAGGTGGATGAAGGGATGGTTTGAAAATATTCATAAAAATAGTAGTTACTTCTCTGTGCAGGGCTGGAGTTTTTGATGTGTGTGATTCTAGTCCATTTCTTGTTAGTATCTAGATATCGTGGAGGGCCAGGAATTTACCATGGCTCAGTGATGACCAGAATGATTACTTCCCTAACACCTCATGTGTGGTCCGCAGGGGGAGCAGTAATGAGGGCCCCACTCCTAACCATGATGGTATCAGTGGAAACCCAATGGGGTGCCTGAACTTCCATCCCACCCCCAATCGTAAGCAGCTCCAGAGCCTGCAGGTCTATGTTGGCTGAGGGGAAATCTGGACTCCACTCCCACCTGGAGGTAAAGGGTCACCTAATCCCCCAGGAAGGGACACAGAGGCCTGAGAAACCAAACATTTAAGTAATATAAAAAAACAAGAGTCTCCTATTACCCTAAACATCCAGGTTTCAATCACAACTCACTTGTCATACCAAGAAATCAGGAAGTAAAATTCTGAAAATTAATTCATTCTGTGAAACCAGTATTACCCTGACACCAAAACATGAGAAAAATACAAAATCAGAACACTACAGACCAATAGCCATTATAAATATAGGTGAAAAAATTCTTAACAAAGTATTAGCAAACAGATTTCAGCAATATATAGAAAGAACTATACACTATGACCAAGTGGGGTTTATTTCAGGGATGCAAGTCTGATTTATAACATTCAAAACTCAATATTATTGACCTTATTAATAAGCTAAAGAAAAAAATCACATAACCACATTAATTGATGTAAAAGAGCATTTGGCAAAATTCAACACTCATTCATGATTTTAAAAACATACTTCAGAGATCTAGGAATAAAGGGGTACTTTGTCAACTTCTATGAGTCGGAATCAACTCGACAGCAATGGTTTGGTTTTGGTTTTCCTCAACTTGATAACATCTACCAAAAAAAAAAAAAAAACCAGAAAACATCATACTTAATGGTGAGAAATGAAGTGCTTCCCTTTTAAGATTAGGAACAAGACAAGGATGTTCATTCTCACCAACACAGTACTGGAAGTTCTAGCCAGCATACAAGGGCAGAAAGGGAATAAAAGGAACACAAACTGGAAAGAAATAAAATTGTCCATTATTTGCAGATGACATGATGGTCTACAAAGAATATCCCAAAAAGAACAGGAACAAGACAAGGATACCCTTTATCATCACTCCTATTTAACATTGTGCTAGAAGTCCTAGCTAGAGCGATAAGGCAAGAAAAAGAAATAAAGGGCATCCAAATTGGTAAGGAAAAAGTAAAACTATCCCTATTCGCGGATGGTATGATACTATACATAGAGAACCCTAAAGACTCCACAAGAAAACTACTGGAACTAATAGATTCAGCAGAGTACCAGTATACAAGATAAACGTATTAAAATTAGTTGGATTCCTATACACTAGTAAAAAGAACTACGAAAAGGAAATCAGGAAAGCAATACCATTTATAATAGCCCCTTAAAAAATAAAATACTTAGGAATAAATCTAACAAGGGATATAAAAGACCTATACAAAGAAAACCAAAAAGCACTACTGCAAGAAACCTACATAAATGGAAAAACATACCCTGCTCAGACAACATTGTGAAAATGTCAATCCCACCCAAAGCAATCTACAAATACAATGCAATCACTATCCAAATACCGACAGCATTCTTTAACAAGATGGAAAAACTAATCCTTAACTTTATATGGAAAGGAAAGAGGCCTCGGATAAGTAAAGCACTACTGAAGAAGAAGAATAAGGCCTCACACTACCTAACCTTAGAACCTACTATACAGCTACAGTAGTCAAAACAGCCTGGTACTGGTACAAAGACACAGTGACCAACAGAACAGAATCGAGGACCCAGATGTAAATCCATCCACCTACGGTAACCTGATCTTTGACGAAGACCTAAGGCCCATTAAATGGGGAAAAGATAGTCTTTTTAACAAATGGTGCTGGCAAAACTGGATGTCCACCTGTTAAAAAATGAAACAGGACCCATACCTCACATCATACACAAAAACTAACTCAAAATAGATCAAAGACCTAAATGTAAAACCAAAAACTATAAAGATCTTGGAAAAAAAATATGGTCAACACTAGGGGCCCTAATACACGGCATAAATAGGATACAAAGCATAACTAACAATGTACAAACACCAGAGGGTAAACTAGATATCTGGAGTCTTTTAAAAATTAAACACTTATGCTCATCAAAAGACTTCACCAAAAGAGTAAAAAGAAAACCTACAGACAGGGAAATAATTTTTGGCTATGACATATCCAACAAAGGTCTAATCTCTAAAATCTGTAAGAAAATCCGACACCTCTACAACAAAAAGACAAATAATCCAATTAAAAAATCGGCAAAGCATACGAACAGACACTCCACCAAAGAAGACATTCAGGAGGCTAACAAACACATGAGGAAATACTCACGATCATTAGCCATTAGAGAAATGTAAATCAAAACCAACTATGAGATACCATCTCACCCCGACATTATTGGCATTAATTAAAAAAAAAAAAAACGGAAAACTATAAATGTTGGAGAGGCTGTCGGGAGATTGGAACTCTAACGCACTGCTGGTGGGAATGCAAAATGGTACAACAGTTTTGGAAAACAATACGATGCTTCCTTAAAAAGCTAGAAATAGAAATACCATACAATCCAGCAATCCCACTTCTAGGAATATATCCTAGAGAAATAAGAGCTATCACACAAATAGACATGTGCACACCCATGTTTATTGCCGCATTATTCACAATAGCAAACAAATGGAAGCAACCTAAGTGCCGATACGCAACAATAAGGAACAATGATGCGTCTGCGAAACATCTGACAACATGGATGAATCTGGAGGGCATTATCTTGAGTGAAATAAGTCAATCATAAAAGAACAAATACTGTGTGAGTCCACTATTATAAAAACTTAAGAAAAGGTTTACACACAAAAAGAAACAATCTTTGATGGTTATGAGCGAGCGGGGGAGGAGAGGAAAAAACACTAACTAGATGGTAGGTAAGTGGTAACTTTGGTGACGAGTAAGACGGTACACAATACTGGGGAAATCAGCACAACTTGAACAAGGCAAAGTCATAGAAGCTTCGTAGACACATCCAAACTCCCTGAAGGACTGAGTTACTGGGCTGAGGGCTGGGGACCATGGTCTCAGGGGACATCTAGCTCAACTAGCATAACACAGTTTATAAAGAAAATGTTCTACATCCCACTGTGGTGAGTAGCGTCTGGGGTCTTAAAGGCCTGCAAGTAGCCATGTAAGATAACATCTACTGCTCCCATCCCATCTGGAGCAAAGTAGAATGAAGAAAGCCAAGACGCAAGGGAGAGATGAGTCCAAAGGACTAATGGACCACAACTACCACAGCCTCCACCAGACTGAGTTCAGAACAACTAGATTGTGCCACTACCAACTGCTCTGACAGGGATCACAACAGAAGGTTCTGGACAGAGGTGGAGAAAAATGTAGAATAAAATTCTAACTCACAAAAACAGACCAGATTTACTGCTCTGACAGACTGGAGAAACCCCAAGAGTATGGCCTCCAGATGCCCTTTTAACTCAATACTGAAGTCACTCCTGAAGTTCACACTTCAGCCAAAGATTAAACAGGCCCATAAAACAAACATTCCATTCAATGCAACCATGCAATCAGGATGCATTGATAATTACTGGTGATTGGAATGCAAAAGTTGGAAACAAAGAAGAAGGATTGGTAGTAGGAAAATACGGCCTTGGTGACAGAAATGATGCCAGAGATCCCATGATAGAATTTTGCAAGACCAATGACTTCTTCATTGCAAATACCTTTTTGCACCAACATAAACAGCATCCATGCACGTGGATGTTGCCAGATGGAATATACAGGAATCAAATTGACTACACCAGTGGAAAGAGACAATGGAAAAGCTCAATATCATCAGTCAGAACAAGGCTAGGGGCCAACTGAGGAACAGACCATCAACTGCTCATGTGCAAGTTCAAATTGAAACTGAAGAAAATTAGAACAAGTCCACTAGAGCCAAAGTACGACGTTAAGTATATCCCACCTGAATTTAGAGACTGTCTCAAGAATACATTCAATGTGTTGAACACTAATGACTTAAGACCAGGTGAATTGTGGAATGACATCAAGGACATCATACATGAAGAAAGCAAGAGGCCATTAAAAAGATAGGAAAGACAGAAAAGACCAAAATGGATGTCAGAAGAGACTCTGAAACTTGCCCTTGAACGTCGAGTAGCCAAAGCAAATGGAAGAAATGATGAAGTAAAAGAGCTGAACAGAAGCTTTCAAAGGTGGCTGGAGAAGACAAAGTAAAGTATTATAATGACATGTGCAAAGACCTGGAAACAGAAAACCAAAAAGGAAGAACATGTTCGGCATTTCTCAAGCTGAAATAACTGAAGAAAAAATTCAAGCCTCTAGTTGCAACATTGAAGGATTCTATGGGCAAAATACTGAACGACACAGGAAGCATCAAAAGAAGATGGAAGAAATACACAGAGTCACTGTACCATAAAGAATCGGTCAGCATTCAATCATTTCAGGAGGTAGGATATGATCAAGAAATGATGGCAATAAAGGAAGAAGTCCAAGCTGCACTGAAGACTTTGGCAAAAAACAAGGCTCCAGGAATTGAGAGAATACCAATTGAGATGTTTCAATAAATGGATGCAGAGCAGGAAGTGCTCACTCTTTTATGCCAAGAAATTTGGAAGACAACCACCTGACCAACTGACTGGAAGAGATCCATATTTATGCCTATTCCAAAGAATGAGGAAATTATCGAACAATATCATTAATATCACATGCAAGTACAATTTTGCTGAAGATCATTCAAAAGTGGCTGCAGCAGTACATCAACAGGGAACTGCCAGAAATTCAAGCTGGATTCAGAAGAGGATGTGGAACAAGTGATATCACTGCTGATGTCAGATGGATTCTGGCTGAAAACAGAGAATACCAGAAAGATGTTTACCTGTTTTATTGACTATGCAAAGGCACTCGACTGGGTGGATCGTAAGAAATTATGGACAACATTACGAAGAATGGAAATTCCAGAATACTTAATTGTGCTCATGGGTAACCTGCTCATAGATCAAGAGGCAATCGTTCGAATAGAACAAGGGGAACTGCATGGTTTAAAGTTGGGAAAGGTGTGCGTCTGAGTTGTATCTTTTCACCATACTTTATCAATCAGTATGCTGAGCAAATAGAGAAACTGGACTATATGAAGAAGAACAGGGCATCAGGACTGGAGGAAGACTCATTAACAACCTGCGATATGCTGATGACAGCCTTGCTTGCTGAAAGTGAAGAGGACTTGAAGCACTTACTGATGAAGATCAAAGACCACAGCCTTCAGTATGGATTACACCTTCACATAAAGAAAACAAAAATCCTCACAACTGGACCAATAAGCAACATCATGATAAACACAGAAAATATTGAAGTTGTTGTCCTAATTATCTAGTGCTGCTATAACAGAAATACCACAAGCGGATGGCTTTAACAGAGAGAAATTTATTCTCTCACACTCTAGTAGGCTACAAGTTCAAATTCAGGGTGTCACCTCCAGGGGAAATCTTTCTCCCTCTGTCAGCTCTGGAGGAAGATCCTTGTTATCAGTCTTCCCTTGGTCTGGGAGCATGTTGGTGCAGGAACCTCAGGTCCAAAGGACAGGCTCTGCTCCTGGCACTGCTTTCTTGGTCGTATGAAATCCCCCATTCTCTGCTTGCTTCCCTTTCCTTTTATCTCTTGTAAGATAAAAGGTGGTGCAGGTCACACCCCAGGGAAACTCCCTTTACATTGGATCAGGGATCTGATCTTAGTAAGGATGTTACAATCCCACCCTAATTCTCTCTAAAATAAAATTACAATCACAAAATGGAGGACAACCAAACAATACTGGGAATCATGGCCTAGCCAAATTGATACACACATTTTTGGGGGGACATAATTCAATCCATGACAGTTGTCAAGGATTTCATTTTACTTGAATTCACAATCAACATCTATGGAAGCAGCAGTCAAGAAATCAAACAACACATTGCATTGGGCAAATCTGCTGCAAATGACCTCTAAACTGTTAAAAAGCAAAGCTGTCACCTTGAAGACTAAGGTGCGCCTGACCCAAGCCATGGTGTTTTCAATCACCTCATATGCATGCAAAAGCTGGACAATGTATAAGGAAGACTGAAGAAGAAATGACACCTTTGAATTATGGTGTTGGTGAAGAATATTGAATATACCATGCACTGCCAGAAGAACAAACAAACCTGCCTTGGAAGAAGTACAGCCAGAATGCTCCTTAGAAGCAAGGATGGCAAAACCTCATCTCACATACTTTGGACATGTTATCAGGAGGGATCAGTCCCTGGAGAGGGACATCATGCCTAGTAAAGTAGAGGATCAGCAAAAAAGAGGAAGACCCTCAGCGAGATGGATTGACACAGTAGCTGCAACAATAGGCTCAAGCATAACTATGATTGTGAGGATGGCACAGGACCAGGCAGTGTTTTGTTCTGTTGTACACGGGGTCGCTATGAGTCAGAAATCGCTCGATGGCACCTAACAAAAACAACAGTATAAAACAAACATAACATATGCAGTTCAACCATGTATATGAGACTAAATGGGCACACGAGCTCAAAAGCAAAGACGAGAAGGCAGGAAGGGAAAGGAAAACCAGACAAATGGAAATGGGGAACCCAAGTTCGAGAAGGGGAGAGTGCTGACACATTGTGGGGTTGGCAACCAATGTCACAAAACAATTTGTGTATTGTTTAATGAGAAACTAATTTGCTCTGTAAACTTTCACCTAAAGCACAATAATATATATATATATATATATATAATATAGAGACAGGGTCAGCGAAAAAGAGGAAGACCCTCAATGAGATGGACTGACACAGTGGCTGCAGCAATGGGCTGAAGCACAACAACAATTGTGAGCATGGCGCGGGACCAGACAATGTTTCGTTCTGTGGTGCATAGGGTAGCTACGAGTCGGGGCTGACTCGACGGCACCTAAAAACAATATATATATATACACAAAAACCACCTGTATTTCTACATAGTAGTAAAGAACATGTAGAAACCAAAATTAAGAATACAGACCAATTTTTGGCCACGAAAAATCTGACCAGCGTCTAATCTCTAAAATCTACAAGATACCGTAAAACCTCAACAACGAAAAGACAAATATCCCAATTAAAAATTGACAAAGGGTTTGTTGGTTACAAGGGATGGGAGGGGTGGGGGGGAAACTAAACAGACAATAGATAAGTTGTAACTTTGGTGAAGGGTAAGACAGTACACAATACTGGGGAAGCCAGCACAACTTGTACAAGGAAAGGTCATGGAAGTTCCATAAACACATCCAAACTCCCTGAGGGACTGAATTGCTGGGTGGAGGGCTGTGGGGACCATGGTCTCGGGGAACATCTAGCTCAATTGGCACAACACACTTTATAAAGATAATGTTCTACGTTCTACCGTGGTGAGTAGCATCTGGGGTCTTAAGAGCCTGTGAGCAGCTATCTAAGATACTCCACTGGTCTCATTGACCAGGAGCAAGGGAGAATGAAGAGAACAGGATAAAAGGAAAAGATCATTCCAAAGGACTAATGGACCACAGCTACCAAGGCCTCCACCAGACTGAGTCCAGCACAACTAGATGGTGCCTGGCTACCACCACTGACTACTCTGACCGGGATCACAACAGAGGGTCCTAGACAGAGCTGGAGAAGGATGTAGAACAAAATTCTAACATACAAAAAAGACCAGATTTACTGGCCTAAAGGAGACTGGAGAAACCCCGAGAGTATGGCCCCCGGACACCCTTTTAGCTCAGTGGGGAAGTCACTCCTGAGGTTCACCGTTCAGCCAGGGATGGGACAGATGAAACAAAACGGGACTAATGAGGCACAGCAGTCCAGGGACAAGGACTAGAAGGCAGGAGGGGACAGCAAAGCTGGTAATAGGGAACCCAAGGTTCCCCATTGTCATAGGGCAATATGTGTACTAACTGTTTAATGAGAAACTATTTGTTCTGTAAACCTTCATCTAAAGTACAAAAAAAAAAAAAAAAAGAATTATCTATGTGAGATCAAACTGACAACAGCACCTCAAAGGGTTTGATGGGAAGCCTAAGGGATAGTGAGTTGAAGATAATGGTGATGGAATAATTTGGAAAAGGATAGTGAGAATAGTGGCACAACTGGAAGAATGTAATCGATGTCACTGAATTGTACATGTAGAAATTTTTGAAATGGTGTATCTTTGGCTATGTATATTTTCACCAAAAAAAAAAAAGTCCTCCAACATTGAGAAAGGAGAGTGCTGATATACTGTGGGCTTGGTAACCAATGTCATAAAACAATATATGTACTGACTGTTTAATGAGAAACTATTGTTCTGTAAACCTTCATCTAAAGTACAATAAAAAAAAAACTAAAAAAAAAAAAAAAAGGCAAAGATATGAACAAGCACTTCTCCAAAGAACACATTCAGGTGGCTAACAGACACATGAGGAAATGCTCCTGATCATTAGCTATTAGAGAAATGCAAATCAAAACTACAATGAGATACCATCTCACCCCAACAAGGCTAGTATCAATCCAAAAAACAAAAAATAATAAATGCTGGAGAGGTTGTGGAGAGACTGGAACACTTATACACTGTTGGTGGGAAAGTAAAATGGTGCAAACACTTTGGAAATCAATTTGGTGCTTCCTTAAAAAGCTAGAAATAGAAGTACCATATGATCCAGCAATCCCGCTCCTTGAAATATATCCTAGGGAAATAAGAGCCATCACACGAATAGATATATGCACACCCATGTTCATTGCAGCACTGTTCATGATAGTAAAAAGACGGAAACAACCTAGGTGCCCATCAACGGATGAATGGATAAACAAATTATGGTATATTCACACAACGGAATATTACGCAACGATAAAGAACAATGATGAATCTGTGAAACATCTCATAACATGGAGGAATCTGGAAGGCATGATGCTGAGTGAATTTAGTCAGTTGCAAAAGGACAAATATTGTATGAGACCACTATTATAAGAACTCAAGAAAAGGTTTAAACACAGAAGAAAACATTCTTTGATGTTTCAATAACTAGACAGTAGACAAGAATTATCTTAGGTGAAGGGAAGGACAACACACACTACAGGGGAGTTCCCTGAATACAACCAAACACTTCGCGGGACAGAGTACCAGGGGCGGGGTCTGGGGACGATGGTTTCAGGGACATCTAGGTCAACTGGCATAACAAAGTTTATTAAGAAAATGTTCTGCATCCCACTTTGGTGAGTGGCATCTGGGGTCTTAAAAGCTAGCAAGCAGCTATCTAAGATGCATCAATTTGTACCAACCCACCTGGAGCAAAGGAGAATGAAGAACACCAAAGATACAAGGAAAGTATTAGCCCAAGAGACAGAAAGGGCCACACAAACCAAAGACTTCATCAGCCCAAGATCAGAAGAACTAGATGGTGCCTGGCTACCACCAATGACCACCCTGACAGGGAACACAACACAGAGTCCTTGACAGAGTAGGAGAAAAGTTGTGTGCAGAACTCAAATTCTAGTAAAAAGACCAGACTTAATGGTTTGACTGAGACTGGAAGGACCCTGAAAAACATGGCCCCCAGACTCTCTGTCAACCCAAAACTAAAGTCATTCCTGAGGCCAGCTCCTCAGACAAAGATTAGACTGGACTATGGAACATAAAATGATGCTCGTGAAGAGTGTGCTTCTTAGCTCAAATAGATACATGAGACTAAATGGCAGCTCCTGTCCAGAGGTGAGATGGGAAGGCAGAGAGGGTCAGGAGCTGGTTGAATGGACACAGGAAATCAGGGGTGGAAAAGAGGAGTGTGCTGTCACAGTATAGGGAGAGCATCTAGGGTCACATAGCCATGTACGTATAAATTTCTGTATGAGAGACTAACTTGAGTTGTAACCTTTCCTTAAAGCACAATTAAAAAAAGAATACAATGCCATTTGTAATTGTTCAAAAGAAAGAAAACATGTACAAAACATGTACAGGACTTGTATGCTGAAAACTACAAAATGCTGAAGAAATTAAAGAAGTCTAAATAAATGGAGACATGCTATATTCATGGATGGGAAGACTCAACATACTAAAGATGACAATTCTTCCCAAATTGATATGTAGACTTGTCATGTTGTTCTTGGGTGCTGTTGAGTTGATCCCATGTGACAGAGTAGAACTGCACTATAGGGTTTTCTAGGCTGTTATCTTTATGGGAGCAGATTGCCAGGTCTTTCTCCCTTGGAGGGCTGGGCAGGTTTGAACCACCAACATTTCAGTTAGCAGCCAAGCGCTTCACCGTAAGCATCACCAGGGCTCGTCATACACTTTGCTCTTTTCTGCCTTCCATTTTGTTTGGTCAAGCCAGCTTTAACCCACTCCTGCAAACGTGTGCCCTGGGGAACTGCCTGCAAAGTCACCAGCAAATGTGAGTTCCAGATATGCCTTCCCTAGTAACCCTCCTGAGCAACAGTTCTGCTCGCCTACCTTCAACCTTCTCTTCTGTCCCCAGCAGATAAGAACTCCTTTGTGCTCCCCAAAACCCTGCTCTTCTGCTTCAAGTAGACAAATCCGGCCCTGGCCTAGGAGCCTAATTGCACCCCCACCCCCGGACCCTAACAAAGTCTCAAATCCCAGGTCCTGTTTGCTGTCTCGTGGTGCCATAAACTCCCTCCAGGATCTGTGAGTCATACACTCTTCCTTTCGGTTCTCTTGTGGGGCTCTTGCTGAATCCCCACTTCTTTTCCGGCACCACAGTGCCCCCTTTTACTTAACATTTAAATCAAATTCACAATGCCTATAAAAATCCTAGCAAGATTTTTTGTAGATACAGACAAAACGATTCTAAAACTTACACGGGAAGGCAAAAGAACTAGAATAGCTAAAGCAATTTTGAAAGGAAAAAGAAGTGCAAAATAGCATGCAGCTCAACTTCCAGACATGTTAGAAAGCTAACATTGGCAGGGGGACCGGTAGATAGATCAATGGAACAGAAGAGAAAGCCCAGAAATAGGTCTACGCAAGTAAGGCAGACCGATTTTTGACAAAGATGCAAAAGGGTTTCAATGGAGGAAGGATGGTCTTTTCAACAAACAGTTCCAGAGCAGTCGGAAAGTCCACTATCATAAGGTAAAAGTTTCCCAAGCCTGGGGTCCTGACTCTCCCTGTTGAGATGTAGCCCAGGGACAGTCAGTCCCTAGGACGCAGCAAGCACAGGAATGAACAGTTGGAGCTCCACACAGCTGCCTCTTCCCTCCACACATTCTAGAAACTCTCCACCTTAGCTAGAACCCTAAGGAATCTGTCGCTAAGGCTGACCTTCACAGGTTTTCTCAATGGGTACAAACCACACTCCAACAACCCTGGACGTGAAAACAAAACAATTAACCGGAAAAAGCACGGAGGCGAACACAATAGCTGCTCTTCGCTGTGGTCCAGAGTCTGACTCGTGGAGACCCCATGTGTGCGGAGTAGAACTGTTCATAGGGTTTTCAAGGCTGTGATGTTTCAGGAGCTGATCGCCAGGCCTTTCTTCCGACATCTCTGGGTGGGTTTGGTCTGCCAACCTTTCAGCTGGTAGTTCAGCACTGAACCGTTTGCAGCTCTCAGGGTCTCCTGAACCACAACTGTTGTTGGGTGCTGTGGAGTTGATTCTGACTCATAGCGACCCCATGTGGTGGCTGTGAGTCAACCATAATTAACACCCTCACAAAGGGCAGCCCTCTCATCCCCTCTCTCCCTCCCAAGCACATCTGCACTGGCTCCGCGGCTGTCTGCGCTCTGTCGCTTCTCCCCATAAATGGCTCCTTCGGTCCTTGTTCTGACTGCTGGGGAACACTGCCTGTCTTAGTCTCCCCGGGACGACGCGACTGGGCCTCCCTTTACCTCCTGCGAAGGCTCAAGTTTGGACTCTGCTTAGAGTCACTGGCTTCAGGCCTCTGCTCCCCCCTCCAGGTGACACGCCAACACTGATGTGCAGAGTGAAGGGAGGAGGCTGGGCTGAGAGGACAGACCCACCAGTGACGTCTCCAGAGGGAACCTCACCCCGACTCGGGTTCCGCTGATACGTCCCTAGGGAGGCCACTGGGGACAGAGGCCTGCAGGTTTAACAGGGTCCGGTTTCAGGGGGTGTTTATTCTCCTCTCTTGGTCGGTGTTCCCAATGCAACACAAGCCAATTACAAAGAACCATCCGCTGGCTCGGGAGTAATGATCATTAAAACACCACGATAAATAATTTTAAGTTGGTTCGAAAGTACCACGGGCGGGAAATAGTTAAGTCGTTGAGGTGGATCCCAGAAGGGGAAGAAAGAGTTTGGGAATGCGGGGAGGGGTCTGGAATTTGGGGATTCAGTGCCCGCCGTAGGCAGAGCTAGGCACGGGGGCAGGGTCGTGGATTTGGGCACCTGCTGCCCACGCATACGGAAGCCTCCGGGGAAACCGGGTCCCCTGTGGGCCCCACAGCCCGTCCTGCCGGGCTCAGCCCGCTGGCTCTGTACACGGGGTCCTGAAAGCCCCTCCCACCCAAGACCCCGCAGACAGAGTCGGACCTTCCCCCCACGGTCTGAGCGGGACGCGGGGCTGCGGGCCGGGGGCAAGGTCGCCGCGCGAGGGGACAGACAGGACGCCGGGGTCCCGATGCCGGCGCGCCCCGCCCTGCGAGCCGGAGGGGCCAAGGGCCGAGCCGCCGTCGGCTGACTCGGGGCCGGAGACCCCGGAGCGGGGTACGGGGACCCATTCATCATGTGCCGGCCCGCTTCTGGTCTCCGCGGCCCGCGCAGCTGAGAGTAACAGCACCGGCACCGGCACTTGGGGAAGCGCGGGGCAGGACGTCACTCGGGCTTAAGGGGCGGTGTCTCGCCACCAAGGCCCCGCCCCAAGGCCCTTGATTGGACAGTGCCACCGGCCCCCGCCCCGAAGCCCTTGATTGGACATTGCTCTAGGAGGCTCCACCTCTGAAGGATTGAGTGACAGGAGAGGTGGACGCGCACGTTGCTCAGAGGCGGGGATTCGTCTAGGCCCCACCCCCATTCTCTGAGTGACAGACGGGACAGGAGCTCACGCAGCTCGCGGGGACCGGGCTGCTTCTCGGACCCCACTCCGTTACCTGAGTGACAGGGGAATCGGGAGCGCACGTGCCGAGTGGACGGGCCTTGCTCCCGGCCCCGCCCCGGGACGCGGGACGTTAGCTTTTGAAACAGGCGCTCGGAGCCAGGCTGACCGCCGCTCCGCGGCCTCCCGCCTATCCTCCAGGACGCGGCGACGCAGGTGCGCGCAGGGCATTTCAGACTCGGCTTCCAGGGGACGCACTCCTCGTCCAGAGCAGGAGGGGCGCCGAGGCGGGGAGAGGAGGGCCTGGTGTCCCCGGGGTCAGGGGTTGGACGGGGCTGCGGGGCCACCCAGGGACCTGCTCCCTGTTTGGGACGCACCGAACAGTGGGGGCTCCACGTGTGATGAAGGGTCTGCGTCCCCGTGTGTAACCAGGATGGGGCGAGGGGCCCACGCCCCCTTCTCACCCACAATCCAGGGATTTAGACCTGGAAACCCGGGGAATCCCCAGCTTTTGTCCTCTGAGCCAAGTTTGAACCCCGCAGTCCTGGCCAAATACATATTTGAACTTGATTTATCTTTACATAAGGAACGCTCACCAGATGTACGAGAAATTAATAAAACTGGTATCATTTACTTCTCAAATCTTCTCAAGTGACCGCTAAAATATTGCGAACATATGCCATGCTGGTAATGCATAAGTCAGCACTCTAAGAAATACTGGAGGAAAGTGAAGAAAATATATCCATTCAAAAAGAAACATTCTTTAAATTTGTAAATACATACTGAGTTCTCAGATGACAATAAAAGGAAGCTAGCGTTCACAGGGCAGTAAGATCAACGTAACGATGGGGCACTGAGCCTTTTTAAGGACCACGTGTGCCATCAAGTCACTTCCGACTCACAGCTACCCTACAGGGCAGAGTAGAACTTCCCAGTGAGTTTCTAAGACTGTAGTCTTTAGGGAGCTGTGATGGTTAAGGCTGTGTATTAATTTGGCTCGGCCACGATTCTCAGTGGGTTGGCCGTTCTGATGTGGTTTGGCAGTCGTATAATGATGTCATCATCTCCCTGATGAGCTCTGATATGTGATCACCTCCATGACGAAATCTGTGAGTAGCCAAAGGGAGTTTCCTTGGAGGTGGCCTGCATCCAATACAGGTAGACTCTCTGGCAAGGCTCACGGGCTTTTGCTCGCTCTGGATCCTGCAGCTGGCCCCTGTTCATCTGACCTCAGGTTCTTGTGACTTGAGCTAGCAGCTTACCTGCAGATCCTGGGATTCATCAACCTCCACAGTCTATGATCCAGTGGCCTGCCACCTTACCTGCCAATCTTGGGATTTGTCAGACTCCACAGCTTAGGAGCCAGAGGCCTCCTGTCTGACCTGCCAGCCCCTGCAGCTACATGAGTCAGGAGAAGACCCCAGCCTGACCCATGGACTTGGGACTTTCCAGCCTCTACAATCACGTGAGCCATTTCTTTGATATAAATCTCTCTCTCTCTATATATAGACACTTCACTAGTTTTGCTTCTCTAGAGAACCCAGCCTAAGACAGGACCCTTGGTGGCACAGTGGTTAAAGCACTTGGCTACTATCAAAAGGTTGGTGATTTGAACACACCAGCTGCTCCACAGGAGAAAAGTGTTAGCAGTCTGCTTCCATAAAGATTTACTCCATAGCAATGGTTTTTTAGGAATTTTTAAGGAAGCAGATTGCTAGGTCTTTATCCCACAGAGCGGCTGGTGGTTTAGAACTGCCAACCTTTTGGTTACCAGCTGATCACTTAACCACTGCATCACCAGGGCTCCTTTTTAAGATCACATGCTCCTATCTTTATCCTTATGGAGACTTGACTTCTGGAAATATATTTTTAGTTAATTTAACTACTCATATTTTTGCAACAAGGATGTCCTATATACGAGATAGCTGGGCCAGATGATACTGACTGAAACTGGTAGAAGAATCCCATTATTCCACATCAACCGAACAAAAGAGCCAGGACGACTCGACACCAGCAAAGGGGCCAATCCCACAGCCTCCAAAACGGAGGCCCCCATGCAAGAGGCTTCAAGATGCTCCACGGGATTCATAACCAAATATTAAATGTCTCCTTAAAACAACCAGTTCCCTAAAGACAAAAAGAGGATTGCTAATTATAAGTTTGACATAAGATTTCTCACTACTGGCTACTATTGGGCTTATATTGAGTTTCTGAACATCTGGAAGAAAAATCAGAGGTTCACCAAGCAAGAGAGTTCAATGGCTCCACCAGTCAGTAATTTAATTCTGCAATATATTGGGTAAGTGGGTTTTATGATTATATTTTATAACATTTTCAAAACTAACATTTGGTTTTATACATTTCTGCAAGGAAATCATGATCAACACTAATACTAAGGACAAATGCACAAATAAACAGTAATAGACATGGCAGAATTGACCCTTTTATTCCTAGAATATATTCATTAAAGTTGAGAGAGAAAATTAATGGTGATTTAACCAGATATGACAAAAAGTTAAACAAGATACCATAAATCTTTATGGAAGCAGACTGCCACATCTTTCTCCCACAGAGCAGCTGGTGGGTTCCAACAACTGACCCTTTGGTTATGTACCAAAATAAACCACCCTAGCTCATCCGAAGCTGTGTAAGGGTGGAGGCCTGGAAGCTCACACCACACATCTCCCATCGAGCCAAGAAGAGCCAAGGAAATGCGACTATCTGGGAATCTCAGGACGGAAGCTGAGGGGAGGGACAGCGGAAGTGGGCTTCCTCCACTTCTTTTTCAGCCCATGGCCTATATCCCCTTCTCAGCCTGGGAGAACCTGCGCTACAGGGGAGAGCGCCACCCCACGGAGCTGTGCCTATGCACCACAGAGAAGATAAAACTCCCAGGAGTCACTGGGGCACAGCTCTTTCATGTGCGGTCCACACTGTATGCTGGGAGCGATCTGAAGGACAAACGTCTAGTGTCTGAACGCCTTCTTTTTTAAAAGAAAAAAATTTTGATGGCATAATATATAACAAAACTTCAAAAAGGAAAGGTAAAACTTTTACGTACTGAATGAGAAAAAACACCGACAAATTTTATGTACTGTAGCTAAAAAAAAATGGAGCCCTGGTGGCACAGTGGTTAAGAGGTTGGCTGCTAACAAAAAGGTCGGCAGTTTGAATCCACCAGCTGCTCCTTGGAAACTGTATGGGGCAGTTTTACTCTGTCCTACAGGGTCACTGTGAGTCGGAATCGAGTATAGGCAATGGGTATGGCTAAAAGAGTACGAAGAGTATTCTTTCACACTTAAATGTTTATTCCTGAAAAGGATTATAAATTCACTCCCTATAGTCCACTTTATGGATGAGGCACTGATAAAGGAAAGGCAATACCACGCTGTAAAACAGGGTCAGTGGTAGCAGCACCAGAACCTGTCTAGCTTCAGGGTGGAAGATCAGCCCAAGGTTGATTCCTATGAAGTGAAGGTCAGACACACCTCCTCTCTCCAACCTTCTTACCAATTCTGACACCAGCCATCCCACCCACAGCACTCTCTACTACTTTACTGGGTTTGATGATCCATTGCAATCATAGAACTCATAGACCATACTTAGTTATTTATTAAGAAACAGGGTACAACTTGAGATCAGGATCAACAGGCTACAACTCAGGATCAGAATCAGGAAGTATGAAGGCAAAGTTTTCCTTCTGCAGTGCAGGCGAGCTCTCTCAGCTCCTCTCAGCCATGCAGGCTTTCTCTTGGTCCCTTCAGGAGAGGTTCCTCTTGGCCCTGTTGTCTGTCACCATTGGCTCTGACCACTGGGCCCCTTCTGGACCTCTCACTGCTTTAAGTGTTACAGCCCTTAACCTTTGTTACAGCTCTTTTAGGAGGTTCCTTGAGTCCCCTCTCTCTCTGCTTCTCTTTTCTCTCTTCTTCCTTCTGCTTTTCTTCTGTCTGTGAAAACTCTGTGGTGTTGTCTGCTTATATACACAACTCCTTGTCAATTTCAAGACATGGTCCCTCCTACCAGGGCCACAAACTGACCAATCCCCTCTTGGTAGGCCACAGACACTTCCTCTTATAGTGTATTGACCAAACCCTGCAAAATGCACAGCAATCACAGGACAGACTACAGGTAAGGACCAAACAAAAAGTATCAAACCACAAGTTGTTTACAGTTTACCGAGGAAATGTCAATCAACCTGGACAAAAGCAACAAACCCTCTGGGGTAGAAAACTAGAGCAATGCTAATTCCTTAGGGCTTAGGGGGAAAAAATCTCAAGCTGTTTTTCAAAAAAAAAAACAAGGCAAAAGTAGCCACATAAAGGAATTTATTTCACTATACACATATATAAACATTTCCTCCTGGCGTGAATTTTCTAGAGCATGATACATGATTTACTTTTTAGGAGGCTTTCTCATCTTACATTTATACTGTTCCTCTCTGGTGTGTGTTCTCACATGGTATGTTAAAGAGGTGAAAAAGAGCTTTTCCACATTGCTTACATTCATAGCTTCTCTGCAGTATGCACTGCCAAATGTTCTTTGAAGTGTGACAGTTGACTGAAGCCTCTCCCACATTGCTTACATTCATAGGGTGTCTCTCCAGTGTGCACTCTCATATGTTGTGTTAAAAATAAGGGGAACTTGAAGTTTTTTCACATTCCTTACATTCACTGGGTTTCTCACCACTGAGCATGTTCACATGTACTAGGAGGAATGATAATCGACTGACTGTTTTCCCACATTACATAAATTCACAGATTTTTTTTGTCCAGTGTATATTCTCACATGTCCATACAATGGACTGCCAGAAGAATGAACAAATCTGTCTTGGAAGAAGTACAGCTAGAATGCTCATTAGAAGCAAAGATGGTGAGACTTCCTCTCACATACTTTGGACATGTTATTGGGAGAGATCAGTCCCTGGAGAAAGACATCATGCTTGCTAGAGTAGAGGGTTAGCGAAAAAGAGGAAGACCCTCAATGAGATGGACTGACACAGTGGCTGCAACAACGGGCTCAAGCAGAACAACTGTGAGGATGGTGCAGGACCAGGCAATGTTTTCTTCTGTTGTACACACAGTCACTATGAGTCGGAACCAACTCAACGGCACCTAACAACATATTGTCATACGTCTTTGAAAGCATAAATGTTCACTGAAAGCTTTTCCACATTGCTTATGTTCATAGAGTTTCTCTCCAGTGTGTGTTTTCATAAGTCTCTAAAGGTGTGGCAGTCAACTGAAGGCTTTCCCTTACTGCTTACAGTCATAGGGTTTCTCTCAGTTTCGAACTAGTTCCATTTCAAACCCCTGCTGAGAATTTGCATTTCTAACAAGTTCCCAGGTGTTATGGATTGAACTGTGTCTCCCCAAAATGTGTTGTAAACCATATCCCCTATATCTGATCATGTAAAAGAGCTGAACAGAAGATTTCAAAGGACAGCTTGAGAAGACAAAGTGTTACAATGAAATGTGCAAAGACCTGGAATTAGAAAACAAAAAAGGAAGAACACGCTTGGCATTTCTCAAGCTGAAAGAACCAAAGAAAAACTCAAGCCTTGAGTTACAACAGTGAAGGATCCTATGGGCAATACTGAATGATGCAGGGAGCATCAAAAGATGGAAGGAATACAAAAGAGTTACTGTACCAAAAGAACTGGCTGATGTTCAACCATTTCAGGAGATAGCATAAGTTCAAAAAACAATGGTACTGAAGGAAGAAGTCCAAGCTGCACTGAAGGCACTGGTGAAAAACAAGGCTCCAGGAATTGATGGAATACCAACTGAGCTGTTTGAACAAATGAGTGCAATGCTAGAAGCACTGACTCGTCTATGCCGAGAAATTTGGAAGACAGCTACCTGGCCAACCAACTGGACAAGATCCATATTCATGCCCATTCCAAAGAAAGGTGATCTGTCATGGATTGAATTGTGTCCCCAAAAAATATCTGTCAACTTGGCTGGGTCATGATTCCCAGTATTTTATAATTGTGTACCATTTTGTAATCTGATGTGATTTCCTTATGTGTTGGAAACTCTATCACTACGATGTAATAAGATGGATTAGCGGCAGTTATACTGATGAGGTCTACAAGATTAGTGTCTTAAGCCAATTTCTTTTGAGATATAAAAGACAGAAGCGGGCAGAGACACATGGGGCTCTCATACCACCAAGAAAGCAGCACCAGGAGCAGACTGCGTCCTTTGGATCTGAGGTTCTTGCACTGAGGTGCTCCTAGACCAAGGGAAGACTGATGACAAGGACCTTCCTCCAGAGCCGACACAGAGAGAAAGCCTTGAATTTGGACTTGTAGCCTACTAGACAATGAGAGAATAAATTTCTCTTTGTTAAAATCCATCCACTTGTGGTATTTCTGTTATAGCAGCACTAGATCACTAAGACATGATCCAACAGAACGCAGAAATCATCGAACAATATCATTAATATCACACTTAAGTGAAGTTTTGCTGAAGATAATTCAAAAGCAGTTACAGCAGTACATCAACAAGGAACTGCCAGAAATTCAAGCCAGTTCAGAAGATGGTGTTGGAGGAGGGATATCATTGCTAATGTCACATGGATCTTGACTGAAAGCAGAGAATATCAGAAAGATGTTTATCTGTATTTCATTGACTATGCAAACGAATTTGACTGTGTGAATCATAACAAATTATGGATACCATTGAGAAGAATAGGAATTCCAAAACACTTTTGTGCTCATGTAGAACGTGTACATAGGCCAAGAGGCAGTCATTCAAACAGAACAAGGAGATACAGAGTGGTTTAAAATCAAGAAAGTTGTGTGTCAGGGTTGTATCCTTTCACTATACTTATTCAATCTGTATGCTGAGCAAATAATCCAAGAACCTGGACTATGAAGAAAATCGTGGCATCAAGATTGGAAGAAGACTCATTAACAAACTGTGATATGCAGAAGACACAACCTTGCTTGTTGAAAGTGAAGAGGACTTGAAGCACTTACTGATAAAGATCAAAGACTATAGCCTTCAATATGGATTACACCTCAACATAAAGAAAACAAAAATCCTTTCAAGTGACGGATAAAAAACATTATGATAAATGGAGATAATATTGAATTTATCAAGGATACCATTTTACTTGGATCCACAATCAACACCCATGGAAGCAGCAGTCAAGAAATCAAATGACATACTGCATTAGGGAAATCTGCTGCAAAAGAACTTTTTATAAAGTGCTAAAAAGCAAGATGTCACTGAGGACTAAGGTATGCCTGACCCAAGCCATGGTATTTTCAATTGTCTCATATGTATGTGAAAGCTGGGCAATGAATAAGAAAGACTCAAGAACTGATGCCTTTGAATTATGGTGTTGAAAAATGTTGAATGTACCATGGACTGCCAGCAGAATGAACAAATCTGTCTTGGAAGAAGTACAGCCAGAATGTTTCTCAGAAGTGAGGATGGCAAGACTTCATCTCACAAACTTTGGACATGTTATCATGAAGGACCAGTCGCTGGAGGACATCACGATTGGTAGAGGGTCAGTGAAAAAGAGGAAGACCCTCAATGAGATGGACTGACACAGTGGCTGCAACAGTGGGCTACAACATAGCAACGACTGTGGGGATGATTGTAACACAGGGTCGCTATGAGTCTGAATCAACTTGATGGCACCCAACAACAAATATCTGTGGTTATAATCTCACTTGGGAATGAGTTTTTTTGTTAATGAGGCAGAATTAGTGTAGGCTGTGTCTTAAGTCAGTCTCTTTTGACATATAAAAGAAATTAAGCAAGAAAGTAGAGCAGAGATGGGGAAGAGAGATGCCAAGCCACATGAAGACCACCCAGTAGCAGAAGCTCAGAAAAGACAAGGACCTTCCTTCAGAGCCAACAGAGAGAAAGCCTTCCTCTAGAGCCAGCACCCTAAATTTGGACATCCAGGCTCCTAAACAGTTAGAAAATAAATTTGTTTGTTAAAACTGTCCACTTGTGGTATTTCTCTTTTAGCAGCATTGGATAACTAAGACACTAGGTAATGCTAATGCTGCTGGCTGGGACGAATTCTGAGAACCCCTAATAGAGCAGTTGTTCTCAAAATTCATTATACATAAAGAATCACCTGGGGATGTCGTTAAAATGTAGATTCTGATTCAGTATATCTGAGGTGGAAATGCAAATTCTCAGCAGGGGTTCAAACTGGAATGAACTGGTTCGAAACCCTGGTTTCTCTCCACTGTGCAATCTCATATGTTGTTGTAATGAAGAGGAAAGCAGGAAGACTTTGCCACATTGTTTACATTCATGAGTTTTCTCTTCACTGTGCAATCGTTTATGTGTTCGTAAAGATGATGACCACTTGAAGGTTTTCCCGCATTCCTTACATTCAAAGGGTTTCTCTTTACTATGCGTTCTTTCATGTCTTTGAAAGTAATCACTATCACTGAAGGATTTCCCACAATGCTTACATTCATAGGGTTTTTCTCCTGTGTGTGTTCTCATATGTCTTTGAAGGTGTGTCGGATGAATGAAAGCTTTCCCACATTGCTTGCAATCATAGGTTTTCTCTCCACTGTGCAATCTCATATGATTTTGTAAAGATGGGGCGCAAAGAAAGACTTTGCCACATTGTTTACATTCATAGGGTTTCCCTCCATTGTGCATTCTCATATGTACTGGTAAAGATGAGTGACACTTGAAGGTTTTCCCACATTCCTTACACTCATATGGTTTCTCTTTAGTATGGGTCCTTTCATGTCTTACAAAGGAATGGAGATAAATGAAGGTTCTACTGCATAGTTTACACGCATAAGGTCTTTCTCCACTGTGACTTTTCACATGTGTTCTTAGGTCTGATGGAAACCGAAAGGATTTCCCACATTCCTGACACTGATATGGTTTGTATCCAGTGTGATTTGCAATGTGCCTCTTAAGGGAGGTATGATGTATGAAGATTTTTCCACATTCACTGCATCTGTATGGATTGACTCCAGTAAGAGTTTTCTTGTATATACTAATATTTGGAATCTGGCTGAAAGTTTCTCCACATCTATTACGTTTAGTACCTTCACAGAGTCTCTCAACCATATGATTTCTGTTAAAATAGGGAAGTATGTTATTTATAGTATATTAATGATTCATATATTAACAATGGGCTCAAGCATAGCAACAATTGAGGATGCTGCAGGATGGGGCAGTGTTTCAATCTGTTGTGTATAGGGTTGCTGTGAGTCGGAACTGACTTGACACCTAACAACAATCTACTAATATTTACTAACAAATATTAGGATTCCATTTTACTCAGTTAACCATGTCAATAAAAAAAGTAGGTTTTTGGGCCTATTTGAATTGTTAGAGTAGAATAAACTAAATGCTCTCAAAAAGGGCACAAGCACAGCTATTAATATTTCTTACATATGGGGTTTCCTTACAATTATTTCCTACTGATTTATGGTTCAAACACTCAATGTATAAGTCAAATTAATGAAACATTTTTGTGAAAATTTTCTTGTGAATGAACAAAAATGCAGCTAGGCATACGTGTGGTTTCTGCTTGTTCATTCACTGCTCTAATTTCAACAAATACTAAGATTCTCTCCTGGGACACTGCTTTCTCTTTTAAGTGCAACTCACCTCAGATACTTCCCAAGGTTTTTGTGCTGATCTTCAATGCTAAGGCCTTCCCAAATTTTTCCTAAAATGGAGGCCAAAGAATCCTTTCTTGTAAACTTTAGTATTTTATGTCCCTTAGATAATTTTTTCCCATAAATATTCTGTAGAGAAACTGACCCAATGTCCTTAAATCGAGTCTCATCATCTGAAACAAACAAAAAAAAAAAGTGAACAAAATCTTACAAGGAAAAAAGGACCTGTTAGTAAAAAAAGAGGTTGAGAAACTTAGCTGTTTCAAGGCTTTATCACTAAAAGTCCCCAGGGGCCAAAGAGAAAGCACTTTCATAGATGTACTAAAATCCTCACGAGGGTCCAAACTTCTCCAAGCCTCAAAATGAGCTGTGAAACCTATATCCACACTGATGGCATTAAGTCTTCACAACACTAAGGGAACTTCATGTCTTTTCACAAAGTCAGGAAAAAAAAAACTCAATATACAGATTCTCATGGTCATGGAGAAACTTAAAACTCTAACACCATGATGGCGGTGACCATGTATGTCTTACTGACCAGTGTATTCCTCTCAACACATTTCAAGTCTTGGAACAGCCTTATGAGCTAGAAGTGATTGTTCTCTAAATAACTATGTGAAGGAATAACGTCATTCTTACCTAGTGAGGCCAGGTTTCTGAAGGTTTCCAGCATCACATCTCTGTAGAGCTTCCTCTGAGCAGGATCCAGCAATGCCCACTCCTCCAGAGTGAAGTCCACAGCCACATCCTCAAATATCACGGACTCCTAAAACATATGATGTATGTGTGCAGGAGGATGGGTGAAGCTGACAGCACTGGAGGGCTTAATTCATAGGCAGTTCAAACAAGATTCTGTGGTCTCGCAACAACTACCCTAAGAATCAAGCATCAGAACTCTTACTCTCTACACTAACACATAAACAGCACTAACAACACTGTGACCACTTGAAGTCATACTCCTCTCTATCAGGAGGGTTCAGGGTACACCAAAAAAACGAGCTTAATACTATAGACATATAACAATTCTTTCTACTTTATGATCGTCAACTCCATCTCCTTCCCTACTGCTCACCACATCACTCAGCACTACATCAAGCAAAGGGTCTGAGATCTGGTAGCATCAGATCTCGCCTAACTTCAGGAGGGGGAATGATAATCAGCATCACCCCAACGGTGATTCCTACAGGGTGGAGGTCAGACATACCTCTACTCTCCAACCTTTTTTTTACCAATTCTGACACCAGCCGCCCTCCACACGGCACTCTTTACTTCTCTCCTGGCTCCAGTAATTTGTTGCATTGGCCACACACAACTCACAGACCATATTCACAGTTACGGGGTTTATTAGGGGAGTAATAGGCTACAACTCAGGATCAGCTCAGGAAGCACAAGGCAAGGTCTGGAAGGCTACCCCAAAGTGAGGCACATATCCCCCTCCCTTCTTTAGTGTAGGACAGCTCTCTCTCCCTCCCTCTCTCTTCTCTCTCGGGCCTCTGGTTGTCTTCAGCGTTACAGCCCTTGACCTGCATTTCAACATTTTTAGCTCCACTGTCAAGCCTTCTGCCTGAAGACGCTCAGCTGTTTCTCTTTGTCTGCTTCTCTCTTTTCTTCTCTGCTTGCCTCTGACCATCTTTGTGGGGTTGGCTCCTTATACAGGCAAGTGGCTCAATCCGATTGGGCAGATTTTCAAGCCATTATTTGCACAGTAACTGACCAATCACCTTCCTGGACTAAACTGACCAGTCTCCTCACTGGACTGGAAGTGTCTCCATCTACTTGCATAATAACAAATATTTTCTGCCGGCAGGGACTCGCTTCTCCAAAGAACTAGGGCAACTGTAAGAACCCCTCAGGACCCAGGAGAAAAACCTCCCTAGCTGTCTCCCCTTTTTTCTCTTTCACAGAACCAAGACAAAAGGCCACATAAAGGAACCCATTTCACCACAGGGTCAAACCTAGAAGAAATTTTAAAGAATAAAAAAACCTTTGAAGAACTGAGAACTATTCCTTCTATTCCCCTCACCAAACATGAGAGGCCAAGTGGCCTGAGGAAACCCAACTTGCAGCAACAGCCAGCTAGTAACAGCATCTTCAAGAACTCTGGCCGTTGGAAGGAGACAGGTCCAATTGGCTCAATGAAAATATTCTTTTGCAGAAGTATTAATCTTAACTTATCTAACAGTTACCACAGGCTCAGTGAGTTCTGTGTGGCTTTTGCAACGAATTATCAAACCCAGTAGAGAAGTAGAGAGTGCCATGGGGAGAATGGCTGGTGTCAGACATGATAAAAAAAATAAATAAAAAAAGGTTGGAGAGTGAAGGTATGTGTGATCTCCACCTCACAGAAATCAGCTTTGTACTGATGCTGATTCTCCTCCCCTCAATGAATGTAGACAAGGTATGATGCAACCACATTTCAGTCATCAACAGACTTACATCCATAAGTAGGAGACAGAGAAAATACTGCCGTGCAAGAATTAGGATGCTAGAATTTACCTATTCAGCAGAGCAGCAGCAGGATAGGAATACCTGTAGTGTTGGTACACAGTGATGTGCACTCCCTGGGTCAGCCTTAATCGCCCTGGGTACAGCTACCTGTAGTGCTTTTCCACAAATGATGCTAGAACTACTGGGCTTCCACGTGCAAAAGGAATCTAGACACAGAGCTTACCTCCTTCATAAAAGTTAACTTAAAATGGATCACAGACCTAAATGTAAGGAGCAATATTATACAATTCATGGAACGTAAGGTAAGAGAAAATCTAGGTAACCTTGGGTTTGGTGATGATTTTGTAGATACACCACCATAAGCACCATCCACATGAGAAAACCATGATAAGTTATACTTCATTAAAATTAAAAACTTCTGCTCTATGAAGGGCACTATTAAGAGAATGATGGCAAGTCACAGACAGGGAGAGAATATTTGCAAAACATATCTCTGATAAAGGATCTGTTTCCAAAATACACAAAGTACACTTAAAACTCAGTAAGAAAGCATATAACCCAATTCTAAAATGGGCAAAAGGGCAAAGACACCTCACCAAAAATATACAGATACCAGATATATGAACATGGGCAGTCCCTAGGTTATGAACCTCCGCCTTACATACAAACTCGTACTTGTCCATTAATGTTATATAAATTTGTCCTCACTTTGAAACGACTGAACCAACCAACTCCTACTTGCAACAAATTCTTCATCACAATCACCTTCACTTGCTGCATGTGCAGCTTTTAAATCATTGAAAAGACTTCAAGCCTTTTCTTGCACTAAAGTAAGGCTAAATAAGAACCGTATGCACCTATTCTGACTCCCTACAAATTCTTAAAATCACACTTAGAAACAGATCTCATTCGTAACCGAGTGATTGCCTGTACATGTATCATGCACAGATAAAAAGTAAACATGTGAAAAGATGTTCAACACATTTCATTAGAGAACCACAACTGAGAACAATGTGGCACCACTACACACCTATTACAATGACTAAAATCCAAACCACTGATGACACCCAACACTCCTGAGGACGCGGAGTCCCAGGCACTCTCCTACGCTGCTGGTAGGAATGCAAAATGGTATAGCCACTTTGGGAGACAATCTGGCAGTTTCTTACAAAGTTAAACACAGACTTACCACACAATCCAGGTATTTATCCAAACGAACTGAAACGGTAGGTGCAAATGAACACCTGCATATGAATGTTTATAAGCCCCTTTCTTCAAAATTACCAAAAACTGGAAGCAACTAAGATGTCCAATAAGTAAATGGATAACCACTGTGGTACATCCATAACATGCAGTATTACTTAGCGATGAAAAGACATGAGCTGCCAAAAAACATGGAGGACCCTGAAATGCATGTTGTTAAGTGAAGGAAGACAGTCTGAAAAAACTACATGCTATCTGATTCTAACTGGATGACATTCTGGGAAAGGGAGAACTACAGAGATGGTAAAAAGGTCCGTAGTTGCCAGGGATTGAGCGGAGAAGGATGCCTAGGCGGAGCACAGATGAATTTCAGGGAAATGAAGCTGTTCTGTACAATACTGCAATGGTGGACACACGGCATTAAGCATTTGTCAAAATTCATAGAACTGGAAAACTCAGAGCGAGAACTCTAATGTAAACTACGAATTTCAGTTAAGCAATGGATCCCTGATGGTTCATCCACTGTGACAAACGTGCCATAATGGAATGGAGCAAAATATGTTAAGTAACAGGACAACAGTGTACTGGGAAGAAGAGCTACATGGGGACGCTCTGTACTTTCTGCTCAATTTCCCTGTGAACTAAAAACTGGCCTAAAATCAGGTAAAAAAAAATTACTGGATAACATCAAAGCAGAACGAAAGAAATGGAAAGATGGCACGAGTTCTTAGAAAATTCAGTGCGACCAAGATGTCAGCGTCCTCTAAAGAGAACTACGGTCTTAATAAAACTCCATCAAATTCTTAAAAGCAGATGTTTTAGACCTTAGGAAACACTGAAAACCTAATATGAAGAACAAATGTCCAAGAATAACCAAAATGGTGCGAAGAACAAGGTGGAGGTTGTCTAACATAGGACAAGGATTTTAAAACTGCAGTAATCAAGACACTATAGTATTACCACAGGAATCCACAACTAGATCCATGGAAAGAACAGTCGTCTACCAGCCCCGTATATGGAAACCTCATGCAATCTTTTTTAAATCTTTGAATGCTTCATTAAGTTTAAACAAATAAATACAAACGATATTTTACTTTTTTAAAATAGTTTTAAATTTTAATTGGAAATGAGTTTACTGATTAGGGAATCCAGATCTAATCATCTACACGCTAACATTTATAAAGGTACAAACCCACTTTGGCATATTTTAAAAGAGACAAACTCAGTGACTGAAGAACCCAGCAAAATCACTCAAACCCAATGTTTATGTACAAAGGGGGAAATAAAAGTGTAAGGCACCTTTTAGGACTCAATACACACCTAAAAAACTTAGGACACGCGTTCTGGGGAGAAAAAAGGTGAGCAAGAATTTTTAACAAATGGAATGCAAGATTGGAACATTTGTAATATTATTCCTGAAATTCGCGTCTTTTTCGCCTTTTCCAAGTATTTTAACCCATCTTTCAAGCTCTTTTAATGTAACGTACAGACCATGCAGACCAAGTGGGACCCTCCCCCACGGTCTGTCGGGCAGCAGAGCTCCGGGCCGGGGGCGAGGTCGCTGCACGCGGGGACGGACAGGACACGGAGTGGGGTGGGGACACCGGGGTCGCGCGCACGACCGCTTTCAGCCGCTCTGAACCGGCCTCTCCCCTCACCCGAGTCTCCGACACCCGGCCCACGCTCACCATCTCCCGGTCCCGCTTCTGGGGGACCCCAGAGCGTCTTCCTTGCGGCCTGGCGCCCAGAGCAGCTGAGAGAGAGGAGACAAGGACCCGGACACCAGGGACCGCTAGAGGGCGGTGAGGCGCTTTCGCGCTGAGGTCACGCGCAGCAGAACGTCATGTGGGTTTACGGAGCGGCACCCCAGCCCAGGAGCCTCTGACTGGACAGTGTGCCGGCCACGCCCCGAGGGCTCTGATTGGATAGTTCTCCAGCCGGCCAATCTCCTGGACGGCTGAATGACGGGAGGGCGGAAGATGCTTGGCCGAGGGGCGTGGCTTCCTCTGGCCCCGCCCCCGGGACGTGCGCATTGGACGCATGCGCTCCGGCTGCGGGCGAACACGGGCGTCGTCCCGCAACTTCCTGCGTCTCCTCCCTGGACGCGGGGACACGGGTGCGCGCAGGGACTGCAGATTCGGCTTCCAGGAAGCCGACCCCACGTCCAGAGCTGGAGGGGCGCCCAGGCAGGGCGAGGACAAGAGGGCCTGGTGTCCCCGGGTTCAGGGGTCGGACGGGGCCACGCAGGGACCTCTGCCTATATCTCAACACCTGCACTAAAAATTGATATTATCATGGATGCATTTTCAGGAAAAACGTTTCTTCTAGTTGGTCTCGGAACCTTTGATTCTTTTTTATTAAGTTCATTAAAACAGGTTCATTTCTATTTCTAGTTTGCTTCTGTAAAACTCCACTGAATATTATTTTATGTATTATCACGATTTTTTCTGTCATCATCCCAATTTGGATTCTTCTGCCATCCCCCAATGACTCTGTTTACACTGTTCGCGGGGCCCCACTTCCCCACGCTCCTGAACTCAAGAGATTTGGATGAGTCCACACCACTGCCCTCTCTCTCCATTTCCGTTTCCACCCTCCCTCTCCCCACAAGGCTGACTCTGTTCCTAGGTGGGCTCAGTTTAAACCTCTTTATCACATCCTCTCTTGAACAGTATTCCCCTTGTGGGCCTTATCTTCCTTTTTGTTAATCTCTGTAGAATTTTCTTCTCGACACTCACACCCCTATTTTCCTTTCCATATTTAGGTGCTTGTTGTCCATCTCCCCAACCTAATTGAAACTCCACTGGAAAAAAGCCTGTGGCCACTGTTTTCCTCTTCAATTGGTAGGGGACCCTAGAGGTGAAGGACACCTAATAATCAGTACTCCACCAGTTATCAGGCCACTCACAGTCACCTCCCCACCACGACACTCGCTTCCTCTAAGTTGTTTTGCAGACTCTCTGGAGAGCCCTGGATGGATCCAGATCTAACCAGCTCAGAGTGGTCAGACATGCCTAGAACAAAGACGATCAACAGATGACCCCAGGCTGCCACGCATGCTCAATGACACAGGAGAACTCTTGCCAAGGAAGGCAGACTCATGTCAAAGAACCAAAATCACCAGACATACCTCATCCGCAGTAGCCGAGGCCATTTCAAAAGTGAAGAGTCTGTCGACTGCTTCCTTGCCAAGTCTTAGCCCTGCCCCATTACAAATGATCCGTAAAAACTATGAATATGTAGAACTTCCTGATCCTGCCCACCTGTCTGCCTCCACCCCTATATGAATATGTATAGTTCTCCAAACCTATAAAATGTAAATGCTTCCTCAAATCAAGGAACTCAATCTGAGGTTGATACCTCTGAGTTCCCGCTTGCTAGCCTGCAAAATAAACTTTCTTCCTCTCAAAACCAGCTTCTGAGAGATTGGCTCCTTGCGCGCTGGGCACGGACCCACTGGTCCAGTTTCACAGTGTTGAGTCCGCACAGCACCTGGGTGGCCCTTGGTGATGCTCCTGACCCTTCCTACCCAGAGTACACCCTCAGACCCAGCCCACAGTGCAGTTAGAATCTGTATTTTATCAAGACCCCAGGGAGATTCTTGAGCACGTGAGAGTTTGAGGGGCACTCATAGCTCCATGGCAGGTGGGAACTGAAGGTATGAATATACCAATAGATTATTGTCTTGTCTACTTTTTGAGGCCTATTAAGCCAGAGCAAGACTGAGAGAACTTTGTCCTGCCCAAGAGAATGGATGCCGGTGCTATTGGCTGACATGGGGAAGCCAGGGCAAGAAGCAGATTGGCTGGGGTTGGATTCAAGATCTTATCTGCACGTTCACCTTGAGTGACATATGATTCATTCTAAGTGGAGATCACAAATCAGCAACTGGACAGAGCAGTCTGTTCAGCAGTAGCAGCTCAGAGATAGACATGGAGATGTAATACGTTTGTAAAAGTTATTACAAGCCTTAGTACAGATTTATTTCAATGAAGTAGATTGTAAAGGAAAAATGAGAGCAGGCCCAGGGTTAAGTCACAGGATTCTAAGAAAAAGGAAATTAATCAAATAAGCTCTTAGTGTAGAGATTTTGACTATTATTCCCTCGGATCTAGCACTGGTCTGGGCCCATTAAATATTCCTTAAATGTTTGGGGGAGGGGATGTCCTTAGTGACACAGGTGGGTCTTTAGACTGGGTTGGTCCTGAAGCCCATAAGAATGTAGGGTCCAGGTCTCAACCTCTATGTTGCTTCCTCCCAGCCACAGGAAATCAGTGACACCCACCCTACCCCTGACTTATCTACCTGGAGCACAGGAAAAGCACAGTCCAGGCATGAATTAGGAAATTTATACATGATATCTGATATTGTGGAATTAACTATCTCAGGTGCAACTCCTACATTCTGGGCCAAAGTTCAGTGAAATTGTATGAAGGCTTGAGTTTTACATAAAATGACTAAAATTCCAAAGGGAGTCCTCATCCCAAATGCCATCTCCAAAAAATGAAAAAGAAACTCATTTTTCTCCAGATGATAAGACTACATGAAGGTGTTTACTAACCATCCTTCTTTTAGGCATTTGTGAATTTAACTCTCATGAATATTCAGTACTTTCACAATAAAGAAAATCTACTAAGTGGCATCATTTGTTCCATATATACATAATAAAGGAGCCCTGGTGGTGCAATGGTTAAATGCCCAGCTGTTAAACAAAGGGTTGGTGGTTTGAATTCACCAAGAGGATCCAGGCAAGAAAGACCTGGCTATCTGCTCCCAAGGTGTAATCCGTAGTGAAGGCTGTGGTCTTTGATCTTCATCAGTAAGTGCTTCAAGTCCTCTTCACTTTCAGCAAGCAAGGTTGTGTCATCTGCATAACACAGGTTGTTAATGAGTCTTCCTCCAATCCTGATGCCCCGTTCTTCATATAGTCCAGCTTCTCAGATTATTTGCTCAGCATACAGATTGAATAGGTAAGGTGAAAGGATACAATCCTGACATACACCTTTCCTGACTTTAAGCCACTCAGTACCCCCTTGTTCTGTTCAAACAACTGCCTCTGGATCTGTGTACAGGTTCCTCATGAGCACAATTAAGTGTTCTGTAATTCCCGTTCTTTGAAATGTTATCCATAATTTGTTATTATCTACAGAGTTGAATGACTTTGTATAGTCAATAAAACACAGGAAAACATCTTTCTGGTATTCTCTGCTTTCATCCAGGATCCATCTGACATCAGCAATGATATCCCTGGTTACACAACCTCTTCTGAATCTGGCCTGAATTTCTGACAGTTCCCTGTCCATAAACTGCTGCAGCCGCTTTTGAATGAAATTCAACAAAATTTTACTTGCTTGTGATATTAATGATATTGTTTGATAATTTCCCCATTCAGGTGGATCAATCACCTTTCTTGGGAATAGGCATAAATATGGATCTCTTCCAGTCGGTTGGCCTGGTAGCTGTCTTCCAAATTTCTTGGCATAGACAAGTGAGCACTTTCAGTGCTGCATCTGTTTGTTGAAACATCTCAATTGATAGTCTGTCAATTCCTGAAGCCTTGTTTTTTGCCAATGCTTTCAGTGCAGCTAGGACTTCTTCCTTCAATACCATCGGTTCCTGATCATATGCTGCCTCATGAAATGGTTGAACGTCAACCAATTCTTTTTGGTATAATGACTCTGTGTATGCCTTCCATCTTCTTTTGATGCTTCCTGTGTTGTTTAATGTTTTCCCCAGAGAATCCTCCACTATTGCAACTCGAGGCTTCAATTTTTTCTTCAGTTCTTTCAGCTTGAGAAATACTAAGTGTGTTCTTTCCTTTTGGTTTTCTATCTCCAGCTCTTTGTACATGTCATTATATTACTTTACGTTGTCTTCTCAAGCTGCCGTTTGAAATCTTCAGTTCAGTTCTTTTATTTCATCATTACTTCCTTTTGCTTTAGCTACTCGATGTTTAAGAGCAAGTTTCAGAGTCTCTTCTGACATTCATTTTGGTCTTTTCTTTCTTTCCTGTCTTTTTAATGATCTCGTTTTCTTCACGTATGATGTCTTTGATGTCATTCCACAACTTGTCTGGTCTTTGGTCATTAGTGTTCAATGCACCAAATCTATTCTTGAGATGGTCTCTAAATTCAGATGGGATATACTTAAGGTCGTACCTTGGCTCTCGTGTACTTGTTCTAATTTTCTTCAGTTTCAGTTTGAACTTGCATATGAGCAAGTGATGCTCTGTTCCCCAGTCAGCCCCTAGCCTTGTTCTCACTGATGATATTGAGCTTTTCCATCGTCTCTTTCCAAAGATGTAGTCTATTTGATTCCTGTGTATTCCATCTGGCGAGGTCCACGGACCAATAAGCAACGTCATGATAAGCAACTGGACCAATAAGCAACATCATGATAAACGGAGAAAAGACTGAAGTTGTCAGGATTTCATTTTACTTGGATCCACAATCAATACTCATGGAAGCAGCAGTCAAGAAATCAAAAGACACATTGCATTGGGAAAATCTGCTGCAAAAGACCTCTTTAAAGTGTTGCAATGCAAAGAAGTCACCTTGAAGGCTAAGGTGCGCCTGACCCAAGCCATGGTATTTTCAATCTCCTCATATGCATGTGAAAGCTGGACAATGAATCAGAAAGACTGAAGAACTGACATCTTTGAGTTGTGGTGTTGGAGAAGAATATTGAATATACCATGGACTGCCAAAAGAATGAACAAATCTGTTCTGGAAGAAGTATGACCAGAATGCTCCTTAGAAGCAAGGACGGCAAGACTAGGTCTCATATACTTTGGACATGTTATCAGGAGGAGAAGGACATCATGCTTGGTAAAGTGGAGGGTCAGCGAAAAAGAGGAAGACCCTCAACAAGATGGATTGACACAGTGGCTGCAACAATGGGCATAAGCATAACAATGATTGTGAGGATGGTGCAGGACTGGGCAGTGTTTCGTTCTGTTGTACGTAGGGTTGCTATGAGCCAGAATCAACTCAATGGCACCTAACAACAAAACATAACACATGATATTTGCAAGTATACAACAGATTTTAAAACCTAGGTAAGAGTTATCTAAGAAACCTACAGAACTATGTCTGACAAAAAATGCTAATTGAGTTGATCACGTGTAAACAATGAAAGTAATTAAACACTAGGAACTCTGGTGGTGCACTGGTTAAGAGTTTGGCTGTTAAACAAAAGGTCGGCAGTTGGATCCACCAGCTGCTCCTTGGAAACCCTATGGGGAAGTTCTACTTTGTCCTATAGGGTCACTATCAGAATCGACTCTATGGAAATGGGTTTGTTTTTGTTTTTTAAATCATGTATAAACATGAAAGTAATTAAACATGTTTAGAAGCTTCAGCTGTAAGAGAGAACTCCCTTGTCTTAGGTTGGGTTCTCTAGAGAAGCACAACCAGTGAAGCGTGTATATATATACGTATATGTATATGTGTGTGTGTGTCAGGCAGAAGGCTTCTCTTGACTCACATAGCTGCAGGGACTGAAGAACTCAAGACTGGCAGGTCAGACAGCAGGCTGCTGGCTCACAGGCTGTGAAAGCTAATGAATTCCCAAGATCAGCAGGCAATACAGCTAACCGCTGGCTCAAGTCTCAAGAACTGGAGGTCGGATGATGACAAGCTCCGTACAGGATTCAGAGTGAGCAAAACCCAGTGAGCTCTGCTAGAATGTCCATATATATTGGATGCAGACCACATCCCTGAGGAAACTCCCTTTACAACTGATTGGCTGATCACATCAGATCACATATTGGAAGTGATTATACCACAAAATGGAGGATAACTACATCATTACGTGACTGTCAAACTATATCATTATATAACTGTCAAACCACTGAGGATCATGGCTCAGCCAAGTTGACACACAACCTTAACCGTCACATCCCCCAACCTGCTATATATATTCCCATGTGCTTATTTCAATCATGGAAATGTCAGAAACGGAAAGTACACGATCAATGCAGCCTCTTAATAAAGCCAGCAGGGAACTACATTTCCTGCATTTTTGGTCGCAGCATTAAATGTGTCCAGGTGGAATCAGGAAACAGAACCACTAATGGAGGAACAAGGTGCTTTCAAGAGATCATGTGACATGAAAGAGTTGGAGATGAAGAGGGTCAGAGGATGAGAGAAGATCTCTCACTACAATAGCCTGAAGCAGTATGTGCCTGAGCACCAAGAAAGGTCCCTGCCATGGAGTGAATTATGTCCCTGAAAAATAAGTTCTGTAAATCCTACTATACCCGTGGTTATAATACTATTTAGGAATAGGGTTTTCTTTGTTATGTTAATGAAGCAGTATTAGTGTAGGGTGTTCTTTGAATCGATCTCTTTTGAAGTACAAAAGAGCAGATTAAGCAAGCAACAAGAAATCACAGATGGGGGAACATAGATACCATGCCACACGAGATCTCCAAGGAGCAAAGAAAAAGAAGCTAAAAAGAGACGACCTTCCCCCAGAGCAAAAAGAGAGAGAAAGCCTTCCGCTAGAGCTGGTGCCGAGTTTGGACTTCCAGACTCCTAAACTGTGAGAAAATAGTTTTGTTTCTTAAAGCCACCCATTTGTGGTATTGGTTATAGCAGCACTAGATAACTAAGACAGATTTGGTATCAGAAGTGGGGCATTGCTCTAACAAATACTTAAAATATGAACTGCTTTGGAATTGGATAGTGGGTAAAGGCTAGAAGAATTTTGATGTGCTTTATATAAAGGCCCTAGATTGCCTTGAAGAGACTTGGTATAATCATGGCCATTAAAGACAATTTTGGTTAAGGCTCAAAAAGAAATGAGGAGAGCTATAAAGTATCATCTTAGAGAATACATATGACGCAGTGAAAAGAATGTTGCTAGAAATGTGTACATTAAATGTGCCTCTTGTGAGGCTTTAAAAGGAAATGATGAACATGTGATTGGACAATGGAGGAAGGGCGATGTTTTTATGTTGTGGCAGAGAACTTGTCTAAATTATGTTCAAATGCTTGGTGGAAGGCAGAACTTGTACTTGATGAACTTAGATATTTGGCTGAGGAGATATCTAAACAAGATCTTAATGTGGTTTCTAGTTGCTGCTTATAGTAAAACACGAGAGGAAAGAGGACTGAAAAATGAACTGTGTAAAATGCAACCAGAACTTAAAGATTTGGAAAATTCTGTTGTTACAAACTAAGGACATATGCCCTAAAACTCTCACCAAGAACTTGGTGACTCAATCTTTTGTTAGAGATTAAGCCTGTGACTGATGGCTCTAACCAACTACAACAGCAGAAAACCCATCATCTTAGACTGAAGGGGACAGAGACAGGATGAAAGGAAGGAAAACCGTCTGCCTCTTGAAATTCTACAGGCAGGAAACAGGCCAAAGGCTCTATATCTGTTGTCCTCCGAGAAAAGAAAAGGACCATCCCTGGAGCAGCTTGGAGATAAGCAGAATGATTGGAACACTGGAAGCAGGGCTGACTTGGTTTCAGAGGGTGAAGCCACGTCTCCTAGGTCTCAAAGTGTAGCCGCAGCCCCGTGTCTCAAAGGGTAGAGCCATGGCTTCCTAAGTTTCAAAGTCAGATCTCCACCAACTTGGGTTCCAGAGTGTAGGTCTGCCATTCAGTTAAGCCAAGAGGATGGAGCTTCTACCCAAAAGTGAAGGGGCCAAGGCTGCCATGCCCAAAGGCCAACAGAATGGGATCACCGTTCAAAGATGAGGGGCCATGGTTGCCACATCCAAGGAGCAGCAGAACAGAGGATACTGGGGCCGAAAGGGTGGGGTCATCACTCAGATAGACCAGGAGAACAGGGCCACCCAAAGCCAAGGGGACAAGTTTCTCATACCAGTGGACCTGGAAGGTGAGGCCTCTGCCCAGGGCGGAGGAATCTATAGCCAGAGTATGGAGGGCGGGGCCATTGCCCAGATGGTCTCGGAGAACAGAGGAATAGTTCCAAGCCTTGAGAGCTAATGTAATTTGGTTTGTTGGGTATTGAACTTGCTTGGTGCCCATTATCCCTTCTTTCCCTAGAATTTCTCTCATTTGTAATGGAAATGTCTACCATGTGCATGTTCTACCATTGTAGTTTAGAAGCACACAACTTGTATTCTAAATTTCACAAATTCACAGATGAAGAGGAATTTTGCTCCAAGATGGAATACACCTAAAGTCTCACCCATATTTGATATAGATGATTCAGAAAGTGAGATTTTGGACTTGGAGTTGATTTAATACTTTAGGATGATGTGATGGGGTGAATGTGTTTTCCATGTGGGAAGGACATGGATTTTGGGGAGCCAAAGTGTGCAATATTATGGATTGAACTGTGTCCTGGAAAATATGTGTTGTAAATCCTATTATACCTGTATTTATAATCCCATTTTAGAATAGGATTTTCTTTGTTATGTTAATGAGGCAGTTTAGTGAAGAGTGTGTCTTAAGTCACTCTCTTCTGAGATATAAAAGAGCAAATTAAGTAAGCAGCAAGAAAGCACACATGGGGGAAGATAGATGCCACATTTGAGGTCTCCAAGGAACCAAAAAACAGAGGCTGAAAAGAGACAAAGACCTTCCCCTAGTGCAGAGAGAAAGATTTCCCCTTGAGCTGGCACCAAGTTTGGACTTCTAGCCTCTTAAACCAAGAGAAAATAAATTTCTGTTTCTTAAAGCTACCCACTTGTGTTATTTCTGTTACAGCAGAGCAGTAGTAGATAACTAAGACAGTCCTTGATGGGGAAGCTTCTGAAAAAGCCTGTGGAAGCTGCTGCCTAGGAGAGAACTAAAGTCAAACACACAGTGTGTGGTTTAAGCCGTTCCTTGAGTGACAAAGCCAGAAGTCAAAGATGTGCTGTAACCTAGGCTACTGGGTTCCTATGCATTTCTCTCTCCTGATGGACCAGCAGAACCGAGAAGAATGGCTTCTTCACTTCTACCTTCCAAACTTACTCATGCACCCTCTTCTTCTTGTGAACTTTAACCCAGAACCATGAGCAGAAGGGATTCTGGGAGATGTAGTTCCCAACTTTACCCACATTGACAGTGCAATTCGGTTGAACCACCTGTACCCAGCTTTCATGTTCATGCTACAAGATCTCTCTTCTTGATACATCGTGTCAAATTTACAACCAAGGTCAAGGACAATGACCAAAGCTCAAAATGGAAACATAAATCAAACCAGTTTGTCCTTTTTCAATATCTTGGTGCAATTACTGATTTCTGTTAGGAAAAAAAGATGTGGTATCAACTAGCAACACACAAATGTGGAAGACACATAATTTAATAATAAAGAAAGAAAGGGAAGGTAGACATGAGTCAGTAAATCCCAGTATCTGCAACAGCACACTAGAAAATAAATTTGAACAACACCAAAGTCTCATATGCCATGACTACATATTAGGAACAGAATACAAAAGATAAATCAAAAATTTTTTACATAAAATTGCACAATGTTGCATATAAAAAGAAAAATAAACAAAAATCTCTGGGCCCAAGACATTGTAATGGAAATGAGACGTTTTACATTAGTGCAAAATTATCTAAAGCTTTAAACAACAAAATACATGATTAGAGCTGAAAGATGACATGAAAACCAAAAACCAATCTAGTTGCCCCCAAGTTGCCTCTGATTCACAGAGCCCGTCTTAGTTACGTAGTGCTGCTATAACAGAAGTGGATGGCTTTAACAAATAGAAGTTTATTCTCTCACAGTTTAGGAGGCTAGAAGTCTGAATTCAGGGTACCAGCTCTAGGGGAAGGCTTTCTCTCTCCATTGGTTCTGGGGGAAGGTCCCTGTCATCAATCTTCCCCTGATCTAGGAGCTTCTCAGCACAGGGACCCAGGGTCCAAAGGACGTGCCCCACTCCCAGCGATGCTTGGTGGCATGAGTCCTCTCTGCTCGATTCTCTCTTTTATATCTCAAAAGAGACTGACTCAAGATACAACCTAATCCTGTAGATTGAGTCTTGTCTCATTGACATAACTGCCTCTAATCCTGCCTCATTAACATCATAGAGGTGAGGATTTTGCAACACATAGGATAATCGCTTCAGATAACAAAATGGAGAACCACACAATACTGGGAATCATGGCCTAGCCAAGTTGACACATATTTTAGGGGGACACTATTCAATCTATGATAGAGACTTATGTGTGTCAGAGTAGAAATGTGCTCCATAAGGATTTGAATGGCTGATTTTTCATAAGTAGATTGTCAAGCCTTTTTTCAGAGGCATCTCTGAGTGGCTTTGAACCACCAAACTTTCAGTTACTAGCCAAGCACTTAACTGTTTGCACCACCCAAGGACATAGAAGACTATTATCTTAGATACTTATATTAGAAACACGAACTAGGAATTAAATACACAAGAGATCCATATGAAGGGTAAATAATTAAAAGACTTCCCTGGTCTGTGTACACAATAAATGGATTACAATACCTGAAGTTTTTCCATATTCTTTACATACATAAGGGTTTTTTCCAGTGTGTTTTCTTGTGTGTACAACAAGGTTTTCAGGGTGAATGAAGGCTTTCCAAAATTACTTGTATTCTTAAGGATTCTCTCCAGTGTGTTTTCTTAGATGTCCCTCAAGAGATATGAGACACTTATAGACTTTCCCGCACTGCTTACATTCATACGGTTTCTCGCTAGAGTGCGTTCTCCTATGTAATCGTAAGGAGGTAGTCCATCTAAAGGATTTTCCACATTGTTTACATTCATAGGGTCTCTCGCTACTGTGCGTTATCATATGTTGTCGAAGGTTTGCGGGCATACTGTAGACTTTCCCACATTCCTTACATTCATAGGGTTTCTCTCGACTGTGCATGTTCACATGTTGTTGAAAGTATTTGGGACAACGGAAACCTTTTCCACATTGCTTACATTCATAAGGTTTGGGTTCACTGTGTGTTTTCCAATGTCTGTGAAGGGAGGAGTAAAAAGTGAAGGCTTTCCCACACTGCTTACATTTATAGGGTTTCTCTCCAGTGTGCGTTCTCTCATGTTCTTGAAGGGATGAGTAAAAACTGAAGGCTCTCCAACAGTACTTACATTCATAGGGTTTCTCTCCAGTGTGCATTCTCACATGTTCTCGAAAGTATGTGGGACAACTGAAGGCTTTCCCACATTCCTTGCATTCATAGGGTTTCTCTCCACTATGCCGCCTTAAATGTACTTTAAGGGATGAAGAATACGAAAAGGTTTTCCCACATACTTCACATGCAGGGATTTTTTGTTCTCTGAGACCACTCACATGTTCCCTAAAGATGAGGAGCAAGTGAATGATTAGGATGACTATATGTTTCCCATTCTCAGTGAATGGGGATGTTTTCTGCACTGTCTGATTGTTTCAAGTTACAACAACCTGAATACTTGGCTAAGGGCTTGAGTAAAGCCATTGCTCTCACACTGTTTCTCACTATGGGGTTTCCTGACCATTGTTTCCAACTGAAGTTATGTTTCAGACCCTCAATATCTACATCACATTTATGCAAATATTATCATCTGAAAATCCTGAGTACACAATTGTTTAACAACATATATACTATTTCTTTAATTTCAAGATAGACTAACACTTGCTGGAATACTCCTTCCTCTTGTGTAAACACCACTCACCTTGAATGCTTCT